>OZ007498.1:181612244-182213611 GCA_963931805.1 Microdon myrmicae
AGCTGATCCGTGACAGCTACAGTGTAATTAATGAAGAATGGAAACACAAAATTCTCTCCATTAAAACCAGTGGTGTGAATATGTTTCCGCAAATAAATAAAGTATTTAGAAGAAAAGATCATAATGACATTCCCCGTCTTCGAGTCCCGAGGACTCCCGAGAATTGTCAAATATAGCTGAACGCAGGACTCACCCCGGAACACATCAACTCCAACGAGGAACTAATAGTAGTCGAGGATCCGCAAGAGAAAGCGAATTTCATTGGCGCCTGTTTCGAGGCAGAACACAAAGTGAATGAATCCATTCATTCTAACCTCGATATCGGAAACAGAGCTATCCAAAACCATATTCCGCTGCACAATGAACGGTAAAATTGGCGTTCCGAAAACAAAAGCTTCACCATCTTCAGTGAAAACAATAGAGCGGTTGCGCCGCTTACAAATTTGCACACAAATATATTTGTGAATAAGAATGAACTCATGGACATCCTTAGATCCATTAAAAACAAGAAATCCTCTGGAACAGATGGTATTCCGAATACAGTTCTTAAACACCTGCCTCCGGAAGCGGTGAAAATCTGCACTACCTTATTCAATAACGCTCTACCCAATGCATACTTTTCAACACGTTGGAAAATAGCAGTAGTCAATCCCATCCCCAAAACAGGCAAGGACCGGAACAATTCCGCCAATCTTCGCTCGATTTGTCTGCTGCCCAACATTAGCAAAATATTCGAGAAAATCATAAATAAGGCATTGATAAACTGGTGTGATGAAAACGACATCATTCCGAACAACCAGTTTGGTTTTGGAGCAGGGCACGACAGTTCATGCAGTTACAAAACTTGTTTCCGATATACAGTGGAACAAGGCAAAACGACAATGCACAGGCGTATGTTTGGTTGACTTTCGATACCGTATGGTTAGAAGGACTTGTATGTAAGCTATAAAATCTAGGTTTGCCCGGATATCTGTAATACATTATTGACGACATGACAATAGTTAAACAATTTGTGGTAAAATGTGGGGACCAAATCTCCAATAAAACTTTCCATATTAAAAATGGCTTACAGCAGGGAGCCGTGAATTCTCCCATTCTCTTCGATATTTATACCAGTGATCTAGTTGGGTCTCTTAATCATGCTATTACATATGCCGACGATATTGTGGTGTACAGATCAGAAAAAAAATCGATGCTATTACCAAACTTCTTCAAGACGACTTCAATAAAATCAAACGCTTTTGTGTCGATTGGAAATTGAAAATTAACTTCCAAAAAACAGAAAACATCCTCTTTAGAACACCTCTTTCTACAGCTTCAAGAGATACAAGGCATAATTGGAAAAACGTTTCCATTGTAGGAAGCAATAATCTTCGGCTGCAAATGAAAACAGTTGTCAGGTACCTTGGTATCTGGATGGACCAATACCTATACTTTGATAAGCACATAGCAGCTGCCCTCTCCGCAGCTAAAAGTGCATATGCAATGACAAGAAGTCTGTTCCGAAATTGACTCCTAGATCACAGAGTTAAAATAATTTCGTACTCAGCATTTATCCGTCGTATATTAGTGTATGGTTGCCCGGTATGGTTTAACGTTTCCCCATCCTACATGGAAATGTCTCGCATGTTCGAGAGGCAGTGCTTGCGCTCCCGCCTCGGATTACATAGAACACCCGAGACTCAATACAGGAAATTCTATCCTAATAAGACACTGTATGACAAATCAGGTTTGAATGGGATAGACAATTTCATTATCAAAATTATTCGTGGTCACATTGCAAGGGCAATGTGCAGCGAAAATAATCTTATCTCGGGAGCATACTACCCCAATGACATATACCTGGAGAATACATTCCAAAATGGGTTTATCCCACCTGAAGCGTTCCCTCTCTTGGATAGAAAAGGTCTTATCAAAAACAAGCACGGAGTCCCTATTATTTTCCACGTTTTTCGTGGCGCAGGGACAAACGGATTCTTTATAACAGCGATATATCAAATGCTGCAGTTCACTTGCGCTTTAGAATGGCAGGCGGCGATCGAGATAAATCTATAAATGACCGATCCCATTCCAACTGGTGGTGGATTGACAATGAAGAAAGGATTTAATAACCCCAAATATAGTAAGATCTTCAGACGCTTCGCCTTCCCTTCCCATTCCTCATTTCCCTTTTCATATTTATTTATTCTTCCTTTTCGTTTCAATTTTTCATTTAGATTCCTTTTCGTTTTAAAATCTTTTTCTGTTAACATTTTTGTTAATATTTTTTTTGTAAACTTTTTTATCTTATGTTATTATTAATACAAAAAAAAAACCGTTCCGAGAGAGTACTTCTTCCTAAAATATTCGGTTAACAGGAAATATATAAAAATATAAAAATATAAAAATATTATTGTACGCGGAAAGGCATTACACAAAATTGTATTGTGTAATTTACAGTGCTCGTATAGAGCCAGTAAATTATTGAAGGAATAAGAAAATTAAAAATAGGATTTAGCATTTTAGTCCTAAGTAAACATTTGTTAAATTATTGTATAATAAATGCGTTATTCAATCAAAAAAAAAAAAAAAAAACATAAAAGGACGATCTCAGAAGCTACGTAGTTGTTTTGTATCCAGTCGATGGTAGGTGAAAGATGTTCGAAAGGTGTAGCTGGTCGAATGTCATTCGGGGGGTGGTAGCCACAACAACCAAGTCATGGGCTTCTATACCCCCTCTGTTTGGCAAGCCCAATATGATCAGGTAAAGACTCAGAGTTCACCTTAAAATCAAGAATGTAAGTCACATCTTGGGCAACGAAGATATGCGAAGTAAATTGGTTAGGACTAGAATATCAGTCTTCGTTCCTTACAAATATTGGTGAACGACGTTGATGTTTATTTGAGAACTCGTTATCTCTGAAGCCAAATGTCCGAAATATCGTCAAATATTTTTCCCGACCGTATTATGGAATGCACCTTGGGATCCACTGATTCTCTCTGCGATCGTCGAAGTGTGTAGACGCGTCCTACTACTGCTTGTGAAAAACAAAAGGGAAAAGAATAAATTAGAAGAAAACACGTGTGCGCGTGCAGACATAAATGTGTGACCGTCATTAGGAACGGTCTGTGGCCGAACAATAATGTATCGTGTATAGTATTAAGTGGAAAATTTTGAGGAATTTCTGCGCGACATTTTAAAATTTAAGTAAAATTGGTAAACCAAAACATAAAATCAGCGACCGCATTCGGTTTGCGTTCGCAGATGCTAGTCAGCGGCCCCAGTACTGCCGAGCTACCTAAAAAACGAAAGAAAAAACTACTCACAGTCCTCTGAACGCACCGAAGAAAGTAGCTACAATGGCTACTCAACTAACAACCGAATACCACAAAAAATACGATGACGCGATGGAAACAATAAGGATACTAACAGCCCAAATGGAACAACTACAAGAAAAAATTCGCTCTCTTCAAGCGCAAACCAAAACCAATGTCGACGTCCCCATGAAGGAAGTTCCTCCCCAACCCATCTCATTAACATTCAACAATAACCCATCATCATCGAATACCTCGCCACTGCCCTAAGATACCCACAAACCAGAAGACCACTGGCAAACAGTTGGACTGAAATCTGCAAATAAGGTGAGACCACCCCCAGTTTATATTAGAAATCCTAATAGTACCAAAGAAGTCATCAAAACGCTTGAGAATGCCCTTGGACACAGAAATTTTACCACGGACTAAAAAGGATCTTGGATCTCTATCAAGACGATGACTCTAACGGATCACGACATGGCAATAAGAAAACTCTCAGAGAACAAACACGAGTTCTTCACATTCCAACATCCCCAGATAAAACCAAAAACATTCATCATAAGGCGCATTGATCCAGCATGGACTACCGAGGAACTTACACTCGAAATCTTGAGGATATGCCCGTCAATGAAAATTCACAGATCGGACTACTTTCAAACCCCACACATGAGGGAGAATGATATTAGGAGCTTGCAAATCATACAGATCCCACCGAACGGTGATGTCACCCAACTTAAACAAATAAAATATTTGTTCACACACAAAATCACGATCGAGGAGCCACATAAACAGAGCATTCTCCATTGCAAAAGGTGTCAAGGATCAGGACACCTAGCAGTTGCGTGCCACCTAAGTGCACGATGCGGAAAATGTGCCGAACAGCATATACCAGGAGAGTGCAAAGTGAACCCGCCTGGCACAGAACCATCAATAATTCAGCAAAACAAACGCCGACGGATCAACATCCACGAAAAAAATTACCATAACTTGCTGTAACTGCGGAGGCCCACATCCAGCTAGTTTTTCACAATGCCCCGAAAAGCTACGGATTCTGGAGAGACGTTCGTTACTTACGGTAACTAATATGTCCAAACCAGCTGCAACGAAACCCTTATCACCACAACCATCCCATCTCAGGGGGTCAGAAACATCATATGCAGAAATTACGGAAAGTTCCCGTAGCTGCCCGAAATCTCAACAACCCAACCCCAACGTTCTCAACCTGGATATCTTGGGATACATCAGGAGCCTGGAGACACTACTACCAACCTTAAAACACAGTTCCGAATTGGAAAAAAAACGTCAGATCTTAAATTTAATAACTTCCCACATCCTTTCCCTTAACGTGTAACTTAACCCTTATCTCCCTCAACTCAGAGACCATTTATTCCCACACTCGTAGACAACACCTCCGACTGTTTGTTGAAAAGTTCTCCCCAGATATTCTTCTGCTTTCAGAAACTTGGCTGAAATCCACTTCTCGAGTCTACATACCTAATTACACATTTGTGTCCAACCCACGAACCTCTGGCCCTCATGGAGGTACGGGAATCCTAATACATAAACAATTCCAATTTACTGAGATTAGATTTGCTAATATAACTAGTGTCGAATACACGGCTGTTAAACTTTTCTGCCGAAATAATAAAGTAGTGCAGACATCTCACAAATAATCCAACAGTCTCTGCCAGCACCTTTCATAATAGGAGGAGACTGGAACGCACGACATACTGCATTTAATGACATCAAATGCAACAAATACGGCTGCCAACTCCTTGATCTCCTCCGACTTCATCCATATGTCTACGCAGACTGCCCGTTGCAACCTACTCGAATTTGCAGCTCAACCAAGTCAACAATCGATTTCTCCCTAAAGTCTACAGATAGCTATTCATCTAATCCTCCCACAGTGTCTTTCACATTCCCTTCGGATCATAGCTCTGTCCACACCTCGGTTCAAATCCCCTCGCTTGAACCACTCTACACTCTGAATCCTATTCCAAATTTCACCAAAACAAACTGGAAAAAAGTCAATAAGGATATTGCTGCTAGCTTTTCAAAATTTTCTTTACCGGAATCTTCTAACCTGTCCCCTACACAAATTGACCAAGCAGCGGCCCAAATAGAGCAAATACTGGGAAATGCTCTCTTCAGCCATACTCCCACTATCGTTCCTCATAATCACTTACCCAACCTACTCACAAAATTATTACGTATAAAAAAACAACTCCGACGAAAATTGCACACTAGCTACTCACCTTTTATTAAACAACAGATCCAGCTATTGACCTCCCTGATAAATGGACAACTAAAAGTTTTCACTAATCAGACCTACACATCCACCCTAAACAGTATCAAACCAAATCGCGATCTATTTAAAAACATAAACAGACTAACGGGTCGCAAACTCAAGCCTCGAACAGATTATCTTATTCACCCAACTAATAAGAACATCGTTCAGTCGGACACTGGTATAGCAAACTGTCTCGCTGAACATTTCTGCAAAGTCCACAAGCAAAACGATACCCTCCCAGTAACAAATTTCCACGATACCGTGAACGATTACATTCCACGCTCACTGGAGCCATCCCTCATACCATTTATTACTGAATTTACCGAAACCAATAAAGCATCACACCCCGTAGGAATCGACACATTCCTAAGCCTTGAAGAACTATCCGAAGTCATTACTTCACGTAACAATAAAAAATCGACTGGCCTAGATGGAATCCCTAACCTCCTATTCAAAAGACTCCACCCAGGCAACTTGCTCCCGATTCTCGTTCTTCTCAACCACATAATAAACGCTTCACATTTCCCTAAAAGTTGGAAAACAGCAGTGATCGGCCCTCCAAGTATCCGGATAACTTCCATCCGATATCGCAGCTAAACTCGCTTAGCAAGATTCTTGAATGTAAAATCTACAAAAATCTTCTCTCATTTGCCAGGGATAACTCCCTCATTCAGAACTCTCAATTTGGCTTCCGCTCACAACACTCCACTTGTCATGCTCTCTTAAAACTGACACATGATGTGACGACCCACCTTCAAAACCAATCCCCAACGGTATGTGTCTCCCTAGACATAGCTAAAGCATCCGACTGAGTCTGGATCGCAGGACTGTTATACAAACTTCATTCAATGTATGGATTCAACATCCACTCCACAAAACTTCTCGTTTCTTACCTCTCTGATAGAAAGTTCATGGTGAAAATAAACTCAACTCTCTCGACACCTTATAGCATAACCGCAGGAGTTCCTCAAGGATCCATCCTCGGCCCACTACTATACCTTCTTTATACATCAGACGCACCGCAGCCACTGTTACCCAATACAACAATGCTCAACTATGCCGACGACACCTTAATTTATTCAAGCAACAAGCTTGTCAAGGAGACAAGAAACTGTATTAACAGATATCTCCCAATCCTGTCAGCCTACTTTACCAAGTGGAGAATTCAACTAAATCCAACCAAAACTCAGCTCATAGTTTTTAAAGGCAGAAACGCGAGTTGTGCAAACAACACTATTCGCTCCCATAATAAAATCAGAATTAAAATAAATAACAACATAATTAAACCCTCCAAAACCATAAAGTATCTAGGTATAACCTTTACCAATAATCTGTCATTCTCCGCCCACATTAAAAATACGATTCGTAAAGCCACAACCCAACTGAACAACCTCTGCAGAAAAGTCATGTACAAACCGAATGGTCTCTCTCCCAAAGTCAAATCACTTATCTACAAACAAATAATCAGACCCACTCTCACATATGCATGCCCGATATGGTACCATATCACACCCGCCCAAATGGAGAAGCTACGCATTCTCGAAAGGAAATGCTTCAGACGTATCACTGACCGACATCCTAACTCCCACAAATATTACAACAGTAGTTCGCTCTACTATGCCGCTAATATTGAACGTATAGATCGACGCTTTCTCGAGCTGTCCATCAAATTTATCGAAAATCTTCCCAATAATCCCAATCCGATAATAAATGCGCTCACATCGACTCCGTCAGACAACCGAACTGCCTACCCGAACTGTCTCCACACCAGAACCCTCTTCACCTCTGGCAGGTTGGTCAACAACTCCAATGAGATTGTATACCACAATACTGAACTCTCACCTCACCAGTTTAAATATTGTACGAGGGTTGCCTCTCATGTTTCGGGATTTGGCAACCCTAGTGTTGCAATCCGGCAATTGACAGCTCTGTCGTAAAGTTGGACATTTTTGAGGTTATACGCACTCAGAACGTTTTGACATACGAGCGCTATTTGTGTTGTTTACAGTAACTTAAAAGATTCATCTCGGCCCAAAAATGGAATTAAATCGTCAACATTTTCGTGCGATTATTTTTTACAACTTTCGGCGTGGATTAACTCAGCAACAGTGCATGGATGAACTTAATTCAATTTTTGGCGATGAAGCTCCATCAAGGACCAGTGTTTATCGATGGTAAGGTGAATTCAATCGTGGTCGTAGTTCACTCCAAGATGAATTTCGTGAAGGTCGTCCAAAATCAGTTGTTGTTCCGAAAACCAGTGATGCTGTGCGTGAACTGATATTGGAAGGTCGTCATGTGACCTATCGTGAGATTGAGACAACCTTAGGCGTTAGTGGGACCAGCATACATTCAATATTGCATAAACATTTGAGTGTCAAAAAAATTTGTTCGCGTTGGATCCCACACAATTTGTCAATCGCCCAAAAAAGGCTCGTGTCAATTGGTCGAGAGAAATGCTCAAAAAATACGGTCGCGGTGCTTCGAAACACGTCTATGACATCGTGACAGGTGATGAATCGTGGATTTACGCGTATGAGCCCGAAAGTAAACAGCTGTCGACTGTCTGGGTGTTTCAAGATGAGCCAAATCCAACAAAAGTTGTTCGCGCACGAAGCACTTCCAAGCAAATGGTCGCCTGTTTTTTCGGAAAAACTGGACATGTCGCAACCGTACCACTAGAACAACGCAGAACAGTCAATTCTGAGTGGTACACAACCATTTGTTTGCCAGTTGTCTTCCAAGAAATCAGGAAAACCAACCGCCGAAGACGGATCACTCTTCACCACGACAATGCGAGCTCTCACACATCGGCTGCGACAACTGCATTTTTGAGCACCCAAAACATCGAGTTGATGGGTCATCCGCCGTATAGTCCTGACTTGGCACCGAATGGCTTCTTTTTATTCCCGTACGTAAAAAACAAACTGAGAGGTCAACGTTTTTCCACACCTGAAGAAGCGGTTGCTACATTCAGAATGCATGTGTTGGAGATACCTCAATCAGAGTGGCAAAAGTGCTTCGACAATTGGTTCAAACGCATGCAAAAGTGTATAGATCTTCATGGGGAATATTTTAAAAAAACAATAAAGTGATTTTCGATGATCAATATTTGTTTTTGTTCTCTAATCCCGAAATATAAAAGGTAATCCTCGTAACTCAATCAGAGTGGCAAAAGTGCTTCGACAATTGGTTCAAACGCATGCAAAAGTGTATAGATCTTCATGGGAAATATTTTGAAAAACAATAAAGTGATTTTCGATGATCAATATTTGTTTT
Organism: Microdon myrmicae; assembly: GCA_963931805.1. Lineage (NCBI taxonomy): Eukaryota > Metazoa > Arthropoda > Insecta > Diptera > Syrphidae > Microdon > Microdon myrmicae. Next base: position 181,621,111 of record OZ007498.1, read on the forward strand.
TGTTCTCTAATCCCGAAATATAAAAGGCAACCCTCGTAATATACAACCCTGCTCTAATATCTTGCGTTTCAACGACCAATCGGAAAGTGTTCCCCCAACCCATATCCCCGACTGATAGTACCCACCCTAACCCAAATCCTACCCATCGACCACTATACCTCCCGCCCCACCCTACTCTAACTAATTGTAATAATAATAGATTTAATAATTAGGTAAGCTAGGCTAAGCTAAGTTAAGTTAAGTTAAGCAAATTAGTTATAGGTTAAGTAAATAATTATATCCTGGTTTTCTGACCTTTTCCAGGAAGCCCCACCTACTCCTATCTTGTCCACCCATGAAATATGTAACTTTATAATAATGTTTGAAAAATGTACTAGCAAGTATGTGTAAACGATTAAAGCTAAGCTAATTATAAGTTATCTGTGTTACTTATTGTAACAAATCATTTATGGTCAATAAATACAGAAATGTAAAAAAAAAAAAAAATTGGGACCCACTTACTATCTATTCTAACTGTTTCTTTACACCGGTTCCATGAGCTAACCCCCGAAACAGCGGAGGGCGTTAGGACCACACCTACCATTCGTCCTATAGTCGCCTTTTATGACATGTCGGCCTAGCTGTGAGTAAATTCGAAACCTAGCTGTGAGTATTCCCCTCAAACAAACAATTTGAAATTAATAAAGTGATATGCCTACTAATGAAAAAGATACTCGGTAGCTCCAGATTCAGTCTTTTGTTTTCATATTTCTATATACCTGCACGAAGTCACATTTTCTCAAATTTTTTCTTTTGAGATCTTGATAATAAAAGATAGCTGGATGTTGATTTTTATATGCAGCGGAATTAAGTTCAGCACCACAAACATTTATAGATTTTTAATGGAAAAGCCGTTGCCACGTGATTTAAATATACTAGGGCCGCGGACCACCTAGAGAAGCTGACGGGATTCTGAAAATCGGTTTTTGTTTTAAAAGCTCCCCTTCGCGAACCGTAAATAATACAATTTTTAATTAAAACTGCGCTACTTAATTAATTCCGCACTGTTATCATTACTTCCCCATAAATGCAAAATCCAGCGAACTATGACAGTATTCCTCTTATGTCGTAAACGAGTTCAGATTTTTAATTAGAACTGGGGATTTTAGCAGCAAATGAGGTTAAAGGAATCTCTCGGTTTGCTGTGAGCTATCAAGTCACTTCTATTCGATTACCGATTCAAGTGACATGAATGTGCAGCCGTTTGATTAGTCAACTAAAATAAAGAATCTTTACACAATCATTGTGGTATCCAAACATAGTGAATGCATAAGCAATTGTGATATACATGTTTAATTAAGAAAAGCCTTCTGAACAAAACAAATAAATTTTTTTTAAATATGTATTGAAATACATAATATGAAACCAATCCTCAATTCCAACATGATGTATTTTCTGATACTTTATTGCATATAACAAACCACAGGCTGGAATTATAAGATGTTTTGACTTTTAGCGCCGTTTTACTTATTAGTTTAGTCACGTATGCAATACAATGCACTTTATAAAATTGAGACATCACCAAACGGTCTGTCTGAAGAGTTAAATCTGTTCAAGCGGGCGTATATAACTTCGTATTTGGATGTTAATTACTTATCCACAGTTTCGAGTGTCACTTTAATATCAGTTGGCCTTGCGATATCGTGGCTATAAAATAACTCTCTACGAGCCATAGCATGATGAAAGATTATTTTATTGCCCATATTCCGAACATCACAGTCGAGGCACGTTATTGAGTGATAATTTAATTGCCTAGAATTGAAGCCAAGAAAATTTTATTCAGTGGCATTTAGGGATGGCCAAATAGCCCTTACAATAGGTTCGAATTTTTATGAATATTATCAGCGATTCGTTTTTACTATGACTGTAACTATAAACGAAATTTTGAGCATTTGATTTTATGAGATGCGTTTTATTGTAAGGAAGCAGCGAATTTTTAGTAGTTAGTCACATTCAATAGCAGGGTAAAGGGCGACAACTGACTAAGAATCAAGGACGATTTTTTTAGTCATTTTAACAGATCACACAAACTAGGCTTTAGTTGTAAAAACCATTAACTTGTATGTATTACGAAAGATTGAACTTTGACTAAATAATTGCAATTAAAGAGAATATTGAAATTCGCTTAACAAACAGAACATTCATGTCAGCATTCGCAGGTATAACACCGTATTGGATACATTTCACGAGCTTCTACACCATTGTCATTAATTTCTCAAGCACATTATACCACAATGATGTTAAGTGATTTATGTTAATTAAACCACAATAGATATCTGTGGCGGTTTCAATAACGCGACCGCTCGCCTTGCACCGGCTCGACATCCAACTTCCCCCTAGGGCATACAGAACACATAAAAACCTGGAAAGCATGTACTTACCTTTACATAGTTTGTACTATAAAGACCTGATTTGCTGCAAATCCATAATATTCGCTGATGCAAAATCCATCAGCACCAAACAGACATGCTCTTTATAAGCAATTTGGTTGTACCACTTTAGCGATTATAACAGATAGACACAATTCACAAGCAAAATAGTGAAGAACACGAACGAAAAATCGAATAAGAAAAATACATCAGAACCGTATACCAAGCGATAAATAACAAAAATAATTCACAGCAGTGGAATATAGTCGAGTTTGGAAATCAAATTCTAAACACGGTCAGTAGCCTGGTGTGTAACGCTTAGGTAAAATTTTTTTCGTGATTCGAGCTGTCATAGCGTCAGTTCGAATCACACGATCTTCTTCACTATTATTTCAAACGCTATACCACCAAACAACCAACATGATCCAAACCAATTCATTACACATGTCTCCGAACAAATTCTGTTGCACATGCAAGAGATATTTCTTCCCTTTCTTGTTGACCAACAAGCACATCGGTGGGTAAACCTATCGACAGGCATCAACATTCGATAAGCATTACCACCAGGGGCATGGCTGCATTCAACGCAGCATATTGCTAAGAATTCAATTCGGTTACGACATTTCGCAACCGAATCCTCAAACTTGTCCATGCACACGGAAAGAGAATATTTTTTCCCACACGTGCATGGCAATTCATATCAGAGGACGCCAGCAACGTGCGCCTGATCAGAATGGATCCCTTACGCGGTACCAATCGAATAAACATTTCCTTTTATGGAATTATTATATTCACGGTCCGCTTGCTCGTGTAGAGCATGAGCGTGCGAGGTAATCGCATCTGTGTGTGTGCACATCCTCTCTGTGATCATCAGCTAAGATCATCCCTAATATGGATGCAAATTTTGGTATTTTGTCGCTTCGCCTGATATAATTAATCGCGTTACAGATTCCGTGGAGGCAAGTCGGCCTCCACGTTAAATAATTCTAGTCCGAAAACAGCTACCATCGCAGTGAGTGTGTCGGTCATTGGATTTTGTGACGGTATTATCTAAAAGTATTTTAAAAGTTTAATTCTGTTTATCGATAAAATAAAAGTGTACAGACTATAGTTTTTAATTAATGTTAATCTCCTAAAACAATATCATGAGTTTTTACTAAGAAGTGTTCTTTAGTTCCGGTTATGTTTTATTTATTACTTATTATCAATAAAGAATTCCTTGACTGTACGCCGGTGTTTAATTTCTTGTTTGGTTACCAGCGAGCGATGAAGATTCTCTATTGCGCTTGTTTCGAATGAATTTTTCTTCGGTGTTAATATAGCAGATATCCCACATATCCTCATAAAATGTTCACAAATATACCTACTGTGCGGTACAAATTTTCAAATAGTTTACTATAAGTAAGCATTGAGTATCGTTCAATCCGCCAACATGCAATTCATTGAGGATCTTCTAAACGATATCGTACCTAGTAATACTTGTTGGTGCTTCGCATGAGTTAACGCCTCCGTCAGCATCATCACCTATAACTATTTATTGGCCTGTAGGAACCCGGAAGTTCATGACCTCACCTACTCGACTCCGCCAACGTTTCCTGTCCGGTGGACTCTCCTTCGACGCTTGACCAGCCGATCGATCTCCTCAAAGTCAAATCTAACGATGTCCGCCCATCTCCGTCGCGGGGGTCCTACTGGTCTCTTTCCTGTTGGTCTACCGTCAAGAATTCTACGCACGGTCCTATCGTGGCCCATTAACGCCACATGTCCGGCCCATCTAAATCATCGCGGCTTGATTACTCTCACTATTGTAGGTTTGCGGTATAGCTCTTCCAATTCGTGGTTGTGGAGTTTCCTCCATTGTCCTGCTTCCTCGTCCAATTTACCGCCAAAGATACCCCTAAATTGTGTTTATTACCGTTTTGCGAGAGCCCATGTTTCGCACTTGTATAGAGCAATCGGCATGATTATGGTTCTATAGACACGGAGCTTTATATTACGTGATAGCAGTCTGGATTTTAATAGTGTACTGGCTGCATGCTAACTAGCGTTGCCGGAATGCAATCTTTTGTTAATTTCCTTAGACATTTCGTTACTGGTCGTCGGTATCATTCCCAGATATTTAAAATTTTTTAACTTTTTCAAATATTTTGCCTCTGACGTTTATATGTGTTCCCTGAGGTCCACCTGCTCTCGCCGTAATCATGTATTTTGTTTTGTCTTCATTTATTTCTAGGCTCACCTCTTCTGTCGCTTGCATGATGATTTCACTGTTTTTACTAACAGTTTCTAGATTATCGCCCAGAACGGCGATGTCATCCATATATGCGAGCACTAGTGTGACGCCGTTCAGGGTTATCCCGCCATGTTGTCGTCTTGTACCTTTGTGATGACATACTCGAGCACAAGGTTAAAAAGACATGGTGAGAGGCCATCCCCCTGTTTTAGTCCGTCCTGGATTTCAAATGGGTCTGAGAGGTAGTTTTCTATTGTAACTCGCCCTTTATTTTCATTCTAGCAAATTTGAATAAGGACGGCATATTTTTTCGGGATTCCCCGGGTCAACTACAATATAGTAGAGTCTTTGCTTTGCGACTGAGTCGTAGGCTTTTTTAAAGTCAACGAACAGTTGGTGAACCGTCTCTCCGTATTCCCACTTCTTTTCCAGCAGTTGCCTTATTGTGAACATTTGTTCACTTGTTGACCGGTTCCTACGGAATCCGCATTGGTAGTCTCCCAGTAGTTCTTCTACGTACGGTGTGATTCTCGCCAGTATGACTCTATGGCAGCCGTTTCTTTTAATCGTATGCAAGGAAACATTTCCTAAACGGAACAAGAGATGGAGCCTATAAATACATTCACTGGACAACAATATCATTAAGATATACAAAATTATTTTTGGCACCGTTGTACAGTAAAATATAATTACCAAGGCTAAACATTATTGGAAATCCCAGGAAGTGTTTAACGGTTTTGTAGACAATTAACGATCCAAGGTAAATTACCTTAGGATCAAACAAAGGATGCGCTGGCTCACAAAGATATCCTAATACAAGGGATTTTATGTGGGATCAGCACAAAAGGAAAATAACACGTTGCCTTTGGTTAACGTAGAAAAGGGTATTCCTCCGATTGAACGATTGAAAAAGAAGGAGAGTTGTGTACGAGTTTCGCGGTGTTACGGTGTGAAGATCATCATCATCATCATCATCGGAACTACAACCGGGATCCGGTCTTGGCCTTATTTAGCTTGTTAAATTTTCCATAACAATTTATTTTTACGGGTAAGGTTATTAGCCGGTGTGAAGATAGTCAAAGACTATTCGGGAAAAGTGTTTTTATTTTAAAATCTTTGTTACAGTGTATGGTGTTAAAAATTACAACAAAATAAATGTTTACCGGCAAGTTCAAAATAAGTAATTAACATAAGTTGTGCAATATAAAAATCTTGCAAAATATTTCATTAAAAACTTAGAAGGAAGTTTATCGGAAAAATATTGAATATTGGACAAAAATTCGTTGTGGCCATTGACATTAACGTGATTTTTGTTGTATTAATGTGAATTTGTGAATTTGGCCTCTATTTTTCACCACCATCGTCGCTGACTGACCCATCCAGAGCAACGAAATTGGACCTCTCCCAAAGGAGCCGAATACCGGATCATTTAGATAATTTGCTCGGAGCTGGGATCATGTATTAAAGGACTATTTACGTCTGGAACTCTTATAGGTTTTTAACAATTAATATATATTTTTTTAATTAATTAAAAGTCTTACTTGGATATGTTTGTAGTCTGACCGTGTCGGTCGACGTTTCCCTTCTTCTGTTTGCAGGTTTTAAAGTTACTTTTTGCCAATTATTACGTGATAATTTTAGGTTTGGGAAAGCTGCGCCACTTGTTAAAGTTAATTCTTAGATTTTCAAAAAATTTCATACGTTTATAATAATATACGCTGTCCAATTGATAGATATTTATTCTTAGGGTTGTTAATATTATACGCTGGTGGACGTTGCGCTAACTGTTGTGTTATAATAACAGACAATTTCTTATGTTGTAATAATCTACAAGTTCTTATGTTGTGTTTTAAGGTTGATAATAGTGCACTAATTGCAAAATTCTATTTGCACAGTCGTGGCCTTGGCAAGATGCGTATTGTACAATATACATATATATGTGTATATTTTAAGTATTCTTATGGATTCTGCACACAAACAAGTATGGATAGTTGCAATGGGTACTCACGTTGTTCCGGCGGGCTTTGTAGATGTGTCCTACCTGGGTGATGAATTTCGACCTTCAGAGCGTCGCAGTTATAAATTTGTTGTATTATTCAGGGCTGGGTTTCCGAGCGTCAGCCGGTAGTGATACTTTGGCGGGTTTAGTTCCAATGAAACGCAGAGATATTTCGATTTATTTTAATTTAATTTTATTGTCACATTTAGTTACACAACTGGGGATTGAATACCCTAAAACATCCGTCGTTAGTCTAAACGCAGAGATATTTCGATTTATTTTAATTCAATTTTATTGTCACATTTAGTTACACAACTGGGGATTGAATACCTTAAAACATCCGTCGTTAGTCTACAAAGTTTTACTCTGTCGATTACTTGTGAAACAAAAGGAAACACAGTTACGTCTTTCAGATCCCTTCGACCGAAAACAAGTTGTTCGATACTCGACGCTACTCTTAGGAACGACACCACAGTAAAACGACACACTATCGATATTTTTCGGGACTCGGTCTTGACACCACCAATCTTCTTCGTCTGGTTCTCGATTTCGACTATCCTTAATTCGCGTAGTTAAACATCACGAGACTTCGGGCCGGCGGTTTCTTTTATTGAGTTATTTAAATTCGTTACGCGGATAGCTCCTCGTCGGAGTTCTCTGACTGTTGCTCGAAGTAGACCTCTCGTCTCCTCTGTTCGATGTCAAAAACTCACTCTCCTGCAACCTATCGGATACTCTTTTTCCAGTATCTGTGTGTTTTGTATCTGCAGTTGTGCAGACACAATTTCCTGTAAGGAGAAAATTCTCACGCATACATATGGAAGCTTCACCGTCGTTGTTGACGGTGGATTCTATTCCCACGCTGCTTGGTTAGGTCGACCATCTGGTGTTGACGATCGCCTGGACGTCTAGTCCGCTGGTATCTATTGGATTTGAAATCCAAGAGAGTTTTTCACATGGTGTGAAAAACAAACATTCCGCTGATGCATTTCTGCTTGGCGGACAGTGGCAACGGCGCAATGCTGTGCCGTATTTATTTATTGCAGCTGGCCTTCGTAAAACTCCAAACAAAGTATTGTTTGGAGTTACGTGGTGCTTGGTTTTTCGCGCCATCTGGGTGTTTACGAGGCTAAGGAATGCGCTCCTTTGTTTGCGGTGAATATTTGGGTGATCTAATGTTTAGATCAACCGCACCACGTCCGTTGGTCGGTTAATTGTTTTGATTGTAATTCCCTGCATCTCGTGCAGATGTTCAGGGTTGCCGACTTGTGGTGCTGGCATTCACTTAGCTTGCGATTGCACACGTCGAAGGATGCATGGATGTTTCTCCTTGTTTCAGGTCGTAGGTTTTAGGTATGGAGCGTTTAGCTCGGTATTAGAGGCTTTGGGGACGTTAAGTTCCTTGCCTTCTGGTGTCGACTCAACGTTGGGTTACTGGCGGCCCCCGCTGGGCTTGGGACCGCGTCTGTGGACGTGATGTTGTCCAGGTAAGTGCGTTACCTCAAGTTGGTCTGGACTTTTCCTGTGGGGAATTTGTACGTTCGCCACAATACCACCCATCTACGTATTTTCCCGGGCTACCCCTGATGACGACGGTTGTGCTGATCTCGGCGGATCTGTAGTCTCTCGATTGTATATGTAGTCACGCAGCCCCCACTCCACTGATCGTCAATTGGAATTTGAATCTACGATTATAATTTGGTCTCTATTGGAACTTTAGGAATCCTCCCGGGTTGTAAGGCACAGAGCAAACATAATTAAAAGCATTTGTTTAACTTCGGTTTGCTTTATTTTATTTATATATTTCGAATACAATTTTAAATGATGATCAATTTCGCTTCCGTTCGCCTAGACAAGGGCGATGAGGGAAGTTACCACGTAACACAGGGGGTGTTGGATTCTTGATCCCTCTGTTTGTTTATGTTCTTGGGTTCACTGTTTGACCAAATACATATTAACTTGATTGTTGATTTGCTTTATGATAAAAGTTGTATCACACCCGGCGAAATCAAATTATTGGTGGAATTGATTTTTTATTTCGCCCTGGCGTTATTTCCCTTACTGAAAACTGTTGGCAACGTTTTCTAAAGTTTTGTCCTTTTTTTTCTCGACAACATTTTATTTGAATTATTGCCAACTAATTTATGTAAATTTACTACTTGGCGTATTTTTTTATAGAGAGAGAGAGAGGAACTGTGGGTGAGAGTGTGGGTGTGTGATCCTTAGCAGGTGCCTAACCCATCGTAACAGGGGAATCAAGAAACCCGCACCCCCTGCAACCAGAAAACCTGAAGCGTCGACCGAGAAGCGGTACAACGGCACCAAGTAAGTCCCCTAATTAAGTTTAAAGATATATTAATTGTTAGAAATATACCTATCATTTTTGCGAGCCCCAATGTTAGGTATATTTCTAACAATTTACTCCATTCCATTGTCAGTTCTTAGTGTCTTGGTTTTTCTCACGGTCTGCGTTTCAGCAAATGCATTTTTTTGTTTTGTTTCAGGAAGTAAATAAATATTTTTCTCGAGAAATCATACATGAAGGTCATCAAGTATTTCGCCTTTCCTAGAGATTCTGTCCTCATTGGGACCACAGGCAACTGGGCGAACAAGATTCAGTCTCTGCGATGTTTTCTTCTCGTTGCTGCTCGTGAAAGGTGATTGGGTTTGCTTCGATCGAATATAGGGTATGCATATTGTAACGTCTTCATTGAAGTTGTCCGGCAGTCCGCGGACCATCTTCTTCGACAAAAGCAGCTTCAAACAGTTAACGTTGACGAGGCCAAATCTTGTCCATGGTACTTAGTAATGTGACAATTCTACATCTTTTTAGGCAATAAGAAGCTATGGTCGCATTTTCTTGAAAACCAAATACAATAGAGTAAATCTATTGATTCTTAGGAGTTATGAAAGCAACCGGTAGTTCTGGTTTATTTTTTCGAGTTGACCCAATAAGAGATAGTATTTTCGAATGGATATCTAGAGCCAATGAAGAAAAATGAAAAAATTATCACTTTAATGTTCCGACCAGAATGTTCTACATCATTTGTTCATCCCTTAACAACATTTTTATATTGTTGTGGTTCTCTAGTTTTTTTTTTCTGTGTAAACTTCCAATTTCTTTGCCTAGAATCTTACGTTGCCATCTTATAGCCCAAAATGTAACCCATATTTGCTCGGTTTACCATGTATCGTCCATTAATTGACTAATTGATCTTGACTCGGCTAGTTTGATATGGCTATATCATCCGTTTATACGAAGCAAACCAACACCCACCCATCCCAGCAATTCGTGACGTCTCTATATGACGAACTTCAGAACGTAACCCCACCTCCGCCTCTTCCAACTACACCCTAACTTACCCCCCCCCCCCCCCCCGCCCGCACAGCTTCCACGACACCCCAAGCTGATTCTCCACCGATAGTCCACTTTGCCACATTTTGAACACCTGCTGAATGGCAAGCTCGGATCAATAAGTTTGAGCATTGAAATCTAGCAGGTACATCATACCTGTTAAAGGATGTATAGCGTTTTGGATTGATAGTGAAGAACGTGTTTGTCATAGTGTCAGTTCGAATCACCAAAAATTGAACCTAAGCGTAACACATCAAGCTACTGGCCGTGTTTAGAATTCGATTTTTAAACTCAAGTATATTCCACTGATGTGAATTGTTTTGTTATCGCTATGGTATACGGCTCTGATGTATTTTCTTATTCGATTTTCGTTCGGTGCTCTTCACTATTTGCTTGTGTATTATGAGATACACAAGCAAATGGTGTGTGTATTTGTTAGAGACGCCACAGATGCACCTAAAACCGCGAACTCCGCTGGATCTCCGAGTTCTTTCTGATGAAATTCAGCATTCCCATAAAGGAATGTTACTCGCTTCCAGACAGTAAGAGTAAACCTAGTTTCCGCTTAGGCCTCCCCTCCATTGTGACTGGATTTTCCAATAGGAAAAAACTGACACTGTCGGATCCGCAGGATGACCTTATCTCTAAGCAACTCTAACAAGCAGTCAAAACCCTTGGCCTCCTTACCTAAACCCGCAGTAGATAAACACAACAGCACTGTCCATCCCAAATCGGCACTCACTTTTCTTCCATAAACTCTTTACCCAAGCCAAGGATTACGCACACCTCTTCTCTTCACCTAGCAGCACGCGTACTCGTCTGCCTGATCCAACCATAAGACGTCCCACTAAACCCTCTCCTAAGTGTAGGTTCAACTGACCCTCCCTCTCTTTATCTCATCGAGGTCGTACTCCTTATCCCAAACTCTCCTCCGCACACTCCCGTCATAACGTCCTGCCCAACATTAACCTTACGACTCCCCCCCACATCACATCTTGCCCCTAACCCTAGCCCTTTTCCTTCCTTCGACCTGAAAACAGGTGCTAAGTACACCAACTTCCATAGATCGTACACTCTTAAACCATTAGGCCCCCTCCATGAAAGCACAGCCCACTTGTCCTAGCTCATGGTCGAATCTCACATTCCTCTTATCAATTCACAGAGCTTTACAGCTTCCTCTGGCACAATTACCTCACCAAAGCCCAATTCAACTTGATCAACGAACCCAAATATTTCTTCCACTTTATCAACTATAAACTCAAATCGGATGCCTACCCAACTCTCTTTTCTACAGCTCAACTACTACAACTGATCTTTTCGCGTCCCTCTTCAAACTATATTGCACGGACAACTCTTTCGAGCCTAACCCCTATATATATTTTATGTGTAAAATATTGCATTGAATATTCCATTTGGGTCAATTGAACCCATCTGGAAGACGGATGGTTGAAAGAAGGGCGTCGAATTTTGGGACTTCGAGCCTGGATATTACTTTTATATCCAACTCAGTCTTTTCGAGATCGAAATCCGAAGTTACAACCTTTATGAATGACCAATTTTGTTTCATTTTTTGGATTGTGAAGTACCCCACCAAAAAGTTGCCTTCCGTGCTCCTGTCTTCATACAGTTGTGCTCTTTATAATTGGTCTGGTAAGTAAGACGAAATATTTCATCCACGAAATCAGGCATGGGAGCCTTATTCGGGATTACCCAACACTTTATTTTATTCATAGACATCCTTACATTATTTGTGATGTTGAATTTTTGGTCCAAACAGATCTCGTCATCATTATACATACATACACAACGAAGGTCCTCTGGTTTTCCACGCAATATTATTTATAAACCATTGTTATCTTCAGGTGAATTCAAGAGGAAGATATACTCCTATACATATAAGAGTATACGTCGCACAAGGGGTAAATGAATAACAATACCAGAAGTGTAATTTTATTAGAGAAGTCAAGAATTTTAATAAACGAATTTTATGACAAACAACTTTACTCAAAACAAAATGAAAACTATAGAATGGATGGAAAATGTGCATTTGTCTCAATGGCAACATTTTTAGCACCCACCTTGGGACACAGAAATAAATCAAACTTACTGCAAGTCATATTTGAATAGAATTTACCAGGGAAGCATTTTCCCTAATGACCAGATATTTCATTATATTCGTGATCTTCTTTGTCGGGATATGAACAGGGACCCAAGATTATCCAAGTTACGTTTCGTTTTTTTGAGCGCAAGATGAAATTGCATTGCAAAAAAATGTACGAGTATCGGGTATACAAACGTTCGTTGAAATTTATTGAAAATTCCTTCTGCCTTTCATTGTCATGTTGGCTATATTCTTTTGTAGTCCTTGCTGGCTCTAGCCGGGACAAAATACAAAACGGAGCAATATCATGAAGAATGCATTTATATTCAGTTCCTTTTGCATTCAGATCTAAACTATTTTGCTCAATATGAATAAACGAATAGTAATAGAATGAAGTTAAAACGCAGTATTATTTTATTTTTGAAATATTCGAGAACAGAACTAAGTTATACTCTTCTGTTAATTCCAATTAAGTTAAAAAGTGACTGCGAGTGGAAATATGAAAGGACTCTTAACCACAAAAGCAGATTTTACTGACAATTTAATTATTGTAAGCTTGTAAAAAATGTTCAAAAATATAAATTGGCTCTTATACATGGTGGATTGAGCAGGCAGTAATTTGTAATAAATTGACGAGTGCATATTGCCCCCGGAGCCGGTATCAACTTCGCACACACACATATTCGATTTTGTTCTTTATACTGGTATTTCAGAACGCCACTTTATATTTCCTTGCGTTGTGAATTCTGGATTAAGTTGTTTTTGCTCGTATTTTGGCAGGTATTCTACGCAATCAAGGCAAGGTTACCACCGTCTTTTCGCCTGTCATTTAAATTATATAATAGTAATTTTTACTGATTTATTGCGGTAGACACAGCCACACCGCTTTATTTTGAGGGAATGGTAGCAAATCGGCTAGTGCAATGTTATACCCCACTTGTTACTTCTTCTTGGCAGTTGGCGTATAGTTGTGTTATATAGTATATATTTATGGTAAATAAATACTTGTTTTGGCCTAAGGCTAATAACCTTGCCCGGAAAAACAAATTATTATATAAGGCCAAGACCGGATCCCGGTTGCAGTGCCGATGATGATGATGAAATACTTGTTTAATTATTATTTACTTAAGTATTTTTTATTTAATCGTTATTTGTTCTTTAATTTATTAAATAATTCGTTTATTTTATATATTTTCCTTTCATTCTTCTGTCATCTTTTTTGTTTTTTTTTTCCTCTGTTTTCTGCCATAATTCTTTTTCTTAGTCCTTTTTTCTTTTTTTTTCTCTCTCTTCTATCTTATTTATTTTTAGTTATTTTTGTTCCTTTTTTTTAATACGAGACCACTTGCAATTACTTTTTACAATTTTACGGGCCCAATATACTCGTATTTATGGTCTCAGGCAACGCCCCGCCATGCTTGAAATCAATAAACTGGAATTTCTTTAGGTTGATTGATGCTAAATTGATCAATCTAATAAATAGAAGACTAACATCTAGGAGCAAAATTCGGCGATGAAACCATTTCTATTAAACCTTTAGAAAAGTGCCAGTAAAATCGTCTTTCATGGAGCAAACGGTGTCACCGAAGAATAAACACGCTTGTTGGTCAACAGTATCCGAAAAGTCGTTGAACGAATTATATCGATAGCCGATTGTCAAAAAAAAAAAAAAAATCTAAAAGTATTGTCCGCGTACACGTGTGGTCGAGATGTCATCGTTCCACCAAGGAACACTTCACCGTCATCATCAAACATTCCACGTGATCCGCCAAAGTGTGTGTGTATGTGTGTGTGCATGTGTGTGTGTGTGTGTGTGTGTATGTGTGTGTGTGGGGGGGGGGGGGGGTGTCCTCTTCAGAGAAGAAATAAAAGTAAAGTGTGGAGATTATATACACGACAATCACAAAAAAAGGTGGGAGTGTATCAAAGAATGCACGAGTAGTATTCCGTTCAACGACTTTTCGGATACTGCTGGCCAACAAGCGTGTTTATTCCTCGGTGACATCGTTAGTTCCGTATTTAATAATTTAATGGTTTGATCACGTTGAGATGGCTATCCCGCAAAAATATGCCGCCCTCATTCAAATCTGCATGAACGAAAACAAAGGGCGAGTTAGAAAACCACCTCTCAGAACCATTTGAAATCCGAAATGACAGACTAAAACAGGGCGATGGCATCTCACCATGTCTTTTTAACCTTGTGCTCGAGTATGTAATCAGAAAGGTACAAGGTGACAACATGGTCCGATAATCCCTGAACGGGGTCACATAAGCGCTCACATATGCCGATGACATCGCCATTTTGGGCGATAATCTAGAAACTGTAGGTAAAAACAGTGAAATCATCATGCAAACGACAGAAGAGGTGGGCCTAGGAATAGATGAAGACAAAACAAAATATATGATTACGGCGAGAGCAAGTGGACCTCAGAGAACACACATAAACACCAGAGTCAAGATATTTGAAAATGTCAAAGACTTTTAATATCTGGGAACAATACTGACGGCCAGTAACAAAATGTCGAAGGAAATTAACAAAAGACTGCACTCCGGCAACGTTAGTTGGCACACAGTCAGAAAACTGCTGAAATTCAAACTGCTATCACGTAACATAAACCTCTGTGTCTATAGAACCATAATCATCCCGATTACTCTATACGAGTGCGAAACATGGGCTCTCACAGAACGAAAAGAAAACAAATTCCGCGTATTCAAGAATCAAGTTTTAAGGGGTATCTTTGGCGGCAAATATGGCGAGGAGGCAGGACAATGGAGGAAACTCCACCACCACGAATTGGAAGAGCTATACTGCAAACCTACAATAGTGAGAGTAATGAGGTCGCAAAGATTAAGATGGGCTGGACACGTGGCGCGAATGGGCACCGATAGGACCATGGATCGAATTTTGGCGGTTCCATTGAACGCCACTACTTACCTTCCCATCAATCATTAAGAAAGTGCTACCTCGAGCACTAAATACCCTGGAAAGCATTACTTACCTTTCCTAAAATAATTACCATCGGCTAATGCAATTGCATTAGCATCTATAAACATCTCCGCCAGGGGCATACTTGCATACAACGCAGCGTGTTCCTGAAATTAAAATCGGTTACGACATCGCGTAACCGACAAAATCCCCGAACTTGTCCATACATAAATAACAACGATTTTTCCACACACGTGCATGGCGAGTGATAGCGACAGACATTTCCCCCAAGGGCATGATCGCATGAAACACATCATATGCCTAAAAAGGAATTCGGTTGCAACGTCAAGCAACCGATATAAACTCAAATCATATCGGCGCCCATATCCTCTGTCGAATTCTACAGCACACAAGCAGGAGATATTCTTTCCTTTCCTTTTTGCTGCAAGCACATCGGTCGTTCAACCGATCGACAAGACGAAATAGCATATCTCACCACTGGCTGCGAAGGAAATCGAATTCTCGCTAATGTAAATACACATACGAGAGTTCGACCCTTTCAAGATGCCACCGACTGGTGCATGTTCAGCACAAGTGCTGTACGCGGTTAATGATTATTGCTCAGCTGCAACCACTCCGCATAATGATTCCCTGTTACGAAATTCCGATATCCACGGTTCGCATGCTGGACGATACATGGCATGAGCGGCAACTGCGATCGTTGTGTGTGTGTACACCTTTTACTGGGACCAATGTGGCGGATCATCCCCTATTGGTCGACGAACAGAATGAATTTTAATTTCCAGCATAATCTAATCGCAGTTTGGATTCCGTGCAGGCAAGTCACGCCCTCCACGTAAAACGTTTATAGTCAGTCGAAAGCGTGCGCCCGTTGGAGAAGTTCAAATTTTAAACTACAAATATCAATTGTTACTTTCAACAAATACCTATTGACTTTCAAGTTGTGTTACTATTCCCGGAAGGAGAAATTTATAGTTAAGCATTTCATAATTTCAATGTGTAGGGGAGAACTAGTTTGATGCAGGGAGAGGAGAGGATTGCCGAGTAGAGGGGTAATTGAAAAGATGGGGCGGATTTTGGACAGGTTTATTCTGAGACGTCGTTTAAGAGCGGGAGTGGAGATGTTGAAATCGAAGGAAGTGGGGAAAGAGTTGGCCTGTCGCAGCATACGCGAGATGGGTTCGTTAGCGCCGTAAGAAGTGTGATGAGCGGGCACGTAATACAGCGGAGGGTTACGTACGTTACGGGCGTTTGTATGCAATGTTAAAGTGGAGAGCAAGCTTGGGTAATTGATTGTGCCAGACAGAAGGCGATGGACAAAGATGATGTCGGCATGGACTCTGCGCTCTTCAAGTGTGTTTAGATTGATTAGAGGGAGCCGACTTGTGTATGGTGGTAGAATCAGCGGATTTTCCCAGTTTAGTCCGCGGAGGGCAGAGGCAAGAAACGACGTTGAACACCCTCAATCCTGCGAATATGAGTCACTTGATTCGGGGACCAGATCTGACTAGCGTATTCGAGTAGTGGCCGGACAAACGTTCTGTAGAGTGAGCGGGTGAAATAGGGGTTAAAGAATACCTTCGACCAGCGTTTGACAAACCCAAGGGTGGCGTTAGCCTTGAGGATTATGTGATCAATATGTGTGGTAAATTTGAGCTCCTTGTCGCATAGGACGCCTAGATCGCGAATCAATTCAACCGATGTTATCGGATGGTTCAGTAAGAGGTAGGAGCGTGGCTGAGTGGGGGAACTCTTCCGAGAGAAGGTGATTGTGTGACATTTGGCTATATTCATTTCTAGACAGTTATTTTGGCACCAAGTCGAGAAGCTGTCAAGATCCGATTGGAAAAGTGAGGAGTCCAGGGGAGAGCGGATTATTTTGAACATTTTGGAAACATCCGCGTAAAGCGAAATGAAGGAGTGATTAATGCAAGAGCCTATGTCGTTTATGGTTAGGATAAATAGGAGAGGGCCGAGATGACTGCCCTGGGGGACACCTGAGGTTGGGAAAAAAGGATCGGAGAGAATAGATCTAAATCGCACGCGGCAGGTTCGATAACTGAGGTAGGATGAGACCCACTTAATTAGCAGGGGTTCAAAACCGAGGGAAGATAGCTTGAAGAGAATGAGGTTATGGGAGATTTTGTCGAAGGCCTTGCTAAAGTCGGTAGCGATTACATCGACCTCATCGCCGTTTTCTAGGGCAAGGAGTGTGTGGGGTGTGAATTCGACAAGGTTAGTAGTAATGGACTTGCCTGAGAGGAAGCCGTGCTCGTTAGGAGGGATGATGGGTGCGCAGCGAAAACATAACGCCTCATATAGAAGGCCTTCGAACAGTTTGGGAATGTGCAAGAGCTTGGCAATGGGACGATAATTGGATATATCGTTTTTTGGCCCCTTTTTATGTATGGGGGTTATGTAAGAGGATTTACAAAAGTCAGGGAATAGACCTTGTGCAAGGGATAGATTGAAGATTGACACGATCGGGAGAGAGAGAGAAGAGGAACATTTTTTAAGAGGATAGCAGGGAGTCCGCCTGGGCCGGGACTGAAATCCTCTTTCAGTTGTTCAAGTTTTTTTATGACTTGGTGTTGTTGAATGTGTAGAGGGATGAGGGGGCCGAGGGCGAATTCAGACATGCCAGTAAAATAGGAGGGGTTAGGCTCGAACGAGTCGTCCGTGAAGGATAGTTTGAAGAAGGACGCGAGCAGATTGGATATGGTTTGGGAGTCCGTTGTAGTAGTTGAACCGTAGAAAAGGGAGGTGGGATAGGCATCTGATTTCCGTTTGTGGTTGATGAAGTGGAAGAAAGATTTGGGGTCGTTGATCAGGTTGAATTGAGCTTTGGCAAGATAATTGTGGTAGAGGGAGCTGTAAAGCTCGGTGAATTGGTAAAAGTAACCCAGATAGTTGGAGTAGTCAAGGGGAGAACGCGTGGTTAGGAAAGTGTTCCGCAACTTATTCCTCTTGTTACGAACGGTGCGTAGTTTGTGGTTATACCAAGGTGGCGATGAGAATGAAAACATGTGTCGGGAATATGGGACATATAGGGATATGGCGTTGTAGATTTCTGTGTAGAGCGAGGCTGTAGCGACCTTTACACTTATATCATTTACGCGGAGTGTGATATTGCTGAGATACTCATTTATGAGGCGGAAATTGACTTTTCGGAAGTTGAAAGAAAATTGATAGGGGGGGGGGGGGGTTGTGCTGTGGGCTGAGTAGTCGTGGTATAAGGATACGAGAAGAGGCGGCGGTGATTATCAATAGTTGAGAGGGTGTGGCGACTAGGGACGACTGAGGAATATCCCAGGCTATTGATACTGGGGGTAAGGTTACTTTCGGTCAGTGCGTATATATCAAAGGGAAAGAAATTAGTATTTGGTAAGATCGAATGAGTTTTGGACCGTAGTCCTCTCCCGGAGACCCCGTCGAAAGTGGGTTGGGCAGCCGTTTGGAGCTGAAAAAACTTCTTATTTGTGGGTTTGCTGCGTAGGGGACCAGATGACACTTTCATGCAAATGTATTGTATCTGCAGTAGTCCATCCCATCCCCAAAAAGGGCAAGGACAGGAGCAATCCAGCCAATCTTCGCTCGATTAGTTTGCTTCCGAACATCAATAAGGTATCCGAGAAAATTATAAATAAAGCATTGACTAATCGGTGTGAGGAAAATGGTATTATTCCGAACAACCCGTTTGGTTTCCGATTGCAACATTACACAGCTCATTCTGCGACAAAACTTGTTTCCGGCATACCGTTTCCGAAACGGGGGTATGTGGTGACGAGAAGAAAATCCGGATCGGAATGGTTCGGACGACAATACGGTCTCGGTGATAGTTTAGCTTCTCATGACTAAAAAACCACATTCTTAATCATTTCAGTTGTTTGTTGTACAGAAACTTGGATAGAGGTGCAGATTTTAATGGATTCGAAGCCTTATATTTTCGAGGTACACAGCACCTGAATGTATGTTCCGCTCTTCGCCGATTCAAATGAATTATCTCAACTTGTAAATTAGCCCAAGTGAATATCAACCATAAATGTTCGTTTCGTCACAACGTTGAACTTGTCTCTCACCTCTCACCTTAATAAGTAATATTAATAAAAAGCAACTCGAAAGAAACACGACTCTACGGGAAACAATTATCATTTTACCGATTGAGATACATATTCGCTCGTCGTTCGTCAAGCGACAAACATCGTAAGACGGTGAGCAGTTCTAAAATAAAGAATATCGCGTGCGTGTGTGCGTGAATTCGTGAATAAACTGTGTTTTTCGCAGTTCGGCCGGCGTTGCACGGCGAAAAAAAAAAAAAAACGAGTGTGTCTGTGTTTCGAACCCAAAATGGGCAAGACGAAGATCGTCGAATTAAAAATAGCACACTCATGTGTAGTCGCTAATTCAAAAACAATCAATAAAATTACCAAAAGGAAGAATGAAGTGTCAATTATAGATGACAGCCCAGTGGCAAATAAAAGTCCGCTCAAACTTGTCAATGGAACGACAAAAATCAAATGTGACGAAAAAAACCGTCACAGAAGAAAATATACCTGCCAAGGATACTTGTTACTCAGGAGCAGGGAACAAATTTAAGGAATTGGAGATACTGGAGTCAAACATTCCCGAAGGAGACGATGACCTAAACAGCTTAATTGCTGATCTCATCAAAAAACGCGAAGAACTTTCCAAACAAGTACGAGCAGCCCTAGAAGAGCGAAACAAAAGACGGAATGAAACCAAAGCAAAAAGAGAGCAAAAAACAAATCACCACCGGCAGCATCAACATTCGCTACGAATAAGCGAAACAATGGACGATCAACAACAGCATCAGAAACAACTGCAGCAGACAAAGACAGCCAAGGACGAGCAACAACAGCAACCAAAAAAGGAAAAAATACCTCCAATTGTCATCAGCTACATAGAAGCGAAAGATTTAATGAAGTTGGGTGAATTGATTTGTAAAGATTTTAAAACAAAAAGAATTAGTGCTGAAAAAACTAGAATTTTGTGCGACGACCTAGAAGGTTACAATAAAGTAAAGTCTGCTTTGGGAAGGGCAAAAACTGAGTACTACACGTACACCCCAAAATCAGAAAAATCAATTTCCATGCTCTTAAAAGGAGTTGATCCTTCGTTCTCCCCAGAGGAGATACTCGAGGAATTAAAAACGGTTGAAACAGCTAGTTTAAAATTTACAGGTGTAAAACCGTTTTCAACTGCGAATTCTAGAAAGTGCAACCGCAAATTGCCTTTCTACATTGTATCTCTAAGTCCTAATAGTAAAGTTGATGCACTTAGACATATGAAATGTCTAAGCCACCAAATTATAAGTTGGGAAAAAATTAGAAAATCTGAGCGTGTACTGCAATGTATGCGCTGTCAAAGACTTGGACACGTTGCATCAAACTGCAATATGAAATTCAGATGCGTAAAATGCCTCGCTGACCATAACATGGGCGAATGTCCGCTGGGAAAGGAACAGCTTCCGGATAGGGAAACACTGTCATGTGTACCATATAAAAATACAGGACACACGGCAAATTTTAGGGGTTGTCCCAAATTTCAACATATGAAGTCAAAGTGGGAATCAAAACAAAAGCAAGTGGCAGAAGAGAAAAAAATTAAAACTCGTTCTTATAATAATTTCGTTGCCCCGCGTGTAACATATGCACATATCACGGGCAATTCTATGCAACGAACCCCCGTGGAATCTTCACATACCAATGGGCGAATACCGGCAGTAGATGCGCAACCTGAGATATTAAATATGATATCGGCCATGCCAACACAATTTGCTAATTTTCAAAAAATGCTGACGGAACAAATGGCCCGAATAGATATGCTCTGTTCGGCTGTGTTTTCAAATAACTCCTTCCATCAAAATCTTCGACCCTCTAACTGAACTAAAACTAAAAATTATTTCGGTGAACGTAAATTCACTAATCCACATAGACAGAAGAGATAATCTAGGCAACATGCTTGAAGTCGAATCCCCTGATGTACTTTTGGCTAGTGAAACTAAGCTAAACCAAAGGCACAAAATTGTCTATAAAAACTATAAGATAATCAGACGTGACAGGCCACATTCTACTCAAGGGGGTGGGGTTGCAGTTTTAATTAAAAAAGGTCTTTATCATAAGGTAATTTATAGTACAGAAGTACACAAATTTCAGGTGCTGGAAGCCTGCATAATAGATATTCCGTTGAGAAGTCAAAAGCACCTGTATGTGGTCTCCATTTATGCCCCTCAAGCTACCCAGTGTAAGCAATTTATGAATGAAATTGATATGCTATTTCGACACCTGAAATTAGATTCGGAAAACAACTAATTCCTAATAGCGGGTGATTTCAACGCCAAGCATAGTGCTTGGGGTAACTTAACCACGAACACAAGGGGCAATGCTTTATATGATTGGTGGCAAATGAATGCTATCGAGCGCAGATTAGAATTGTAGGCCACAAGTACACCGTCTTATCCTAAAGGAAATTCATTTTTGGATTTACTTATGATCGACGATCGAATAAACTTGCCAGGCACAGATCTAACTACGCGGAACTGTCTTCGCACAATCGATTACGATAGCGATCACTACGGATTTGGAGCCATAATTGAAGTCCCAAATGAACAATATTCACTAGAGCAGTTCGAACAGATCCACTCTTTCAATTTTCGAAAAGCTCACTGGTCACGCTTTGATCGATTAATAAAAAAAGAACTTCGTAATAGTGCCATAGACCCTCCGACTATTAGAAACCTCCATAACGACGAAATCGATCATTACATAACAACATTGGACCATATTATTACCAATGCAATGAATCGCTCTGTACCTAAAGTTCCCCATACCGACGGTTATACTAATAAGTACAGGACATCAGCAATTGACGCTTTGTATAAGCAAAAGAGCATTAGGCTCTTAAAGCTGAAAATATTTTATAGACAGTTCAGCGACCCAAATAGTCAGGAAATAAGAACATTTAAGTCCGTAATCAAAAATCTCCAAAAATTGATCCGTGATAATTACCGTTCAGGTATAAATGAAGAGTGGAAGAACAAAATTCAAACCATTCAAGCTAGCGGATCGAATATGTTCCAACAAATCAATAAAACTTTTCGAAAGAAAGATCACAATGACATTTCATATTTGCGAGTCCTGAGAATTGTCAAGCAATGCTGAACTCAGGACTCAATCTGGAGCATATCAACTCCAACGAAGAAGTAATATTAGTCGAAGACCCGCAAGACAAAGTGAACTCAATTGGTGCATGTTTCGAGGCAGTATACAGAGTGAACGAATCCACTCACTCCAATACGATCCTCGAAAACAACGCATTCCAGACCTACAGCGCACTGAGAAACCAAATTTGTACCTGGCGGAACCAAAACCGTAGTTTTACCACATTCAGTGAAAATAACAGAGCGGACTCCCCCCGGAGTAATCAGAATATGAATATGTTTGTGAGTAAAGATGAACTTACGAACATCCTAAAGTCAATAAAAAGCAAAAAGTCCTCTGGGATAGATAGCATCCCAAATGTAGTTTTAAAACATTTGCCTCCTGAAGCAGTAAAAATCTACACTACGCTATTCAACAACGCTTTAAATAAGGCATACTATCCAACCCACTGGAAAACTGCAATAGTCCACCCCATCCCTAAAAAGGGCAAATACAGGACCAATCCAAACAATCTTCGCGCGATTAGTTTGCTGCCAAATATCAGCAAGGTTTACGAGAAGATCATAAACAAAGCACTGATGAACTGGTGTGATGAAAATGAAATCATCCCCAACAACCAGTTTGGCTTTAAAGCGGGACATAGTACGGTGCATGCCGCGTCAAAGCTTGTTTCCGACATACGATGGAACAAGACAAAGCGCCAATGCACAGGTGCCTGCTTAGTTGACTTTGAAAAGGCTTTCGACACCGTGTGGTTAGAAGGACTTCTTCATAAGTTAGGAAACCTGAGAATGCCTCATTATCTATTGTACAACATTTACGAAATGATAACGGACAAGCAGTTTGTGGTAAAATGCGGAGATATAGTCTCAAGCAAGACCTTCAAAATTACAAACGGTTTACAACAAGGGGCGGTGAATTCTCCCATTCTGTGTAATATTTACATCAGTGATCTAGTGGGTACGCTTAACAATGCCATTGCATACGCAGACGACATTGTGGTATACAGAACAGGAGAGAAAATAGATGTCATCAATAGACTTCTCCAGGACGACTTCAATAAAATAAAATGTTTTTGTAATGACTGGAAACTAAAAATTAATTTCCACAAAACCGAGACTATCCTTTTCAGAACACCGCTCTCCAGGGCCTCTCAGGACACAAAGCACAATTGGAAAAACTTCTCTATCGTAGGGAATAATATTCTCCCACTACAAGTGAAAACTGTAGTCAGATATCTCGGTATTTGGCTTGATCAGTATTTATACTTTGACAAGCATATAGCAGTCACTCTTTCTGCAGCAAGAAACGCATTTGCTGCCACAAAAAGTCTATTCCAAAGCAGCATTCTCAATCCAAAAGTTAAAATAATTTCATATTCGGCATTCATCCGACCAGTGTTGGTCTATGGCTGTCCAATATGGTACAATATATCCCCATTCCACATGGAAAAGATTCGCGTGTTCGAGAGACAGTGTTTGCGTTCCTGCCTCGGACTTAATATAACACCAGAGTCACGATACCAGAAATTTTACCCTAATAAAACCCTGTATCATAAATCAGGACTAACTAGGATAGACAACTTCATTATAAAAATTATTCGTGGCCACATTGCAAGGGCAATGTGCAGTGTAAATAATCTTATCGCGGGAGCATACTACCCGGACGATATGTATCTGGAGAGTACCCTCCATAACGGGTTCATTCCCCCAGAGGCGTTCCTCTTCTTGGACGGAAAAGGTCTTATCCAAGATGAGGGTGGAATACCTACTATATATACCACGCGTTCCGTGGTGCTAGGGATAAACGAATTGTCCACAATAGCGATATCTCTAATAGGCCAGACCGACTTCGATTCAGTACGGGGATCAGTGAAAGAGATAAATCAATAAAAGACCGAGCCAACCCCAACTGGTGGTGGCTCCAAAACGGAGAAAGGACTTCACGTCCTCAGATATAATATTCAGCTTTGGCGCAGCTTCCTCCATTTCTTTCCTTTGCCCTCCTTCCCGTTAACTTCTGTTATTTTATCTTTTTTATTTTCATTAAGCACTTATTATTTTGTTTTTAAAATTTTTGCATCCCCAACAAAAAAAAATCTTTATTTTTCTTGTCATAATGCCTCTAAAAGAAGAAGAGGTAGACCTCTAAGATAATAGTCTATTTTTTTTATAAAGTATGTGTATTATATCAAGAATAAATAAAAGAAAATGTAGGATGAAAGGCATAAATTAAGCATATAATATTGTATAATTTAGAGTGCTTTTGAAGAGCCAGTAAATTACATTATGTAGTAAAAATTATTAAGATAGGTTTAGCATTTAGACTAAAATTGTAAAACATAAAAAAGACTTTGTGAATAAATGCGTCTGCAAACAAACAAACAAACCGTTTGAGATACATTATCATTGAACATCTTATTGAAGTGACTTACTACAAATAGAACCAATATAAATATCTGTATTTGAATAGGTTAATAATATTATTATTTTAATAACCAATAACATAGTGATATAAAATGACCTTTACTGTGATACATTTTCTGACGGCCACGCTCAAAGCAAACAACATTCATTAAGCCACTCATTAAATTTAAAAAGCATTGAAAGCTATACTAGCTATACTACTAGCTATACTAAAATACTAAATGAAACGATAACAATAGCCAATTAGATTCGTTCGTTAAAACTTCATGCAACTTTACTGAAAATATCCAAATTCAATTTCGTACATTGAATGCTGGATGTGTTCTCATCCATTGTGCAACTATACCTACCATACAGCAAAATTAATCTTCCAATTGGAAATGTTTAAGGACTCATGAATAAAACATCATTCTTCACTCCTAAATAAGCGCTCTTATATTGAATTCAATAGCAAATTTCACATCTCATTTCAAGAAGTATGCAGAAAATACTAGCCGGTACAGCAAGCGACAAAATCATCTAGATTTTCATTTGTATGTAAATTAAATTTTATGCTCCCATAGAGGGTAGTTAGCACGCTTTAAGCATCTGGCCTTTTGGAAATAGAAAACAGTGACACACATCTCTGTGTTATTGTTTTTCTTTTGCCTACAAGATGGATTTTAATTATTTTTGTCAGGCAAGTACACAACTTTAAAATTATGTAAACGAGTGGAATTCAACTCCGGGGAATATTTTGCAACTGAAATGGCACTACTAAAGTCGTTGGCAAAGGATAAGTATTCGAATGAGGAACGTACTACAATTATACGACGGTTGATCATTATTATACGGTTGACTTACTTTAGATAGCGTTGTTTTATGTTTTTAAAATATCTAAATACACCGTGTGTTGTGTGCCATTTGATTGATTCTACCAAACACATTAGTAAGTAAATATAACAATTTATTTTACCACTGATTCAAAATCCCTGTGCAGTTAATTTCAATTTCATGAGCGTATACATGAAGTCCAATGCTATTCTGCCAAAGATGTTAATGTCAAGCATCGTCTCTGGGCTTCACCATAAACGACCATTATTTTACGGTTCGTTGCGGTGGCGTTGATACAAACATTTTTATAGTCGTAATAATAATGTTATTACACGGGAAATCACGTTTCCTGTGTGTAGATCGTTTAGCTCTCAAATTTGTGTGTCGATGAATTTGGCTCCGTTCAAGAGCGTAATAGAAGCAATAGCACGTACGGGTATGGTATTACAATTGTTTTCGGCTTTGAAAAACCTCGGGATAAGATGGCATTTCTTGTCTCCAAACCCCGCTCGGTATAAAATGATAATTTGTATAAATGTGTATGTACACTTTCGATTTTCGAGGGGCGAAGACTTCGTGCACAGCTATGTAAATGCAACCACAGTGGTAAACAAATGGTAATGTCGTTCCATGTAAATGCTACACCCATCTTTTAGGGTAGGTAGTTATTAAACAAAATGAAAACAATATGATTACGCTAATGCATATGCTCGAGACGATACCACTCGTTTAATCATACATCAAGTGCAGGCAAAAGTATAGCCTTTTCAGAATACCTTTTGAACTGACGCTGATAAATGTGGTGATAAGTGGATTACAGTGAATCGTATATTCTCCACGTAAAAGGAATAACTATAAATAAACGAGACTAATTCTGTAACACTTTTTATCTTAAATTTGTACATATATTATTTAGTTACTATTCCCTACATAACTCATCTCTTTTCTACAACGCATAGCTTTCCACTTTTCGGAACAATGCTGTAGCTCTTTTTCAGTGAATTCTTTTTTAATTGGATTAAAAACGCTATTATTACAATTTACAAATTTAGACAAAGTAATTCTTTACCTAATTTGCTGGTTTTGTGCTACTAGTTTTAGTTACTCTACATGCTATTACGGTTTTTGCCAAGCATATCTAACTTTTAGTGTAGAACAGAGAAAGAAAAACTTACAACATTTTGTGTTTTAAATTTTTAACTTTTTTTCTTATTTTTATGTTTTTCCGAAGATCATTAAAACTGCTACAAGCAATAAAACAATTTATCATATGTGAAGATAACAAAACGAGAAAATAAGGATAGGAAAAGAACGTATGTCCTACATCATGTCTTTCACTTCTAACTGTCTTGCCACAACCAGCATCAACTACGTCCGCGTTAATGTTACATCGATTTTGGGTTATCTGAAACAATAGTATGGAGTTGTCTTGATTGTTTCTATAGGGTTAGTGAATGCTCCAAATACACGTATGGAGGGATGGCGTGGATGAAACCATTCCTTTATTCGGCAATATCCCCTGTACCTACTCCACCTATAGTTCGTTTTAGCACGTCTTGGAACCCCCTCATAATATTAAGCCCGAATCAAAAAACTCGATTCTTTCAACCAAGTGGTTACATCATATTTGCTGAAGGGCGCACCCAAAGTTGCAAACACCAGTTGGATTCCTGGTTTCTCTCTGAAGATTTACAGGATTCCCTTAAAAGAATGTCACTCTTTTCCTGCCTCTAAGAGAAAATTAAGTTTTCGTATAGTCCAGCACCAGCGGTAACTTGACATAATCCAACAGCAACCTACATTCCCACAACTCACTCAAAGCCTACCCGCTATAGCCAAAACCAGAAGCGGGAAGAACTGGCCACAACATGAGGTTTTGACAAAAACGTCTATAATCATTGCCCAGAAGCTCCGGCAGCTTCGTTAGTAACTTTTGGAAAAATTTGAAATTAGAAGCCTAGCATCAAGTGGTTACCATTTTTTTTTAACGTTGCACACCTTCTTTAGAGATAAGAAACCGGTATCAAAAGGAGTTTGTCAAAATCGCGTGATTGAGTTTTTCGCCGTTAGGGATTAGGGATTCTAAGAAACATAAATTAGCTAGGTAGTAGATAGGGGCAATAGGATTCTCGTTAATCTATTCATGCACGTCACTAAATAGATGGCGAGGCATTTGGCTTGGGGGCGGGGTGGGAGGGGGGGGCGGGGGGGGGGTGCACCTCGCCGTAGAGCCCGACCTTATCCCTCGCCACAAGGGATGAGATCGAAGCACTGCAGATCAGAGTAACATACTACCGAGCAATGCCAGACACCTCACGCACCTTCTGATTTCAAATTACATCAATACACGGGTCAACCGATGCGTCCCATGCATCGGCCTACACAAGCTCACATGCTTTTTTTTTTTAGTTTTTAAACCACATTTATTTTCCTAATTCTTTTTACATGTATAATATTAGGGGTAAATGTTAAACTTAAACTCCTTAAATTAACTTACTGGCTCCATGCGAGCTCTCTAAATTACACATTACAACTTGATTTTTATATATGCCTTTCGGCGCACATCTTTTTTTTTTTGTTTCTTATATATATATGTATATATATATATATATATATATATATATATATATATATATATATATACATATATATATATATGAAATAAGTCATATATTAGAGGGACTCCTCGTTTACATCTATATGTATATATTATTATTACAATTTTTTTGTTTTTTTTTTAATTATTATAACAAACAAAAACTTCAAAACAAAACGAATAAAACATAAAATAAGAAATAAAAAATAAAATAAAATAGCTACACAAAAGTAATTGGAAAAGGTGGACAGGGGGAGGGGGGACAAGAGGAAGCAGAGCGTTGCTCTTGAGAGGCATACTATATCTGAGGAAGTGAAGTCCTCTCCTCCTTGAGAAGCCACCACCGTTTGGGAGATGTTCGATCTGTGGCTGATTTATCTCTTTCACTGATCGCCGTGCTAAAACGCATGCGGTCTGGGGCATTGGAGATATCACTATCATGGAGAATTCGTTTGTCCCTGGCACCACGGAGAGCGAGGTAAACAATCGGGACTCCATGCATGTCTTGGATAAGGCCTTTTTGATCCAAGAAAGGAAACGCTTCTGGGGGAATAAACCTATTCTGGAGGGTATTCTCCAGATACATATCATTGGGATAGAATGCTCCCGAGATAAGATTATTGTTACTGCACATTGCCCTTGCTGTGTGATCACGAATAATTTTAATTATGAAATTGTCTATCCTATTTAACCCTGATTTGTTATACAGGATTTTGTTGGGATAGAATTTTTTGTATTGCGACTCTGGTGTTCTATAAAGTCCGAGGCAGGAACGCAAACACTGCCGTTCGAACACACGAAACTTCTCCATATAAAGTGGAGATATATTATACCATACTGGACAGCCATAAATCAAAACTGGTCGGATGAATGCCGAGTGCGAAATTATTTTGACTCTGGGGTCAAGAAGACTACTCCGGAATAGACTTCTTGTCATAGAATATGCGCTTTTAGCTGCGGAGGGGGACGCTGCTACGTGCTTGTCAAAATAAAAATACTGGTCTAGCCAGATACCAACGTATCTAACTACAGTTTTCACTTGCAGTGGAAGGTTATTGTTACCTACAATAGAAAAGTGTTTCCAGTTGTACTTTGTATCCCTCGAGGCCCTGGATAGGGGCGTTCTGAAAAGGATAGTCTCGGTCTTCTGGAAATTAATCTTTAATTTCCAGTCGTCGCAAAATTGTTTTATTTTGTTGAAGTCATCTTGAAGGTACCTATTGATGACGTCTATTTTTCCTCCTGTTCTGTACACCACTATGGCATCGGCGTACGCAATGGCGTTTTCGAGAGAACTCACTAGATCACTAGTGTAAATATTGAATAGAATGGGAGAATTCACAGCTCCCTGCTGTAAGCCATTTTTAATTTGGAAGGTCTTGTTGGAGAGTATGTCCCCGCATTTCACCATAAAATGTTTGTCCATTATCATATCATAAATGATGTGTAACAGATATTACGGCATACCCAGGTTTGTTTACTTATAGACAAGTCCTTCTAACCATACGGTGTCGAAAGCCTTTTCAAAGTCAACCAAGCAGGCGCCTGAACATTGTCGTTTTGCCTTGTTCCACTGTATATCGGAAACAAGTTTCGTCGCTGCATGAACTGTATCATGTCGCGCTCGAAAGCCAAACTGGTTGTTGGGGATTATATCATTTTCATCACACCAACCTATCAGTGCTTTGTTTATAATTTTTTCGAATACCGTGCTGATGTTGGGAAGCAGGCTGATCGAGCGCAGATTAGCTGGATTGGTCTTATCCTTACCCTTTTTGGGGATAGGGTGGACTACTGCAGTCTTCCAATGGGTTGGATAGTGTGCATTGTTTAGAGCGTTGTTAAACAAAGTAGTGTATATGTTCACTGCTTTGCAAGGCAAATGCCTTAGAACCACATTTGGAATGCTATCTATTCCAGATGATTTCTTATTTTTTTGGAGCTAAGTATGTTTCTAAGTTCATCCTTGCGCACAAACATATTTGTATTTTCATTTCTGACGGGAGAATCCGCCCTATTATTTTCGCCGAATGTGATGAAACTACGGTTTTCGGATCGCCAGTTGTGAAGTTGATTGCGCAGCGAGCAATGTCTTTGACGGGCATTGCTTTCAATTTCAGTGTTAGCATGAACTGATTCGTTAACTCTGTACACTGCTTCGAAACAGGCTCCAATTGAATTCGCTTTCTTTTGCGGATTTTCGACTACTATTACTTCATCATTGGAGTTGATGTGCTCTAAGGTGAGTCCTGCGTTCAGCATTATCTGACAATTCTCGGGAGTCCGTGGAATTCGGAGACAGGGAATGTCATTGTGATCTTTTCTTAGACATATTTTCTTGATTTGTGAAAACATGTTCGGACCGTTTGCATGAACAACTCGAATTCTATTGCTCCACTCCTCATTTATTACTGCTCGGTAATTATCCCGGATCAGTTTTTGAAGATTTTTAATCAAGGACTGATTGTTTTGAATTCATTGCTATTTGGGTCACTGAACTGCCTATAGCACAATTTCAGCTTTGAGAGCAGGGTGCTCTTTTGCCTATACAAAGCATCGATAGTTGCATTTCTGTATCGGCGGGTATAGCCATCCATATGAGCTACTTTGGGGATGGAACGATTCATTGTGTTAATAACAATATCGTTCATAGTTAGGAGGTAATGATCGATTTGATCATTACGGAGGTTTCTATTAGTCGGTGGGTCTATGCCAATGTTGCGTATTTCTCTTTTTACTACGCGATCGAAACGCAACCAATGTGCTTTTCGGAAATCGAAAGAGTGTACCTGGTCGTACTGCTCAAGTTGATGGTACTCGTTTGGCACGTGTATTACGGCTCCAAGTTCGTAATGATCGCTATCGTACTCAATTGTGCGAAGAAAATTTCGAGTAGTTACCTCGGTATCTGGTAACTGAATTCGATCATCTGTCATAAGTAAATCCAGGAAGGAATTACCTCTTGGATAAGACGGTGTACTTGTAGCGTACAATTCTAGTTTATGCTCGATCGCATTTGTTTGCCACCAATCAAACAAGGCATTGCCTCTGGTGTTCGAGGTCAGATTGTCCCAGGCACTGTGCTTGGCGTTAAAATCACCTGCCATTAAAAAGTAATTGTTTTCCAAATCTAACTTGAGACTTCGGAAAAGCGTATCTATTTCACTGATAAATTGGGTACCTTGAACAGATTCAGGAGCGTAAGCAGCGACTATATATAGATGCCTTTGACTTTTTAGCGGAATGTCTATAATGCATGCCTCTAGCACCTGGAATTTGTATACTTTCGTGCTGTAAACGACCTTATGGTGAAGACCTTTCTTAACTAAGATAGCGAATGTGGTCGATCTCGTCTAATTATGTTATAATTTTTGTAGCCCATTTTGTGCCTTTGGTTTAGCTTTGTTTCTGGGCATCTGGGCATTCGACTTGGAGCAGATTGCCTAAATTATCCCTTCTTTCGATGTGGATTAGTGAATTTACATTCACAGCTATAATTTTTAGGTTCAGTTCAGACGGAGGGTTGAAGATTTTGATGTGGAGAGTTATTTGAGAACAGGGTTGAATAGAGAGTATCTATTCGTGCTCTTTGTTCAGTCAGTGTTCTTTGAAATTCGGCAAATTCTCCTTGCATGGTTAATAACATTGTTATTATTTCTGAATGTGCCTCTGGTGCAGGCATTTTCCCATTACTATATGTATGTTCCATGGATGCTGGTTGCTTAGGAGCACCGGCCATTTGTGCATATGACACACAAGGAGCAACGAAATTGTTGTAAGAACGAGTTTTCATTTTTTTCTCTTCTTCAACTTGTTTCTTTTTGGATTCCAATTTTAATTTCATTTGTTGAAATTTAAGACATCCTCTAAAATTAGCAGTGTGACCTGTATTTTTACAGAGGACACAGGACAGTGTTTTCCTATCTGGAAGCTGTTCCTTGCCCAGTGGGCATTCACCAATGGTATGGTCGGAGAGGCACTTTACGCACCTGAATTGCATGTGGCAGTTTGATGCCGCGTGCCCGAAGCGTTGACAACGCATACACTGCAATACGCGATCGATTTTTCTAATTTTTTCCCAACTTATTGTTTGGTGGTTGAGGTGTTTGATGTATCGGAGAGCATCAACTTTACTGTTGGGCCTCAGTGATACAATAAAGAAAGGCAATTTGCAATTGCGTTTTCTGGAGTTGGCGGTAGAGAAGGGTTTCACACCTGTAAATTTTAAATTGTCGGTTTCGACATTTTTTAATTCCTCTAATACCTCCTCAGGGGAAAAACATGGATCAACGCCTTTTAGGAGCATGGAGGTTATTTTCTCCGATTTCGGGGTGTACGTGTAGTACTCGCTTTTTGTCCTACCCAAAGCAGTCATTACTTTGCGATAACTTTCCATATCATCGCACATTAATTTTATTTTAGAATTATTAATTTTTTTTGTTTTGAAATTTTTGCAAGTTAACTCACCTAATTTTATAACGTCATTTGTTTCCATGGACGTAAGTATTATAGGCGGCGCCTTTTCCTTTTTGTTGGTTACGATGTTCTGGTTTGTTTGCTGCTTCTGCATCTCGATTGTTTGCTGCCTTTTATTTGCTTCCTGATGTTGTTCCTGATTTTTCCGCTGTGCTGTTGTATTTTCTTGGCTTTGGTGTTGCTGCACCAGGTCTTTTAATTTGAGGATTGCTTCTCTTTGTTTATTGAGTTCCTCTTTTTTTGTGTCAATATCCGCAAGGAATTTTTCCAATTCCGCGGATCTGTTGCAGTACACCTGTGATATTGTTTTCTTCCTCAGCAGGTAATTCGATTTCACTTGGGTCAAGGTCAACCAATTCGTTGAATTGGTTACCTGCGCTTGTGTATTCGTTTTTCTTTCCTTTTGCATTTTTTTCGCCGTCTGAATTTGGCTTGTGCCGCTTTGTTATAATACTCGGCTGTCGCTCGAGTCGCCTCCGTGTCATCGCTTTCAGGTCTGCCTGGCCCCTTTTCATGAAAGGCGACGAGCTCTTTAGCACTTTGTTTGTTTCCATAATTTTTTATTTTTTTATTTTTTTATTTTTTTAAACACCCGCTCTCAGTGGCGGCCACACTGTGTAATCCACACTTGTTCACTAACACTCGCGCGACGAATTTATTTATTTTTTTTCTTTTCTTTTGCTTTCTCCTGTTGTCAGCTATACGTCTTATCTCTTTGACGTGTTGGTAACGACTGACAAGCTCACATGCATGGGCATATTAGTGTACATGCCTTAGAAAAGGCCTCCTCGGGTACCTCCTGCTCTATAATTATACCATATCCATCGCCGACGGGGCTGACCCACCAACCGTACCAATCGGACTCGTTACTTCTCAGGCTTTAGCATTCTTTATATTACCATTGGACGTTTGGATCTCGGGAAACCTACTGGGATTTCCCTCAAGGAAGAGGGGACACCCCCTAATAACCTTGTAGCTCTACATTGGATGCAGATCTGAGACTGATCAGGCATTTAAACACACTCGTGATCTAATGCCGCTGGCTCCTCGATAGTATAGTCGTTAGTATACCCGCCTGTCACGCGAGAGACCGGGGTTCGATTCCCCGTCGAGGAGTCTATGGCACAAGACTTTAATGACCATGCCCGGAAAAAACAAATCATTATGGACGATTTAACAATCCTCAGGACTTGCTAAATGAGGCCAAGACCGGTTCCGATGATGATGATGACCGGTTCCGATGATAATGATGATCTAATGCCGCTAGTCGGTCTAGCATTAGGGGTAACATTGCGGGCCCATTTAAAATGGACAACGAGGTAGTGTTAAAAGTCAAATATTATAGTTACTTCCGCAATTCAGCACGCTTAATTGACTTTCTTCACATTGACATTTAGAGCACTGGGCAGAAATCACATAGTGTCAACGCCCGTTAGGGCCACCCGAAGAACAAATTTTGAAATTTCTATCTACACGGAACGAGTACATAAAACATGTTATTGCTTCCAAATCAAACCCCGCTATCTCGATCTTCAGATCATATCCCTATCCCGAAGTTACGGATCTAATTTGCCGACTTCCCTTTCTTACATCGATATCGATTAGAGACTCCTCATCTTGGAGACCAGCTGCGCATGTTGGTACGGCCTATTAAGCAGGTTGCGTAACCCCACCATAGATGTTTAAGGTCCGAGGAGATAATATCGACACAACAGCAAATGTTATGCTCTTCAAATCCATCTACCACATCCCTTTTCGAAAGACTTCCTTGGTAGTACGATTATAAAACAGAAAAGAAAACTCTCCCGAACCTGCCGACGGCTTCTTTATTGTCGATCCTGCTGCCAGGATCAGGAAAATGGTAATTTTTATAAACGGATGTTATGTTAATGTATATATATATATATATATATATATATATATATATATATATATATATA
The DNA here is from genome assembly GCA_963931805.1 of Microdon myrmicae. Lineage (NCBI taxonomy): Eukaryota > Metazoa > Arthropoda > Insecta > Diptera > Syrphidae > Microdon > Microdon myrmicae. The sequence continues at coordinate 181,655,586 of OZ007498.1, forward strand.
TTTTTTTTTTTTTTTTATTGATTTATTTATTTATTTATTTATTATTATTTTTATAATTTTTTTTTTTTTTTTTTTTAAGACTTTGCTCGGGAGAGGCGAACCTATAGCGCCAAGTGGGCGCCTCGAGATGCCACCAAATAACTGTTGAAGTTCTTTTTGATCAGTTGCAGGTTGTGACGCTTCGGGAATACTCATGTGGGAAGGGAGTTTCACAGCTACCCCGCTCTGTAACGGAACGAGTTCTGATGCAGGGATGTTCGCGCCGTCGGGAGATGAACCGCAAACTGCAGTGATCCGTCGGATTGTCTTGTACATCGCATATAAGCGGAATTGCGTGGAACAATACCACGAATCTCCGAAGAACAGTACCCGTGATAATATCTGTAAAACAGGCAGAGGTCGGCTACGCGCTGTCGATGTGATAGCGGTTGTAGTCCCGACGTCAGCGCCGAGTCCCCGAACAGGCGGATCGCTCGTCTCTGTATGCTCTCAAATAGGGGTATGTTTAGGAGGCGAGCTCCAAACATGAGATCAATATTCGAGCGGGGGTCTAATTTGGATTTATAAAGAAGGAGAAGTTTTCCTGAGGCTGACCTGGCGATGCTCGACACGTGTTTATGTCACGATACATTCCCACAGACCTTGATGCCGAGCAATTTCAAGCTTTCCCTAACTTCGAGGGGCCGACCATTCATCATCAGCTGTGGAACCGATGATCCACTTTTCTTTGTGAATGTCGTATATTGTAGCTTCGCTGCATTGAAGTCGACGAGATTGGCCCTTCCCCACTGCAGATCCTGATTCAGAGAGCCAATCTGTCTACACTTCAGCTGATGCGACGCAGATGCACCAATCGGCCGAACACTCGAAAAGGAGGAAACAAGCGTACTATCATCCGCAAAACTAGAAACTTTGTTATCGAAATGTCATATATATATATATATATATATATATATATATATATATGTTTATATGATATTTCGTTTTCGCTAGAATTTAGCACCCGCTTAGTGCTGCTCTATCAAGCAACACGACTCTGTGGTAATATCTTCCTATAATCATTAACGTTATGTGGGCCTGGCACCCCCCGTGGGCAAATGGCCTCATTTAAAAGGACTTAAATCAGTCATTTCTCATATAAGACTATAGGTATAACATACACTGAATCTCATATTTTCCATAAAGACAAAGACTGTTTTCGTTTGCCACTACTCAGAAAATCCTTGTTAGTTACTTTTCCTTCCCTAATTAATTTGCTTAATTCAGGGTATACTCTCATATGAGTTGAGGTTTCTAAAATAAATTAAACAAAAAAAAAAACATACATGTATATAAGACAATATTTATATAATATATAAATAAATCTTCTATACATATATTGTGTGTTAATTTATTTCCTTTGATTCTCTATACTTTTTTATATAAAAAATTATAATCAAATTTTGAACACTTTTTTTCTTGTCTTTTTTTGTATAAAATTGTATTACGTAACATTAAAAATAATTGAAAATATAAATATTTCAAAGTTGTCAGCATAAAGAAATATTTCTTAAGATTATGAATTATTAAAAAGTAATTATAATTCAATAATATAATATGTGGTTTAACTATTTATATAAATATTCATGTTGCGGATTCACAATTAAATGTACTCGAGAATTCTAGTACCTTTGTACCTGCCTGTCATTTGTGCCATTTGCCAACTGTCACCCGCCAGCTGAGAACGCGTTGCTGACAGGAAAAGGGGGGTTAAGCTTCGCTTTTCATATCAACTCAACGGTCATTGGGTTTCTCCCGATTTTTTCTTGGTCCTTGCTCACCAGCGTTTTTCTCCTGGAAAATATTCTTATTCGTCAGTAACTTCATCCTGTGGACTTTTGATAGTCAGTTGCTTCTATCCGTGAACTCTTCATAATCAGTTACTCCAGCCTGTGGACCCCTCGTAGTCAGTTGCTTCATCCCTTGGACTCTTCATAGTCAGTTACTCCATCCTGCGGACCCTTCATAGCCAGGTACTGCATTCTGTGGAGTCTTCATAGTCACTTACTTCATCCCGTGGACTTTTCGTAGTCAGTTGCTTCATCCTGTGGACTCTTCATCGTCAGTTACCTCACACTGGGGATTCTTCTTTGTCAGTCACCATCCTTACTCGTTCGTTGCTCAGCCCGACCCGTGGACGCCGCATCGTCAACTCCGCATCTCCAAACATTATTTGCTCCTTCGAGCCGGATCATTATCGCATACATTGCCCAATAAACTGAACCGCTATCGAGTAGCGAAAGTGAGAATACATCATTGGCCAGGACTCCGGGCACTTTCGCTGACGGTTTGTTCCCCTTCAAATGGCCACCTAGTCCAAGATTGAGGAACTCATCGCCGCTCAGTTCGCGGCCCAAGACCAAGCGTCTCCCGCATTCCTGAATCTGAAGAAAAGGGGGCCACCAACGTTGGGATCCGAGGAAACTCGCCAGCAGAACCTTAAGGTGAAATGGGAGGACATCCTGAAACGGAGCGAGGAGATCATATGACTGGCAACTCCAGGTATTAAGGGTCACCGCTACTTCGCCGAGGAGTTCGTCGACTCGGCCGGCGAAATTTACCGGGACGAGCAGGTGAAATTAGTCAACGCCCATCGTGCCCTCACCCCGGGCCTCCGCCATTGTGGCGGTCCTGCGAACCTGACAACACTGTGGGGTTAAATACCTTTTCGCCCAGCCAAAGGAGTCACACATACCAGTGTCCGCAACCCCACGTATCCACGGACACGGGTGTCCAATTCCACTACCAATTCGTCGTGTTTGCACGGTTATTGAAGGACAGTACACTAAAAACGAGTTCGTTTCGAGACCCATTAGATAAACACAGGTCGCCCGGTACGATAACGCCAGACGTCGACAGCCATCAAAAATCCCATGCGATAAAATTATGGCCATGAAATATACAATATATATAATCTTCTCTTGGCCTAACCGCAATTTGGTTTTCCCTTATCGAAAGGACCGTAAGAAGGTAAACAATAAATGAACCAACACTGTTCCTACAAGCAGATACAAACCTTGTAAAAATATCGCAGCCGAAGATAATGACTTCGACTGCGGATATCACCAAGGCCATAAAGATGGGATGCGATCTCCTAGAAAGGAGTTATACCCTGAAAGAGAGAGGATTTCGGGGGAAGGTGAATCTTACAGAAAAGGGGAGAACAACCGCGTGAGTTTCCTATTAACGAAAAAGTTTTCATTAGACAGTCCAGTTAAAACGTTCGTGGAGGAAAGATCCGCAATGTAAAAAGAAAACGGACAAGAGTGTGTCTGTGCGAACCAGTATGTCGGTGCGAGAAAAAAGACTATTATTTGTGGACCGTGTTCGACGGAATACATAGCACCGCCAAACCATTTCCCCACGTCATTGGTACGCCTCGCGCCCACCCTCATTTTGTTAACGCATTTATTTTGCAAAATAAAACTAATTTTTACAATATTAGACTAAATGCTAAGCCTACTTTAGTATATCACATTTTGATGTAATTTACTGGCTCTGTATGAGCTTTCTAAATTATTCTACGTACATTTATTTTGTTTTCTATACAAACATGTTACCTTTCGGTCTACAGTATTGCGCCCACACCAATAAACTGCCTTCAGTGCAGTTACCAACATTCTCGGGGGGATACTCGGTATGGAATCCATTCAAAGACCTGTTCCAGGCAGTATGGCGAACCACTCAGACTACACGGATGTGGCACGTCTCTACTATCTGAAGTCTATCCCACGGGACGACGCCGCTGGGACCACCAAAAACACCTCCATCACGGAGGAAAACTATGAACGGGCTTGGGACGGCATTACGATAATATTCGTTCCCTGGTCTACTCTGTCTTGGCGCTCTCTTCCAGGTACCTGTTATCATCAAGGAATCTGCTGTGTGCCTACGTCAACCCTGTGACCCCACCAATGAGGTTGTCAAGACCCTGGATGCACTCGGCTGTCCCGTAAGCACCTGGGACGACATAGTCGTCTACCTGACCATCCAGCGCTGGATCCACGTACGGGACGTGTTTGGCAGATAGCACAAAGAAACCGTAGGGTATGTGATCGTGGCGCTGGCATGGGCGCGAGTTCTACCACCAACCCACAAAGCTAAAAGTTCGACGAGCACCAAGGAAAAACGAAAAACCGAACATCACAATGCACCGTCCACAAGAAGTAATTAATTGTTCTTATTTGTTCCGCTGAAAAGTAAACTGTTTACCCGAAAGAAGAATAAAACTCATGCTTGTTTCGGTTTAAAAATTCCTTTTTTATTCACTACGGATTTCAGTGCATTTAATTGATTACAATAAAACAAATTTCGATTGGATCTTAACGCATTTAATCGATTACAAAAAAAAATTTCGATTGCACTGGCGATTAAACTGACGCACAAGAAAAGGGAAATGTAAGGCTGAGTACTCCACTGTATGACGTTGTTCAACACACGCTTACTATACTCGACGGTGTATTTCGCATCACCGTGGGCAGCGGGGAGCGGGAGACGTAACGACCGCGGTGGTCGACGGATGTAAAACAACTCTATCGAGGGTTCGAATCTGGCTCGGTTCGGTGGTGGTGGATAACCTCTCCGCTAAGGACATGTTTTTACTTACCACAAGAGAGACGTAAAGTATCTCTCTGTGGAACAGAAAATCAGATCTCGTAATAAAGATCATGGTGGTACACGTGTATGTGTGTACATTGGTTCATTCATGGGGCAAAGCCATGAGAACGAAACTGAAACAAAGAAAGGGCATAATGTGCATCCATGAGATGTGAGTTCGGCTAAGCAAACAAGCCGAATCTCATTGGATGCTAATTGGATTTGTGTTTGCTTATGTGAGAAGGTAAATGGTAAACGGATCCAGGAATATGTAGGATAAAGGGAATTTATGATCTGAGAGTTCAACTGAGTAAACAAGTTGCAAGTCATTAGATGGTAGATGCATTTCGAATACTTGGATGGTTTGAATTGTTTGCCGTATCGCTAAAATGCCTGCTGAAGAATAGCGTTCTTTTGTTTGTACATGGTACATGCTAGGGAATTAGTTTCAGAGAATTCTTATAGGGAATTTTTAATTCGAATTAATGAATGAAGGTAAGAATTCTTTTCCAGAAGCTTTTAGCTAATACATTTGGTCATTTGTTGGGTGAAGCATTTACACGGGTTTAATGCGATTGCACTAGCAGAAAGTTATGATGGGTGGATTCCGCATATGGGGGGTTCTTCAGGTGAGCTTCAAGTGTAAGGAAGAAGCATGTTGCGCCGGCGTACGGCGTACGGCGCTCGGTTTCTCTTCTTCCTCCATCATATATTGTTCACAGGACACAAAACACTAAGCGAAACAAAACAACACCTCCGCAACACAATATCCACCGGAGGAGAGCGGAAATAAACCCTGGAGGAATAGTTAAACGCACTGCAAGCTGTTTGGTTGCTGAGTTGTTCTTTATTATTTTCACTAGGCACTGTATCTACGGAAATTTATTTAAAATCCTTGTTCACATGTAATTTAATAAAATTGCGATCGTTTTGTTTTTTTTATTTCTTTGATTTGATTAAATAGTGGCGCGGAGTTTCTACACGACTCGACTTCGGGATATATACGCGTTGGAGGCGTGTGCACTCCGATGCACACGCTTAAGGGAGTGTGCGACGACCGCTCTGATTAGTGGTTATATTAAGACTCTAGTTATTATCGCTCCCGTCCGCGGAACGGGAGCAGAAGTCCGCACGACTGTTGTCGTCGGCAGATGGAAAAGGTCTTGGCGATATAAATTCGCTGACTAGGGAATTCGGTCAGTGAAGCTGGCTCTCTTAAATTAAGGATGTATTTCCTGTTCCAAGAGAGACGTAAAGTCTCTCTTTGGGGTAACCAACAGATCTCATACGGAAGATCGCCACAGTACACATATATGTGTGTAAACTGGTTCTTTTATGGATCAAAACCATGGGAAGGAATATAAACAAAGAAAGGAAGAGGAGTATTCATGGGATGCGAGTCTGGTAAAACAAACAAAACCGAAACTCGTCGGATGCTAGTTGCATCTTTGTTTGAGATGTGCGTTGCGGCTAAATAAATAGACACGGCGCAATGAAGAAATGGTATTAATAGGTTTTGGCTAGATTACCAGGAAATGGTGTTTATGGCATCACTGGTAAGGGTAAGTATTGAATTCCTATTTGCATTTGTTTATGCTGTAGGATTTAATTGGTGCCAAGAGATGTGTATTTGTTTTAGTCCCTTGGGTGTAGGTCGCCAGCCAATGTGTTTGTCTGGTGATTTATGATGCACATGATGAAGCTGGGATAAACCAACTCAAGGGTAAGGTTTCCTGATTATGCGGTTGTATTATATATGAACCGATGAATTTCCTTTCAGGTAATTTAGGATAAGATAAAGAACTCTTATAGGGGGTTTTACATGCGAAGATATGCTTCCAGGTAAGAATTCTTTTGCAGAAGCTTGAAAATAAATATATTCGGTAAGCTTAATGCGTGCAGCATTTACTGGTGCTAATGCTGTTGCATTAGTGGAAACTGATGTATATTGGGTCGTAATAATGGGGGTTCTGTCTGATAAGGTAAAGAAAGGATTCTTACGGGAAATTATATGCAAAGAGCATGCATCAAAGGTAAGTTTTCTTTGACAGGGACTTTAAGATCATTGACTTGATCTATATGATACGTGAAGCATTTTCAGGTACTAATGCGATTGCATTAGTGAAGTTAGGAAATTGGATGGCAATTATGGCCGTTTTTTTCAGGTAAGTGGACAGTAGGGTTTGCCGGAACCGCTACCCAAGAACCCCCACAAAACCCCACAGAGTAGCCCAAATACCAACAGCTCAACGTCTCCCTAAAAATCAGGATCGAGGAATTGGAGTTCGATGAGCTGCCTAGAGTTACCATAGTCCCAAAAGGATTTAACGAATGACAACCCGGATCCCAACACGAGGTTACGACCTCAGCGCACACGGCCTCACCCCCACCCCGAACCTATAATTTCTTTCACGTTCTGTGGATCAGCACACGCCATCAGCTCCTGTGAGGCATTCAAATCCCTCAGTCTGGATCAATGGAAACCACATGCAGGTCAACAAAAACTGTCCTTCAACTGCTGACCCAGCAAGACTAGCAGACAGTTTCAGAGAAGACACCACACCTTACTCCACACTGGTACAGTTTCAACCCTAACAACCTATTTGCCATCACCTCCAGATACGGGTACCAATCCCAAAGCCCAAGGCGACCAGACCTCCGGAGTATCGATGCACACCCTAACCGGTCCTCCTCCATGGGCAATACTCCTGACTACAGCGCGCGTCCTCAGCCAATCGGAACGAATGTCAACGCCGTATCGAGGACGTGCTCTAGTGGACCCCTTTTCAGAGGCCACCTTCATCTCGGAATCCCTAGCCCAATGGCTGCGTTTCTGCCGCCACGCACTGTTCATTCCAGTTGATGGAATGAGAGGTGCCCGCTGCCAGATGGCAAAGGCGTTATTCTCAATCACGATACTCCCTTCCCGCGACCGCTCGCGAAGTTGGACCATCACAGCACATATGCTGCTCCGACTCTTAGACTACTACCGCCTCCACGGCTTCTGCCCAGTTACCTATAACCGCGGCGGGCTTGGATCTCCCAGATTTAAACATCCCATCGACGGACAGGGTATAACTCATCATCGAGGCTGATCTGTGCCCTTCCCTCATCATGGAAGGGGTAAGGAAGTTCGAAAGCTGACGCTTCATCGCACAGACTACTCACGTGGGATGAGTGCTAACAGGCGCAGCACCCAGTCATCCAGTCTCGGTTTGACGAGATCCTTCACCAGCCATCACATGCCCATTGACAGTGGGTTGCGAACCTACAACTCCAACCCAGATCAATCGGCTGGATCTGCAACCACAGATCGCGATGGATCCCAGAGGATGGAGAAAAGGTTTCGTCCCCCCCCCCCCCCCCCCCCCCCCCCCAGTAACTACTCATTGCATTCCGTTGCTTAAATCGGAATGTTGCGGATTCACAATTAAATGTATTAGAGAATTCAAGTACGTGCGCATCTGCCTGTCATTTGCCAACAGTCTGTGGTAGTGTTTAGCTATGCACCAAGCACGGGTGCGGATTCAGCTAACACCCACCGATAGTTCTCAAAAAAAACTGCACAAAGTTCGCCGAAAGAGGAAAATAAATAAAACTCGCCGGATTAATTTTAATGTTCCTTTTTTAGTTACGAAGACTTAATTTTAATTTACACTGTGCACTTATTATTACAGTCTGGACATCACTCGGACTATATTTATGTTATCGATACATTAGTTGGCGTGAGTCAATAAAACCCTTGCCGAAGGCAGAAATCTATCTTGGAAAAATGTATCGAACATTGGGCATGGCCGTTGTTAGATCATCTAGCATAAACAAATTTCGGTCGTATGATTCGATGCATGTTATCTTAGGGATGTGTTAATCCCGTTGAAAGGCACTGTCAGGCGAAAGTATCCGCTTGAATGTTTACTTTGTGTAAACTAAAATTGGTGGCCATGACCGATGCTGGTGATAGTTCCAAGAAACGGCAACGGATCATAAAATCGGTCATGCTTAGATCCAAGCAAAATATGCGCGCCTGAAAGGCCAATGTTTGATTTGATCTTCTTTACTTAAGGAAAGATAGATCGTAGACATGCCGTTGGAAATCTGGCTTGCAGATGTGCAAGCAACCCGAAATAATGCTAGGTCAATGAATGGGTACGAAAATAACACACGGAAAGATCAGCGTGTGTTGGTGGATATGTGCTATCCATTGTTCGGTCGCGGAAGCTAGGTTGATGAATTGATGTAATGGTAAGATGATAATCTTGCCGTGAATTATGCTTTTAGGAATGACCGTGGGGAAGAAGTTTGGAAAAGCCCCAAAAAAGGTAAGCTGCCTAATATATATTTATGTCGGTTATCCTTGGGGATAACCCAATTAATTCCAGCGAATTGGTTGGCGGTTAATGCCGTAGCAAGGTTGCGTAATCTTGCTGAAGATTCGACTTCAAGGTAAGTCGCATCGCTGGGAATGGTGGGAATCGAGCGATGGATGGCTCTTCGGGCCCTGAAAAGCCCCACAAGTCACCCGCCGAGAACGCATCGATGAGAGGAAAAAAGGGATTAAACCTCGCTTTTCAAATCAGCTCAACGGTCATTGGGTCGCTCTAGATTCTTCTTCTTGGATCTTGCTCACCGGCGTTTTTCTCCTGGGAAAATATTGGTCAGCGTCAGTTACTTTATCCTGTGAACTCTTCATGGTAATTTACTACATCCTGTAGACCATTCATAGTCAGTTGCTTTATCTTGTGGATTCTTCATCGTCAGTGACTGAACCTGCGGATTCTTCTCTGTCAGTCACCATCCTTTGGACTCACTCGTTCGTTGGTGAGCTCGACCTGTGGACGCCGCCTCGTCAACTCCACATCTCCAAATAATCCATAATATTATATATTGATATGTATTGACATATGTATACGGGTACTATAATATATAAATAGCATAGCAACAAAATTTGTTATAGACTTACAACCCTTAATCTTTTGTAGTCCAAACAGTACTTACATAGTAAAATATGAAAAGTACATAACAGCCTGGACTACAATATGCGTTCAAAGTGTCGATGGTCATGTGCCCTGCAGTATGATACACAGATTGCTGCGTTCTTCATTGGCCCATGAGCCAAGTTATCCACTACTTAAACTATGTAATTTTTTTTGTCAAATTATGTATGTAATTTAAATTATTTAAAGGTAATGTTTTTTTATTACGAATATCCAGTGCACATGTATCCACACACCTTCTTTAGAGATAAGAAACCGGTATCAAAAGAAGATTGTAAAGATCACTTGATTGAGTTTTTCACTGTCAGGGATCACGGCTTCTAAGAAAGAGACATTAGCACCTCTAAATTAGCAACAAATTGCGGAACAAAACAATGTATATTTGATGCTGTACGTAAAAACATAACGTATACGTATATATAAAAAAAACGATGTTTTCCTTATTGTAGACGTCAAAATAAAGGCTTTATTTCCTCCAACTTACCTAAACTCAATGTAATCCACGTCATACATATGCTAATATATATGCTAATTAGAATATATATGCTAATTAGAATATAACGGAAAAGATTGTTAACAAATACATATGGTTAATGGGTCTTTCTAAATTTTTAAACAAAATCTTCTGAATAGTGTGAGCTCAGTGCTTCCATTGCCTGCGAACGTGATAATATTAAACTCTTGAGGAAAGTACAAGTGAAAAGTCGTGAAAATCATAGTTTACTGTTCCGATATAGTATTATAAAAAAAAGGAAAATGGCTGCACAATGGAATACCTGGTAATTCTCCTTGAGAGTCTCTTTTGCCCGCACACAACTTAACTGCACGGTATTTACCTGAGACAGAATTTTGTAGTTAAAAAAATACTTGAAATACTAGTCACGTAATACGAACACAAAAGGTCGACAGATTCTCTTAAGATTTTAGTTTAAAATGCGAATGGAAAATTCTTCGCGTTTCCTACATCTGTTACCGTGCTTTATATTAAGAAATTTCTGGCTGTAAGGTAGATATGAATATCCCCCTTTTCTCTTTCTTATTAATGGCTGGGTTTGGGAAAGTGGAGTTTTATCCCAATGGAAGTCCTCTCACCCCTTGCGCGCTTAAGTGACATTCTCTTCTTTTTTTCTTTTGAAAAATAATAAGAATTTTAATTAAAGGAAGTAAAACTTCCCTAAAGTGACCACCAAAGCTGCAACGTGCTACGAAATTAACATATTTAAGGAAACATTGGCGGTTAGCTTAAAGATTGTAACTTATGTACACAACGAAAGGGGATGATATCAAGAAAGTTTCCATTATCATGTGAAAAATGTAAAATGTGTGAAACTAGGTAGCAATAGTTCAAACGCGTAAATGCTGTTGGTAGTTCTCAACTAGTAGATATACGATTTTATAGTGTTGTTTTTAATAACTCCCACTCACAACTTCGCATTTTGAAAGACATTGCAGGATAGATGGCATGAAGCCTACAGATAATGATCCTGTATGTTTGCGGATACTAACAAGAGCGAACACCAACAAATTGTTGCAATAACCTGCAGGCATTCTAAACACAAACACCGACTAGCAAGCAGGAAATCAGCAGGCGAAGTTTGAGTAAACTTTTACAAATCTCAATTGTGGAATTGATTCGACAACCGAGCAATTACCCAAAAGCTTTTATTCAACCATTGACTGCAATATAGTCGCAAATTTAAGACACAGGTAACCGGTGAAACCACCCAGTATATATCGCTTGGGGGTGCCTGCAGAAGAACAATACATCTCTTTACTACCTTGACTCATTCCGAAAATATTTAATTAATATGGTGGGTATGGACATTGAAGTAAAGTGTATCATTCTCAGGTGGGTGGAAATCATTTGAGTAATGTCATACACGAAGACTATTTCGTTGTATCTCCCACCGTGTTACGTATCCCAGGGCGCTTCTAAAAATATGGAAATTTAGAAAATGTATTCAAAGGTCATTTCGAGAAAAGTAATATGAAATGTTCTTAATATTCTTGTGCGGTGTTTTTAATGGTTGGCTGGATCTTTTTGTACCTCAACGTTTTGCTTTTGTAGATTGAATTGATGTCAATCTGAACCATTTCAATATACACGGCGGGATTTATGGTGGTAATTTCGTTTCATGGAATATAATGACAATTCTCTTTTTAAAATATAACAAAAATAGCCTCACTTGAATTAGCTTTTCTCAATACGTGGGTATGCTGAATGGACACGTGTTAGCACCTTTACACCTTTAGAAGCGCGCCTGGCGGAAACTAGAAGTAACTCTCCCTCTTAGTATAGTTTCGGAGACTCAAGGTCGAGCGTTCATCTAGTGTCTTTGGTGAGCGGGAAGTATGGCGGCGTATTCTAGTGCTATGTCAACGCGACTTAATAGCGTGCTACCATCGGCTTTTTAACTGCTAAAAAAGTGACTCCTATTGAAATTCATCATTTTATAAGAGCTGCTTATGGTGACGTTGCTATTGATAGGGCTACCATAAATCGACAGGCAATAAAATTTCGTGATTGCTAGCAAAAGCCATAATTACTGTTAGAACACGCAGTGGACGTCCGATCACTTCCACAGACTATAATCATCGCAAACTCGTCAATGACTTGATTCAGAATTACTGACAAATCACGCCAAACCATATTTGAATATTCAAGGTACGTGTCGGCTATATTATTGAACGATTGTGATACCCTAAAATCTGTGCAAGATGAGTTCCACACCGTCTTGCAGACGAGAACAACCGTGACAACTATAGATCAGTAATTAATGGAGACCGGAACAGGAGAATTAAAGCCATTAAAGCTACTGGACCGAATATGTGCCCACAAATAAATAAAGTCTTTCGAAGGAAAGATTATAATGACATCCCATGTCTGCGAGTTCCGCGGACTCCCGAGAATCGTCAAACGCTGCTGAACGCAGGACTTACCCTGGAACACATCAACTCTAACGAAGAGTTCACAACTGTCGAGGATCCGCAAAAAAAGGCGAACTCAATTGGGGCTTGTTTCGAAGCAGTGTATAGATTGAACGAATCGGCTCATTCTAACCTTGACCTGGAAAATAGGGCTCTCCAAAAACATATTTCGCTACGCAATGAACTTAACAATCGGCGTCTCTTAAGTCGAAGTTTCACTACCTTTAGTGAAAGCCATAGAGCGGATTCCCCGCTTAGAGATCTAAACACTAGCATATTTGTACACAAGGATGAACTGACGGATATTCTTAGATCGATTAAGAACAAAAAATCTTCTGGAATAGATAGTATTCCAAACATTGTTCTAGAGCATTTACCTCTTGAAGTAGTGAAGGTTTACACTATTTTGTTCAATAATGCTCTAAATAATGCATATTATCCAACCCAATGGAAATCTGCAGTAGTCCATCCCATCCCCAAAAAGGGCAAGGACAGGAGCAATCCAGCCAATCTTCGATCGATTAGTTTGCTTCCGAACATCAGCAAGATATTCGAGAAAATTATGAATAAAGCATTGACTAACTGGTGTGAGGAAAATGGTATTATTCCAAACAATCAGTTTGGTTTCCGATCGCAATGTGACACAGTTCATGCTGCGACAAACCTTGTTTCCGACATACAATGGAACAAGGCGAAGCGAGAATGCACAGGGGCCTGTTTGGTTGACTTTGAAAAGGCATTCGACACCGTATGGCTAGAAGGGCTGGTATATAAGTTATCAAATCTAGGTATGCCCGAATATTTATTATACATTATCTACGATATGATAATGGGTAAACAATTTGTAGTGAAATGTGGAGATATAATCTCTAACAAGACTTTCCACATCAAAAACTGTCTACAACAGGGAGCAGTGAATTCTCCCATTTTACATAACATTTACACTAGTGGTCTAGTGGGTTCTCTCAACCATGCAATTGCGTATGTCGACGACATTGTGGTGTATAGATCTGGAGAAAAGATTGATATCATCAACAGACTTCTGCAAGATGATTTCAACAAAATCAAACATTTTTGCGACGACTGGAAATTAAAAATAAATTTCCAGAAAACAGAGACTATCCTATTCAGAACGCCACTGCCCAGCACATCAAGGGATACAAAACTGAATTAGAAAACATTTTCCATTGCAGGAAGTAATAATCTTCCTCTACAAGTAAAAACTGTAGTCAGATACCTTGGAATCTGGCTTGATCAGTATCTTTACTTTGATAAGCATACAGCAGCTGCTCTTACAGTAGCTAAAAACGCATATGCCACGACACGAAGACTCTTCCGTAGTAGTCTGCTGGACTCCAAGGTGAAAATAATTTCATACTCAGCATTCATTCGACCAATATTGGTGTATGGCTGCCTGGTATGGTACAACATGTCCCCATTTTACATGGAGAAGTTTCGGGTGTTCGAGAGGCAGTGTTTTCCATTGCAGGAAGTAATAATCTTCCTCTACAAGTAAAAACTGTAGTCAGATACCTTGGAATCTGGCTTGATCAGTATCTTTACTTTGATAAGCATACAGCAGCTGCTCTTACAGTAGCTAAAAACGCATATGCCACGACACGAAGACTCTTCCGTAGTAGTCTGCTGGACTCCAAGGTGAAAATAATTTCATACTCAGCATTCATTCGACCAATATTGGTGTATGGCTGCCTGGTATGGTACAACATGTCCCCATTTTACATGGAGAAGTTTCGGGTGTTCGAGAGGCAGTGTTTGCGTTCCTGCCTCGGTATGTACAGAACCCCAGAGTCGCAGTATAAGAAATACTATCCCAATAAAGTCCTGTACGACAAATCAGGACTAAACAGAATAGATAACTTCATTATTAAGATTATTCGTGGTCACACAACAAGGGCAAAGTGCAGTGAAAATGATCTTATAGCGGGAGCATTCTATCCCAATAATATGTATATGGAGAGTACTCTCCAGAATGGGTTCATTCCCCCAGAAGCGTTCCCTTTCTTGGATAAAAATGGACTTATCCAAGACAAGCGCGGCGTCCCTATTATTCACCACGCTTTCCGTGGTGCCAGGGATAAACGAATTCTCCACGATAACGATATCTCTAATTTTCCAGAGCGCCTGCGTTTTAGTATGGTGATCGGTGAAAGAGATAAATCAATAAAAGATCGATCCCATCCCAACTGGTGGTGGATCACTAATGAAGAAAGGACTAAACGTCCCCAAACATAGTATACCTCTTAGGCGCACCACTTTCCTTCCCCCTATCCTCAATTCCCAATTATTTTTATTTTCGTTTTTAATTTGGTTTTAATTTTTTATTTTTTTATTTTTATTTGTATTCCTTGTTTATGTTTGTCCGTTTTGTTTCATTATTTTATTTTTTATTCTTTGCGTGTCAACTCCTTATATATGTAATTAAAAAAATTAAATAGTACATGGTGTAGAAAAAAAAAGAATACATTTAAAAAAGAAAACATATCCATTATTGTGACATGTTATAAAAACAGTTATTGTATGCCGAAAGGCATAAGAAAAATAATAATGTATAATTTAGAGTGCTTGCGAAGAGGCAGTAAGTTAATGTAAGAGTGATATTTGTAAAATAGAAATTAACATTTAGTCTTAAGAAAAATATGTAATTAGTTTGTTAAATAAATGTGGATATAAAACAAAACAAAATAAAACGTCTCACAGACGAGAACAAACGGCGTCGATCGGAATACTGCAAGCAACTTTTGAATCTGAGGTTTGAACCGATTTCACACCCTTTTCCTTTTCCCTCGTCCTCATGCGATGTGAGTTTTATTTTTTCCTCTACTGAAGAGAGGAATCATTAATCATTACACCCTGCACGATGAAGTGGGGGGCGCTGTCAAGTCATGGATGCGAAAAAAGTCTAAGGAATTTTTCAGTGAACAAAATAAAAAAAAAATAAAAAAAATTAAAAAACTAAAGAAATAAATAAAGTCTTTGAGGCTTAAGAATTGTACTTTAATATACTTCTTGGACCTGCAACTAAGGCTGACAAAGATTATAATATGTTTTTGTATACCACTTATTATAAAATGTTCTTCTATAGCACTTGACACTTATCTATTATAAAACTGACAACAATTTATTATGTTGTACTACATTTTGTTGTGATCCAAGTAAGTGGAAGAAAACAAGAGAATAGTACTAAAGTATTAATTTTGATCGGAGATAAGAGAACAAAGAACGGACGATAACAATTCATAACAGGTGATGAGAGAAAAAAGGCTTGGCGGATGGTAAAAAAAAAAGACACAAAGGATAAACAATAACAACTACACAAGACAAAGAGCATAAATTATAAAAGATCACCTATCTCGACACAACACTATTTTTTGTATAGAAAATAAAATCGATAAGGCACACAAGTGGAAAAATTAAAAACACGAGAAAAGGGACAAAGAGTTTTTCCTTCGATGAGAGAAAACAAGAGCAAATTACCTCAACGCGCCACGACAAATTAAACAAAACGAGATAACGCAAATAAATTCAATTCAATACAACACGGAAGAATTAAGTCGACGCAACACAGGGGGAACCCTACGTGACAAAAAGGATAATTCGAAGTAGATATAAATCGAATTACCCAACACTATGCCACTAATCTCTTCTATTCTTGGACGCAAACAACAATACTTCTTACTCGATCTTGGTATTTTGATTTGTGCGTGCTCCACAAGCATGGATGCATTACTTTGCAGCCTACCAACGTATTAAAAAAAATATTATAAGTCAAAATATTGCCATTTCCTAGTGCAAGTGCGGCCGCAAAGACTTTAGAGGCAAACGTGTACCTAATTGGGCGATTCACGCGACTTAACGTTTCCCAAATATTATAAATCTTTATTATACAATGTTACCCCTAATATTGTAAATCTATATTATATTATAAAAATACATTAACCTTTGTAATTCCAAATATTATATTGTGATGCGTATGGCAATCAGTACTAGAATATTCTAGAAACTCCGAAACAAAGTACTAGAATATTTAGAAAGTACTAGAAAACTGGAGACTATGAGCAATAGAAAATACGAGGCTACGGAACGGACGCAAACGAAACACCAAATCAGAATGAGGAAAAACGGTATAAATACGTCGCACGCAAATCGGGAAGATAAGTAAGAAGTAAGCAGTCAAAGACGCGGTAAGTAAGAAAGCGATAAATCTCGAGTGAAAAAAGAGTTACCGAATATTTAACGCTACGTCAAGTAACGGTTGCTATTAACAGACTAATAAAGTGTTTACGAAGAAAATCGATTAAACCGCTCTTATTTATTAAAATTATTAATCCAGCGAACCCTAAGCTCACTACAATATTATACTATAACCTTTGTAATCCGAAATATTATATTATACTATAAAAATACAGTAACCTTTGTAATCACTATTAAACTCTGTTACCCCAAAATATTATAAATCTCATTAATCTTTGAAATCCCAAATATTTCTCTTTTGTACTATTTACATTTCAAATATCAAACACTGATCAAGCTTTGATACATTTCAATTATTGTAATCCCAAATACTGTAGTAATTCTAACTAATGATCGAAGGCCAAGAACAACCAGTATCACAAAGAATTCATACTGATGTAGTGCTCCCGAAAGCCCTACAATTTCCTTACCCCATAGAAACAATCTCCTTCCCCCACATGCAAATCCCTACACCCAAATCAACATTGAATTCAATGTCAACCAAATCGAACTAAACGTTCAAACTCACAAACATTGAATTCAATTCAATTCAAATTCCTACAAGATCCAATGCCCAAAATGTGCGTGTGTCTAAACAAAGGCATATCTATTTTCCGCCGTTCCAATATTGTTCCAATATAAATTTGTTGCTAATCTGTAGTAAGCTATTAGTAATTGTTGGACGTTTTTTAATCGAGATTTGATATTATCTCCTGGTTTTGAGTGTATGTGAACTGTCTGTATAATTGTTTTAGTTCTTTTTCCTGTGAAGTGCGTTTATGTTGTGTTTCTAAACATGTTTATGTTATCTGTTTTGGGAATTGTTTTGCCCATTGTTCGTCCTATAGTTCCATCCATTTGTTGAATGTATTAATCGATTTCTTCACTTGTCAGGTTTCTGTTTGTTGGCAGGTTAATGTCATTCAAACGAAGTTCTCTTGTTAATGATCTGGTGAATCGTGGCCATCGCATTGCCGCGTAGTTGTAGGGTTGCAGCATCACAGAAGCTTTATTACTGCCATGAATGCACAGTGGTCACGGTCGTATACAATTGTCCGTAAACAATTTCTGTTTCGTCTGTTACTGTTAAGTAATCTCAGTCATACGCCAATAAGCAAGATATCTAAGTACGATCTACCTCTAAGGAACGATGGATATTCCGTACCTAGAATGTCAGTTTTATATACTACATGATACAGATCCAACCAACTAGCTAACTGATTTCTTCTGGTATTAGATATATAATTTTCCCTATCTTTATGCTTGATGTTCATATCTCTATCTATGATAAAATAGCTTTTTTACCAGGTGCAATTGTAAGAATCGAAAGACAGTCTCGAGTTCTGTTACAAGGAGGTTATGTTGGTGCTCCCCAGGTACATAGACCGCAATCGCATACAAAACCCTTTCTTGCTGAAGAGGTATGCGTACAACACAGGCCTCCAGCACGCGGAATCTATGCACTTCTCCGCTATACGAGGGTGGCCTGAAAAGTTTCCGACCTAACAAAGATACGACATTTGTTCTTAAAACGTATTTTTATTTTTCTACATATAGTCATCTCGCAACTCTCCACACTTCTCCCAGCGATGCTCCCATCTCTTTAACCCGTCCAAATAGTACTCGGCGTTTTTCTCTGCAAAATAACTGTTGACGAAGGTGATTGCCTCCGCATTTGACGAAAATCTCTGTCCTCCGAGCTCGATTTTTAGATTAGGGAATAAAAAGAAGTTGTAGCGGTTCTACGAACCATACAACTCCTTACAGGTGAGTTATCCTTTCCGCCAAGGAACTCTACTCACCTTTCGCAGCACACGTGCCCACAGACACGCGGCCAAAAGTCATTACAATACCTGTAATAAAGGCTATATGAGATTGCAACAACGTTGAGCCCGATAGCAAAAACCAAGGAACTTAACGTTCAAAAGCTTCCAAGATCGAGTTCAACGCATCCATACATGGTATTCTACCCAATTCAAAAGGGAAGCTAAAACATCGCATTTAAGCAATGCGTCAAATGCAGAAAGCATCGCATACAGATCTCTCATCCTAAACATCTGCACGATGTTTCCAAGGAATTACATCTTCGGTAAATTAATCGAACCAGGGAGGCATACTCGGGTAGCTAAAGGCAATTAGCACCTCTAATTCCGTGCAAGATCCCAAAACCGACATGCGCACGTGCCCAAACAAAGCCATTGCGGAGAAACAGCAATCGATTAAAACGCTGTTCCCATAGGGTAAAGCAAATATAATTATCCTACCCGAGGATAATTATGGTGGTCAAAAAGGGATCGCTAGAGAGGTTTGTGATGGGAAAGGCGAACAAAGCCGTACGTCCCATAGTCCGCGTAAACATTGGCCTTGCGGGCGCGCATATTTGCTTGGTTATCAGCATGACCGATTTTATAATCCGTTGCCGTATCTTGGAACGATCACCAGCATCGGTCATGACCACTAATATTTACTTACCCAACGAGTAGCCACGATTCTCACGCTGGCTATCGAAGCTGTTTTCGTTTACATAAAGTGAACACCCAAGCTGATGCTCTCGCCTGACGGTACCACCAACGGGATTAACATATCCCTAAAACAACATGCATCGAATCATACATGACCGAAATATGTTTATTTTAAACGATCTAGCAACGGCCATACCCAATGCTTGATTCATTATCCCCAAAATAGATTCCTGCCTTCGGCAAGAGTTTTATTGACACACGTCAATCAAAGAATCTATCCTTTGCGGATGGCGGCAGTTTATCTTGCCCATACATGTAGCAGCAGATTTGACCTGCAACATAAGTTTTTTCTGTTTTCCTTTTTTTCATGACCTTCACCATTGGCTACCCTTCGGCAGCGAACCCCTTAGGTTCGTTTTTGTTGGATGTCTGTAGAGAGACACGATAGGCAGTCAAGATACTTCTAGCTACACGTTTGTTAAGGGAGTCAGATAGCAACCTTGAAACCGCGCACACGTACCGGGGACGTGACGTGAGTTTAATTTCTACGCGTAAGGAGGTTGGTCGAGAACCTTAAATGTTAAGTGTCGCCTTGTGTAACGTTTTTTTCTTCCGATAAAGTGTGTTAGTCGAGGCGTAATGTTTGTGCAACTCGTAAACTAAATGTCACAGTTGTAATCCGTAGCCACACGCGCAGGCAAATATTATTACGTTTTAAAGCCTGAATTAAAACTCCGAACAATTTAAAGACTAATCTATAACGCAGTGTTAGACTTAAGAAATATATCCAATAAAGTGTGACTATTAAATTCAATTAAATAACCAGTGTTTCTTCATTTTTGAATACCTCAGTGTTTGCTTTTCGGTTTTACTGGAGGATCAATTTAGTGTGCCCAAATCAGAGTGTTTATTCGGCTAGGCGCGAGATGCGTGAACTGCTTTTGTCGGTTGGACAAAAGGCCGCCGAGTGATGCTATCTTCACGTTGAGATCGGAAACTTTTCAGCCCACCCTCGTATATAACTTTATGATGGATTCCTTTTCTAATAAAGATTGCGACACCTTCCGTATCTTATGTCTCTGGTTTAACTTTGTTTCCTCCACCAGTAGTACATCAGGGTTTTCATCTTGCAATAGGTTGAAAAGAGTGGCCCTTGTTTCAGTTCTTATAAGTGAGTTAACATTCACGACAAGAGCTAGGATTGATGTTTTTGTTTGGGGGCTTACATCGACTTATTTAGTCTGGGCAAGTGGGAGTAGATCTCGATTATTTGACTTTGCAGCTGTGTCATCTGTCTCTGTAGATTGAGCAATATTGTGAACATGTCTGCTTGTGACGTTGTTTCAGTCTGTGTCGAGGTATTTGTGGCTACCATTGCTGTATCGTGTTTTGTTATTCGCCCACCGGATGCAATTTGTGCGTACGACCGTTACGATTTTACGGGCATGGTTGTTGTCCGAGGTGTTGCTGGTGTCTTTCGCCGAGTTACACTTCTCGACATTATTCGGAATTTAGGATAACTTCGATAGTTAGCAGGATGTCTCTTATTCCGACGCACTGCAGACTTTAAAAGCGCCTTGTCTTCTACCCTTTCTATCCTTAGAACGCATTCTTCTGCCTTATGGTCCTGTCCACATTTCATCCTTTTTCAATTTGTTCCAATTTTGTGCTCAGTGTGAATTGGGCTAAAAAGAAGGGTACCATTCGGTTTTCCCTTCTTGACTTCACTGTGGTGAATGGTTTTATCACGAAAATTCGAGATCTTCATGCTTCAGATTTTTAAGCGTTTCTAGCATAACCCCCGGATCCGCTTCAGGGTCGACGGCCTTTAATAAAATAGAATAATTATGTCCTTTGTTTATTTCAGCGTGAACGAGTAAAATCGCGGGGTGGCTCTTTTTAAAACCTGTTTTATTTTATTGTGGTCTGGGACCGTATGGGTTTGAATGGGATGCTTGTTACCTACCAGTCTTTTAATGAGAACATTGTTGATATCTACAGGTAGCTTACAAAGACTTACCAATTCTTTGCAATCGATGTTGATAGGAGGCATTTAAAAAAATTTTTTTGATCTGCTGCTGGTTGTTGTACTGGTTGCTGTGAGCAATGTTGTTTTGGTATTTGCTGGTGTTTTCGCTGATGTTTTTATTGAATACACTTGTTTGCACTTGTACACGACACTCTTCGGTACTTTGAGTTTGGTTTTTTACTTTTCCGCTCTTGAAGCACTTATTAAAAAGAAGATGAACAAGGCAAGATAAAAAAAAATGGGGTGGCGAGAGGCCGACTTTAGGGAGACAAGGACAAATGTCTCCTTCATCTCGTCTCTGGCTTCTGCTCATCTTCCGATAACCAGAATCACCCACATCCGTCAGGATCTTGGGCTCGGTCTCGGGAGGACAAGGCAAGATAGTATGGCTTGGTATTATTTATAGCTAGCGCGGTATATGTCTGGCGTGTCGCCATTCAATTGTGTTTGTTTATAAATCGCGATAACACTTTTGGATGATTTCCCGGTTTTTCTAGGGAAGTTTCGTAGTTCGCCGAATTTACTGCGGGGACATTTCACACGGTTTTCACTTTTTTATTTGGTACAATTGAACAATTTCACCTTGAGCCAGGTTATAATTCTCGCGCATTGTACGCCGATAACTAGCTACCACGGTTAATCACGGATGATCAAGCTAGAAATGACTGCCACGTCTGCACTGTACGATGTACGAATGTAAAAAAATATGTGAACCTGTGGGTTTGATGATTGTTACTTCTCGTTGTAAGGTGCCTCAGGGGCACAGGTTCACTCAAATAAACCAACTTGACTGTCAATGCACCAACTCCGATTGAATAAAACACCTCGATTCCTTTCGTCTTTCTTATTTATTAATTGCTCAAAAGAAATATACATTTAACGTAACACCAACACATGGAACAGTTAAATATAGCCCTGGTTCCTTATTCGGACAAGCCCTGTCGTTTTAGGTTGATTTAGTATATTGAATTGAACTTGCCACACCAATGGATAAAAGATATACAATTTCGTTTATGTTCTATTGTACTAAACACTGGATGTTTATGTTGATTTAATATATTAGGAATTGACTTGGCACACAAATGAATAAAAGATATACAATTTAATTTATGATCAATTGCACTAAACACAGGATGTTTAGGTTGACTTAATATTTTAGAAATCGAATCGGCACACAAATCGATAAAAGATATACAGTTTAGTCTAGCGACCGCAATTCACCGCAGTTAAACAACGACTCCCACTCCAGATATATTCAGACTCTTTTCGTATATTTAACGTGGAGGCCCGACTTGCCTCCACGGAACCCATAACGCGCTTGCTACTGCCACCGAAGCGACAGAATTACCAAAAATTGATTCATCGCTTCGATGACCATATATGGTAAGATTCCCTTTAGCATCCACTCCTACAAGAAAGGGTTGAAACACACACACAAGTCCGCAAGTATGCGGGCATAGAATCGATTGAATCGACAAGGTTGCAGCTGGTGCAAGCATCCAATCAAAGGGGTTGTTTACACGATCACGACTGCGTAAAGTATTACCGCTAACCGTGTACATGTTGCTGGCATCTCCACGTAGTCGAATTCTTTATGGTAAATTTCTATTTTAGGAACTCGACTTGCTTAGGCGATCGGCCGGATGCCCTCATGTATTGGTCGGTCGGGTGACCGATCGATGTGGGCATGATATGCAAAGAAAAGCTAAACATTTTCTGCGTGTGTGCGGCTGGCGCGCGAGGGCATCATCATCATCATCATCGGCACTACAACCGGGAACCGGTGTGGGCTTATTTAGCAAGTCCTGAGGCTTGTTAAATTTTCCATAATGGTTTGTTTTTTTCGGACAAGGTCATTTAGTCTTGCGCCAGAGGCCCCCCGACGGCGAATCGAACCTCGGTCTCCCACGTGACAGGCGGATATACTAACCACTATACTATCGAGGAGCGCGAGGGAATATCGCATGGATATTGTACGGGAAATGTTGGTTGCTAGAAAGTGCAACCAAATTGCGCTTACGTGTGGAGGATGCATGACAGATGATGAAAATCGAACCGAGACATCTACAATGTATTTGGTTCGGTTCATGTTGGTTGCGTGATGGTGCGACTAAACTGTTTCCAGGGAAATTAACATTTGTTGCTGATGAAATTTTATGTCAGCTAGAATTAATGCTTCAAGGTATTTCTGATATTATAGGTACGACTATGGAAGGTAAGTACACGCTTTTTATGTATTTTAGGAAAATATTTCTTTATCATAGCTGTAAGGTAAGTAGTGGCGTTCAATGGAACTGCCACAATACTTGTTTTTGTTCATTTTGTATGCCGTAGATGGGGGTTTTTACCTAGATAATAGGAAGATGATTGGTGGCGTTCAAGGAAACCGCCACAAACCTAGTAAGAAGAAGAAGAAGAAGAAAAAAAAGGGGGGGATTACATGAACGGCTTGAGAAATGTGAATAGTTTCTTGACATAACATAGCGTGCCATCTTTCAGGATGTGCAGTTAAGCAGAACGCGTGCTATTAGAATCCTGTCGACTCCAGTCAACCTCACGAACACATTGTGCATTCACAACGGCTTACTGTTTGGTATGCGCGAGTTGGGATAATTGGTCCAGGTCCAGAACATTCAAAGGGAAATTTAGGAGATTTTCGCACCAAAACTCAATGAGATAAATGTAGTTGATGTGCGGTTTCTGCAAGAAACACGTCAATGTCAATGACTGTTTAGAACAACATTTCCTAAGACTTTCTTCCCTCTTTGAGTAGAGATCTGTCGATTGGAAACACTCCGCTTTTCCAAAAAAATCCGGTTTTATACGGAAGTGTTTAATATATCTCCTAATCAATAATTTTTCGCTACGTGATTCATTTCACTATCTACGGTTTCGGTGGGCTAGATTTTTAAAATTGATCTGTAATTTTATTCACAATTTTTGAAAAGTATTTTCTTTGAACCACTTGAGAGGTAGGTGATTGCTATTTCAATGTATAGAAAATAAAAGTGGATCCTGGTAAAGCTACGCTCAGCGAAAAGTAAATAACATATTCAAGCACTTCCTCGGTGCACAAAATTGGACCAGCGGCTTCATTAATGCCAACCGACGGAGAGAATCACAAGTTCATACAAGATGCCAAAAAGGAAAAAACAGACTGCCGTTTTATTACTTTTTTATTTATTTAATAGTGCTCGTAAGTCAGCAAACTGCTTTTGATAATACGAGCATATACTTCTGATATCTTTTATAAAAAATGTCCTTGTACCCTGTGGAAAAAAATCATCAAAATATTTGAAGATCAAATATGGACACAATAATTAGAGTGTAATGTAATATATACTTGTGGGAATGATTTGATTTCCTTCTCCAAACATAGAACTTAGGTAATAATTGATTCATACCTGGGATTTGCCGTATCAATCGGAAACCGAATCAGTATGTTATGTAGAACATATAACGGATGTTTTTGACCATAAATCCAATAAATGAACTACGGGCCAAAAGGTTCGCCTTAGTGTTATAGACATTCTCACAAGAGGTTGGCTCTAGTTAATATTTGGTTGATGCGTCATTCCAAATGAAGTACCTGCAAAACAGGGAATCCTTCCCATTGTCCCATGGTATTTTAACTTTACAAGTTAAATGGAAATTTAATGGTGTACAATATATCTTGTTGCCGTTTCCTAGTGGAGCTATCTGAAACAGAAACGAGAACAATAGCAGAGACAAGAGTTGAATAAGATTCATTCGTAAATCAGCACGGTACAGTAATACAAATACATACGCATTATAACAGTCTCGTAATTATCTTTCAGCCTTCGGTAAAAGTCCTGGGAACAGATATGGTTACAATAACTGACGTCTCTGCTCGTGTATGTGAGATACAAATGCAAAAGCAAATACAAACTAAATACTTGGAAGTCTTTCGTGTGCCGCAAGAAAGAAAAAAAAACCCAAGAGTATAGTCAATCTCTCTCAAGGATATGCCATACCAGACTGTATATTTATTATACCCTATGAAAGTCTTTCGGAATAAAAGAACAGGTGGTAAGTGATTTGTGAAAATTGTGCTTCTATTAGCTGTGGGTATATTGGTGTAGGAAACAGTTTCCATAAATTATCTTCTCCCTTGGTCATCCTTTCCAAGTCTGTGTTGGTAAATATAATTCTCATTTGGTTTCTTAATTTATCAGATAATCCATGAACCTACCCATGTGAGCTGTGATAATGGACACAAAACACAATTACTTAACAATGTGATTCTTTGGTACTGCGTCTGCAATAAGAATATCGGACTGAAAGTGGGGCTCTCCTTAATTTGTTCTGCTTGTCTGGAATGTGGTTCTGAAACAAACCCAGAACAATATCACTTTGCAATATTAGTCAATTCTCCCTCTTAGAAAAGGACTAATAGCCAAGTGTCATTTGCTCCAAAACACTTAGTGTCGGTAAACTTACTTTCAAAGATATTTTACTTGGCCTTTGACAGATCCGTTGACCGGTG
Organism: Microdon myrmicae; assembly: GCA_963931805.1. Taxonomy (NCBI): domain Eukaryota; kingdom Metazoa; phylum Arthropoda; class Insecta; order Diptera; family Syrphidae; genus Microdon; species Microdon myrmicae. Next base: position 181,681,392 of record OZ007498.1, read on the forward strand.
ACGGCTATGGATGACAGATTATAGTGTATTTCAACGGATTTGGACTTGCGATGGCGACCTTACGAAAATAAAGTGACAACATTAGTTTAGGGGTAATTGTTTAATAGATTTGTTAACTTATTTTATAGTAACCAAAAAAAACTTTCGATAATTTGTGTTTGAAAAATCGGTCTGATATTCACCGTCTTTGCTAAAGCAACGCTAATGACCTTTGCTACTGACCTTTTTCTCACAGACGTGCATAATTAAAATGTAATGAGGCTCACTCTTTATAATTGTTTCTTAATAATACGTTTTGGGTGTGTTTGTGGCGGTTCCGCCAAACCCCACGGTTCCCTTTCCTAAAAAACACCCATAACTCTATGCAATCATATAATTTCGCTAATGCAATCACATTAGCACCTTACATGCTTTACGCATCTAGGATTATCTAATGTATAATCTAAAAAGCTTCAGTAAAAGAATTCTTACCTTTTTCTTGCATAACTTTGCATACAATTCCTGTAAGAGTTCTTTCTTACCTCATCATAAATTTCTTGTAATAAAATTCATCGGTTCGCATATCATACGACCGCATATCAGGGAATCTTCCCCTTCAGTTGGCTAATCCCAGCGTCAATATGTGTACATAAAAACTATCTATGCACACATCGGCTGTCGACCCTTTTAGCCAGCGATAAATAGTCCCACACCAGCTGCATGTAATTAGTGCCCTCCACGTTGAGACTATTTCACTAACGCCCATCATGAGTAAACAAAAGACCCCTGTCCTTCATCAGGCATTCTGGCGATACGCAAACAATTCAATCATCCTAGTATCCCAAATGCACCTACCATCTAATGTTTTCTCAGTTGAACTCTCAGGCCATAAATTCCTTTTATCCTACATAGTTCTGGATTCGTTTCCCAGTAACCCCTCACATAAACAAAGAACTCCACGATCCCTTTTTCCTTTCTTTGTTTCAGGCTCATTCCCATGGCCTTGTGTATGAAAAAAAAACCAATGTGATCTTCACTCACACATACACATACATTGCCAAGTCTTTCTTCCTTGTTTCCACCACGAGAAAAACACTTTGTCTCTTGGGAAAACCCAAAACACCCAAAACGATTAAATATCGTTGAGTCGAATTTCATCCACTGACCGAGACGGTCGCTCCGCCATCCACCGTACCGACGCCGGTACGGTGTTTTTTTTTTTTTTTTTTTTTTTTGATGATGAGTGAAACGATGAGTAGAGTTAGAGTTGAGCGCGTTAAAAATAAAAATATAATTTCTCTTGTGCCTTCCCAGTATAAGGCCATTCAAGTAAAATAATTGTGAACGTATAACAACTAGCAGGCGTGTCGGAAATCGTGTTAAAGTTAAGGAAGTGAAATAAATTAAAAACTAATTAAGAACGACTGGTGTTTTACTTTCTTTACGGGTGCATGGCTTGTGGTGGAGTTTTACTCCTTGTGTTGGCGACAGGTTTTTGGATGAAGGATCGATGGCGTCACATTGTTCCTGATTCGTGCGGCTCGCGGATGAAAACACTTTTGCAGTTTTATACAGTGAGTGAAGGATGGGGATGGAAGGGAATCAGCGCCGTGCGTCGGCGCACCATACTTCCTCCTCACATGTTCATTATAAAAACAATCTCTTAGGGGAGACGAGCCTTTTCTAGTTCTTATTAGCGCCCTGAAATGCAAATAATTCGTTATTTTTTAACTGTAGCGAATAGTATCCTTGTGCAAATATTCGTCCTTCATTTCCTGTTCTTCTAGCAAAACAGGTTTTGGTATAGAGATGTATAATGTTTTGTGACGAGAGTGAAGAAAATGCGATTCGAAGCAACGCATTACAATAAAAGATAGCACCAAAGCTTCAACACATCTGTTCACTGCCGCGTGTAGGTATTGAATTGTTATCAGTGGCACTGATGATTCGATTTGTCGATTTTTTTTGTGCCTGTTTTTACTATGGTTTATGTATGCTTGCGTCTGTTGGAAATGCCACAGTCAAATATAGATCAAATAATTTCAGTTATCAGTAATCAAAGTGACACCGGACAGTGTGGATGAACACGCGAACGCGGAAAATAATAAACAGTGTATTGCCTAGTGATAATTGCTCTCGTGTTGTACAGTTTTGTTCCTTTTTTTTAGTCTTTTCCTGAAAATATAAATGAAATAAGTAAGTTCTCATTGTCCTCTAAAAAACGAGTTAGTGTGCCATTGGAAATGGCCTCAAATTAAAAAAATTCCCGCACCAATTATTGGAGACCTTTATAGTGTTTGCCGGATAGGGATAATGATAGTGACGTTATGGACGAAATCATATTCGTTGACAATTCGCGGAAAATTGTACCTCAGTCTATAAAAGTATTACAAAAATCATGCGACTATAATGAGTACTCTACACGTGGCAGACTATTCAATTAAAAAATGTCGATTGGAATTAAAATTGTGTGTGACTTAGTGGAATTATCGCGTATTGCGACGATGGTGAAGAACGTGTGATTCGAACTGACGCTATGACGGGTAGAATCACTAAACATGTAACCAATGCTCAACACATCAGGCCACTACCGCGTGTACGAATTCGATTTCTAAGCTCCAGTACACTCAACTGATGTGGAATTGTTATGTTATCGCTATGGTATACGGCTCTGATGAATTTTCTTATTCGATTTTCGTTCGGTGTTCTTCACTATTTGCTTGTGTATTGTGTGTGTATCTGTTAGAAACGTCACACATATGATTCCATACGCCATAAGAATTTCTGGAAATTTAACCAATGCGACAATTGACGTTTGGGTTAATTTGTTCAATGTTGATTTGCAGATATGGATGGAGTTATGGAGGAAGCAAGATGCATGGTGGAGGGAAGTGGTAGTGCTTCGTGGAGCACTACAATGGCACGTTGGGAGTTGCATCATCGTCCATGAGCCAAATATCGTCCACAAAACAATTTTAAATCATCAAAAATAAAAAATAAAATCGCTCAAAACGAATTGACACAAACAAACAGCTGGAAATCGACCTATCGCATAAATGTATTAGAAATGGGTCACATACGATAAAATTGAGCGAAAACGATCGTGCTTCTGGTTTGTTCACACTAGAACTACTGATCAATAGGATTTTGCTGAGTATTTAGTACGATGGGAAAGGCATTTTTTAGTTACCTCGGCCTTAGTGTATGGCAGGAATTTCACTGGCAACAATTGGGCCGGTTGAAGTTTGCGATGTGTTGTTGTGTTCGACGAGCTCAATGACAGACGACACGCTCTATACCGACTCAACAGAGCTTGAATAAGAAGTTTTAATACAATCACCTTATATTCTAGACTTGGCATCAAGCGATGACTATCATTTTTCACGTTGTAACACTTGCTTAATGATAAGAAATTGTTATTAATTCGCTTAGTCAAGTTTTTCATCAATAGTGATCAGGTATTCTATGAGATAGGCACAACGATGTTACCTTAAAAATAGCAACACGTAATTCGAATCATACTAAATATGGTCTTGAAATTGACGTAAAAATAACAGATTCTCTTGTTTACCCCAAACTAAATTTGTAAACGATGCAAAGGTAAGCCACACATCTTCAGTGTGACAAAAGCTATGGCAGTCTATATAACTTTACAAGATCTTCGTTTATACCAAGCCGTTTTATTTTTTTATTTTTATTATATTTTTATTAATGATTAGATATGTATGATAATAAATATATTTTACTCAATGTACACATCACCCTCGCAATGTACCATGGGTATTTTCTATTTTTTGAAACAGCTCCGAAGACCTTGTTTGTCAGTTGCTTCATGACACATGCCACGTCTTAATTTCTGTGTTCTTCTTGTTGACATCAACAAGGGTGGCATTTTCCTATTGAATGGCTTTATTCAAATCCACGCCCAAGCAGCAATTGAATTTGATAAACTGAATGACATTTTCTCCTCCGGCCTTTATTTAGCGGTGTCAAACTAGTGTTTTGTGTAAATGTTTTTTGTTGTGATAAGACCTGCAAAGGGCCTTTGTGTAGCTACGGCGCTACTTTTTTCTTTCTTTCCATTATAACCTCACTGATATCAAAAGCCTGTTCATAACTTCTTTAGCATATCAATATTAAGAAACCCAAAATAAAAAGATCTGTTTTTAGAGATGACTGCTTCCCGCGATATCATTTTGAAACACATTTTGACAAGCAACCTGAACATTGCAGCTAAGAAAACAGCTGCGTATAAGTTGACACACTAGCCTGGTATAAAGATCGTTGGCGAGTGAGGATACAAATAGAGATCTCCACCCAAAGATAATGGCAACAAATGTGGAATACTTCCACCAAAGGAAGATGGACCTGTGGCGTTTTTAACAGATATATACACAATACACAAGCAAATAGTGAAGAACACCGAAAGGAAATTTGAACAAGCCAAGCATCAGAGCCGTGTACCATAGCGATAACATAGCAATTCCACATCAGTTAAAATGTACTTGAGTTTAGAAATCGAATTCGTACACGCGGCACTGGCCTGATGCATTGAGGTTTGGTTCTATCTTTTAGTGACTCTAACCGTGATAGCGTCGGTTCGAATCACAAGCTCTTCGCTATCGTCGCAAAACGCAATAGACTGACACTATTATACCTGTTATAGAAACCTGGATGAAAAGAAAACATGGGGAGTGGAACTACCATTGATGTTAGGACATGGATGCGTTTGGTAGCACTTGCACAAGTATTAGTCACCCCTATTGCTTATACTGTGAAGGCAAAATAGAAAATGCGGAGCATATACTCACAAACTGGCTCCTCGATAGTATAGCGGTTAGTATACCCACCTGTCACGCGGGAGACCGGGGTTCGATTCCCCGTCGGGGAGCATCTGGCATAAGACTAATGACCTTGCCCGGAAAAAACAAATCATTATGGAAAATTTAATAACCCTCAGGACTTTCTAAATAAGGCCAAGACCGGTTGCCGGTTGTAGTGCCGATGTTGACGATGATACTCACAAACTGCGTGAGATTGGAGACCTCAGGAATGATATTGGAGAGACATATGAGAGAGGTAATTACTCCGACAAGAGAAACAGAATACATCAATCAGGAAAAGGTTGGTTTAGGTGGTAAGTTGGTTCCAAGGTGGGGTACCACCCCGTCATGCTGTACATTCCGCGATATCGTCGGGAGACATTTTCGACTAAATTTCGGATGTATTCAGGTTCGTTCTTGAAACTCTGTCGATGTTCGACTGATAACGGCATTTTACAACATCAGGCACATTTGTTTCACCAACACGAATGTAAACGACGTCCACCAATATTTGCAAAGAGCGAAACCTGATATCCTTGCCCCAACTGAGACCCAGGTCGATTTCCCAACTGATTCGACATATATTCGTTGCTCAGGATGCGACTTGCATTTGAGGTCTCGTTTTAAGGGCAGAGTCTGCGTCTTCACGCGGTCCGATCTGGCTTGCCAATGATGGAGGCGTTAGAATCCAATAATTTGGACATCATGTGGTAGAAAGTTATATTGAGGAATACGGTTAAGTTTCTTTGTTGTCTTTACGGCTCCGAACGACCGGCGACACTTTTCGAACATCTTTCATGTACCGTCGATTGCATACAGATCAACTACCCGACTTCTGAACATGCCATCTTTGGCGATTTTAATGTACACAACTCTAGCTGGTTGGTACATTCTAGCAGAACCCACGAGACTGGGGGTTTAGCGGAGATGTTCGCTGTTAGCCGCAATTTGACTCAACCGTGGAGGAACCTACCCGAGTGCCGGATGCCCGAGGTGATTATGCGAACTAGCTGGATCTGTTTTTGACATCGGAGCCGAGCGTTTATACCATGGAAGTTGCCGCGCCACTGGGAGACTCCGGTCACTGCTTGGTATTGTTCGTACTGCTACTTGAAATTGGAACGAATAGCTGATCTAAACAGCTTCGATATGTATGGAGGTATGGGGGTGCTAACTGGGAAGATATACGAGATTTCGTCCCATCCTTACCGTGGTTGAAGGTGTGCTTTGGAGACTGGGATGTTAACGCATGCGTGGAATCGGTCACAGAGATTGTTCTTCTCGGATGGAGATTTACATTCCGCATTCCATCAAATGAAATTAATCGGATAAACCTTGGATTGATATGAAGTGCGATCAGATTACAGCGGCGAAAAATCTAGCTTTTAAACAATAGCGCTCCTATCCCTGGGTCTTAAAATAACGAACTTTGTTAGAATCAGAAACGCGTGCAACCAGGCGATTGATGCCACGAAGAAGAGTTACCAATAAACTCCTTGAGTGCTCAACTGGTTCCCGTCCCTTCTGGCCAATGGCAAGGGCTGCCAGCAATAACTTCGCTTCCTCCTCTTTTCCAGCGGGACACTATCACAAATTCAAAATATAAAGCTTATGTGTTCCCACATTTATTTTCCGCGAATTCAATCCTCGATGCCGGTCTGTTGGATCCACTTGTGATCACGCCGGTGCGGTCTTCGATGCCGGTCTGTTTGAGCCACGTCTGATCGCGGCGGTGGGGTCTTCGATACGGGATATAAGGTTCCACCCGCGTACTATTCAACGCATTCTACCTGCACTGACCTGCAAGAAGGTAACGGGCCCGGGCGAATTACCAGCAGTAGTCCTTAAGAACTGTACTCCAGAACAGTCGTTGGTTCTTGGCAGGTTCTTTTGCTTATCCTATGCACGGAGGATATTTCCTAGCTGCTGGAAGCTAGCTCGAGTTCAGCCGTCCCCAAAGAAAGGGAAAAAAATGTCTCCTACAAAATTACTGGGCGATATCATTACTTTCTATGTCATCTAAGGTGAGGGAAAGGGCCATGAATGCCGGGTTAAATAAATATTTGGAGTTCAACGGACTTCTATATCACCCCACAACATGCATTCAACGCATTTCCAGAACCTCCCTGGAAGCAAACCCCGTTCATGCAATTACTGCATCACCATAGAGTTGTGGTCGTGGCTTTCCCAGGTTCTACTATTATGATGGGTCTCGAGCTTGTCTTGGTAGGGTGTCCGTCCGACACTGGTTCACCGAGACGTCCCAACTGCTTGCTCGATCGCCGAGCTTCGATGTTCAATGTAAACCACGGCTGTTTCCTTAGGTCTATTTTATTTATTCTGGTGAAACTTAATCTAGGTTAACATAGGTCTTGAGAATAATTTGATGAAAACTTATTTTAGTTAAAACATACAATCTTGGTAATTTAGTGTAACTTACATTTTAATTAGATACACGGTATTTATACACTACGCTTATGTTGTACGAATTGTGGGTAATTTGATGAAAACTTATTTTAGTTAAAACATACAATCTTAGTAATTTAGTGTAACTTACATTTTAATTAGATACACGGTATTTATACACTACGCTTATGTTGTACAAATTGTGGATAATTTGGTGAAAACTTATTTTAGTTAAAACCTACAATCTTAGTAATTTCGTGTAACTTACATTTTAATTAGATACACGGTATTTATACACTACGCTTATATAATTTTAATTTGATATACAATTTTAATTTGATACACTGTAGTTATATAATTCTAATTTGATACACTGTAGTTATATAATTTTAATTTGATACCCTGTATTTATATAATTTTAATTTGATACACTGTAGTTATATAATTCCAATTTGATACCCTGTAGTTATATAATTTTAATTTGATACACTGTAGTTATATAATTTTAATTTGATACCCTGTATTTACATAATTTTAATTTGATACACTGTAGTTATATAATTCCAATTTGATACCCTGTATTTATATAATTTTAATTTGATACACTGCATTTATATAATTTTAATTTGATATATAATTTTAATTTGATACGCTGTATGGTGACAATACGTTTAGGTTGTACGAAATGTATTTCATTTCACGTAAACAGACACTGTATGGTGACAATACGTTAGGTTGTACGAAATGTATTTCATTTCACGTAAACAGATTTTGGTGGTCAAAACTGGTAATTTTCTTTTAATATACTAGCCGACTGCATATCTCTTGGGACATCCCACGAGAGATTTTATTTAATTCGCTTGAGACAACTTATTCTCACCCTATCCACCACGCGATTTTGTTCACTCCGTGTCCGAAACGCTACTGGCATTGCTCTCGAGGCGACAGGATACCAAAAATCGATCTATCGCCTCGATGACCATATTTGGTCATTTTTCTTTTTACGTTTTCCCTACCATCGAAGGGTTGAACGCACATCATGATCCCCTGTTGATGTTCATGTTGTGTCGCCCAGCATGCGAACCATGGTCATCGCGTATACATGAAAATAACACATTCGCAGCTGCGGACGGGTTGTTATGAACCGATCATTGTATTTGCACGATCAGCGCCTACATTGTAGCATGATTGCCGATCGTGCGCATGTTGGCTGTTGGCATTGACAAAGTCGCACCGGCGTACGTGTATTTACGCTGGTGAGTTCTATATTGCCTGTTTGCTGTCAGATGCGAGTTTCCCTGTGTGTGGCTCGAGTTAGCGGCCGATGTAGGCGTTTCGTGTACGAATCAAGAGAAATATAAACATCTCTTGTTGCATTGTCGCCGCTTCTTATGACCAATTTCTTGGTAGGAAATAATGCAATGTTGGTTGCTAGATGTGCGACCAATTTGCACTTCCTATGGCTATGCTTGGGTTTGGTAATGTTTAAACAGCGCAGTTAAATATTGCAGCTTGTGGTTGGTCTTATGGGCAGGTAGGTCATACTTTTCAGGTTTTAAAATGCCCATGTTATACTCTTATATATTTTAAGCATTTCCATTGTGGGGGAATACCTGTTATTGCTGATACACCTGGTATCAGCAGACATTGCGGTCATTCGAAATGCTAATGCAGGTAAGTACACGATTTATTGGCGCCGAAGGCTTATAAAGGAGGGGTTACCTGGTGGTAGGTAAGCAGGTGAGTAGTGGCGTTCGCAAGAGCCGCCACAGAGTATCATCCAAATTCCCCGAAAACGATATATCGTTCGCTCATATGTTGCATCACCATAATTCCCTGAAAACAATTACCAACATGAAACATACATCGGGAAACCAATCGGCGCCCCTAATTAGCTTGCTTATTCTGCCACACACGTGCGCAGCACATTTCCCTGACTTATTTACAGTCACCCCCAGCTCTTGTCCAACCGACAAAACCAGTCCACGCATCGCGCGTCTAACAGCCGAGAAACAAACTCTTCAGCATGTAAACATGCACACAAGAATTCGACATAGGCCACCGGGATCGATACGGTGCACAATCATCCTTGTACAAGTATCCTATTTGGTAGGGGCATTAGTTGCTCTAATGGTTTGCCGCCTATTATTTGTGCCCCTAGTCCCAATTTCCTTTTTTCTCGTTTTTCGTTTTTGTTTGCCCACTGCCTGGCAACACGAGCAATCACGCATCCTCGCCGTGATCAATTCAGGGAGATCCTCTCTGATTGGTCACCGCAAGAGAAACTTCATGTTTCTAGCAAAAAAACGAAAACCCACCCTTAGCGGATGGCTGACTCTGCACGAGTAATTTTAAGGAGAGTCGAAATTCAACCACAGCGAGGATCGGTCGCCAGCGCATCAAGGTGGCGCGCAAAGGTACATTTTTAAGGAGTCGAATGTAAGTGTGTCCCCTCACCGAGTCGCGTGTTACCGTTGAAACTAGTTCGTCCAAACTTGAGACAATTGGGTTTCAAACTCAGAAAGTAATGTTACGATCGAATTAAAGCCAACGGTGTTCGAGTTAAGAAAATAATGTTTCGTTTAGATCAAAGACAATTTGGCGTTTAAGTTAGACATCAATTTTGAGTGACGTTTTGTATCGAAATTGCCACCAATAATATTTAGTTTACACAGTCATAATTGTAAGCAGTAATAATAACAATAAATGTGAATGTTGTATCGAAATTAGAGAGTAGCAAAGTGTTTCCTTTATCGTTGATACTCGGTTTGCGAAGGAACGAGCGTGGGGTTATGAGTGAACCCGTGCCCGTGCTGGCACACTTCCGCCCCCACATCCCCACAGGCCATCCGCTAGAGACGTTTTGACCATTATATCCGATATATGGACATCTGCGGTGGGGGGGGGGGGGTGGTGAGTCAAGGGCGATTGGATATCTCCAAAGCTTTTGACCGCGTCTGGCACGTGGCATTGCTGAGCAAACTTCGTTCATATGGATTTTCCCAACGGCTTTGCGACTGGTTGCGGAGCTTCCTCATTGATCAAACGATCCCGGTTGTTGTATATGGCGAGTATTCGGATCTGTATCCTGTTAATTCCATGGTGCCTTAAGGTTCTATTTTGGCTCCAACCTTGTTTTTGCTTCACATAAATGATTTGTTGGAGTCCACGAATAACAAAGCGTTAATTTTGCGGGTGATAGTACGATTGTCCCCTCTTATTCGAGTGAGTGGCCGAGTGGTGCATCAAATTCACATCAGTTGAGGTGTAGCCAAATTCGCTCTCTGAATCGGGATCTGGATAAGGTCCTGCAGTGGGGAAAGGTCAATCTCGTCGACTTCAATGCAACGAAGACATAATATACAACATTCACAAAGAAATGTGGATCTTTGGTTCCACAGCTGATGATGAATGGCCAGGCTCTTGGATCTAGGAAAACCTTAAATTGTTCGTCGGTACGCTCTGTGGGAATGTATCGTTGCATAAACACGTGTCGAATATCGCCTGGATCGCATCTCGAAAACTGAGTTACCTTCTTAAAACCAAAAAATATTTTACTCCGGCCCGACTTTCCCCCCTGAATAATTCTCAAATTAGATGCTCGCTTCAATATCGCTCTCATGTTTGGAGCTCTGTTCCTAAACATACCTTCGACTTGCTTGAGACCATACAGAGACGGCCGATGCACCTGATCTGGAACACGACGCTGACGGCGGGACTACAGTTGCTATCACATCGCAGGGGCATAGCTGACCTCTGTCTGTTTTACAGATAGTATCACGGGTTCGGTATTGTTCCGCGCAAGTGGCCTTATATGCGCTCCACGAGATCTCTTTGCGATTCGTCTCCTGACGACGCGAAAATCCCTGCATCAGAACTCGTTCGGTTACAGACCGGGAAGCTGTGGAATTCCTTCTCGGGGTGAGTGTTTCCGGAACGGTACAACTTGCAACTGATTATGGAGACCGTTTCCGTAACAAATGATATTCTATGTGGTATAATGCAGCAGTTACGACCCCAAGAGCGGATTAACAGATAAACTCCGCTACGCCCCGCGTTAGGATATCTAAAAAAAAAAAAAACGTTCCGCTGGGAACAACGGCAATATGTGCTGGTGGAAGCTGGTTTTAGTCGGTAAAAATCCGTCATGCATCTGGATCAGTTCAGATGTACCCTTTAAAGATGTCCGCATTCCCACAAAAAAAAAACAAACATCCTGTAAATAATTGCGAGGGTTCCAAAGCCTATACACTTCGGCGGCAACGTTTTTTGAAGTTTATAATTTTACTTTGCTATCATATATACTAGACATTTTTTGATTCAACGCATCTGTATCCCTTAGTAACAATTACGTTAAACTCAGGCTCCCATCGATGGTAAAATATTATACAAAACCGTGATTGAACTTTCATGGGGCTTTAAACATGAGATTTTATGAGCCTCCAAAGCACAAGCAACTTTTCGCTAAAGGCATTGATGTACTAAACCTGAAATGTCATTGACGTAACACACACGTATCTGTTGGTTGGCTAGGAACCAGCTACTTGATATGTTAAAACACTCCTGTTCAAAATAAGGTAATTTCAAACACTATGCCATAACGCACTTTCTTGTTTATTCAGATATAAAACCATATAGATAAATATCCTAAAACTCCTTTGACGTGTCGTTGCTCGTATTCTGGTAACAAATGCTCAGAAATCTCCCAAGTTGAATGTAATACACTTGTCTGATAAATCTATTCATTGTCCCCTTTTCTCCCGGATGACGCAAAACTCTTAAGCGATGTGAACGTGAGTGCAAAGTGGGCTGAAAAGAAAACTTTTAAAGTGCATACCCCACAAACAGGCGATCATAAGAGGAGTTAAAGAATATAGCTCTAAACATATTGCAGAAATAGCATCGAATAGAACGGCAGAAGGAAATCGGGGTAGGCTTCCCAGGAATGAAACCGCAAATGGTGGAGCACACAACAATGAAATGCTTTAAGGTGTTCTCGTGGGGATGATGGAAATATGCCAGGTGAATCACCATGAATTTTGTCGGTAAAAGTCACTGCTTGTGGGAAAGAGCTGATCAAAGTCCTTTGGAGGTTTACACGTCTATGAAGATAGTATATTCACTGACTCTTTTGACGAGTTATGGGAGAACTTTACTCCAACCCTAGGGTGGGAGTAGTTTGGTTTCACAATTTCCGCCAGCGTTCAGTAGGGGTTAGGTACTTTATCAAAGAAGGCTATCTGCAGAGGTAATTTGACATGAATTGTTGACCTGTTAACATGCGCGTTATTATCAGATCTTAATATGTACACTATTGATATTCACAGATTGCCTATTAATTATTAACTATTAGATTGTTGAATGGGATGTCCGGGCCGGTTGCCTTCCTACAATCCACTTCACCTAGAATACGTTGATTAGTGCGCGGACGAATCTCACATCCCGCATCGAAGACTGCTACGGCGAGATCACAGGTGGCTGCAAAAGGCCGGTATCGAGTTTTGAATTCGCGGAAAATAAATTAGCTTTATTCTTTGAATTCGTGACTAACGTCCCGCTCTCTGTCGCCAACGGAGGGAAAGAGGAGGATGCGAAGTTACTGCTGATAGCTTTTGCCATTGACCAGAAGGGCACCGAAGGAACTTATTGATCACCCTGTCGTTGTGAGCCTTCTTCGCGATATCAATCGCCTGGTTGCACACGTTTCTGATTCTAACAAAAATCGTTCTGTTAACATCAGTGGGATTGGAGCGCCATTGGTTAAAAGCTCTATTTTTTGCCGCTGTAATCAGCTCGCATTTTTTGTCAAACCAAGGTTTATCAGACGAACTTCGTTGGATGAAATGTGGAATATACATCTCCATCCCCAGAAGAAAAATCTCTGATACCGACTCCGCGCAAGCGTTAATATCGGAGTTTCCGAAGCACACCTCCGACCATGGAAAGGATGCGAAGAAATCTCGATTATCGTTCCAGTTAGCAGCCCCACACTTCCATACATGCCGAAGCGGTCTAGGTCGGTGATTCGCTTGATATGCAAGTGGTTGCGCGACAGATACCAAGCAGTGATCCGAGTTTCCCAGTGGAGCAGAAACCTCTACGGTATAAATACTCGGTTCCGATGTCAAAAACAGAAACAGGGTGTTCGCATAATCGCCTCGGGCATCCGGCACTCGCGTTAGGTCCCCCACGAGTTGAGTCAAGTTGTGGCTTACAGCAAACATCTCCGCCAGCCTCCCAGCCTCGTCGGTTCTGTTAGAATGTAACAACCAGCCGGAATTGTGCACGTTAAAATCGCCAAGGCCAACTATTTCGGAAGCTGGTGGTTGATCTATATCCAGTCGACGGTATGTGAAATATGTTAGAAAAATGTCGCCGGTCGATCGTCATTCGGGGAGCGGTAAATACAACAAAGAAATTTAACGGAATTCCTCAGCACGACCCTCAACCATATGATGTCCATATTATTGGGTTCCAACGCATCCATCATCTGACAAGCCAGATTGAACTGCGCGGAAAACGCAGACTCCGCCCTTAAAACGGAATCTCGAATGTAAGTCGTATCCTGAGCATAGAAGATATGTCGAATCAGTTGACGAATCGGCCTGGGTCTCAGTTAGGGCAAGGATATCAGGTTTCGTTGTTTGCAAATATTGGTGGACGGCGTTTAAATTCGTATTGGTGAAACTGATGCCCCTGGTGTTATAAAATGCGGTCACCAGTCGGGCGTGGGCAGAGTCTCGAGAGCGAGCCCGGTTATGCTATGATGAACCTCTTAAAGTTCCATTATTTATCATGATATCTGCATGATGCTCCCCCTGACATAGTTCCCCCCGGAGATCCGAATGGGAGACTAATTTACCTCCGGAATTCTTTATATCAGAAGGTACCATCATGACTTATCTCCGTGTCAGTCCGGGCCATCAGCCACACATCCGAAACACCGTCGAAGATTTCTGTCGGCGATATCGCAGAATGTAGAGCGTGACGGGGTGGTATCTCACCTTGGGACCGACTACCACCTAACCAACCTTTTCTCGAACCAGTCCATCAACCAAGCTCCGAAAGATGGCCAGGGATTTCTCCCGAGCATTTCACGGAGCCTAAAGCTTGATGGGGAGGCATTTCACCGGGCGCACAGGGCCTTGGGGCCTTGGCTACCACTCGGCCTTTAGTTGCCTCTTACGACAAGCCGGTCTAGCTGTGAGTACATTCTAACGCCATACTCACGGGGCGAGTACTTCATTTTGTGTGCTTGTACCCTTTAATTTAAATTGAAAATGATGACTAATTACAATAACATGTGGAATTTATTGTATGCCACCAAATATCCATTTCTGTAGATCACGATAGCTAAAATCAACGCCGTGAAAACATCTCAGTACACGATGAGTAGTCCCGGTTACGTTAGTCCCGCTTTTTTTCGAATAATCCACTGTTCTGCTGTCGCACGTGAGAAATAAAAGTGCCAGTATAGGTCATGCGATCGGGCCGCTATACAACATCATATGTTTGGCACTCATCTAAAAACAATGAAAACTATGACTGAATCAAACACAGAAACGTAAATGAGTATGAGATTCGTTCAAGGCGGCAGATTGAGCGGGCCGAAACGTCGGGTGAAAACAATGCTACCAATTTTCTTTATTTTCAGAAGAATGAGGAATTTGTATCAGAAGAACAAACCCTTGATTCTGACTATTATCTTGGCGTCATTTATCGTTTGTGTGCTACAATTTGTGTGCTATTATTAATCCCACACAAGTTTGGAAAACCTCCAGATTCTTCGTTCAGCAAAGGCGCCACACTCCCGTGGAACACATCCGGCAAGTCATCATCATCATCATCATCGGCACTACAACCGCGAACCGGTCTTGGCCTTATTTGGCAAGTCCTGAGGCTGGTTAAATTTTCCATAATGATTTATTTTTTCTGGGCAGGGTCATTAGTCTTGCGGCATGAGCTCCCCGACGGGGAATCGAACCCCGGTCTCCCGGGTGACAGGCGGGTATACTAACCACTATACTATCGAGGAGCCATCCGGCAAGTCAGTCGATTTAAAATACCAACGAAACAGCATATGCGTTTCTGCCTAGTGATCCGTACTATCGGATCAATTGTGCAACCCGTTTTGGTGATCTTAAATACACACAATACAAGATACCCAATTGCACTATCGGTTCGCGCGAGAAGTCTTACTGTGGAATCCTAAACAAACAAACGGATCTTCACACACGCGTCCGAGTGCAGTGCAAAATTTTCTGTGCGATCCTATGCAAAAAAAACGGATCTCCACACATGCGTCTTAGTGCTGTGAAAAGTGCGAGAATATATACGCGAGTGATATCCAGTGCCGGAAAATCCTCTACTCATTCCATCGTTTGTGTCTGTTTTCCTTTTTTCACACCTCTGTTTGCGTCCCTCAGACATTGATACTCTCGATTGATTTATAATCTTTAGAGAGTTTTTGGTGTCTGAGTGGCATAATGTTCGTCATGGAAGGGATGTGTCCTGGATTTCGCCACGGACCTAGTGAGCCACCCACTACAAGGGCATAACACCTGTAGTGGTTTCTTTCGCGTATCTATCGCTGGTCCAGACTTGCATCCTTTCCCGAGGCGGTATTGGTTTTCTGTGTAAGGCCATTTGGAGCGGGAATTTGGCGTTGATTTGTGTAACATACGCGGTTTGAGATGCAATTTCTCTTCCGTGTCTGCCCACGTTTCTAACTAGAAACCAACTATCCTTGCACTTAGCGAAACCCAGGTAGTTACTAATACAGATATTTCCGATTTTAATCTACCTGGATATAATTTAGTGCCACTGTTCATTCCACATTGTGGTATAGCCACATACATACGAAATGATATTGCTTATCAGCTTCTGCCACAATATGGGCTCTGTTCCAACCCAGAATTTAATTTCTCTTGGCTAAAACTACACGTTCGTAAGCATATCATACATTACTGCTTTGTTTACAGAAGCCCAAACTTGGATAGAAACGCATCCTTTAACGAATTTGATGCTCCGTCTGATTCTATCGATAGGATCTTGACTCTCCGCACACTGAAATGGTTATTGAGGGTGATTTTAATGTGCATAACTCTCAGTGGCTTCGTCACTCCGGACACACAACAGCCGAAGGTGAACATGTCCAGCTTTTTGCTGAATCAAATAGCTTAACTCAACTAGTCAATGAGCCAACGCGGGCACCAGATATATACGATCATTTCGCCAACATACTGGACTGTTTCTCACCTCCCACTCAAACAAATATACAATTGAAGTTTCGTCACCCTTGGGCAGTTCAGACCACAGCTAAATATGCTCTAACCAACAGTAAAGTTAATGAGAAAGCTACCAAAAGAACAGTATGGCTCTACGGGAAAGCCAACTGGGAAGGTCTGAACGACTTTTTTAGGAGGTTAAATTGGTCGTTATTTTTCCTCAATACCGATGTTGACTCTGTAAGGGACACATTGACAGACACGATTCTACTTGGCATGGGGACCTTTATTCCACACAGAGTAAAGAGTATCAAACCCACGAGAAATATGTGCTGCGATTCCGGGTGCAGAGAAGTAATTAAGGCCAAAGAGTTGAGCTTCCGGTTGTACAAATCAAACAGTACTGGAGAAAACCGGAAAAGATTTAAGAGAGCTAGAAATGACTGCAATGTGCATATTCAACGCGCCAAGTTCTTGCATAACCAGAAAGTGAGACAAAAAATACTGCACTTTCCCACAGGTAGTAGAAACGTCTGGGCATTTGTGAAAAATATTGAAAACTCGGTCTCTTCATCCATTCCATCGCTTATAGTTGATGACAAACCAGTCACCACTCCAATAGAGAAGGCGAATCTACTTGCTGCACATTTTGCCGCCAACTTAACGCTGCATGATACCACATCAGTTCCACTTCAACTAGAGCATAAGCAGCACACCATGAGCCAGATTCGTTTACGAACGCGTATTGTTGCCCCCACACTCAGGGAACTACACGCACACAAATCCGCTGGTCCGGATGGCATTCCCCCACTCCACTTGAAGAGGTGTTATGCTTCACTCACTAAACCACTGCGGAAACTCTTCCATTTGTCTTATTCTACTGGCCGTTTCCCAAATAGA
The DNA here is from genome assembly GCA_963931805.1 of Microdon myrmicae. Taxonomy (NCBI): domain Eukaryota; kingdom Metazoa; phylum Arthropoda; class Insecta; order Diptera; family Syrphidae; genus Microdon; species Microdon myrmicae. The sequence continues at coordinate 181,698,727 of OZ007498.1, forward strand.
TGGAAGTCAGCAAACATTCAGCCAATTCCCAAAAAGGGTGACAAATCATCTCTTTCTTCTTATCGACCCATAGCACTAACTTCTATTCTCACCAAGGTAATGGATTCACTTATCAACCGTCAACTTTCGAAATATCTGGAATGAAATGACCTACTCAATGGCCGCCAACATGGGTTTCGTAGCAACAGGTCCATAGGAGATCTGATGGCGTACCTTACCGAAAAGTGAAGCCATTCCGTCCACTACTTCGGTGAAAGTATGGTAGTCGCGATTGGATATTTCAAAAGCCTTCGACCGAGTTTGGCATCCAGCCCTTTTGTCCAAATTGCATTCATATGGAGTGGATAGTTCCCTGATCCAATGGATAAGAGATTATCTTTCTGGCCGTTCAATCCAAGTGGTTCTTGATGGTCTCAAATCTGTCTCCCATCAAATTAATGCATATGTTCCCCAAGGTTCGGTACTCTCACCCGGTCTCTTCCTGATCTTTATAAATGATCTCTTGTCAGTTACTCACAACCCAATTCACTCGTTTACTAATGATACCACATTAAATTTCTTATACTCTTACGAACACGCCCGTCCAAACTCTTCGAACGTCACTACCAACCAGCAACTTATGTTTGATACATTGAATTCTATTACTACTATTTATTAGCCTGTAGGAACCCGAAAGTTCATGACCTCACCGACTCGACTCCACTTATGTTCCCTGTGCCGTGCGCTTTCCTTCCACGTTCGACCATCGGATCCGATCTCCTCGAGGTCCAACCTAACATTGTCCGCCCATCTCCGCCGCGGCCACCCTGTCGGTCTCTTTCCCGTTTGCTTACCGTCAAGAATTCTATGCACCCTCCCATCGTTGCTCATTCGCGCCACGTGTCCGGCCCATCTTCATTTCCCAAACTTCATTACTCTCACTATTGTAGGTGTGCGGTATAGCTCTTCCGATTCGTGGTTGTGGAGTTTCCTCCATTGTCCTGCCGCCTCGTCATATTTGACGCCAAAGATACCCCTTAACACTTTATTCTTGAATACGCGGAATTTGTTTTCTTCCTGTTTTGTGAGAGTCCATGTTTTGCATCCGTATAGGACAATCGACATGATTATGGTTCTATAGACACGGAGCTTTATATTCCGTCATCGCAGTTTGGATTTCAGCAGTTTACTGACTGCATGTCAACTACCGTTGCCGCAGTGTAGTCTTTTGTTAATTTCCTTCGACATTTCATTACTGTCCGTCAGTATCGTTCCCAGATATTTAAATTCTTTAACTTGTTTACATATATTGCGTCTGGCGTTTATAAGTGCTCCCTAAGTTCCACCTGCTCTCGCCGTAATCATGTATTTTGTTTTGTCTTCATTTATTTCTAGGCCCACCTCTTCTGCCGCTTGCATGATGATTTCACTGTTTTTACTTACAGTTTCTAGATTATCGCCCAGAACGGCGATATCATCCGTATATGCTAGCACTTGTGTGACCCCGTTCAGGGATGATCCGGTCATGTGGCCGTCTTGTACCTTTCTGATTACATACTCGAGGACAAGGTTAAAAATACATTGAATTCAACAAGATATTTCAGTGGGGATTATCTAACCGAATAGAATTCAATGCCCAAGAAACTCAGTGCTGTCTCTTGTCGTCAAAGGCGAGTCCCAAAGTAAATATACTGTCTATCACTCCTCGGCACTCGAATTAATTCGACTTTTAACTGGAATGACCACATATTTGAAGCTGCGAAAAGTGCGGCCAAATGTATGGGGTTCGTTAAGAGATGCAAAAGATACGTCACTCCATCCAACCTGGCCACTATTTACAAAGCGTAGATTCATCCAAAAATGGAGTTCAACTTGTCGGGGTGGATAGTCTGTGCACCGACATGGACGCGGGATTCACTAAACTCCCACTACTTCACAACTGCGGTCCTCTGGAATTAACTACAACGGCGACGGCGTCCCAAGCGGAAAGAGAAATGAAATACTCTGATTTTCTGATTGATTAATGTTCTTTTTTATTTATAATCATCGAGACTCACTTGTTCGTCTAAACGAACTAAACACAAATTAGCACTCTTAACTGTATGTGTTCTAAGTTGAATTTAACGTATGCGGTAACGTTCTTTCACTCGGCATACAATTGCTCTCGACTCCTGACTTGCGCTTCAACGATTGGCTTGTAACCCGCTTGATGGATGAGAATCGATCCTTCTCGTATTGATAGTTCAATCTCGGCCGCGCGTGCGTGCGCGTTGATGGCTATCTCTCGACTGACTAAAAGGGAGCAAGAATCCATTCATGGTGTCGTGGCAGTGGGGACATAGCTAAGTAAGCTCACTGCCACTTACTAGGAACGTGAAGAAGGGTTGCTATGCGTGCATACAGTTTCAGGGAATTCCTGCCGTACAGGCTGAGTTAGATTCCTCGGTTGCTGTGTATAGTGAGAAATCGGTTTCGGAGGCATAACCAAGTATGGGCATGGGTCGTCGGTTAGGCAAAGGAACATGGGCCTTGATCGTTGCGATGGTTGTTTCGTGGAAGTGCAACGCATCGTGCTGGTGACTTGCCAGTAAGGAGAATTTGTATTGTTTCAATTGGTTTAGGTAGGATGGGGGCCGGAATGGTTTTCGGTGAAACTAAATGCTGCTTGGTTACAAACGAGAAAAATGGTTTAAGTAGAATGGGAGCTGGAATGGTTTTTGGGAAAAATAAATGCTGCTTGGGTGCAAGCGAGAAAATGGTTTAAGTAGAATGGGAACTGAAATGGTTTTTGGGAAGAGTAAATGCCGCTTGGTTGCAAGCGGGAAAAATAGTTTAAGTAGGAAGTGAGCCGGAATACTTTTCGGGGAAAACTAGATGCGGTTTGGTGTAGATGAGGCAGATGATTTAAAATGTAATCTGTAGCAGGATTTGGGGAATATTCTGTTGTAAGTTTTAAAAATGCATACTATTACAGATTAGGAAATATATGCGATTGTAAATTGGGAGATGAATTCTTGCAAGTTTGGGAATGTATGTTATTGCAGATTTGCGGATGGGTGCTGTTGCGGATTGGGAAGTGTATTGTTTGCAAATTTTGAATGGGTGACTTGGGTTAAGGTGACGCGCTGTTAGAGGTCAAAATTGGTTGGAATTCTGGGTTGGTTCTCCGTGTGATATAGAGAACCCCCACAAACTTCCATATTTGGTCAGGCGTCATCCAAAACTGCACTACACGTCCTCGACATGATGCAAAAACGAGCAGTGAAATTTATTGGGGACTCAGCCGTAAGTCGATCAATTCCGTCGTTAGAACACAGGCGCAACGTATCATGTCTATCTCCTTTCTATAGGTATTACCACGGTCGTTGCTCAACTAAACTTGTTGAATGTGATCCGCCGCTGCAGACATTTTCCCGCGGTACCCGTCAATCTGTGAATGCGCATCAGTTCACGTTGAAACTGGACTTCAGGGGCCCAAATAAGCATAGAGAGTCATTCTGTGGGGATTCTCTATATTACATGGTGAACCAACTCACAATCCTAACCTAATTTCGACAGCTAACAGCGCGTCACCTCAATCCCAGTTCCTACCGTCGGCGATTTCACCTGCAATAGATAAATCCCTAAAAGAAGACTGCCCGGAAGTCATTAATCTATTCGGTTAATGCACAATTGCATTCCGTGTTTTCTGGCTGTACGGCAACACTATTACATTAACCCATGAGATTTCCACCGGAAATTTCAAAGTCATTTTGGTTAGCAACAACCAAGATGTTACGTCTCCAGTCGCCGTGCTTCCTCTTTCGAGGGAAGAGCTTGGAGGTTATTATAATAATTAAAAGAATTAAAGTTTTCTTTTTATTTAAATAATTATTTTATTTTTATTTTATTTTATCGAACTCAGCTATATCAAGCTGAGCTCTCTTCTTTCTACTTTTTTCATATAAATTTACTTGTTTATATAGAACATTGTGTTCTAACTGACTGTGGCGTATAAACTGAACAAAACAATCTAGAAGTCTCTGTGACTTAGAATTTTGAATAAACTTTGAACGAAAATCAAAGTGGCCATGTTTTGAAATGAAAAATGTGCCTGTTATGAAAAGGGGCATATTTATGAAATGTGCTGTAAATGACTGGATATAGAATATAGTGTCTGTTTATTTATGAAATGTGCTGTATTAACTGAGAATGCAAGATATGTGAGGATGTAGTTTTAAGGGTTGTATTTGAAAGGACATGAGTTAGTGTTAAAGCGAATAAGGGTAGTATTCTGGAATACAACATCCCACCCTTCTTCGAGAAAGAAAATTATCCTTGAAGAGAATAATTTTCTGTTAACTATTGCTTAGATTAGGTTTAATTACCGACTTGGATTTTCGTTCAATTACAATGGGGTTCAAAGTTAATCTTATATCAAAAGTTACAAAAATCCAAAAGTTCTTAATACTAGAAAAATAGGTTACAATAATCTAAAAGTTTACTTATAGTCTACTGTAGTGATCCTAAATCACTACTCTCACCCACTTACCTATAATCCCAATCCAAGTGAATCATATGAGCGACAAGTTAAACCAAAAGTTGGTTTGCCGCACATTGATTCAAATTCCTAATTACCTCACCCATAATCCAATTGAATCATATGCACGACCAAATTAAACCAAAATCCATTTGTCGTACATTGATTCAATTCCTAATAATCTTAAACATTATGAAATGCGTAATACTAAATGCATTTCATGATTTCTCCTTCCGGGAATTAGTTCAGATAGAGTTCGTGTACACTTCCGGGAATCCTATTCCAATTGAAGCACACACAATTTTGTTTGGGCTTCTTGGAATTTTTAAATAATATCGTTAACAAATCTCTGTTGCCACAGAGTATAAAAGGGGAGTGCATTTTGGATCCTAGATGAGTTTGGATCCGGAGGCCAGAACGGCCACAATGATTAAAATAAATAAAATAAAAACTAATTAAATCTCCTATTTTCATCTTGGACACAAGGCCAAAAGACCCGGAACCGAGGTAAGAAGTAGTATACTACAAATATAACCCTACATAATTGGCGCAGCCGGTAGGATCAAGGAAGCCAAAGTTAAACACTTGTAAGTGCTTGAAAACCCTTGATCACTACAATAATATATATCCAAGCGTACTGGGCACAAGACACCTTCAGCCCTGCGTCCGGAGCTGAGTCTGGCTTCGGAGGTACGACTTGGTAATTAAAATCATAAACCAACAAAAAAAAAATAATAATTCAAAGCGTGCCTGGGGCTTAAACACCAGGAAGTGCTATAAAAAAATAATAAAAAACAAAAAATAATTAACAGCGTACCTGGGGCTAAATACCAGTGTAAAAACAAAAATAATAAAAAAAAAAAAAAAACAACATCAAGGCTCACGGGCAGTAACAGCCCCAACAACAACAAAAATAACAACGATGGCAGAGTACCAACCACCTCATAACAACGTCAACAAAACGGGCAGTAATCTACCAGCACGCCACTAGCGGCTAGAACAGCAAGGGAAACAGCAGGAGCTCCAACAGTAGCAGCACCAATGGACAGCAGCTTGCTCAACAACTACAACAACAGAGAACAGTTAAGTGACCATTTATTTTTCTTTAATTTACTAAAGACTTAGGTAATAATCTACTTTCTTTTGAAATTTTTGACTCAAATTACAAAATAATTTGCTTAATCTATTAACACCACCTTACCCAAATTTGCTCTACTCCCAGTTAAACACAAACATAACCTTTACACACAAAAAATTATAACAAATTACTATAAAACCAATTGTAACCCTGCTGCTATTTCAAAAATATCCCGTCTCAACCTTGTCTATATTGTGTGGCTAGTAATCCTAGGGAAGAATTTCTACCCCCAAATAATAAATAATAAAAATGAACAAAAACACTTACGGGATAGCAAGTGTCTTAAACATTAACAACCTTACCCTACATATATAATATATATATTTATTACTACCGTTTTCCCTCCTTGTATCAACACCCCTTATCACTATTAAAACTGTCAGTCTATGGAACAAGAAACCACCTCAAGCTCTAGAACGTCCCACGACCAAGTACCCCCTTCACCGAAAAAACTTCGCAGCGGAACCATAATCGAAGCAAACCCTCCGATCAAAACTCGCGACCCCAGCCCATCCTTATCGGAAATTCCAGTTCTTCAGCACCAAACGGATCTCGCAACCTTTGAAACAATGGCCATTGATTACACAAGGGTTGCGAAGCTGTCAGCACAGCTAATCCCCATCTTCTCCGGGGAACCAAATCCGCATATAGGTGCAGAATTGGAAACCTTTTTGGATTGCTGCAAGAGGGTTTTAAACTGCCTCAGGACTGAAGAACACGGGGCTTTCTTACAAATATTCCCTACTAGGCTACGGGGTGAAGCTTCTGCCTTATTCGCGTCCACTCCGTTCGCAACGTTTCAGGAAGCCGAGGACTTGCTAAGGAAAGTTTATTTACCAGTAGAAAACTATCAGGACCTGGTAAATAGGCTATTAGCTACTCGGCAAAATCCAGCAGAAGCTATCATCTTATTCCAATTACGACTGAAAAAGTCGTTAATGGAATGTAAGAAAGCCGCGGAACTAAAATACGGTCCCACTTTGTCCGAGGCCGTAAAGGCACAATTAGATGACTTTGCAAAAAGCATCTACAAAAAGGGGTTAATAAACCCATACCATCGGCAATTTTTACTATTGATGGGAGATGTAACGATGGACTCTCTGATGGAGAAAACACTAGAACTGGAACAGGTACAACAAACTCAGTCACCAACAACATCCCCTGTACAACCCAATAGCACCATGATCCAACAGTCTCATCCCTTTGTCTCAACCCTAAACCCACAGGCCCCTAACTTTAGCAAAACTCTTGAAGCTTTCTCGCATACAAACCAAGAAACTAAGATGGTACCGTACATCCAACCAACCTTACAAGAAACCCCCTATAACCAAGAGGTAGTGAGATATCCCCAACAGGCAATGTATGGGACAACAACAGCTCTAACCCCAAGTCACGTGGTCAGATGGACGAAACAGGATACTCGTGTAACCTGTAGTTATTGCAGAAAAATAGGACACACCTATGCGGAGTGCAACAAAAGAAAAAACACCCCATTCTGCACACACTGCCAGCAATTAAATCACGATATCCGTGATTGCCGGCGATTAAGGGAGGTAAAAAGAGTTCTGCACATAAGGCAGACTTGCGGCTTCTGTGGCCAACAAGGTCACAATCTAGGATCCTGTCAGCAAAAGCTGAAATGGGAGTCGCGAGTTCAATGCCAACCTGCAAAGAATTCCCCCACTTCGAGCCCAAAACGAAGAAGGTCAAAACCCTCGGTGGCAAAAAGGACCTACCATGTAAGGACCCCACTCTCGCCGTTAACCAGCATACCCATCGTCCAACTATCAATAGATGTAGGTGTTAACAAAAACACAACACTAGTAGTAGACACCGGTGCGGAAGTAAGCCTGATTAACAAAAATTGCCTTAGAAAATCAGACGCCAAAATAAATCGGCAAGAGGCTTGCACTTTAGAGACGCCGTTCGGAAGCATTAGGACCTTGGGAAGCTGCAAGGTCAACTTTCAGTTAAAAGATAGGTCTAAACTCCCATGCAAGTTCCAAGTAGTGAGCAGTATGCCCGGTCTGCCAGAAGACGGTCTGCTTGGAAATGACTTTTTATCAAAATATTGCAATGTGGAAGGCCCCAAACAACGCGTCACTTTTCCTCGCACGGAAATAAACCCCAAAGTATTTAGTGTGCCAATAAAGTTCTCACACGTCGAGAAAAAGGCACCTGAAAATAAATACGCTAAAGGGAAACAGGAGCAAGCCCAAGGTGAGCGCAAAACCTTCAGGTTAAATCTTAACCATAAGAAGAGGAACCCTAAGGAGTTAAGTGATAATATCAAAGGTATTAATCAAATAACTGACACTTCGTCAGTTAATTCAACAAACTCGTTCCCTAGCTCCTCTCAAAATACAAACTTTTTGCAAAAGCCCTCAACACCCGAAAAAATAATAAACCTCGATGAGATCGCGACGATACTCAGGGTTTACCACAATTCCCCTTCCGATGGACACCAAAGCATCTCCAGATCGTATAATAAAATACGACAAAGATACTGGTGGCCATCCATGCTCTCCGACATTAGGAGATATAAAAAGCAATGCGAGGAATGCCGTTCTTTGAAGGCAACCGCATGCTGCGGAAGTGAAACGAAACCGCAATCGTTTCAAGTGGGAAACAGGGTGTTAGTAAGGTATAAAAACCGCAAGGGCAGAGAAACACCCATCTGGAAGGGCCCTTTCCTCATTACAGGAATAACTGAGCCGAATAATACAACCATACAAATTGGTAAAAAATCAATAAAAATAAGCAATAAAAGATTGAAACCATATTCCAAGGTTGATTAGTTCTGATCTTCACCCTAGTTTCACTTTCCTTTCCACTATCAACCCCAGACATTTACTATCCCCCGGGTGTATTGTAGTTCAATACTTTATCACTTAAAAATACTAATAGATATACAATATAGACAAAAAGGGCAACAACAAAAAAGTGGTAATATTAAAATAAATGGAATGAAATACAAAAAAGAAATCACATACAAATAAAACAAAAAAAACATTGACCCCAATGAGGAAGATAATTTATAAATACTAAATTGTAAATAACTATTTGAAAAAATATATACGTAAATAAAACCAATACAGATATACGAAACCAGACCTAAGCTACAATTGCCACGTAATCAATTGAGTAAATCAAAATACAAACAAAGAATGAAACTATAAAGAATTCTAAATAATATTATAAAATTTACTTTATATTTACTAGTGTAAGGCTCTTTTTAAAAAATAAATACACATGTATCTCTATTAATCTAGCATTAAATGAACAAAAACAACAAAATAAATATTAATGGCTTAAGTATAGATTAGAAAAATAACATAGGAAAATACGAACCAAAATGAAAACAATTACTAATTTAAGAAATCTATTTACTTATTCTTATAATACATATGTCTATTTTTAAAATTCACTTTCATTAATATACTTAAATGATAAATGTAAACATGACACCAGCCACAGATATTTGATAAATACCATACCATTCTTTATACAAACAAACTTAAGAAGCATTACCGCAAAAGAGAAAATACAACATGTAGCACACATATTAAACATAACGAATTAATGCATTAAATGTTAAACTAAAACAAAAAATGTAAACTATCGCGAATTCAAAATGCCACCGCCCCTTGCTTTTCACTCATTCTAGAAAATTAACCTCTTCCAGATTAATTTTCTTTTCTAAAGGGGGGAGGAATGTAGTGATCCTAAATCACTACTCTCACCCACTTACCTATAATCCCAATCCAAGTGAATCATATGAGCGACAAGTTAAACCAAAAGTTGGTTTGCCGCACATTGATTCAAATTCCTAATTACCTCACCCATAATCCAATTGAATCATATGCACGACCAAATTAAACCAAAATCCATTTGTCGTACATTGATTCAATTCCTAATAATCTTAAACATTATGAAATGCGTAATACTAAATGCATTTCATGATTTCTCCTTCCGGGAATTAGTTCAGATAGAGTTCGTGTACACTTCCGGGAATCCTATTCCAATTGAAGCACACACAATTTTGTTTGGGCTTCTTGGAATTTTTAAATAATATCGTTAACAAATCTCTGTTGCCACAGAGTATAAAAGGGGAGTGCATTTTGGATTCTAGATGAGTTTGGATCCGGAGGCCAGAACGGCCACAATGATTAAAATAAATAAAATAAAAACTAATTAAATCTCCTATTTTCATCTTGGACACAAGGCCAAAAGACCCGGAACCGAGGTAAGAAGTAATATACTACAAATATAACCCTACACTACTTACATTATCTCTTAACTAACTTTAAATATTTCTAACTAACTTAATATTTCCACTTGGAACCTTTTCTTTTATTATCCAACAACTTTTTTTTTCTATATATATAATTAATATTATTTCTCAAAATTCTCTTTTTCGTTCGAATTATATCCCAATATATATTTTAAAATGTATATAATAAAATTTTTTTTCTAAAATTTTCTTTCTTTCTTCCCCTTTTTTACCTTTTTTTTTTTTTTTTTCGTTTCCGTCATTTCTTACAATTGTTTTATATATTGAATAAAATAAAGGCCATTTGTTAAGTGTCTATCTTTTCCTTAAATTTATGGAAAATTTTCCAAAACTTTTTTGGGCCTATTATTATGATGACTGCATAGAAATGCATAATACCAAAAATTTTCTTAAGAAATGATCTCAGTTGTCCTAAATGACTGTGTACCTTTTTATTTTTTCTTATTTTGTGTTTGAATACATGTTTATTGTTGTAAAAATTAATTTGTAAGGTATTTATATGGTTTTTCTTTTCAATACCTATTTTAATTGAATTATTATTTTCAATTTTCATAACTTCGTGTTGGTGTTTAGTATCGTTATTTAAAATGTTTAGTGTTTTCGGCTCATTGTCATCATTTTCTATGGCTTTAACTTCTTTAATTGAATTATTATTTTCAATTTTCATTACTTCGTGTTGCTGTTCAGTATCGTTATTTAAAATGTTTAGTGTTTTCGGCTCAGTGTCATCATTTTCTATAGCTTTAACTTCTGTCGGAACGTTTACCTTTTCAGTCTTACTCATTGCTGATGGATCGTTTAGTTTCTCAGTCTTATTTACAGATTCGTATAGTTCTTCAGACTTATTAGCTGTTAGAACATCTTGGTTCCCAGTCCAATTTGCTGTTTGAACTATTTCTTCAGTTATATCTGCTGTAGAAACCTTCAATCCTACAGACTTTGCTGCTGAAACATGGTATTCTTCAGTGTTAACTACTGAACTGACCTGGGTTTCGATTTTTATTGCACCTTTTGGATCTTCAGTCTTTACCACTGCTGAATTTTCAGTCTTGGTTGCTGAAGTGTCTGTGTGGTCAATAGGGATATCCGAAATATTAGGGATTTCAGTCTTTACTACTGCTGAAAATTTCGAATTTTCAGTCTGTGTTGCTGAATTATTTTCCAAAATTGGAGTATGAATCGGAATATTTGTATTAGTGCTTGTTTTCTCTTCGTTTATCTGTATCGCTTTAGTTATTTGGTTGGGAGCTTCATTAAAATTGTCGTTATCTATTGCCAAAGATCTAATGTTATAAATAGAAAAATTTTGTCTGTCTTCTACAAAATTGGGTTGGCGTCAGGCCTCGTTTCCCGACTCTTGCACCCGAGAAAAGTGAACATTTTGCCTATCGTTTTGTCTATTGGTGATTCTAGGATTTTCACTAAAACGATTTTCGGTGTTTGCCGGATTATTTCGGAATGGATTACACGTTGTTGTACCTTGTTGGTAATTTGTTAAGGACGGTCCATTCCTAGATATCTTGTATCTACACTCGTTCTCTGTGTGATTATTCCGTCCACAGAAATTGCATATAATGTTATATTCTCTTTTTATTGGTTGTCTATTCGGAAAATTGTTGGACTGCATGTTCCGATAACAAGTGTCCTGAGAATGACCTGGCTTACCGCAGGTTTGGCAGACTATTCGATTAAATCTGTCATTATAGTTATATGGCCTGGGAGAGTTGTCCATTCGAGCAGCATGTGATACTACATGTGCAATAGACTGTTTTAAACCACTTCCCCCATGGACTTTGGCTAGAATTTTCAGTTGTTCATTCTTGAGACCATCCTCAAATATTTGCACTGCCAATTTTGAGTTTTCTTCTATCAAGAATTCTCTTACCACCGCGTCTGCTGTTATTTCACACGTAGCTGAGTTCAGCGTCCTCAGAGCATTCGCAACTCTATCTCCGTATTCCCGAACGGTTTCTCTGAAGTTTTGTTTCAGGGATATCAACTCATTGTGTGCCGTTGACCGAGATTGCTCCTCTTTATATTCTGATTCAAGTTTATCCTTTAAATCCTCCCATTTAGCTATTGTATACATAATTAGATCATAGGCAGGACCCTCTAGTCTATTTTTGACTAGCTCCAAAAATGTTTCATATATCTCCGGGTCTGCCCTTTTTATAGATCTAAATAAAACGTCTCCCCCGGAAATAAATTTATCTAGGTCGCAGGGTTTTCCGTCAAAGGTAGGGACGATTCTGAAAACATCAGAAATTCCGACAGAAAGAGCCATTTCAGCGGGGTTATGGTGTATTTGTAGAGAGTGGATTTGTTCTTCCCCCTGCCTAGCCGCCTGTCTCGTGTAATACGGACTCGTAATCTTGAAAACTCTGAAATCAATGTATGGCAAAATCACTTCTTAAAAATACGGTATATAAAAATGGCCTTTCTTTTAGTTATTCAATATATATGAAAAAGAAAGTTAATTTGGTCTCAAAGCTGTAGAGAAAGAAAATTCGGCGAAAAAGACAAAACGGAAATGTCGTCGAAATACTGGAAAGAGAATAATAAATAATAATTTCGAAATAATTTCTATCGGACAGAATTGTTAGAAAAAAGGAAAAGTTAAAAGTTCCAAGGTAAAAATATTCCTACGGAAAAATGAACAGAAAAATTGATATTTCGCTAACGATTCTTACTACTAATATATGTTGATTGATGTTTTGTTCTTTTTTTTTCTGATTAATGTTTTGTTCTTTTTTTTTTTCTGAGGTGTTGTCTTCTTGTTTTTTTTTGTCATCTTCTGCCACTGAGGTTAATTTAGATTTCCTCTGGAACTCATCGGCAAATGAAATTTCGAAGTTATTTGCACTCGATACATCGAATGTTCCGCCATCCAAGTCGAAAATGAGGACCTTCCTTCTTTAGGGTTTTATCTTGCACTAATCTTCCTCTGGGATCGAGTCCTCCTTCGAGGATTAAGTCGTCCTTCGGGGATTGGTCTTCCTTCGAGAATTTAGTCGTCCTTCGAGGATTAAGTCGTCCTTCGGGGATTGGTCTTCCTTCGAGGATTAAGTCTTCCTTCGAGGAGTAAGTCGTCCTTCGGGGATTGGTCTTCCTTCGAGAATTAGTCTTCCTTCGAGGATAGAGTCGTCCTTCGGGGAGTCCACCAGTCTTCGTGGATCGGGCTTCCTTCGAGGAGTCCACTAGTCGGGAGTCCACCAGTCTTCGTGGATCGGTCTTCCTTCGAGGATTGGTCTTCCTTCGAGGAGTCCACTAGTCGGGAGCCCACCAGTCTTCGTGGATCCCACCGCTGCCCCCAGCGTTACGGCTCCAACGCCGTGCTTCCTCTTTCGAGGGAAGAGCGTGGAGGTTATTAGAATAATTAAAAGAATTAAAGTTTTCTTTTTATTTAAATAATTATTTTATTTTTATTTTATTTTATCGAACTCAGCTATCTCAAGCTGAGCTCTCTTCTTTCTACTTTTTTCATATAAATTTACTTGTTTATATAGAACATTTTGTTCTAACTGACTGTGGCGTATAAACTGAACAAAACAATCTAGAATTCTCTGTGACTTAGAATTTTGAATAAACATTGAACGAAAATCAAAGTGGCCATGTTTTGAAATGAAAAATGTGCTTGTTATGAAAAGGGGCATATTTATGAAATGTGCTGTAAGTGACTGGATATAGAATATAGTGTCTGTTTATTTATGAAATGTGCTGTATTAACTGAGAATGCAAGATATGTGAGGATGTAGTTTTAAGGGTTGTGTTTGAAAGGACATGAGTTAGTGTTAAAGCGAATAAGGGTAGTATTCTGGAATACAACAAAGACCAGACCAAACGACGCGGTTACATAATCATGCATCGGTTGGGGAAATTCCAAATTCTTCGAATTTGGTTCACACGATAATATGTCCCTAGCCGATTAAGCGTCACTTATGACTTCCCCCAGCCACTCTATTCTCTTGGGATCAATGATCTCTTTTAACAGGTGAATAGCTACAAACCAACTTCCATTATCATCTAATTTCCCCTTACCAGAGTCCAACGCGCTCTGAGATCACCATAATATCCTAATTGGGTCACTAGGTCAGTCTCAGAATAGCATTGCGACATACGTGCTAAAGCTAATTCCACCTCGAGATCATTGCACTTTGTGTTCTGGTTCTCTCATTCTCCCTTGTCTGTCGACTATCGAATTAACCGAAGCGTTTATCTACGTCGATAGGCGGAGAGAATGAGAGAGCACAGATGTAAGGATGATCTCGATTGGTTGTTTGTCATGCAAATCCAATTGCCCATGTTTCACCTCTAATTAGAGTCAGTCGCTATCCAATCTCCATCGCGGTCAGTCACGCCGCCGCTTTATAAGTCGAGTTATAGCTGTGCCGAATAAAAGTCGAGTTACGTCCTCTGTGGAGTTTAATTTTTATCTTTCATGTCTAAATGTTCATTACTGCGATCACCGTGCCGGGAAAGAAAGTGTTAAATCTCGTATTAAAGTTATTTATTCCAATTGTGTATTACAAAAATAAGTTTCATGTAATCAAGAAAGAAAAAAAAAACAGACTTGTATCACCGCCTAGTTTTTAAAATAAAAATTGAAAGAATAAATAAAGTAACAAAAATGAAAACAGCGTTTTCTATTCCTTCTGGTGAACAATTTTCGGCGGAATAACATCGTTGGGAATCCGAGTCATACGTTGACTAAAATACTTTAATCCCACAATTCTTTAGCCGAACCACAAAAATGTGGAATGTTCTGCCTGATCATGTATTTCCTGGCCGTTGTGATGTCCAAACATTCAAGACCAATATACATCGACACCTCCTTTCCTTATCCACTTCCTCTCCGTCCACCCGCACGGTGCTCTGACATTTAAGGGTACTTCAAAATCCCTTTTGGTGCGCGCTTTAGTGTAAAAAAGAAAAAATGTATCCCATACTTACCGAGCTATCTCATGCCACATGATGGTAAAACCAAAATTCTCTGCCGGGTTACCAAAATAGGCCAAGCGCAGCATTGTCAGATCAAAATCCCAAGTAACAAAAGCGCTATCAAAAGGACACCTAATGTATACAAATACTGCAGCCCACTTTGAGCCAGCATGATATTAGTTTTCCTTCACGGAAATATTGCCAACTGGAGCAGATCTGAAAAAGCATCAGTTAATTTCTGATAATGACCACCCCTTACTTCAGCATGGAATCATAAAGCTACAAGAAAGACCGTAAACGTTATTCAAAGAATTAGACTGTACAAATGGTTGAAATGAGAAGAGAAATGCTTCTCTTTAGGCTCTTATGACGATTAACCAAGACTCAAGTCACAAGGAACTTTCTAAATCCGGAATTCAAAGGAGAACATTTTATTTTGTACGTGTCTTGAAATTTTATTATTCTTAGTAACAATAGAGGAATTTACCACAACATTCCACGTCACAGTGAACACATCTTACCTCTGACGGTTTAATATATTTAATGGAAAATGCCACAGGTGCGATTGATCGAAAACGTATTCATTTTTTATCAAAGTGACTTTAGCCATTTGTTATTATCTCGATTGTGTTCTCTTGTGCCCCTCACATTTTCAAATTTACTTTTATTGCCTACAGCATAATAAAGATGTTTCCCGTGTATCGCAGATGGATTGTGTCAACGTCAAACACATTCTCAAGTAATTGCTAAAGTATATATTTAGAATCGGATGTAGAAGATGTGAGGGCTGGTTGGGAAGGATAGATGAAGGTTTTCGTGTCATTTATAGGAATTAGTGCGTATTACACCAATCAAAATTAGTGCGTAAATAAAGTTAGACGATGACTAGAACGTTGCCACAAGTTACGGTTGGATATATATATCCAGTACTTCAATATCCCTTCCTTGCTGAGAGCTTTAGAGTATACATTGACTTCCAATAGCCTATGCTATATGGAAGAAATTAAAAGAATAATATTTCCCTGGAATAAGCGTCTAATCTACAACATATATGATTTGTCTTGATGTTCGAAGTGTTTGACATCATCACTTTAGTGTGTAATGGTTGGCAGTAGCACCTATTGTTGGTCAGATAAAATTGAATTGAAGAATTGATTAAAAACTTCACCTTCAGTTTTGTTTAGTGGTTCGCAGCCTATTCATCAACTTCCATAATAATCTCGATATGCCCCCAAATAAGGTGCTAAGTGATCTCTCAGCATTTCGCCAGTATATTGACAACAAAATTACCTTTCCCAATAATCAATATTACTTTTGACCCTTTTCAGCCGCCCTTTGGTCCCTCTAATCATTTCAATACTCTCCCCATAACCGTCTACTATCAGAATGTTAGGGGTCTCCGCTCCAAAACACATTCGACTCTGGAAAAGGCACACTCCCTCCCCTTCGACATATACGCTCTGATGGAGACCAACCTTATCCCTAGTATCAGTAGTCTTGAACTATTCCCTCCTTCCTTCAACGTTTTTCGCGATGACGACGCTCATCGAGAAGGTCCCTACTCCCCATGCCATGGAGTGCTGCTCGCCACTCATAATAGACTCACTTCATCTCTAATTGCCATCTCTTCTTCTCCGGATTTCGACTACGTCGCTATTAAAATTGACAAGCGCCCTAAGTCTCTATTTATTATCTGTTTTTATATTCCTCCCTCTCGACCCACCGCGTCATACGAACTCGCAATAGAAGCGGTAGATAACCTTACAGTGTTAAGTACCGCAATAGACGATATCGTCGTTCTTGGCGACTTTAACCTGCCCCACCTAAAATGGACATCAGCTGACGAACTAGCCTTCTACGTCTCTAACCCCACTAGTTCTAATGAACGTATTTTTATTAACGGGCTCTCCGACTCAGGCCTCCATCAAATTAGCAATGTCCCAAATCATATGGCGAGACAGCTGGACCTCGTGTTCACAACCGACCCTCTCATGTCCTCAGTTGCCCCTAGCCCACACGCCCTCTCTACCATTGACAGTTATCATCCCCCACTGCTCTTATCCTTATATCTCGACCATGAAACCCAGCCCCCTCTACCTCCTGACTGCTTTTTTTACAATTTCTATAAGGCTAATTTCCGCCTCCTAAATGAACATCTTAGCAAAATAGTGTATCGCTTTGATCATTTGGGCGTAGGAGAAGCCACGGCCACTCTCTATAAGGAGATTTACTATGCCGTCGCCTTTTATGTCCCCTATTCTCGCCGCAGGTCATCGGTTTCTTCGCCGCCGTGGTACAACCGCAATCTCCGCAATCTTCGGAACAAAAGCAATAACTTATGGAACATTTTCCTCAAAACGCGATCCATTGAAAACTACTCCAACTATCTCGGGGCCTTTTATAAATTTTCCGAACTCTACAACTCCATCTATTCCAAATACCTTATTAAAACACAATCCAATTTGATTAGCGATCCCAAATCCTTTTTCCACTTTATAAATTATAAACGTAAATCCGACGCCTATCCTAACTTCCTCTCTTATCGCACGACTACGTCAAACGACAACCTAACTATTGCCAACCTGTTCGCGTCGTTTTTCAATAAATCCTTCACGGACATCTCCTTCGAACCCAATCCGTCGTATTTCAATGACTTGCCCGAATTCTCCCTTGGTCCTTTCTCTCCTCAACTTATTCAGCTTCACGTAGTTGAGGAGAAACTAAACTTACTCAAAGACGAGTTCAGCCCCGGACCTGATGGACTTCCGTCTGTATTCTTAAAGAACTGTTCCACTTCTCTTTCTCTCCCGATATCAAAGATTTTCAACCTATCTCTATCTCAAGGGACCTTCCCTAGTATATGGAAATCCTCCTATGTAACCCCCATACATAAAAAGGGACCTAAAAATGATATCAGCAACTACCGACCCATCGCCAAACTATCTCATATCCCCAAACTGTTCGAAGGGCTTCCTTACAATGCGTTATCTTTTAGTTGTAAATCCATCATCTCACCCAACCAGCATGGTTTCCTTTCGGGTAGGTCGACCACAACCAATCTAATCGAGTTCTCATCCCATACTCTCCGTGCCTTAGAGAATGGCAACGAAGTTGATGTTATCACCAAGGCATTTGACAAAATCTCCCATAATCTCATCTCTTTTAAGCTGTCCTCCCTGGGTTTTGAACCCCTATTGATCAAATGGTTATCTTCTTATCTGAAAGACCGATCCTACCGTGTGAAATTCAGATCCTCCCTTTCCGATCCTTTTTTCCCACCTCTGGGGTTCCGCAAGGAAGTCATCTAGGCCCCCTCCTTTTTATCCTAACCATCAATGATGTCGACTCTGTTATTAAACACTCATCCATATCCCTCTATGCGGACCTCCTCGCCCCTACTTCCTGCTTAATCAGCAGATCTCATACGTATCCTCAATACGTGACCTCGGAATCTTATTTGACAGGGACCTCAGCTTCATCCCACATATCGACGATATCATTCTTAAGGCCAACTCCGCCCTAGGGTTTGTGAAACGCTGGTCTAAGGAATTCACTAATCCTTACGTTTCCCGTTCCCTCTACATTGCCTTCGTCCGTCCCCTTCTTGAATACGCCAGTCAGGTCTGGTCTCCACATTGCTCGTCCCATATCCGCAGAATCGAGAGCGTGCAACGTCGGTTTCTGCGTTTTGCCCACCGTGGACTGAACTGGGAGAATCCTCGGATTCTTCCCCCATACACAAGCCGGCTCCATTTGATCAACCTCAGTACACTTGAGGAACGCAGAACTCTTGCCGATATCCTCTTCATCCACCGTCTCCTCTCCGGCACAATCAACTGCCCTAGCTTGCTTTCCGCCATCGCACTCAACACCAATATCACGCGCATAGCCACCTTACCACCTTTTTATCTTCTTACTTATTCGAAAGTAATTTTTGTAATCCTATTTCTTAAGTTAGTTCGTAAGTTTTTTTTTTTTTTTCTCAAACGGTTGTACTAAGTGTAATAAACGAGGGTTCTGCTCTCACTAAACTTTATCTTTTACCAACGCTGAGGTGTCATGGGTTGGACATTTACAAAATTAAATTTATTAGTAATGAAAACCTGTTACCGTCTCTGTTTTCAGAGGCAAATGTAACTTTATGCACATACATCTTCTAACTCGGTATATCATTGTTCCTCTTTCAGACTCATAAGTGCATTAGTTTTGATTTTTCTCAGATTTCTCAGGTTTTTTTCTCCTATAACAGGTCAATTGAAAAGTCCCCGGCCTGGCACATAGATGGCGGCACTAGAATTACATCCATATGATTTGTAGTTAGCCCTAACCTTCAAAAGACGCGTGTATAAATTTGACAGATATCGGATCACTAGTTTGTGAATTATAGTATTTTGAGTGAAGCAACTCAAAATAGGCCTCAGTTTCGGCGATCACCTCTTCATTCGACGAAAATTTCCCCCTAGCGAGCATTCTTTTGAGATCTGAGAACAGGAAATAGTCGCTGGGGGCCAGATCTGGAGAATACGGTGGATGCGGAAGCGATTCGAAGCCCAATTCATGGATTTTTGCCATCGTTTTCACTGACTTGTGACACGGTGCATTGTCTTGGTGAAGCAGCACTTTCTTTTTCTTCAAATGCGGTCGTTTTTCGTCGATTTCGTCCTTCAAACGGTCCAATAACGCCGTGTAATAGTCGCTGTTGATGGTCCTTCCTTTTTCAAGATAGTCAATGAAAATTATTCCGCGCGCATCCCAAAATACAGACGCCATAACCTTGCCAGCCGACTGTTGCGTTTTTCCACGCTTTGGGGCGGGTTCATCGTGTGCAGTCCACTCGGGTGACTGTCGATTGGACTTCGGAGTGAAATGATGGAGCCATGTTTCATCCATTGTCACATATCGACGCAAAAACTCGGGTGTATTACGCTTGATCATCTCCAAACACTGCTCCGAATCATCAACTCGTCGTTGTTTTTGGTCAAAAGTGAGCTCGCGCGGCACCCACTTTGCACAGAGCTTTCTCATACCCAAATATTCGTGAATGATATGATGTACACATTCAGTTGATATCTTTAGAGTGCCTGCTATTTCATGCAATTTCATTTTGTGTCATTCAAAATCATTTTGTGGATTTTTCTAATGTTTTCGTCGGTAACAACCTCTTTTGGGCGTCCACTGCGTTCACCGTCTTCGGTGCTCATTTCACCACGTGTAAACTTAACATACCAATCCTTGATGGTTGATTTTCCTGGGGCGGCGTCTGGAAATTCGTCATCAAGCCAAGTTTTTGCTTCAACTGTATTTTTTCCCTCAAAAAGCAATATTTTATCAACACGCGAAATTCCTTTTTATCCATTTTTTTCACAATAACAGAAGTTGCTTCACTCAAAATACTATAATTCACAAACTAATGATCCGACATCTGTCAAATTTATACACGCGTCTTTTGAAAGTTAGGGCTAACTACAAATCATATGGATTCAATTCTAGTGCCGCCATCTATGTGCCAGGCCGGGGACTTTTCAATTGACCTGTTACAAGACTTTCGAGTTTTACTCAGCGGCATTATCGCAACAGCATTATCGACATCGTCGTCTGTGTCGTCCAAATCCAGACATCTTGGCTTCCTCCTTACGTTATTTACTCTTCGATGTGAAATCACTTTTTGCTCGCCTCCTTATTGGGCTGCACTTTAATGATTTATAATTTTGCATCCATGGTGCGGAAACTTTACTTGGCTTGGTTTTCTTGAAGAACAAGTCCTTAGTCGTGTAACAGTATTAATAGTCTCGACTTTTCTTTGGCTTCAATTAACTGGCCCTCTTTGTTCTATGCGTAAATTAATGTTATGGCTCAGTGAAAGATCGAAAATATTGTAGCGAGCTTAGGATTCGCTGGATTAATTATTTTTAATAAATAAGAGCCGTTAAATTGATTTTGAATTAATATAACACTTTATTAGTCCGTTAATCACAACCGTTACTTTTTACCGTACACTTAACGATTTCTTGACTTATCGCTTCCGTACTTATCGCGTATTTCACTGCTTACTTCTTACTTATTACTTTCTACTTATCGCTTGCTTCACTTTCTTCTTCTTACTCACTACTTATCGCTTGCTTCACTTTCTACTTATTACTCATCTCCATGATCTGTGTGCGACGTATTTATACCGTTCCCTCATTCTGATTCGGCGTTTCGTTTCCGTCCGTGCCATAATCCCGACTTTTCTATTCCAGTTTTCCAGTACTTCCTAGAATAATCTAGTACTTTGTTTCGGACTTTCTCAAAGATTCCAGTACTGATTGTCATATGCGTCACACTACCCTCCGCCTAGATTAGTTCGTCCCGAACTAAGTTCACTGATCTCCTGGGTTAACAAAAGTCGCCAGTCGGTCACGATGTACCACTTTCATCTTGGCGTTCGGTCTTCTCTGAATCCTATAGACAACGTCGTTAATTCTTGTGAGAATCTTAGACGGTCCTTCCCAATGCTGCTGCAACTTCGGAGACCTTCCCTTTTGCCGATGAGGGTTATAAAGCCACACGTTATCGCCTGCATTAAATCCGGATGCGTTGGCTCGAACGTCGTACCTTGTTTTCATCCTGTCACTTGATACCTTGATTTGCTTTCGAACCAAATGATGAATCTCGTCGAGGCGGTTTCTCCCTTCGGCTACGTAGTCTTCGGTCTTGTCTATGGCATCTGGAGGTATTCCGAATCGCAGATCGGCTGGTAATCGTATCTCTCGTCCAAATATAATTCTTGCTGGGAATGGCCCGTCGTATCTTGATTAGCCGATCTATAGCTCAGGAGAAAGGTTTGCACATATTTGTCCCAATCTCGTTGGTGATCACTAACGACCTTCGATAAGTGCTCTTTCATTGTTCAGTTGAACCTTTCGACCATTCCGTCTGACTGCGGATGTAAGAGTGTGGTCCTGGTTTTCCTTATGCCCAGTGCCGCACAGATGCCTTGAAATATCTGTGATTCGAAGTTTCGGCCTTGATCGGAATGAAGCACACAGGGAACTCCATATCTACTGATCCAATTATTGATAAGCTGCTCAATGACGGTTGTTGCTTCTTGGTTTGGAATTTGAACGACTTCCACCCACTTGCTGAAGTAATCCATGATGACCAACATGTATTTGTTGTTGTAGTTGGTTTTTAGAAATGGTCCTGAGATATCAATCGCAATTCGCTCGAAAGGGGCACCCACGTTGTACTGCTTCATAGCGCTCCTTGGTTTTGCTGTTGGTCCTTTGGTCGCAGTGCAAGTTGTGCACTTCCTACACCAAGACTCGACGTCATCTCTCATGTGAAGCCAGTAAAATCGAGATCGTAATTTTGAAAGTGTTTTATTAACTCCCAGATGTCCACCGGAGGCCCCGTCATGCATTTCTGTTAGTACATCCTTCACTCTTGATGGTGAGACTAGAATCTGCATTCGATGGGATTTTCCGTCCGCGGCTTCCCATTTACGCTTTAGAATTCCACCTTCCACCAGCAAGGAATTCCATTGTGCCCAATATGCCTTAAATGTTCCACTCTTGTCGGAAATATTATTCCAAGTTGGCCGCTCGTTCTTTTCTTTGTATTCCAGGATTAGCGACGTATCTTCATCCTGAAGTTGAGCTGCGCGTATAACATCATTCGTCCACCCATCTAGTACTTCTACTTGTACATTTCGCAGGTGGTACGCCTCTTCTTTCTATTGCGCTCTATGACAATGTTTAAAATCTGGCTTACATCGTCTTGTTGATAGAGCTTCAGCGTTATTATGCACCTCCCCTTGCTGAATTGAGCTTATCATTGATACGAGTGCACATTCTGCGGTTAACTCTCCTTTTCTTATTGCGACCGGCTCTTCGGACGCTTTTAGTACTCTGACAGGTACAATGTGTTTCTTCACCTCAGGTTGTTCCGTTGATAGTCTCCTCTTATGACCAGCGCATGAACAACAATTCTTACTCGATATTTCATTCATTCGTCGACGTTTCCTACAGTCAACAGAGATGTGGCCGACTCCGCCGCATGTCCAGCACTGCATAACAGGTCTCGGGGTTCTCCGTTGTACATGCCCGATTCTTTGGCAGGAACATTCCTGGACGGACATTTCTCGGACCCTATATGTACTCCTGGTAGTCAATTTAGCCGATTCATATGCCAATGCGAACGCCAGTATTTCATTAGTCGGCTTCTTTCCCGCCAAACGAACGGCCTGTTGCAAGTCCCGATTTTGGAGTGCGTTTATAAATGCATCCATTGCTACCTCGTTCAGAAATTCTTTAGTCATATTTGAATAAGACAAGTGTGCCAATCGCTCAATGTCTGCCTGCAACTGTTGAAGATTTTCTCCAGGTTTCTGCGTTCTGCTCCGCAGTTGCATGCGGTAGACCTGCTGCATGTGGTTGTCTCCATAACTAGCTTCACGGCCGTCTCTTACCGCTTGGAAATCTGTTTGCTTCTCTGCTGGTATGGTTTGTAGCAATTCTGCAGCCGCCCTGCGCAGTGACAAGATTAGTGATGTTGACTTTTGCTCATCCGACCACTTATTATAATTGGCCGCGGCGTCAAACTGACGTATAAATACGGAGAAGGGTCCCGTTCCATCGAAGGTTGGCGATTGCATCCTTGTATCTTTGTAGTCATGTTGATTGCTAGGCGATGTCTAATTTCTCTCAACACACTCAAGTCTCTTTTCGATTCGCGTTATTTCATCGGTGACTTTCTTAAGTTCAGCTTCGTTTTTTAGATCTAGATTTTCCACTTCGTTTCGAATTTTTGACTGAATTTCTTCCTTAAAGTGTTGAAAACTACATTTCATCCAATTTTTCATTCAGATCTGCAGCTTGTGCGTCGAATTTTGAATTTTGGACATCCAATTTTGCCTTAACATCTGCAGCTTGCGCGTCCAATTTTGTGTTAATGTCTGTAGCTTGTGCTTCCAATTTTATCATCATCATCCTGAGCATCCCCGAAATGTCCAACTGTGGCGAACTCTTCTCCGTTACATTGGCACCATCGTGACTCGTTGTTTCTTCTCCATCCGGACAGTCTGGCCCAATCGCAAAAACATATGTGTTAACATCAATGCCCTCTTCGTCCATTGCTGTTTGCAGACGCTGTCGAAGAATTTGCTTCTGTCCTCTGGTATCCAGATTCCGGACCTCAAGTTCCTTCTTCAACTCAGGAACGGGAAGATCCTCCAAATGTCGATCTGACATCGCCACAACACACTTTCACAGACTTATTTACTTCACTAATAATTAATCCCACTTCTGACACCAATTGTAGCGAGCTTAGGGTTCGCTGGATTAATTATTTTTAATAAATAAGAGAATTAAATAACACTTTATTAGTCCGTTAATCACAACCGTTACTTTTTACCGTACAGTTAACGATTTCTTGACTTATCGCTTCCGTACTAATTGCGTATTTCACTGCTTACTTCTTACTTATTACTTTCTACTTATCGCTTGCTTCACTTTCTTCTTCTTACTCACTACTTATCGCTTGCTTCACTTTCTACTTATTACTCATCTCCATGATCTGTGTGCGACGTATTTATACCGTTCCCTCATTCTGATTCGGCGTTTCGTTTCCGTCCGTGCCATAATCTCGACTTTTCTATTCCAGTTTTCCAGTACTTCCTAAAATAATCTAGTACTTTGTTTCGGACTTTCTCGAAGATTCCAGTACTGATTGTCATATGCGTCACAATATATTGTTTTATGCAGAGAGTGACTATGTCTACTCGTGCATACAGACGTTATTCGGGAAAATGAAACTTACAATGTTGAAGCCCACCTAATTCCTAACTGCTGATAATGCATTAGCACCTGTAAAAGGAGTTTCACCTACAAGGGCATTTTTCCATGCATCAACGCATCGGCAAAAATTTGCCCAACAAAGAATCATGAAATCATGAAATGCGTTTTGAATTAAGCACTTCATGATGCCAGGATTTTGGGAATTGAGTCAATGTGCGACGAATTAACTTTTGGTTTAATTCGTTGCTCATGTGATTCAATATGGAATTTGGATGTAGGTTAATGGGAAATTGAATCAATGTGCGACTAATTAACTTTTGGTTTAATTTGTCGCTCATGTGGTTCAATGTGGAATTTGGATGTAGGCTAATGGGAAATATTGGGGATTTAGATGGGGGTAGTGATTTAGGATCGCTACATCCCGCCCCCCTTTAAAAAAGAAAATTAATCTGGAAGAGATTAATTTTCTAGAACGAGTGAAAAGCGGTGGTATTTCGATTTCGCGATAGTTTACATTTTTGTTCCACATTAATTGCATTGATTCATTATGTTTAGTATGTGTGCTACATGTTGTATTTTCTCAATTGTGGTAATGCTTCTTAAGTTTATTTGTACACCACTGACCTAATTCGGTGAATATGGTGATCTCAGAGTGCATTGAACTGTAGGAAGACAGAACTGTGAAGGAGAGCAAAATTAAGCTGGTGCTATTCACCTGCGAAAAGAGATCGTTGATCCCCAGCGAATGGAGTGTCTGGGGAAAGTGAATATGACGCCGAATTGGCTAGGAAAATCTGATCGGGGGATAATTTTCCCAGCGGCTGCAGTATGGCAAAAAGATAGCTAAACTCAATTATGCATTATCTGCCTACGATAATGAGTTTAGCTATGCGTCCTTTTGGGAAACATGTTTTGCAGGTGAATTAACCGAACGGTGGGATAGGGTTTGATATGACGCGCTGAAAGCGGGCGAAATAAGGCGGAAATTGTGGTTGAAATAGTGTGTTGGTTCTCCATGTAGTATAGAGAACCCCCACAACAGTTTATAACGTTTTTATCAATTTACATGTGACGAGAGAGAGAGACAACTTTATGATTAGCGGTACTTAATCGGAAGAATATTTGTCGAAATTAAGAATTGAACAGATTCAAATACAATACCTATTTTTTAATATATTTACACAAGGTGAATGCAGTGTGGTTTTGCAGTTATTCCAGTCGTAACTGAGGCATCAGTCGTAAGGACTTTTGGCTCCTTGATCTGATCGGCTAGTTAACCGTACATGAGTTCTCCAGGCTATCACCTCGTCCTCTTCTCCGCCAACTCCCCCTGTTGTGGACCACCCCCTAGTCGCTAGCCTACATCATCGAATCCTCTCGAACGAGATTCTATTCTAGAGATCTATGAACATCGCCCTGATTACCCTGGTACGTTGTAAAATCAGTTGCGCGAGTGACCCTGCCAGGTTGCGATATCGGTGATATAACCTATGTAAAAGGTTGTGCCTCCCGAGTACCCTGTCAGGTTGCGAAAAAGAACCCGCGCTTCTGCTGTGGTTATCTATCACTTTTGCTGTTTACTCAAGGATGTTCGTAAATTGTCAAACCACGAGCGGCATCGAAATCTGAGATTTACGATGTTGTGAAATTATTGGATAAACAACTGAAATTTAAATGTAGTTTGATTTTAGCGCCACACCTTCCTTGATGGTGGGCGCATTCCCTTCCCCTGGGGCATATCGGGCAATAGTTTCCTATGCTGTCTGGACGTTGCTGGAGGACAGAGAGGAATACGTTCTTAATTCTCCATGCTGGTAAGTGTTGGTTCACTTCTCACGGCAGTGGGTGTGGTATATATCCTTGTTCGAAGGTAGGCGGCTAGTGGTTAAATAACGCATAGCTTTCAGAGCGTGGCATCGTCGTCCTTGGCTTGGCCGATCTGGTGGCAGACATCCCCCCAATCTCGGTCAAACGATGTGCGGCGACTACCATTTACGCTGCTGATACCCCTTTTGCGCAGAATAAAAAGGCTGCCTACAAAATAGTTACATATGATGCTGTTTCTTTGTTTATAAATCCATATGGCTTCCAGTATTTATTGAAGAAATGTGCACTTTACGAAGGGACTCTTAACGTATTTTCCATGAACAAAGAGGCCAAAGGAGATTGAACATAATACGAGTACCCACAAAAACTTAGATAAACGGAAAATAATTTTTCTTTCCTTTTCAGACATGAGCACCCTTGTCCTTAAATGTATTATATAATCTCTAAGATGAAATAATTGATAATCTCCCTACGTAAAATCACCCCTGTGGATTAATAAAGTAGCAGCAATTATTAAAGAAACACTCTCTTAATAAAAACCAAGTCAGTGTGTTACGTACGTCGGCCACCACCATCATTTAATAATTTACACTTAATAATAATAATAATAATTGAATTGAATACTTTGTTTCAACATAGTATGATGGTAAGGTGGTGGAAGAATTGCATGATCCTGAAGTGAGTTTCTGAACCCACCCTGATTCGGGTGTGGATCGTGCAGTTCTTCGAGTTCGAATTTGTTTTTCGAAGTGGACGTGAATGGAGAGCGAAATGAGGGAGACAGGAGGATGTAAGAATTCGGTTTGTTGTGGTCCCGTTGTTGACAGTTGTCGACAGAACAATAAGAAGAATACGGTTCGGTGTTCCGTGGGCAGAAGAGGAAGAGAATATAGAAGAAGAGCCGGTTCCCTTTGATTTTTTGTTCCTTTTTTGTCTTAAAAACGTAAAATGAATAATAGTAATGATTGTAAAGAAAACAAAAGAGAAAAACTAGACTGGAAATAAAAAATTATAAAACACTAAAAGTGTTCGTGGACAAAAAGTTCTTCTTATTTGATTTAAAAGTGGAAACGCAAGTGAAAAAGGGATCGAACTGGCCAGTCGCAGCCATATCGAAGGCTCCAAAAATCCAACGATTGGTAACCCCAATTGTCCCTCAAAGGAAACGAAGACGTCTTGCAGTGAGGAAGAAACGTTAAGCGACACCCAAGGAGGTTGCGACTGAAGAAATTTCTGCTAAAGTGTTGGCCCAAAAGAAGAAGAACCTGGACTGAGTCGGATGGAAGCTGCTGCACCGACCTCCAACTCTCCCCGGCAAAGTACTTGAAAACGGCAGGAAACTCAAGGTAACCAAACTATTACTACTTTAATAAAATCTTGTGTGGCTGTATATGCTACAAACTGGCGCTGCGGACAAACCTTCTCGAGTGACCACGGCAGGTTTGATTGGTATGATATTGGAGATAACCACACGGTCGTGAGCGGAGACTGGCAGAGGGAGCAGGCGCAAAAAGAAAGAATAATTTTTTTCTCTCTCGTTGTTTATTTAAAAATTTATTTATTTATTAATTAATTTATTTGTCTGTCTTGTGTGAAAGACATTTGTTGGAAGCTTCTTAATAGCTCTTTTTATTTATTTGAAAAAGAAATTTATTTATTTATTTATTTATCTATTTGTCTGTCTTGTGTGAAAGACATTTGTTGGAAGCTCCTTCCGGTGAAATTTGTGATATTTAAATTGTTCTTTATTATTTATTGTCGACCTTGATCGATCTTTTGAAATTTTTTAATGTGATTCTGTTTTTCTTCCTTTTCGGCTGCGCGTTTGTTTTTCGCGTGGATTTTTTTTGTTGTGTTGCAAAAGTGACCCAAAAGTGGTCATTATATTTGCATACCCCCTTTCTCTCTCTCCAATTCGCTCCCACTGAGGACTGCGTTGGTTAATAGAGTAGTGTTTTTGTTTGTTTATTGTGACCGACGGGTGTGGTGTGTGTTTCTTTTTCTCGTTGCGAGACCGTTTGTTTTGTAGATTAGTGCACCGTTTTTCGGTCCCAAACATTGGTGAGTTTTTGATTACGGGCTGACCTCCTCTGATGTTCCGGGCTTCCTTGATACGCATCAAGCCACTATAGTGATTGCGAGGGAGGAAGGTTCGTCGACGTCTTGTTGTATATTGGGAGCGTGCTTGTTTTGTTTTTCGAACCCCTTCCTGTTGGTGGATACTGTCGGTGACGAGGTTGTTTTTTCTTTTCTCCGCGGGGTATCCGGGAGTAGCTTTGGTGTAGGTGACCTTGAGATCTAGTTAGACGGCCGACAATGCAGACAAGGCAACGTCAGAGAGATGTCCGAGAGGGCACTCCTGCCCGGGCACGACCCGAGGCATTTCCCGAGCCGCCGGTTGACGAGGTGGATCCGGAGGCGTTCCATGATTCGAGGGACGAATTTGTGGACGACCGATCGCCAACACGCCCCCCTCCCACCGTCGGTAAACAGCCTGTCGGGAGCATGGAGGACACGCCGATGCCCTCGTATTTTAAACTGGGCCCACAACCATGCCCTATACGGACCATGCTGGGCACAGATAGGGTTTTCGACCTTGTGTCGAAGGCGGTCCCCATGTTTTCGGGACAGGAAGGACCGGATACGGCCGAGAGACTCTCTTCGTTTCTCAAAGGCTGTAGAAGGACCTTGGATGGGCTGGCGGTGGAGGAGGAACATACCTTCCTCCGGTGGCTGCCCTCTAGGCTGAGCGGCGAGGCCTATCGAATGTTCGAGGAGAGACCACCCACGACATTCCTTGAAGCGGAACAGCGTCTTAGAGAGGCCTACGAACCCCGGGTGTCGTATGAGGAGTTGTGTGCACAACTTTCCAAAATGCGACAACTTCCTTCCGAGGATGCCACAGGCTTTGTTTCCCGAGTGAAGCGGGCCGTGGTACGGTGCGAGGAGGCAGCTGAGCGCTTTTATGGTCGCCAGGGTAGGTCCGTCTTCGCCAGCCAGCTTGAGGGCATGGCCAAACCGGTGTTGGTAAGGGGTCTGAGGGAGGAAGGACTAAAGCACTTCCTTCTCACGTTGGGTAATGTCCCTTTTCGTAGCCTGGTGGACCACCTGACCGGGTTTGAGCGAGCTCGAAAGGAAATGTTGAGGCAGGACGACCTGTTTGTGGATGCGCGGCCAACGGCTTCAGAATCATTAGGTGTAGGACTGGGAAGCTCTTCAACTTTTATGGAAGACACATACTCCACTTTTAGGGATTGTACCGCGGCGCCGGCGCCGGTTTTGACGAACTTAAATCCCCGGGCGGTGTCATTCGTGTTGCCGGCCGAGGAGCCTGATAGTCGTCGACGGGGGGAGGATGGTTTCGTTCGGGAGCAGTCGTGCGGGCCTCTCAATTATGGACGGGATGCTGGTGCCTGTGCTCCGGCCTCCTCTAGCGAGGGAGCGTGGTCAAATACCGTGTCTCCCCCGGGTCGGAGTGAAGGGTCGCAGGGTTTGGTTCGGGGGGCGTATGTGCCTGGAGATCGATCGGGTCGGGACAATTCGGTCCGGGATTCGGTTGGTCGATCGGCTCGCCCCCTGGAATCCCAGGCAACATGCAGTTTCTGCAAAGTGAGGGGTCACGTGTACGACGAGTGCCTGAGGAGGAGGAACACTCCTTTCTGTCGCGAGTGCTGGCGGTATGGCCACGACATAGTGGACTGCCCGGATCGTCCGAGACAGACGCGCCAAGCCCGGGCTCCATACAGGGGTGGTGGTCAGCAGAGCGGGACCGCGCGGCATGGGCCACAACATCAGCGGCCGCAGGCTCAGCGGAGAGCCCTACCAGAGCCGCAGCCCCCGTCTACGGGCGGTGGGCCGGCGACATCAGGCCCAAGAGTATTCAGCGTCCGGTGCTGTTGCGAGTTTTGTGGCCGACAAGGTCATAGCTTGCGCGGGTGCGAATACAGGCTAAGGTGGGAACAACAACAGGGTTCCCAGGGTTCTCCCCACAAGCGGCGCGCCGGAACAGCACCTGCTGCGAGTCGAGAGCAGGACACCCGTGTGGAGAGTAGGGCGGGCGCGAGTAATAGACGCAGACAGCGTCGGCGAAATCGGAAAGCCGGTAATAGTCGCGCGGAGAGTGTGATTTACCGGGGGGTGGAAGGAGTTGATGGGCGAATATCGCCCGCGTCGGTCGATGACGAGAGACGAGCCGACTCCGTAGACTCGGAGTCCTCAGAAGCGGGTGCGAGGCATGGCACCTCACCAAGGGATAAAAGAAATACGAGGGAGCGACCTCAGCACCGTGGGCCCAGGTTGGGCCAAGGCCAGTCCAGTCCCGCTGGTTCGGAGTCTATTGAGACTTCCAAGCGGGATAGTCCTGAACGGAAGGACAGGGCACGGTGCGAATCTTGCAGCCGACGCACTTATGCGGCGACGGTGCGTCGGCGGGAGACATCTAATCAGAGGTCGGAAAACTCCCAGAGGTCGGGTCGGGAGACCGTAACCCGACCGCACTGAACACGTTGATTGGCCAATACTGCCCTCAGCTTTTGCCAGTAGAAGTCCCCATGGTCCAGCTTCCTTTGGACATTGGCCGTAGGAATACTACGCGTCTCATGGTGGACACTGGCGCTGAGGTCAGTCTCTTGAAGCGAGGGGCCCTTCACCGGGGCCAGGCGGTGGACGTTCGGCAATCCACACCATTGCAAACCATATTTGGCAACGGCAGGTCGAGTGGGTCCTGCCATGGGACTCTCAAGTTGCACCATGAGATTCCCTGCAGTTTCCACGTGGTCGACTCCATGCCGGGGTTGGAAGCAGATGGCTTGTTGGGTAATGACTTCCTGTCCAGACATTGCAACATCAACGGACCGGGTGGATGCTTGGAATTTCCCCGAACAACCATAAACCCCGAATTCTTCTCCGTTGGTTTTGTTAATGGTGGGACAAAGGGGCTGAAGCATAAGGTAACCAAACGGGGAGTTGGGACACGGGGACCTGTCAGGGTCGATACCGAGGTCCACACTTCACCGGAGACCCCACCCACACGGGGAAGGGATACGAAAAAATGCTCAGCCAGGTCACCCCAGCGCGAGGAAACATCGTGGATGGATGAACGTGGGCCGCCGAGGATCGAAGTAGCCCTGAGTAGGCCGGTGGAAGTGCCGGCACGCTCCCAAATGGAGGTGGCTATCCCCATTGACATCCGGGAAAAGGCCATTCTGGTGCCGCAAGACGCGCGAGGGAAGATTTTATTCTCGCACTGCGTTTCTAGTAGGGCAAGGAGTGCCAGGTTATTGGCACTTAATACCCAGAGTGGCCCTCAGAGGATTGAACAGCTCACGGTGAAGGTATACCCTACCAAGGACTATAACACCATCCCCTTGGTCAAGCGTAAAGATACGTCGCCGGGAACTGACTCTGACGACGAGTCAAGCAGGCCCGTGCCCGAGAACCAATCTTCGGAGGGACGATCCCTCCACTTCATTCGACACCTGTTCTCGGATGGTCAGTCGCCTGATGAACCCGATTTGAGCTCCAGGTTGGCACAATTGCACGGGGAACTTCGTTTAGGGGATACCCTGAACACACCCGAGTGCCAATCGATAACGGAGTTATGTCGAGAGTTCAACGACATATTTCATTTACAGGGCGACTACCTGACGTACACCAGTGCAATCTCGCACGAAATACCTTTGGTACGGGATCAGGCACCCATTAACCAAAGAATGTACCGATTGCCCGAAAGCAAAAGGCAGGTTATAAACGAGCAAATTCGGGAAATGTTGGATAACGACATTATCCAACCAAGCAAGAGCCCGTGGAATTCACCCCTTCTAGTGGTTCCCAAGAAGGCGGGCCCCGACGGAGAAGCCCGATGGAGAGTTGTGGTGGACTTTCGCAAACTAAACGAAAAAACCATCGGGGACGCGTATCCTATTCCCCGTATAGAGGACATTTTAGACCAGCTCGGTCGCTCGCGTTACTTCTCCACGCTCGATTTGGCCAGTGGCTATCACCAAGTTTTGGTAGATCTAAACGATCGGAATAAAACCGCCTTTAGCACCAACTATGGGCATTATGAGTTTCGACGTATGCCGTTCGGGTTAAAAGGAGCCCCGGCTACGTTTCAGAGACTAATGAACCATGTCCTTACTGGTCTGCAAGGGGTCGAATGCTTTGTGTATCTGGATGACATCGTCATATATGGTAAGAACCTGGCTGACCATAATGACAAGCTCCGGAGGGTGTTCGACCGGTTGAGATACCACAACCTCAAACTTCAGCCGGAAAAATGTAGATTCCTGCAAAGGGAAGTGGTCTACCTGGGACATGTTTGTTCAGAAAAAGGGGCTTCGCCAAATCCTGACACGACAGCTAGTGTCAGAGATTTCCCCATTCCAAAGACGGTACGTCACGTCCAATCATTCGTAGGGTTGGCGAACTATTACCGGAAATTTGTGCCAAGTTTTTCCCGGATAGTGCGCCCCTTAACGAACTTATTGAGGAAGGACGTGAAGTTCACGTGGTCGTCCAAATGTCAACAGGCATTTGAAGAGATAAAGGGGAAGTTAATTTCGCCACCACTATTGGTTTACCCCGACTTCACTAAACCCTTTAATCTAACCACGGATGCGAGTAATGAGGCGCTTGGAGCGGTATTATCCCAAGGTGAGATAGGCAAAGACCAGCCTATTGCTTATGCCAGCCGCACCCTGAATGGGGCCGAACGTAGATATAGCACAATCGAGAAGGAGTTGTTGGCCATTGTATGGGCGGCGACGAATTTTCGGTGCTATTTGTTGGGTAGACGCTTCACCGTGTACACGGACCACAAACCGTTGAAGGGAGTGTTCGGCGTGAAAGAACCCACCTCACGCCTTACCAGATTTCGTCATAAGCTATCGGAGTTTGACTACTCAATCGAGTACAAACCCGGTAAATACAACACCAATGCGGATGCGTTAAGCCGTATTCCCCATTCTGTAGACGAAACCCCTTCACCACCGCGATGCAATGTAGTCACTCGCTCCCAGGCAAAGACCCAACGGGACAGCGAGGGATCCCCGGGACGTCCAAGTGACGAGGAGTCACCTTCTGAAGAGGACGCCATTCCTTCCTGCACGGAAAAAGGAATGGAAATAACTAATCCCGAGGAGATCCAACACTTATTACGGGATTACCATGATCACCCTTTAGGTGGGCACCAAGGGGTGATCAAGACGTATAAGAAGATACGCAGGCACTATTGGTGGAAGAATATGATGCGCGATATCAAGCAATATATTAAAGTATGCAAGATTTGTCAGCGCATGAAGTCTTCCCCAAATTTACGAATGCCGATGGTAATCACCGACATTGCCACGAGGCCCTTCGAAAAGGTTTATTTAGATATCGTGGGCCCCCTGGACCGTACTCCTGAAGGCAATCTATATATACTTACGTTCCAAGATAATTTATCGAAGTATATAGATTGCTATGCCCTGCCCAATGCAGAGGCTGAGACGGTGGCTTCGGTCTTTTTCGACCAAATAGTTGCAAGGTATGGTGTACCTACACAACTGGTCACCGATCAGGGCAGCAATTTCCTGAGCAGCCTGTTTAAAAGCGTGTGCAGGCTGCTCCGCATCAAAAAACTGCAAACCTCAGCGTACCACCCACAATCGAATGGTGCCTTGGAGCGAGCCCATCGACCGCTGGTAGAATACCTACGCAGCATTGTGGGCACAAATCCCCAAACCTGGGATCAGTACCTGAGGGCGGCCACTTTCGTGTACAACACCAGCGTGCACGAGAGTACCCGATTGACGCCAATGGACTGTCTCTTTGGTTTTACTCCGGAGGTTCCCTCGAACATCAAATTACCTCCGGAACCGGTTTACAACCACGAGAGCTTCCATAAGCTATTGAAGTACAAGCTTCAGAAAACGTACGAAATAGCTAGGCGCAATCTGTTGATCTCGAAAAGGAGGTCCAAAGGGTATCATGACCGCCAGTTACGCCCGTTCACGTTCCATGTGGGCGATAAGGTCTTGATGCGGGAAGAAAACAAAAAAGGAAAATTGGCGCCCCTATGGAGAGGTCCTTATGACGTGGTGGAGGTGAAAAGTGCGGTCAACAGCGCGGTGAGGCTAGGCAAGAGGACGGTGGTTGTGCACAACAACCGTCTGAAGCCCTACTGGGAGTAGGGGAGTCGTGAGCTCGAAGTTTGGAAGACGTATAAGAGCGGGACGCTTTCGCCGGCCGGGTGACATTTCGGAGGTTGAACGAGAGGGGATCGCCTCGCCTTAGCGGGGGAGTCCTAACCGGATCGTGTGGGCGGTCGAGCTGTTGGTCGAACCATCGGATGGAGTGTCGGACCCGCCGTGGACGTGTGTGTTGTCATTGTTTCTGTGGAGCGCTAGTCTGTTGTTCCCCCCTCTTATATTAATAACTACGTGTTAGTTAATTTATTTATTTATTTATTTATTTGTACTAACCCTCATATACAAGTAGTATAATCCCTACTAACATTAGCACTTAAGCATGTAGATTAGTTAATTTATTTATTTATTTATTTATTTGTACTAACCCTCATATATAAGTAGTATAATCCCTACTAACATTAGCACTTAAGCATGTAGACTAATTTATTTATTTAGTTATTTATTTATTTGTTGATTGGTCTGCTGTCTGTTTGTTTGTTTGCTCTCCGCCGTCCACTCTCCGGCGTGACATTCCTCTCCCAAGAATGCCACGCAGTCTTGTGCGGGGGGGAGGTGTGTTACGTACGTCGGCCACCACCATCATTTAATAATTTACACTTAATAATAATAATAATAATTGAATTGAATACTTTGTTTCAACATAGTATGATGGTAAGGTGGTGGAAGAATTGCATGATCCTGAAGTGAGTTTCTGAACCCACCCTGATTCGGGTGTGGATCGTGCAGTTCTTCGAGTTCGAATTTGTTTTTCGAAGTGGACGTGAATGGAGAGCGAAATGAGGGAGACAGGAGGATGTAAGAATTCGGTTTGTTGTGGTCCCGTTGTTGACAGTTGTCGACAGAACAATAAGAAGAATACGGTTCGGTGTTCCGTGGGCAGAAGAGGAAGAGAATATAGAAGAAGAGCCGGTTCCCTTTGATTTTTTGTTCCTTTTTTGTCTTAAAAACGTAAAATGAATAATAGTAATGATTGTAAAGAAAACAAAAGAGAAAAACTAGACTGGAAATAAAAAATTATAAAACACTAAAAGTGTTCGTGGACAAAAAGTTCTTCTTATTTGATTTAAAAGTGGAAACGCAAGTGAAAAAGGGATCGAACTGGCCAGTCGCAGCCATATCGAAGGCTCCAAAAATCCAACGATTGGTAACCCCAATTGTCCCTCAAAGGAAACGAAGACGTCTTGCAGTGAGGAAGAAACGTTAAGCGACACCCAAGGAGGTTGCGACTGAAGAAATTTCTGCTAAAGTGTTGGCCCAAAAGAAGAAGAACCTGGACTGAGTCGGATGGAAGCTGCTGCACCGACCTCCAACTCTCCCCGGCAAAGTACTTGAAAACGGCAGGAAACTCAAGGTAACCAAACTATTACTACTTTAATAAAATCTTGTGTGGCTGTATATGCTACAAGTGGGAAAATACATTAATCCTGTAGGGAACAGATACACAAGATTTATTGTGTACAATAATAACGGTAGTTAGCAGAACTTGTCTGGAGACTAATTACATACTTTGCAAAACGTATCTGTGACAAGGCATGCCCCAAAATCGCACCTAAGCCATGTCGTACACTGTTCTGCGGTTTCCTTTCGTGACAGTAATTTACAAATATGAAATCCTACCCCGTTCGCCCGCTGAAATGCCTTTTACTTGTAATGAACGAAGTTTTCAGGTTGACTCTAAATAATTCTGGACCGGAGTGATAAGTACAAAGGATTTAATTAAAGATTTGCAGTAGGAATAAGTTCCTAATAATAAACAACATCTTTTATTAATAGCACTGCATAATGTCAAAGTAAAGACCACCTTGGGCCGAGTTTCAAAGACTAAAAATTCTGCCTTCCAGCTTAAAATGTATCAAATTATAACTGCCTCTACAAGTGAACAGTTGAAACAACGCAAAACTCGTCACTTACTAATGGTTATCGAGAAACCCATTAATCCTCAGATAAATTAATTGGCACAGTAAAATTGAAACCACAAGTTTTTGTTTCGGGAATTGTTGGAAATAGAATTCAGTCGTGTATAAAGAAAACTTTACTTGGGGCTAAGAAGATTAATGAAGTTTCCAATGATGTATACCTTCTAACGATTGCCGTTGGCCCAATGGAACACAGTCAGTACTTTAATCAGAATTTGTAATTATTGTTTGTGTTCTTTCAAATGCCGTCATTGTTGCAATCATGAGGACCAAGTCGACCATAGATTGAGTTAAGAATTTGAATTGAAATTGTTGTTAGTTGGCAGTATTGGTGTATTGTATTGTTGGACGTTTCGGAATGAATTTTTTTTTTCTGAATGCTAAAAGTTCTCCAACGTTGACACACAGGAATCTTGAATGGGCTTAGAAACACTTCTGGGTATGGGGTTTAATCCAGTCAAAATCATTAACACTGCAAGTCCTGCGGCACTTAAAGTTATTTATTTCATATAGCCACATTTACCCTGGCTTTGCAACATTTTGCAGTTTTACAACATATCTTTGGTGGCGACAGTACCAGAAATATTGACTAAATTGCTTTGCGATTATTAAAAACATTTTAGGCAATTCTGTGAATCGAATAAGTGTCGACAGGAGATTCTAAGATTATTGATGCATTAATTTTCACGTACGCTATGTGTAATTGACGATATTGCAACTGTTATTCAAACAATAAATACAGAAGGGACAAGTTCGTTATGTGGTATTATTAGGTCGTTTTTTGGGTAATGAATTCCCTGATCAAAAAACTAGGCCCGGGAGGACGTAGGATGTCCAGAAACAATAAAAATATATATAGCGTAAGTCGGTCAGTTCCTGAGACTCTCGATTTCTCCATTTCCAGAAAGGTAAGTGTGTTATCGGCGCGATATGTGACGATGACAATAAGTCTTATTCACTCCAGCTTTACTCAATTGGTTTCTTTTTTTTTTTCGTAACACGTGGCTTCAACAGGATGGGGGAACAACTCATCCCAGCGATGCTCCCATCTCTCTATCCCGTCCAAATAGTACCCGGCATTTTTCTCTGCAAAATAACTGGTCACGAACGTGATTGTCTCCTCATTTGACGAAAATCTCTCTCCGAGCACAATTTTTAGATTATGGAACAAAAATAAGTCGCTTGGGGCTAGATCTGGTGAGTTAGGCGGATGGTCAAGCAGTTCAAACCGTAATTCGTGGATTTCGCCATGGTAACCGGTGAGGTGTGAGACAGCGCGCTGTCTTGGTGAAAGAGGATTTTCTTTTTCTGCAAATGTGGCCGCTTTTCCGCAATTTCTGCCTTCAGTTGGTCAAGTAATGATGCGTAGTATGCTACTGTAATGGTTTTTCCTTTTTGAAGATAATCGATTAAGATAACTCCATGACTATCCCAAAAAACAGTGGCCATCACTTCCCCAGCCGGAAAAATAGCTTTTGCTTTTTTGGAGTCAATTCCCGCTTTGCAGTCCATTGTTGACTGTATTTTTGTTTCGGGCGTATAATGGTGTACCCAAGTTTCATGTACAATAATTAATCGGCGCCAAAACTCGGATTTATTGCGCCTAAACTGTGCCAACCGAGCGTTGGAAATGTTCATTCGTACACGTGTAACGTGAGCAAATGCGGCACCCAACGTGCGGACAGCTTCCCCATGCCCAAATCTTGATTTAATATGTGACAAACACATTCATTGGACATTTTCATAGCCTCCGTTCGTTAACAAATTGTAGAATGAATTAAAAAAATAAACTTACTGAAGCATTCGTTAACAAATTGTAAAATAAAGTGCAGAATAAATAAATGAAAGTGCGTTATAGAATATTCAATCGACCGCTTTTATATTAACAAAGAGGATAGGCTCAATTAAAAGCTCATTCCTAAACCACGTGCGTTATTGTGCTTACGAGTGCGAGATACATCGAGGGAGAGTGCCCACCAACCCCAGAAAGTAGGAAGCAGTTTTTCGTCGGACCGTCGGAATCCAAGGAAACCCCCGACCCCCAAAGGCGGAGGAATCGGGATGTCACAGCGACCGAACTAGGGGTCCAGTTAAAAGCAATCACCCTCTCGCGGCGGAGACAAACCAGTGGGCCTAAACTGTGAGTACACTTTCATATTTTATTTATTTATTGTTGCCCCCTCACTCAATGAAAGTGCAAGAAGGCTATATATAGTGCCACCCATTAATATAACACAATGCTAGAATCAAACACTGTTTTGCCATCAAACTAGACATAGAGGGAAAATATTAAGTAGACTATACTAAATGTAGTAGCGCTGACGGATTTTCTGGGTTAGCTTTGGTTTCCGGGACATTTGAAATTCAAATTTGTAGACATTGATATTTTTTATTGATGTCGTTATGTACGAGTTGTCTGCAGTAAAAAAAAGTGTGCCAATAAAAACAAGAATAAGAAACCTTTTAATTTGGATTTAAAATATCTCGAATACCTGAGCCAACCTCGAAAGGCGTACTTAAATCAGGGTTTACTCCGGGTGACCTAATTGACATCATTTGAAACCACAACAGGGTAATTAACCCAAATAGTTCTTTTGTCTTCCGTTAGGACCACGGCGGGCCGAAAGAAATTGGTATCAAGAGGGGACCGTGAATGTCTCTTAGTATGGTTCTTCCCCAATAAGGCTCAGAGTTTGTATAAGGGAGGCATGGCGAAATTATCTTTAAAATGCCTACGTATTATAAAGCAAAAATATGCTTATTTAACCTAAGTTGAACAATCCGAATCATGTTAAATAAAGTAAAAATAATGGATTTTCTATTTTTCCAAATTAATATTAGTTTTCACACAAACATTGATGAAAATGATAATACAGAATATTTCGTTAACGGGAGCACATCATACAGAACTTTACAAAGGCAAAACTGTCTTTCAAGAGCCGTCCTTCGACCCTCTTAATTGACCTGCTCATTTGAAGTCTTAACACCAACTGATTTTATTTCTATCTGGCTACGTCTGGGGGAATCTCATATGTGGGCACACGCAAGCATTACTTTTACGATGTTCCTTTTTAGGAACAAATTCTTGGTTTATTTTTATTTATTTTTTTTTAAATGTATTTCTGTGGGGTTAAAACTATTGTGCTAGTCGCGGGCGCTGTAGTACTCTAAGAAGCCCTACTACCTTTTTCCACCATTCCTACATCCAAATCCCAGCTATAATACGCTAAAACGCCAAAATGTTATCAAAACCCACAATAACCCAAACATGAACCAAAATTCGCAATAAACGAATCAAACATTCGTCTATTGCCTAACATTTGCCCCCACGGCATTATTAACCCCAAAATCCAAATTAAAATTAAAAGTTACAATAAACGAATCTAATATTCGTTTACGTTTCACATTTGCCCCCCAGCATCACCCAAATCCAAAATTCAGAGATCATTATCTCTATCCGAAAATTTGCCATTGAAGAAAACAAACAAAAACTCAAAAGCAGATACATTCCCACATCTGCGCAATAGTTTCATAAGAATTCCAGAAATTGAATTTTTATCTAAAGTAAACACAACATCTCACTCGAAATATCGAGAATGTTGTACGAAAATGTGTATCTTTGGGATACAATTTTCGATTTGTTATCCTTTATAAAGGAATAGTATAGTGATCTCCAGGCCGCAGTCTAAATTCGTCTACAGTCCCTGGAGGAAGTACCCCAGGAAAATCTTTAAGAAGATAATAAAAACAAATTCAAAAGGAAACCAGACGTGTTTTCATTTTTTATGGACGACGGATAGCTAAGCATCACCTGGCCCCCACCGAAGATCAAGTGAAGACTAAGGACGGAGGCCGAATCCAAGGACGTTGCTCTTCCCTTTGAACTCAGAGGAAGCACGGCAACGACCCCTTTTGTAGGACAAGTTTCCTTTTAAGGACCAGGAGACACGCTTCCTGAAACTAAACCCCTACAAAAAACAAAACAGCGCTACGGTCACTTTCCTCCTCCATCATAAACGGTTCCACTGATAGCCCTTTGCGACTGCTAGAAGGTCCGCCAAAAATAACAATCGCGATCACCAAAAACAATAACAAACAACCAACACCCAGAAAGGAAATGTTGGTGAAACACACTGGTGGAAACTGCAACTCAGGAAAATTTAAACACACTATTGATATTGTTGTAGTGAATGTTCTTTTTATTTAGTCAAACGGTTTAAAACTGGTCTTTAATTAATATTTCACTTATGTTATCGTTATTTGAAAGGTAGACTGCACTGTAGAACAACACGATTCGAGCTCGACTCGTCTCCGCGGCGTTTAAAATTTTGACTCACTAATTACTCGACTCTGGGATATTTACGCTTCTCCGCAGCACAACGGAGAGCGGGAGACGGATCGACCGACCGGCTCGGTCGGGTGATGAAAGACGACTCCGCGATAAACGGCTCGTGCAGAGCCGACTCGCTAATGGGGTGAGTTTCCCCGAGATAGAAGGTGTACCTCTCGTGGTGAAAACGAGGAAAGAGGATCTCATTGGTGAGATCCTGTAGTGGTGTGCGTGAAGTCGATCGTTGAGATTAGATTGTTTACCAACGCTTGCAGGTCAAAGCGAAACTAAACCTAGGCCAGGGATGCAGAACAAAGGAAGAAACGACCTAAGGCGTCGTCCGGTAATGAGGCTCAGCTGAGTAAATAGCAGCCACTCATTAGATGCTAAAAGGGATTGAGATAAGGGAGATCGTATATCGTATCTCTGCCGACTGGGAGAATCGGATTCTTTTGTTTGCATATGTTTATGCTATTGAATCCAATCCGGCGGCTAAGCGCGACGTTGGTGATTGTTTGAAGATTCAAACAAGGAAGTATTTCCGAGAGAAGTGCTTGCAGCTGACTCAATCGTTACAAATCTCTGGAACGTAATTAAGATGGTTACACAATGGCGGTTGTGTGTACCACCTGTGTCAATTGTACATGGCATCTATGGCGACACAAGTGTCGAACTCTAGTGTAAAAATCTACACTAATTGGGAATTCGGTTCTTGGTCGCTAATGTACAGATGCATTGATACATGTATAATGCCCTTGTAGGAAAAATTCTTTACAGGAATTTCCAGATAATGTATTGAAAGCATTAATTATCCTTGGGCAGGAAATGTTTATGCTGCGGGGA
The DNA here is from genome assembly GCA_963931805.1 of Microdon myrmicae. Taxonomy (NCBI): domain Eukaryota; kingdom Metazoa; phylum Arthropoda; class Insecta; order Diptera; family Syrphidae; genus Microdon; species Microdon myrmicae. The sequence goes on from OZ007498.1 coordinate 181,740,476, forward strand.
GATTGCGGTGCAGGTGTGGGAAGGTTGGAATTTGCCTGGCAACCGAAGGTACCGAATAGGTTTTGATTTTATGGTCCTGTATAGTGGAAAAAAAATCTTGTAGGGAATTTGTATGCGAAGAGATGCATGATAAGGTAAGAATTCTTTTACATGCACTTTTAGGTTATACCTTAGATAACCTAGATGTGTAAAGAATTTAAGGTGCTAATGCGATTGCATTAGCGAACTTATAAGATTGGGTCGAAGTTTAGGGGGGTTCTTCAGGTAAGTGGACCGTGGGGTTTGGCGGTTTCTCTCGAGAGAGCCAGCACAGGTTCCTGAGATCCCACCAAATAACTGTTGCAGGTCTATTTGAACAGTTGTAGGTTGTAACGCTCCAGAAGTGTGATTATGATCCCTGACTTTGTTTTTCTTTTTGTGGAAAAAAATTGCCGGCAGTATTCCACAATAGAACAGATTTATAATTACTCCTATCTGAAGGTTTCGACCAACGATTGCAGAAGAACGCAAACACGAGAACAAAGGGTCAAGGAGAAACACCGAAATCAAATCAACACAACACTAAATTCAATCTACAACAAAAAGATAATTAAAGACCAATTCAAATAACTAAGATAATTAAAGAGTATATATAAAATAAATAAATAATAAATAATCGAGTGACTCACATTCGCACACCTATTACATTAAAGGAAATCCAGAAGGGTTATTATATGTACGGGCAAAACTAATGGCCTTGAACAAATCATTATGGAAAATTTAACAAGCCTCAGGACTTGCTAAATAAGGCTAAGACCGGTTCCCGGTTGTAGTGCCGATGATGACGATGATGAAAAAGGAGAATAAGTGAAAAATACTAGAATCAGTCATGCTTGAAAAGTTTGAAAGACGGTGGTTGTGAATTATTCTCATCAGTTGGATAGTAAAGAAACATCAAGAAAAAAAAAAATGAATTTATTAAGGAACTACGCTAACACCATATAATATATGCATGACACGCTCATCTTTCGAGCTGAAAATGGATGAGTTTTCTACTTTCAATAAACAGAGCTGTATATGAGAGTATTAAATAAAGCAAACAGCTTAAGTAACGAGTTGAGACATCCTCGTGTACATGCGATCGTTGATACTTGGAATCAGCCCTTGTCGTAGTAGGGCTCCGAAACATGTGTGGGGTTGGAAGTATGTTGCACCGGCGTACGGTGCTGATTCACTTCACTCCCCATCACGAAACGAAAGTTCAGCCGCAGCAATTTGGTCCACCAGAAAAGCAATCACACCAAGGATAAAATGTACGCACTGGTAGAAAACACAAGCGAAATTCCAAAACCCAACGTCGACAAAAGTAACAATGAAACACTGGTTTAGTTATTCGAGGTTTGTTCTCTAATTTTATTACTTTAATTAAGCCATAAGTCTTATTTATATGCCGCAGTCAAAACACAGATTCGGATTATTTATATGACTCGCGCGAGTTATGATTTCTACTAGGCTTCCCGACGTACTTGATCACTTCCAACAGTAAATGAAACCAAATCTTAATAGTCACTCTTTTCTTTACTTTATTGTTTTCTCCCTTTTTTACTTTTTCTTTTCCTCTCTTTATTTTTTTTTAATAGTTCTTTCACATTTTTCAAACTTTATTTGACATAACTTCACTTAATTTACAGTTCACCTTAATCCTTATTATAAGTAATCTTACTTATCTATTTCATTTATTATTTCTCAACTCTTTCTTTTCCTCTTTTCTTTTCTTTATAGTTTTACACCTTCTCTAAACTTTACTTGATAGATCTTCCCTTAACTTACTGTTCACAATTATCTTTATTATAAGTGACATAGGTGCGATTATATGTGTCTATTTCACAAAGCAATTAGACATTTCCTCTTTCTTCCTTTGCAGTTCTTTGTCACTTTCTCACTATTCTATGCACTTTTGTTTAGTTCTATGCGAAATGGTGCTTTTCTTATTTCGAAATCTTAACGTATTTTATCGATAACTACACTGATAATCTTCTTACTTTCCCGATTCTATTGTAATTATTCAAAGTAAACCGACACTTCCTCTTACTTTCTTTTCACTTCAATACCGCTTTCACATTACACTCTGCTAATCCTTTACTCTACCGACTCTTCGACATTCTTTCACTTTTTCTACCACTTGACGGCGCGATCGACCACCTCTTCGTTCAACTTCCACAAAAACAATCCCCCTCTACTCTGTTTGAACTTCTGTTCATTACCTCGGGGTCAACATCTCCCGATAGCGATAATGCAATTACCTTTTGCAGTGCCCCAAATTTTCGTATTTTAACTTCATCGATTTTCGCCATAGTTCAATATTCGCAATCGCGAATTGACCCAATTAATTTGGTGCAATTACTTTTTTTCTTTTCGATTTATTAACCGTGTCGAAATATGTCAATAACAGACTCTAAAATAAGCAATTAATTGCTTTTGTATTATTGGGCAATTGTTTTGCAATATGTACAAAATCGCTTTATTGTCCCGGGGGGCCATTCGAGTTTAGAATCGGATGGCTCTTCTTGGTTTAGGTGAATCAATGACCCCATGTACATCATCTTTATCTATGATGTCACTGACACAGTTAACATGCGCTTATTCGCCTTGACTGGTGATAACTACGTCCCCGTGCGCGAAACGGGGAGCGGGAAACGGACCGGCTCGGTCGGGTGATGAAAAACGACTCAGCGATATCAATTCGCTGGCAAAGGAAATTCGCCCAGTGGTACTGGCTCTCTTAATTTAGGGATGCATTTTCTATCCCAAGAGAAACGTAAAGTCTCTCTTTGGGGGTAGGTAACCAGATCTCATAGAGAAGATCGAAGTGGTACACATGCATGTGTGAACATTGGTTCTTTCGTGGGACAAACCCATGAGAATGAATCTGAGAACAAAGGAAGGGAATAATGTGCATCAATGAGATGTGAGTTGTCTCATTGTTAGTAATGGATTTCTGTTTGCTCATGCCGCGAGGTCATGAGAAGCAGATCCAGAAATATTGTAGGACAAAGAGATCGACAATGATCTATGTCTATGATGGCGCATTGCAGCTGTATTGATAGCCGCAATGCAGCATGCATATGGCGCTAATTGGTTTTAGGATATTTACAGGGAATTGGTGTATATGGCATCGCTGCCAAGGGTAAGTATACAATTCCTAATTGCATTTGCCTATGCTATAGGTTTTGGTTTCAGCGTCGTTTGCGTCAGTGGTGTGCAGCTGCGTTGGATTGGTTATAGTAGGGAAAAAAAGGTCGCCAGCCAATGCGTATGTAAAGGGATTTATTATACCATGGTGAGGCTGGGAATAGGCGACGCAATGTTTATGTTCCCTGTTAAGATAGTTACATTATATGTAAACCAAATTGTTTTGTATTCAGGAATCCGACTAGAGAGAATGCGTATGTAAGATTGGGATTTGCCTGGCAACCGATAGTGCCAAATTGGGCTTGGGATTTGTGATGTTTGGTACAGAATTCTTATAGTGAATTTTGAATTCGAATAAATGAATGAAGGTAAGAATTCTCTTCCATGAGCTTTTAGCTAAATACATTTGATAAATTTGTTGCGTGAAGCATTTACAGGTGCTAATGCTATTGTATTAGCAGAAACTTATGAAAGCTGGGTTGTAGTTATGGTGGTTCTTCGGGTAAGTAGACAGTGGGGTTTGGCGGAACCACCACACATGCCCTTCACTTCGCTACAAATCGCTAGAGAAGAACATAGCACCAAAAGAGAATTGAAGAAATCATTAGTGTCTTATACCAGACCATTAACATAGTAGTCACAACTTATGTAACGAGTTGATTTGTCTTCACAGTGAATGTGACACCGATGCGCTTCGCTTTAAAGCGATTTGACGTGGATCCGAATCATGCAGCTTAGAGATAATCGTGCCAGTATGGGACACGTAGGGGTATGGTGTGATGCCTAGATAATAGGGCTAAAAGTAAACGCACATAGGTTCAGTTAAAAACTAAAATTAGATGTACGCAATGAATGATGGAATTGTTGAGGTTATATTATTATTTACTATTGCTTTCTTACCTCCGTCCTTCTAGGGTGGACGTCTTCCGGCTGGAGATGTGAGGGCGGGGTAATGGATGTGCCCGTCCTCTTTCATTGGAAGCCTCCCCGATGAGTCGATCTCCTAACGCAACTTTCTTCCAGGATGATTGTTTCTGGATTTCGCTCTTTCGGCGAACGAGGCAATGAAAACAATGGGTTCTTGGAGTTTATTTTATTTTATTTAAAATATGTGAGCGCAACTTCGCCCTTCGGAATTTGACTGATCGTATGACCAGCGGAAAGTTTAACAAGCCTCAGACTTGTTAAATAAGGCCAAGACCGGATCCCGGTTGTAATGGCGATGATGATGATGATGACCAGCGGTTCGCCCTTTGAAACCTTGATTGTTCACGAAATTGAAAAATATCGTCCTTTTATTCTTTTTCTCGTTGAGATTTGTCAGCGTTTTCAATGTAAAAATTCCAAGAAGCTAGAAGATATTGTGTGCTTCAATTGGAATTGTGTTCTGGGAATTGACTAAAGGTTTAGTTGGATAGGTTCCTGGAAGGGAAATCATGAAATGCGTTTTGAATTAAGCATTTCCTGATGTCAGGATTTTAGGAATTGAATCAATGTGCGACGAATTAACTTTTGGTTTAATTCGTTGCTCATATGATTCAATATGGAATTTGGCTGTAAGTTAATGGGAAATTGAATCAATGTGCGACCAATTAACTTTTGGTTTAGTTTATCGCTCATATGATTCAATATGGAATTTGGATTTGGGTTATGGGAGGTATTGGGGATTTGGATGGGATTATTGGTAATGTTGGGGATTTGGATGGGAGTGGCGATTTAGGATCGCTACATAATGTTGTAGCTCATTACGTGCTTCCTCATCATTATATATCAGCAAATACGAGGGCAGTCCCAGAATTAGTCGATTTGACACCTATGTTATTAAAATATAATAACTGTGGTAGATAGTACTAAAAGATTAAGTCTCAAGCTTGAGAACGCTACGTTGTTTATTAATTGTTTGACAGCCGTCAATAATAAACGCTCTCAGTGAATTTGTAAACAAAGGAAAAATTTCGAAGATCCGTTATTGTAGTTTAACACCGAGCCTTTCTACAAGTTTGGAAAGAGAAAATAGTCCGAGGGTGGTAAAGAAGTAGATCGTATTTCGAAACATTGATTTTGGCCACTGCAATAAGGGATGTGAGAACATGTGTGCATTATTTCCGATTAATTCTGGGACTACCCGCGTATGCGTACCTTCTGCTCTGACCGGTTATATGCTTCCCTTAGATTGCAATTTTCAGGTATTTTAACGAAACGTGCATTGACACTTTCTTCTCCTTATTTCTATTTTCTCTTAAAATATACTTTTTGAACCTCTTTCATATAAAAACATAATCTACATATATAATAATATAAGTTTATTTTCTAGACTTTCGTAGTCCTTAGATATGGGTAGAAAAACAACCAGCAGATTCCAAATTATGAAAGACAAATAATGTGAGATTTTCAAATCCCGAGGCACCCTCATACAATTGGAAGCGCAGTACCCCACGGGGGTCAAGCTTAATAACGCAGTAAAACGCTGTCGGTTTATTTAAAATTGTGTAAATGCTTCCTTGTGTAGCATATTCTTGCGAAGTGCAATGACTTTAATTCAAGACCAATTTATTTTTCCACATAATTGAATCAGACTTTATTGTTGCTTTGGTTCGTGTATTTACATTCATATCCCGGACCCCTCTTGGCACAATTATTGTGCACTTTTTTCTCATCAGAAGAATAATGAAACCGAAATAGAATCCGAATATAGCGTTAAACGAGATGCTGAAGCCCGAGTAACTTAACTTCATTACAGCTACGAAATAGAAAAACTTTTCTATATCTATACAATATAAATGTACATTTTAATCTAACTTAGGAAAGTCGCTCTTGATACAACTTTCTCTTGTTGTGTCTTTGGATTTGTGCGGGTCTCACTTTCTCGGAAACTTAACACAATTCCGCTTGTTCAATTCAAATTTAGAATTTAAATTTCTATTAGTGATATGAATTTAGGGCGACCAGCTAGAAACGTAGCCAACAGGTTTTCGGATATCTTTATTTAAATGGACAATGATAGGTAGGGCTCTATTAGACCGGATTAGATATTACTCCTTGAAAAATCGAGACCGAAATTGTTCTCTTGTCAGCACAACACCCATAGATTTTATTACTATGAAAAGTTTTCACCAACTAATGATTTATCACACTACTGCAGTGCAGGCTGTTTCGTCTATGTGAGTGCAGTGCCTTAGGACAGTGGTCAGAAATGTACATTACCAGGGTTGTGTGTGCACTCTATGGTAAAACTTACTGAAAAGATGCCTCCGGGGTATGTGCTTAAGTTTTCCATATAAATATGAGTTGCATTGTATAAACTGGATATGGCATAAATTACTACTGAAATTAACTAGTAAAACATTTGTGGCATTGATGGTGGATCAGAAAAGATGCTGCATTCGTTGTAAACTTTCGTCAATCGAATCAAGCGTAGGGGGCGATAATTTAAAATTGATTTCTCAAGAGGCTATTCACATCGTAATGTTAATGAAGTAAGGTGAGATGTTTCCCACAATCGGGCGCACAAAAGAGCCTTTGGCAGATTTTTCCATTCCAAAGCGGATTACGACATGATGGGGAGGAGGAATTTTCAATTTATATTTGTCTTGTTTTTTTTTTTTTTTTTTACATTTCTGTATTTATTGACCATAAATGATTTGTTACAATAAGTAATACAGATAACTTATAATTAGCTTAGCTTTAATCGTTTACACATACTTGCTAGTACATTTTTCAAACATTATTATAAAGTTACATATTTCATGGGTGGACAAGATAGGAGTAGGTGGGGCTTCCTGGAAAAGGTCAGAAAACCAGGATATAATTATTTACTTAACCTATAACTAATTTGCTTAACTTAACTTAACTCAGCTTAGCCTAGCTTATCTAATTATTAAATCTATTATTATTACAATAAGTTAGAGTAGGGTGGGGCGGGAGGTATAGTGGTCGATGGGTAGGATTTGGGTTAGGGTGGGTACTATCAGTCGGGGATATGGGTTGGGGGAACACTTTCCGATTGGTCGTTGAAACGCAAGATATTAGAGAAGGGTTGTATATTACAATATTTAAACTGGTGAGGTGAGAGTTCAGTATTGTGGTATACAATCTCATTAGAGTTGTTGACCAACCTGCCAAAGGTGAAGAGGGTTCTGGTGTGGAGACAGTTCGGGTATATTTGTCTTGAATGCCTGGATTTTACACTGATGGAAAAATACATGATCATATGGAATATTTCACATTTGTGTGCTTCGGCCAAAGAATATTATCCTGTTTGTCTGAAATCGATTTTTAAAATGAACTGACGCTGTCTGATTATATTATGTTTTTCGATACATAAAAATTTATTCATTATTTGTTTTAACTGTTATCTTTATTTTAACTCTTCTCAGGTTTTTGATGTCATTTGTTATTTTGTTTCCTCCTTGCGATAACCAGAAACACCCACATGCGTGAGGATGTTGGGCTCGGTCTCGAGATATCTGAAAAGAAGGAGGGGAAGGAGGTATCTAAGGATAGTGTGGACAGGGTTAATTCAAGCGTTCTCTAACAACTTGGATGGGAGGATGGTGGGAAAGAAATCATACATGACCGGTGGGTCTTGAGTGCGTAGTAAACGCAGATCACGTCTTTGGCGTCTGATAATCTGCGCTTTATCGGTGTGTGTGTGTGTGTGCGCGGGTGTGTGTGTGTGTGTGTGTGTGTGTGTGTGTGTGTGTTAGTGTGTGTGTGTGTGTGTGTGTGTGTGTTGTTTTTGGCCTATTGTCTCGGCTTCAGGAATAGAACTGATCACGAATCCAAAATGTGCCGGCTTATACTCTGTTGTGACAGAGATATGTTAAAAAATTGTACTTAAAAATTCCAAGAAGCCCAAACAAGATTTTGTGCGTGTTTCAGTTGGAATGGGGTTCTAGGCAGTGGATAGGAATTTGGTTGAACAAATTCCCGAAAGAAAAATTGTGAAATGCATTTAGAATTAGGCATTTCATAATGTTAGGGCTATTGGGAATTGAATCAATGTACGACAAATGAACTTTCAGTTAAGTTTGTCGTCCATATGATTCACCTGGGGAACATTATTGGGATTATGGGTAAGGGTAAGGAAATTGGTGTTTTTGGTATAATAATGGGGATTGGATGGGACTAGTGATTTATCATCACTACTCTACCAGCGAAGATACTCCTTAAAGCGTTATTCTCGAATATGTGGAACCTGCCCTCTTCATATTTTGTAGGAGCCCATGTCTCGCATCCGTATAGAGCAGCCAACATGATTATGGTTCTATAAATACGGAGCTTTATATAACGTGACATCAATTTCGATTTCAACAATTTGCTGACTGTGTTTCAACTAACGTTGCCGGAATGCAGTCTTTTGTCGTTACTGGCCGTCAATATCGTTCTCAGATATTTAAGCTCTTTAGCGTTCTCAAATATTTTTCATCTGACGTTTATGTGCGTTCCCTGGGGTCCACCATCCCTCGGTGTAACCAACATTTTTCTCTTGTCTTCATTGATTTTTAGGCTTACCTCTTTTGCCTTTTGCATGATGAATTCACTGTTTTTACTTACAGTTTCTAGATTATAGCCCAGAACAGCGAGATCATCCGCATATGCCAGTACTTGTGTGATACCGTTGAGGGATAATCCGACCATGTTGTCGTCTTGTATCTTTCTGATAACACACTCGGGCACACGATTGAAAAGATAGATGCCATCTTCCTATTAAAATCCGTCGCGGATTTCAAATGGTTCTGCGAAGTTTTCTATTCTAGCTCTTCCTTTATTTTCTTTCAACCAGATTTGAATGAGCCCGGCATATTTTTTCGGGATTCCCGGCTTTTCGATAATATGGTAAAGTCTTTGTCTTGCGACGGAGTCGTACGGTTTCTTTTGGAGTCAATGAAAAGTTGGTGAACCATCTTTCTCTATTCCCACTTCTTTTCCAACAGTTACTTTAGTGTGAATATTTGGTTGCTTATCGATCGGTTCCTGTGGAATCTACCCTGGGAGTCTCCCAGTATTTTTTCTGTATATGGTGTGAATTTCGTCAGCATGAGATTTCTTAATATTTTGTATGTAGTTGAGAGCAATAATATTCCTCTGTAGTTCTCACAGTCCAATCTGTCGCATTTTTTGAAAATAGGGATGACCATTAAAGTTTTCCAAACTTCCGGAGTGACTTCCTTATCCCATATTGTTTTATTTAATTCTGTACCATCCAAGCGGTTTTCTCTTCTTCATGCTTCATAAGCTCTGCCGGTATGTAATCGGCTCCGGGAGCACTGTTGTTTTTCAATCGATTTATAGCGTCTACGGAAGTTTTATACACATTCGGAGGCAAATCTATGGAGATCCAGGTTATAAAAGGGCGGCGCATTTTGAATTCGAGATTAGCCAAAGCTCAGATCATCAGGCGCCAAAGAAGTGATCTGCGTTTAGTATCGCATTCAAGACCTACCGGCCTTGTACGATATTTTTCCCACCATCCTTTTATCCAAGAACACCTGAACTAACCCTGTCCACACTATCCTTAGATACCCCCCCCCCCCCCTCTCCCATTTCTTTTTCAGATTCCTCGAGACCGAGCCCAACATCCTCGTGGATGTGGGTAATTCTGGTTATCGCAAGATGGTCTGCAGAGGAACGCCATGGAAATATTATGATAAATAACCGAACTTTAAGAAATTCGTCATCGCATAATCGGGCTCGCTCTCGAGGCTCTGTCGACGCTCGACTGGTAACGGAATGGTAACATTAGGATCATCGGTTGCACCAATACGAATATAAGCGCCTTCCACCAATATTTGCAAACAGCGAAACATGATATCATTGCCCCAACTGAGACCCAGGTCGGTTCGTCAACTGATTCGACATATCTTCATTGCTCAGGATATGGCTAACATTCGAGACTTTAAGGGCGGAGTCTGCGAGAGTGTTCACGCGCTCCGATCTGGCTTGCCAGAGGATGGAGGCGTTGGAACCCAGTAACATGAACATTATACGGTTGATGGTCTGTTAAATTTCTTTGTTGTCTTTACCACTCCGAATGACGATCGACCAGTGACATTTTTCGAACATCTTTCACATGCCACCGACTGGATACAGATCAACCACCCGGCTTCTGGAATTATCGTTCTCGGCGATTTTAATATGTAATAATGTACACAGTTCCGGCTGGTTGGTCCATTCCAACAGAACCGGCGAGGCCGGGAAGCTGGCGGAGATGTTCGCTGTTAGTCACAACTTGACTCAACTCGTGGAGGAACCTGCGCTAGTGCCGGATGCCCGAGGTGATTATGCGAACACCGTGGATCTGTTTCTGACATCCGAACCGAGTATTTATATCGTAGAGGTTTCTGCACCACTGGGAAACTCAGATCACTGCTTGGTATCTGTCGCGCAACCACTTGCATTTCGAACGAATAACCGACCTAACCAGCTTCGCCATGTATGGAGATATGGGGTTGTTAACTGGGACGATTTGCGAGATTTCTTCAGATCCTTTCCATGGGCGGAGGTGTGCTTCGGAGACTCCTATGTTAACGCTTGCATGGAGTCGGTCGCTGAGACTATTCTTCTCGGGCTGGAGATCTACATTTCACATTCCATTAAACGAAGTTCATCTGATAAGCCTTGGTTTGATAAAAAATGCAAACAAATTACAACGCCAAAAAATAGAGCTTTTAAACAATGGCGCTCAAATCCCACCTAGGTGAACAGAACGAATTTTGTAAGAATCAGAAATGCGCGCAATCAGGTGATTGATACCACGACGAAGGCTTGTGGCGTTTGTGACAGATACACACACAATACACAAGCAAATAGCGCAGAACACTGAACGAAAATCGAATAAGAAAATGCATCAGAGCCGTATACCATGGCGATAACATAACAAAATCCACATCAGTCGAATGTACTTGAGTTTAGAAATCGAATTCGCACACACGGCGGTGGCCTGGTGGGTTGCGCTTTGGTTCAATTTTTGGTGATTCTAACTGTCATAGCGTCAGTTCGAATCACATGTTCTTCACTATCATCCCAAACGATATAGGCCAATGACAGAGTCACCAATAGACTCCTTCAGTACCCGACTGGTTCGCTCTCCTTCTGTTCAAAGGCAAGGGCTGTTAGCAGATACTTCGCTTGCTCCTATTTTCCTCCGTTGGTGACGGGAAGCGGGACGTTAGTCACAAATTCAAAGGATAAAACTAATGTGTTCGCGAATTTATTTTCCGTGAGCTCAAACCTCGGCGCCGGTCTTTTGGAGCCACCTGTGATCGCACCGGCACGGTCTTCTATGCGGGATGTGAGGTTTCACCCGCGTACTATTCAACGCATTCTACGTGGACTGGACTGTAGGAAGGCAACCGAATCGGACGGAATACCAGCAATAGTCCTTAAGAACTGTACTCTAGAACTGTCGTTAGTTTTTGGCAGATTATTTCGCTTATCTTATGCACGGAGAACATTTCCTGCCTGTTGGAAAATCGCCCGAGTTCAGCCAATCCGAAAGAGGGGAAAAACGAGTCTCCCACAAAATTACCGACCGATAGCATTACTGTCTATTTTATCTAAGGTAATGGAAAAGGTCGCCACGGCCGACCTAGTTAAGTGTTTGGATCGAAACGGACTTCTGAATGATCGTCAATACGGATTCCGTGGCAGGCGGTCCACGGGAGACCTTTTGACCCTTATAACCGATATATGGACATCTGCGATTGAGGAGCATGGTGAGTCAAGGGCGGTCACATTGATATCTCCAAGGCTTTTGACTGCGTCTGGCATGGGGCATTACTGAGCAAACTTTGTTCATACTGACTTTCCCAGCGGCTTTGCGACTGGACGAAGAGCTTTCTCGAAAATCGATCGATCCGGGTTGTTGTGGACGGCGAGTGTTCGGATCTGTATCGTGTTAATTGTGGGGTGCTTCAAGGTTCTATTTTGGCTGCAATCTTGTTTTTGCTTCACATAAATGATTTGTTGGAGACAACGAATAATATAGTGTTCAGTTTTGTGGATAAAAGTACGTTCGTTTTCTCCTTTTCGAGTGTTCGGCCGATTAGTGCATCTGCGTCGCACCAGCTGAGACATAGACAGATTGAATCTCTGGATCGGGATATGGATAAAGTCCTGCAGTGGGGATAGGCCAATCTCGCCGACTTCAATGCAGCGAAGACTCGGTATACAACGCTCACAAAGAAAAGTGGATCATCGGTCCCACAGCTAATGATGAATGGCCAGGCCTGTTATACTATTTTTAATAACAATTGTAATTTAGTTCCTCTTTCCTTTGACCAAACTTACCCCTTGTCTTCTTGTGTTGTGTCGTTTTTCTTTTGCTTGAATGAAGTATTTCTTTGTGTGGTTCAGGGAAATTAGATGTATATTTTATTTTCCGTTTAAACATTTCACAATATCATTTATGAATATGCAAATTATATATGTGTTCAGGATTGAGATATATTCCGATACATATATGTATATTTAATTTTCCGTTTCAACACGTGGAACAACCAACAAAAACTTTATTACACAACATTAATGTTCACTACTGCACGCGTCGACCACTGGATTTCAACTTAGACCTCTCACTAGAGTCGCAGTCTGCATATCCTTTATTGTCCCTCTTCCTCGGTTCGCTTCCTTTTCACCGGAAGGACACACAGGAAGAGTTATTCGGGAAAAACTACTGGCTCTGTTCAGTATATAACATTAGCAACTGTAAAGGTCTAAACAAATATTATACACTGGGATGGGAATTAAAAAAAAAGGACTGTTCATTTAATTTACATATTTATAAACTATATGGTGGAAATATTCTATTGTAAGATTGATGTGATGTTTTAACAATGGGTAAGGATATGCAGATGCTAGGATTTTCCTTATTTTAGGGGTGCCTTTATTACACAACAGGCCCTCGAATCTGTGGAAATCTTGAAATTGCTCGACGTCACGGTCCGTGGCAACGTATCGTGCCATAAACACGTGTCGAACATTGTCAGATCCACCTCAAAACTGAGCTATCTTTTTAGAGCCTCGAAGTATTTTGCTCCGGGTCAACTTCTTCTCCTATATAAATCCCAAATTAGACCCGCTCTCGAATATTGATCTCACGTTTGGAGTTCGGCTCCTAAACATACCCTCGACCTACTTTAGAGCATACAGAGACGAGCGATCCACCTGATCGGGGACTCGGCGCTGATGTCGGGACTACAACCGCTATCACAACGAAGGCGCGTAGCCGACCTCTCTCTGTTTTACAGATATTATCACGGGTACTGTTCTTCGGAGATTCGTGGTATTGTTCCACGCAATTCGGTTTATATGCGCTCCACAAGACAATCTGACAGATCGCACCAGTTTGCGGTTCACCTCCCCACGGCGCGAACATCCTTGCATTAAAACTCGTTCCGTTACAGAGCGGGGAAGCTGTGGAACCGCCTTCCGGCGAGTTAAGGCCCCATTTATTCATATCCTTAAAAGACTATAGAATATATAGAATTATATAAAAATATGAATCACCCAAACAGTAATCATTTATTGACACCCAAAAGATGAATCGTCTAATCCCATACAACATAACGATTGTACATCACCATCCAAACTACTAGATGCCGCTTCAGATAATCTTAACGAATCGACAGTCAGATAATAATGATAGAGCGATTCCACTTTCTTTTTCTGGGTGATGTTGATCGAGTGAGCATGGCTCTTAAGTAGTAATTCTTCAACTTATTAGTACTATTAATTAAAACAAGTATATTTTTAATGTAAATTAACGTTTAGTTAATAATTTCCGGAGTTTCGAAATAGAAGTATCAAAAAGATTTGTAATCTCAGACTTTATTATTTAATTAAATAAAATATATTTTTTTGAAACAAGTCTAGATTACTTAACTCGCGCGAGTATTCCCGGAGCGTTACAACCTGCGACTGTTCAAAAAGAACTGCAATAGTTGTTTGGTGGGCATCTCGGGGCGCCCACTTGACGCTATAGGTCCGCCTCTCCCGAGAGAAGTGTAATAAAAAAAATGTTTTTTTGTGGTGACTTTTAAACACCTTGTATTCTCATATGCACTTAAAATTTGACTCGGCAATGTTTCTCTCGCTAAGTAGACTGAAGTGTTTTTAGAGTAGCTGAGGGATTGACTAATGGTGTGAAAATCATGCTGAATCACCGCTTCAAAGATAAGATATTATGGCACTACAATATTATTTATATGCCACGCAGAAGCGTGAATATATTTACTTCTTTTGCAATTCATACTTACTTGGTTCAAAGTACGTTGATGTACGATAGAAAATTCTGCACCAGCTTCATATTTGTGGCGTCGTATCGGAACATTTAGCAAATGTTATAATGACGGACTTGCTCCACTTCTGCCGTTGTGTATTTTGTCGCTCGCAGAAATTTCTTTCATAAAATAGAAGGAGAAACCGAACAAGGCCAACCGCTGTGTTTATTTAAATACACCAAAATAGATGAGCTATCAAGCACCTTCCCAATATATTTCTTTTAAGGACGAACAAATATCGAGTACACATATTTTGTAACACAGAACAGTACTTTTAAAAACTTCTCGTATACATAATTCACAACAGTTATCCAGGGAAACTTAGTACAATAGACCATCTTATTTTATTTCATATGCTGTTACCGTGCACATGTGGGAAGCCCTAATGTTCAAATTTCGGGTTAACGGCTGGATATGTCCTTATTTTTTACACAGATCACTTTAATAATGATAGAAGCAGTTTACTTTCGGTTTAGTCGTAATGACGTAATAACGGTAATGCGAATAAGAAAAAAGGGTGCGGAAGTAAAGCGTCACTCAGGACCACATTTGAAATGACTTTGCATACATACGTATCAAATGTTCCTTGGTAGCCCACACGTACGGTCCCTTATAATATTATTTTTATTAGGAGGATATTTTTGAAGTAGTCCAATTGTGGGCTGTAAGGGAACCGTAAAATAAAGATAATACGTGTGTTGGATACATTTAGGGTGTTACACACGGGAGCATTGATAGTTGGTTGCTCTTGATAGTCCCCACCTCGTTAACCAAATTTCACAGTGTAGGAATGAGGGTTAACCTTATGCAACTATTGCGAATTATTACGCGTTAACATCTTGATCACATCATTACGCATCTCGGGAAGTCGTTAGGATGTACGCATTCCACATATTACTATGTACGATTGGATGTAAACGAAACAGAACGGAACGGAGAAATTTAAAGATTCCACAGAATTGGTATAATTCAAGTTGAGGTATTTTTTTAGGTAGGATGTTACTCAAAAGACCCTTATTGTGGTTTGGATAGTATTCCCGGTATAATTGTTATACACATAAAATTCGAAATCCTATGGTGATCATTTCTCGCTGCCTTTTGAACAATTCGATTGATAAAAAATGTATCCAAGTCTTGGCATAATGAAGAAGAGTAACTCACTTGGGAACTTTCAATCACGGGCCAATTCGGTTTCAGCCCAATATCAGGAAGAAATTCGAATGAAGAATCAATTTCAAAAAAATGGTAAACAGATTATATTACTATGTAATTTATTTGAATTCAAGACATGCCACTTTGATTTCAGACACCAGCGGAATTTTTATGTCGAAACTACTTGTATAGAATACCTTGAGGAAGTCCTTAATAGGATTCTGTAGCACTTTGCATATCAGTGTCATTCTAGTATTGAGAAACAATTACACCATTACTAAATTCGGTGCTTATCAATCCCATGCTTCTTTTTTTGCAGGATAAAATTGTTATTAAGGGTGATTTCAATAAACATTACCCATAGCGGTCTTGCTCTTCCGAACAGGCGATATTCGACGGAAGGCCTTTTCTGGTCAGTCTGCTTTGTCGCTCCGCATAATGTGATCGCAACATAGTTACTGTTGAGGTGGCAGTGAGGGTTCCAATAGATTACACAGCGTAACCGTGGTGAAGAAGACAATACATAAAGACAGAATTCAAAGAATCATTAGCGTCATATACCAAAGCATTAATGCAGCTTATGTAGCGAACTGAAGCATTTTCGCATAGATGTGACTGTGATGTGATGCGACGGTGTTTTGATTCCAATCTTTTCTAGTGTTGGTTTGTAGGAGTGGCTGGCGTAAGAGGGAGTGGAAAGTCATGGGCTTACCTCAATTAAGAACAATTTTTTTAAATGTTTTGTTTTACCTCGAACTTTATTTCACCACCAGTCGCGATATTTTCTAATAATAACTGCCTCATTGAGTCATTCCCGATCATCCTCGAAACCTTAGAGACGAATCGCAAGCAATTAATTCCTATGAACTACCTTCATTTTAACTGATGGCAACCAGGAATTTCGTATTTGGAATTATGTTTGTGTTAACTTTTGTCTTATCACAGCTTGGTATGACTGCACCGATTCCCATAACCGTAATTTAAAACTTAATTTGCGATTCGCCGTGAGACGCTCATCCGTCTCACCTTAAATTTGGTTTTCTTTCTTGGATAATTTATACGAAGAGGTCTTTGGCATTGGTGATCCATTTGGTGCATCGTGATGTCTTATCCCATGGGTCGATTTGAGGGTAAGAAATCGTGATGTCGACGCAGGTTCATAATCATTGCTAAACCCTGTAAACACGCATGGCTATAAATACCGTGGTCGTGTATGTAATAGGTCTGCAAGTAGAAACTTGGCTTTTTGCTCATTATTGGAAAAGATACTTAGACAAAGATTAATAATCGAAATAATGACCATTGCTATTTATAGTCTTTTTCTATTTATGGGGTAGATGATAAATATCCTCGCGATAAAACTTGGTGGTTTCGAAGCAAAGTAGTCGTCAAGCCACTTTCGCACACTTTTGTAAGCCGCTGGTCTTTCAAACAAGACGACATCGACCTGAATTAGCGCTAATCAGAATGAGCCAAGCCTACGAACACGCCGCATGCTGAAAAATTTCCCAGCCTAACGAGAAAATTAGTTCCCGGGTTGTATGTGGATGAGGGGTGTCATGCAGCAAAATTACTTTGAGCCTTCCTTGGCCCGTCCCCCGCTTGGTAGAAACCATGACCTGCTGCGGGGGTTTAAACTACAATGAATCACTCAGTCTATGCTGATGGAAGTATACGCTTCCAGTAGACAGACTAGCGAGGAGTAACACACAAAGATCTACCGTCCCTAATCCAGGGTGTTACGCGTCACCGTGCACATTGGATGGTTTGCATCCAGGGGTATAACGGCTGTATTATAACGGCGCCTCTCTGACACCGGGTCAAACCAGAGCAGTAAGCAGACCTTACCATATCAAAGAGGCGCTCTGATATGATGGACTATTTGAAACCGCAGAGTGATCCCATGAAATGAATGATCAATACACAAAAAACAATCTCATGAAAAACCCGGTAGGCGTAGGTGTGATGAGCCGACACTACCCTAAGGGAACAAATCATCAAGAAAACACCGACTCAGCAAAAAGAAGACGTAGGGGAAAACGGAAAAAGCGGGATATACGCATCGGCACGCGGAATGTTCGAACGTTATATAAACCAGGCGCGATACAGACGGTCGTAGAAAACACGAAACAATATAAAATGGACATCGTCGCGCTTCAGGAAGTCCGACTCCCACATCCAGTAATCGAAACCAACGGATTTACACTGGTGTGTGGAGGTACGGATACACATAACCTCGGAACCGGCTTCATCATAAGCAATAAGATTATGTCGGTGTTAAAAATACAGCACCCATTAATTATGTATGAAAAAGAAAAAGTGGCATGATCCCTGAAGAGGACTTCTTTCAATTTCAATTTAATTAAAAACTCTCATGGTGCGAAAGAGGAGGTATTTTGTAGGGGATAATAATGAAATATGGCGCAAGGCTAATAACCTTGCCCGGAATAACAAATTATTATGGGCAATTTAACAAGTCTCGGGTAAGGACCGGATACCGCTGGAGATACTTGCTAAATAAGGCCAAAACCGGATCCCGATTGTAGTGCCGATGATGATGATGATAATGAAATATATTGGCGGGAGGCTAATAACCTTGCCCGGAAAAACAAATTATTAAGGACAATTTAACAAGTCTCGGGTAAGGACCGGATACCGGTGGAGATACTTGCTAAATAAGGCCAAGACCGGATCCCGATTGAAGTGCCGATGATGATGATGAATAATGAAATATGTATACATTTAAAATAAAATGATTTGGCGTATTCGTTTCATTATTTTATATATCAATGTTATGTTGGGAATATTAAATGGACTTTGTTATAGGTGGGAGAAAAATGGTAGGGCTTCTTGGAGCACTACAACACCATCGCCGGCTAGGAGCAACATCCCAACACCACATCACCATATACCACCATTCAACAGCCTCAACAACGACAGCAGGTATCCTCCTTTTTCTTTATTATTCTCCTTTAAATTATTCGAATAGTGCCAATCGAATACACTGGCTACGCTTAAAATATTATTAACGCGAACAAAAGGCACATAGTTTAGTCTGGATTTGTTGAAGTGTAAAGGATTTCCTCGATACAATTCAAGACAAATATCAAAACGCAAATTAGATATATTGACAAGCGACACTATTAAGCACGTACACTCGTTGAATTTGCCGATTCTGTCGTATTTTCCTTTTGTTTTCCTAGAACCCAGTTTTTCTTTCGCTTAACTTAATATTTTGTATATTAAACAATATTAGCAAATACATTATTATTTCCCTGTGAGACAAGAAACCAATGCAACGCTATAGATTTTTCCGAAAATAGTCACTTACATTATAAAAACAAAATTTAATTAACGTTGTAAGCCCTTTCGGGGTATTGATCCTGAATATTGGAAGGTACATATATAAATAAAGTAAATATTTTATCGTAGAAAGCAGCAAAAATACAGGAAACACAAGTTTCATAACAAAATCAAGCAGTTTACCCTTAGTCTCTACAGTTTGCTGCTTTTTCTTTTTTTTAAATTGTTGTTACGATCGTAAATATAAATAGCTTAGGGTGTAAAAAGAACAACAAGTAAATATACCAAAACAAGTCCTTAAGGCATCGAACAAGATATTATTAAATCAAATTAGATCAAGCCACCCCTTTAAAGAGGATATAACTTCCCTTTTTTTTATTTTATAAACTAGGGTTCGAGCCTTTAATCATAAGTGTCGCAAACCAACTGAAAACAACGATTTGAATTATTATATATGTTTCTGTTTAGTTCAACGAACATTTTTCTAATTTAGTATGTCAACCAACAAAAATGAATTAGTTCGTGTTTTATTTTGTGTAAGAAGATATGAAGAACATTAAGAATGCAACGTAACATAAAAATAAAAACTAAATTAGTCAAGATAACTTTGTAATAAAAATCATAAACAATTGTAAGCCCCTTCCGGGTACCGATTGGCATACACACCTCGCCGTGATATCCTCACACCCACACTCGACTTCCTTTCGGTTCCAAACCAACCCCCTCGAACCCTCGACTTCGCTCGACTTCTTTTCAACGTCTTCCGACTCCGTTCACTCACACTCAACTCCGGTTCCGCCTTAAACCCCCCCCCGACTCTACACGCCATCCCTCGACTCTCTTTAATCTCTGCAAGGCTGGCTCCTTACTAACCATCAGCTACTGCGCGTAGCAAACAATCGTTAGAACGTCTGGTTCTACCCCGTTTTCGATCCTACTCGACTCCACAGGCTTCAACTCAACTCCTTCAAACCCGGCTCTTCTCAACACATTGGCGCACAGTGTCCACCACCCACACTCGACACACCTGACTCTTTTCAACGCTTTCGACCCCACTCAATTCCCACAATTCCGGCTCCTCACTTAACCACAGCTACTATGCGTAACAACATTCAGTAGGACGCCCGGCTTTACCCCTCTCTCGGACTTAAAGATCTCACTCCTTAGGGCCCTTAATGTCTCCCAAGCACCTCAGCAACCCCATGTGGGAAATCAAACAGATACCACCGGACTGAGACCCCACCCCAGAGCATCTTATGCAGGTATCCCAATCATTAGGCCCCACCACGGCCCAAATTACCTCGGCAACCAAGGGACAAACACGCCGACACACACACACCATGTGCATCAACCACCCTTCAGAGCGCGTACCATTAATTGCAGGGCGCCCTGCGGTTCGACACAACAAACCACCCACCAGGAGCCCCTCTAAATCTAGTCGCCTACCGCCAACCAAGTGCGACCGGCTGGCACCTCCTCATAAGTTGCCGTTCGGTCGAGGACGCAGCGAAAGAACAATTTACCATAGAACAGCATATAGTGTGTTTCAATTACTTCTGGTGGACGGTTTTTTATGCAGTTTTGCACAGTTTTGGCGTTCGGCGGAACTTTTAGTAGTGCGTGGGTTGGTAGTAGAACTGTGGGGTACGAATGGTCTGTGCGTCGGCTTGGACGCAGATTCTACCATCCACCCACTACTTCGTGTACAGCTGGAAATTGTTCGCCGGAAATTGTCACCCAGAAACGTTCAACACAAGAGGAGAAGAAAACGCCAAACACCAGACAAGCGAAACACACTGCTTAATGTTGTTTGGTACTGTTGATCGGGTCTTCCTGCTTCGGTTGAGTACAGGTGTTCTTTGTCCTGGTGATGTCGGAAGTACTTGCACTGCACTGTTTGGTGTCACTTTTTGAAGGCACTGGAACTGTCTTTGTGGTGATTGGTAAAGCACTGCCAATGTTTTTAGGAGCACTATGTATCGCCAATGTTTAAAGGTTTGGAGGTTGAGTGTTCGCTTTTTTATAACATAAAAAAGGTCGTCGCGTCACCAATGTGGTGATGGGTGACTCGTACGCCTTCACGAGCGTGGGTTCAGCAACACATCCACAATTTGTTAAGAGAAAAAACAAAACGAATAGAGCACACAGGTTTCTTTATTTAAAATGTTTTTGTTGCTTAATTTTCTACTAAGATAGTTTTAGCAAGACACTTGGTTACACTATTACAATAACACATTAGATTCCACGTCTATAGTTACCTTAGCTTAACGTACACTCTCAATTTGTCTTCAACTGGTTGCTATATTTAATTAAACACATGCACTTCCGCCCTTCCACAGGAATTGATCATTCGCGCTATTTATTAGGCCGATGTGCCAAGAGGAACCAAATTGATAATTTGTATACAGACTACGAAATGAACTCAAGAAGGCAACCGTGCTAACGACTCGCGACTCGTGTATATGGTTCGGCTGTTAAGATCTGACTCAGTTTCCTTGAAATACTTAAATATGTATACATACAATTAATTGTTAGACCACTTAACCATGTTAAAAGAGACAAGAACATCTAATATTAACAAAGTGCCTTTTACGTATACACTATTACCTTGAATTGTTCCATATTTTTTGTTTCTTCCAAGATAAAAATACTGTAAATATTTTTCTGTGGCACGAAACATTCATATTGTTAAAAAAAGAAGGAAACATAATGAAATAATAATACACTGATATAAATAATATACGTATGGAATCATAGAATTAATTATTTAGGTTGTGTTTTAAGCAGAAATTAATTAACGGTTTTAAGTGCAAATATTCACACAGTTCTCATTGTTAACACTATCTTCTATCGTAAACGTAGACAACTTGTTCGAGGCAATTATTCTACCAGTGTAAGAAAAGAGTATAACTGGCTTAACTAGTTAAAAGTTGTTAATTCCAATACAAATTCCGAAACATTTTCGTCAATAAACAAAATTCGTAACGTATTTATGAAAGAAATGATATTTATATGGATGCACATATGTCCGGAAATATGTGCATTTGTATGAGTGCGTTTCTTTTTCTTTTTCTTTTTTTTGTAAACTATTAACGACTATCTATTTCTTCTCAAGTCATAAGAACTAAAATTATCCCCAAATATATCATAAAATATACGAAGATGTTTCAGAAAATCAGCTATCATTATCATAAGAAATTAATAAACGTAAATACTATACTGTTATAGTAGGAATTCAAATAACAAAACCCCCCACAATATTTGAAACTATTAATGAATAAAAATATAAGAAGTATTGCACTAAACCACATAGGTATAACCGAACACATATCATATTTTGCCGTACGTAAATAACCCGATACTTGTGATACTTAAAACATACGACATAAATGATAGATTCCTGAGTTATTAAAAAAAACAGCACAATTTCCCTATTGGAATTCTTTAAGTTTAATGTAATTTTTTTTATTGCCGTAAATATGTCATGGTATGTTTCCATTAATCACTTAATTATTACAACAAATATGATAATATTGTAAGCCCCTTCAGGGTATTAGTTAACGTGCAACTCTCCGTAACCGCACATACGACTCCTCCGACTCTCACTCGACACATTTCAATTAGTAATAAACAGCCAAATAAATTAAGATAATTAGGTTGAATCGTTTAAATAATTGTCAGAATCCTAGACCGAATTAGCCCAATAGTTTTCAGGATCGTACTAAAATTACGTAAACGCATTAATACGGTACATTTAAATATAAAAATAATCGGGATAACGACTAAACGGCTCATATCACGACTTCACTCGACCACTCTCAATTCTCAGCGACTTCCTTGGACTTATTGACATTGCTCGACCATCTGCGACTCCTTTTAACTCATTGGTCGTCCCCCCACTCCTCGCGTCCTCTGGCGATCTATTACCACTTCCTCCGTAGGAAGTTTGACTTGACTCTACCCTTTAGGCATTATCCATTACACGATGGCCCGTACTCAGAACGCCCCACCCCAAGAGGATCAAGAACAACTCGAGTCCCTCGAGTTTTACGACGCCTCCAGCGCCGACTTCCCTGATACACAAGTCACTACCGACCACGAAGCGACAGCACAACCCGCTCCCCTGGCATTTCACGATGCCCCCAGTGTCGTTAACCGACCCAACCCTGCCAATATTAATCTGCCCCCTGTTGACGGGGAGGACCCTGAACTTTGGTTTGCTGAGACTCTACCCGACGCTCTGGACGAGCCCGGAAGTTTGCTGCAACAACGCTTGGCGGCCGAAACCAACCTTTCGGGAATGAGACCGTCCCTTTTCCTGACCCATTTACGCTCTATAGTGGGCACCAGGATCTCGGACGACCTAATACGGCCTCACTTTTTGAGATGTCTCCCCCACCATGCCCATTCGGCACTCGTAGCCCAACCCAATCAGAGCTTAGGCTATTTAGCTAAAATTGCGGACGCAATTATGGAAAGCTCATACCAGCAATCTGAGCCTCCAGCGTACCAAGTAGCGGCGGTTTCTTAACACGTCACTCAACCTACACGGCATCCTTTTCCGCCATTAACAGCCCCACCGGCGGCTCCGGTGCGTCAACCTTCTCCGTCATCACATCTCAGAAGGCCTGCCTCAACCAATGTCACACGGCGGACCCAAGAGGACAGGCCCAACGAATTCCGCCCGAGAAGTTTTCCTGCTCAGGTCACCATTTCTGACCTTCGTGCCATACAGACCTCAGTCCTCCGCGAACTAAATCAAATTCGCGCGGAAGCGAGAAGCAACCAACGAGGCGCTCAGAATCGTGCCGTATCTAATCGTCCCTTGGATCGGCAACATCCTTCCCAAAATCCCCTTCAGTGGGCCAACTTTCGCCGAGCACTACCTCGGCCTTCACAAAACGGCAACATTCAGAGGCAAAATACTCCCAACAACGCCGCCTCTCTCCCTTTGTGCACCAATCACCAACGATACGGTGATCGCACATTTAATTGCAAGTCGCCCTGTGGTTGGACGCAACCAGCCACCAATCAGGGACGACCTTTAGAAATAATTTTGCCGACCGATACCCTCGCGCAACCGGCCGGCACCCCTGCTATAAATCGCCTAACCATCCGGGATTCTAAACTGAATATCGCTTTTACTGTCGATACCGGCGCCGATATTTCAGTCCTCCCGCGATCGTTTGCTCCGCGTAACCGCGTGCCCGCCGCGCTTAAATTGTCAGCTGCGAATAATACGCCGATACTTACGTACGGACGTAAAAAGCTGACACTACAGCTTGGTCTTCGACGTCCGATCACTTGGCGTTTCGTCATTGCGGACGTGAATGAACCCCTAATAGGTTCCGACCTATTAGGCGCACATAATCTGTTGGTCGATTCGACCCATAACAGACTAGTGGCTCCAACCGCACCCCCCTTGCCCATGTCGGCATCCTCAGCGGTAACTTCAAGGGCCACAGAGTGCACAGACCCGTTTCAAGCCATGGTACAGGAATTTGTTAGCACAACAATTCCTCTACCTAACCAGCGTCGACACAAAGCCACGGTGTTTCATCACATAGAAACACGTGGCCCCCCGGTGAGCTAGCGTCCACGTCGACTGGCTCCCGAAAAATTACGTGCGGCGCGCGCGGAATTCGAGCACATGATTGAATTAGGTATCTGCCAACCGTCGGACAGTCCCTGGGCAAGCCCACTTCACTTAGTGAAGAAACGTTCTGGTGAGTGGCGCCCATGTGGCGATTACAGGCTGTTGAACGCAGCAACTGTCCCGGACAGATACCCTATTGCACACCTCTACGATTTTTCGTACAAGTTACGAGGGTGCAATGTCTTCACTACCCAGGATCTCACCAGGGCATACCATCAAATTCCGGTGGCGCCAGAAGACATCCCCAAGACCGCAGTCATTACACCTTTCGGACTCTTCGAGTTCAAAGTGATGACTTTCGGCCTCACTAATGCCGCACAGACATTCCAACGTTATATCGACACGGCTTTACGTGGTCTAAATTGCTGCCATGCATATCTGGATGATATTCTCATCGCCTCCAAAGACCATGCCGAACATAAACGCCACTTACGTCAGGTCCTAGAGCGCCTCCGTGAATTCGGTCTTGTCATCAACCCAGATAAGTGTCAATACGCCAAGGAGCAAATCACCTATCTGGGTTATGTCGTTGACAACCAGGGCATTCGCCCACTACCAGACCGTGTGGAGGCCCTCATGAAGTATCCCCGGCCTACTAACGTGAGTGAGCTTCGTCGATTTCTGGGCATGATTAACTTCTACCGCCCAACACTAAAGAACGCTGCCCAAGTTCAAGCTCCCCTAAATGAGTTCTTAAAAGGAGCTAAGCGTAATGATAAGCGCCCCATTAATTGGACAGAAGTCTCTGATCGAGCATTCCAACTGTCCAAAGAACAATTGGCAAATGCCACCTTACTCCGATACCCCCTCGAGGGAGCGGCACTTTCTATCCAATGCGACGCATCGGATACCGCAATCGGAGCCGTCCTTGAACAGGACATTGAAGGCCGACCGGAACCACTCGGTTTCTTTTCAAGGAAACTGAGTCCCACAGAGCGACGTTACAGCGCCTATGATCGCGAATTACTGATGTAGCGGTTCTTTAATACATTCCCAAAGAACCGTCCATCCTCTTAAATGAACCACCTTCCAAACTCACCATACCTACCTGCAATTTTGGGGCAGCGTAAGCTACCCTTCATTCTCTTTCACCTGAAAGTTAAATCTTAAGGCATGCATCACATTGAATTTTTCCGTTTATGATCCGTACCATATCTCCATCGGCTCGGCGTGTCAGCAATTATATTAGATAAATACTAGCTGGCCAGCGTAATTGTTGACATAACTGAAGCCGATGGTTTCTTGCTACGGTTCATATCCATTTATTGCTCCAGTCCCAAGGTTCGCAACACTTGCGACCAATTTCCTTTGTCGGTTATCTACCGATCATGGGATATGGGCACTAATATGATTGACGTTAGACAATCATAACCCAAATCATGCTAACGATGCTCCGGCCTGTAAAACAAACAAAAGCTACCATAGCCTAGGTCATAGGCGAGCAAACGGTTTGCTTATCGCCATGAAAACTCTATAGCCTACAATGGCATTAGCATGAACGCCTAAGTAAACACGATGTGCACACCAAAAATTGAAATCATTAACGGATTATTACAAGGGGATTTCAATGATGTTCAGCGATACTGCAACAACTGGAAACTCAAAATCAATATCCAGAAGTGTGAAACCATCCTCTTTAGAACACCACTGGCTCAAGCTACCAGAGACACCAGGATAAACTGGCGAAAGCTAGCTATTATGGGACCACACCAACAAACACTGGAAACCAAAACCGTAGTCAAATACTTAGGCATCTGGCTGGATCAGTATCTATATTTTAACAAACTTGTGGAAGCTGCCCTAGCCAGGGCAAAGAAAGCTTACGCTATGACAAGGAGACTGTTTCATAGTAGTCAACTTGACAGCAGAGTTAAAGTTATATGCTACATGGCTCTCATCAGACCGATGATCATATATGGATGCCCAGTGTGGTTTAATGTGGGACCTAGCTTAATGGAAAAGATTCGGATTTTTGAGAGGCAATGCCTCAGGACGTGCTTTAAGTTACATCGGACTCCTGAATCCGATCACAAAAAATACTATCCCAATGAAGCGCTGTACAATGGGGCCAATATAAACAGAGTGGATAACTTTATGATCAAGCTGATCCGAGGGCATATTGCGAGATCAATGAGCTCACAGAACGATTTGATTTTTGGTGCATATTACCCAAACAATATGTATTGTCGGGTGGTACGTCGCAATGGCTTTATTCCACCAGAAGCATTCCTTAGTCTTGACATGAACGGCCTCATACAAAATGAATCCGCTATACCGCTGATTTATCACGTGCGTCGGTCGGGTATAGATAAACGAATATGTTTTAATCGAGAGGTTGCGCACACTAATAAAGAGAGCCTGCAGTTCAGTACGGCAGTAGCACAGAAAGACCGAAAAGACGCGAATAAGCAACACCAGAGATTTTGGTGGCTGAGTGGCAATTAAAACCCTGTTTCCTTATAAAACTAAAGAAATAATAATAATAATAATTAAAAAAAAAAAAAAAAAAAAAAAACCCCGACAAACAACGGAAAGCTTACATAGATTTAGCATTTCGAAAATTTACTTTTGATGTTAGGTTTAGAATAGAGTTAAGTTAAAAAAAAAAAAAAAAAAAAAAAAAAAATTCTATAGATAGTTTAGTATTTAAGTTAGATATAAGGTAAAAACAATAACAAGAACAAAGTTTTTTCTTTTCTTCATTTTCTTTGTATCCAATTAAGTTCCCTAAAAATGCATGTAAACAAAATAACCATAATGTCGAAAGACAAATTTTCATGCTTTAAGCGTATGCATGTAACTTAGAGAGTCCGCAAGGGACCAGTAAGTTAAGAAATAAGATAACATAAGCTAGAGTTTAATCATTTTTGTCTAGCAAGTAAGTAAATTATAATAATAGGAAGAAATAAAAAATGATATCTATAAAAAAAAAAAAAAAAAAAAAAAAAAAAAACACGATGAGCATATCATCGTGACCCTTGAAATGGCGTTTTTGTGTATCTTGAAGCAAAAACCTATTTCGTTCTCAGGCGCAGGTCATCAAAGATTTATGGCCCTCGAAATAGCGTTTCTGTTTATTTAAGACACAGAAGCCTATTTCTCCCTTCGGCGATTTTTCGCCATCGCATATATCTATAATACCAATTCATTGCACCAGCCCATGTTTATTTAGGTGCATTTTCGTCGATTGTCGATATACAGGCTGAAGGGCAACGTACATGTCCCATACGGACACATATAGAATCCTCCCACACCAATGTAATCCACACCGTGAATCTGGCAGATATGGATGGTTTCTGGGAGTCAGATGTCAGTCTTTATAGAAGACAGTCGCACCCTTTTAACGTGAGTTTTTATCAAGAGTGCAATACCGTGTAGAGAGAAAGTCGTCGCCAGTAAATTAATGTCCGGTTAAAAGCCTAGAGTTAACGTATACAAGTAAAAAACTGAATCGATGTCATCGTGTGCCGCCTCAAAACAGGGTTTAATAAAGTGGAACAAGCATATAACCTTGAACAACTGTGTGTGTTTTTGTTTATAAATACATCGGTGGATCAACTTTTTCTGTGTTTTCCTGGAGAGTTAATTTAGTGCTTCCAATAGAGTTGTGAGGTATTGCGCTGAACCTGCGTCCATGCCGACGCATAGTCTAAATACCCACAGAACCAGCGCCCATGCCGGCGCACCGACTACCTCCTCCACAGGCATGTTACATATTAGTCCGATTTTTCATTACTTGTGCTAATTCTCCCTCCGCCGAGCTTTGGAATGTTTGGCATTTCGCTGTCATGTAATCTAACACGGTGTAGTGCTCTAAAAAGCCCTACCACCTTTTTCCCCCATTCATCATCATCATCATCATCATCATCATCATCATCATCATCGGCACTACAATCGGGATCCGGTCTTGGCCTTAATTTAGCAAGTGCTGAGGCTTGTTAAATTTTCCATAATGATTTGTTTTTTTCCGGGCAAGGTCATTAGCTTTCCCCCATTCCTACATGGAAATCTCAGAAATATTACCCTAAAACCCAAAATCCTATCAAAACTCGAAAAACCCCAAACATGATCCAAAATTCGCAATAAACGAATAAAACATACGTTTTCGCTTAACATCTGCCCCCCCCCCCCCCCTACCCCCGGCATAATTTAATCCAAAAATTCAAATTAAAATTAAAATTCACAATAAACGAATCTAATATTCATTTATCGTTTCACATTTGCCCCACGGCATCATCAAAATCCAAAATTCAGAGATCGTTATCTCTATCTGGAAAATTTCATCAAGTAAAAAAAATAGAAAACCGAATCCAATAGTTTCCTAAGAATTCAAGAAATTGAATTGTTATCTTAAGTAAACACTGAGCATCTCACTCAGGATACCGATTTTTGTATTCGTGTAAGAAATTGCCCATTTTTGAGATACAAATCTCGATTTGTTTTCCTTTATAAAGGAATAGTAAAATGATCTCCGGACCGCAGTTAAACATAATTATATGTCCCGATAGGACATACATTTGAAGACATACATTTGAAGACATACATTTGAAGACATACATTTGAAGACATACATTTGAAGACATACATTTGAAGACATACATATGAAGACATACTTTTGAAGAGGACATACACTAGAAGTAGAGCCAGAAGGAAGTAATCCCCAAGGAAAATCTTAAATAAAATCTTCAATAATGCTTAAGAAAACAAACCAAACCTTGTTTTCATTCCTTGACTAACCACTGGGTAAGTACAGCCATAGTATCTCCACAAAAGGGTAAAATTTACAGATCTGGAGTATCACCTGGTCTCCACGGAAAACCAGCGGAACCAAGGATTGAGGCCCAATTAAGGACGTTGCTCTTCCCTCTGGATCAGAGGAAGCAAGCCGACGACCCCTTGCTGTAGTGCGTTGTTTCAGGAGCGGTCTATAAGAGATCCCACATCCTTTTCAGGATAAGGAGACGCGCTTCCTGAAACAGAAACCTACTACAACGGCATCATGAAGCATTTTGGTTCACCATACCGTTCGCTGTGTATTTGGAAATAATCAAGTTAGATGGTCTTTTGTTTGAAATTTGATGGTGAGCAGGTCGCTGTTTACACATGTTCGATATACCATATTCGAGACTCCTGGTTAAGGAATTACTGGCAAAAATTACCTTTACCGTTCTTAAATGTTCTATTGCCTCGGTTTATAGCAAAAGAGTGTTTCTCTTTCTAGTCGTAAGATTGCACTCCCACTCCCGAAATCATGCATTAAAATCCCCATTAAAATGTACTACCGAACACTTCGTCCAATGGCACGGACTAGATTGTCCATTAAGTTTTCAAATTCGCTGATATTTAGACTAGAAATTACATAGAAACTGACGTAATAGAAGCCAACAAATGTTTGTACTTCGGTATACATTTCCCCCAAATATGTGTGGAGTGCCCATTATAGTCTCCATGCATATAACACCAGCGTGTACCTAAACATCTTTTCCTCATTTCTCGCTAATTATTTTCCACCGCCCATCACTTTAATACCCTTATTATTATTTTTTTTTGCAGAATTGGCATTTGCCAAAGTTAAATCAAGTACTTATTCAAGTAGAGACCTACATATGTTTAAGAGACATGTGTTAAATTAATGTGATTTCTTAAATGGAAACAAAGTCTGAAATTCTGGGAAGCCTTAAAGATTTGAATACTAACATTTGGGTAGACCCACAATTTCACCTAAATACTTTGTGTGACAGATTGCAAATTGGTTTTAATTACACCGAAGTGTGATAATTCTTCAAAACGAGGGAACAAACACATAAAAATAAGGTTTTGTCAACCCAAGAGTGACGCCGTATATAGTATTTGTGAAGTTTCTGCGCAACACCTGCATAAAATTGTTCGTTTGTTCTTCAAAAAATGTTAAGGACAACTTTTCTTAACAAGATATTTACACTCCATTAAGGATAAAGTCAAGCATGGTAAAGTATCACTCCCTTCCAAAAATTTACATAAATTTCTGATGCCAAGTATGCCATAAATTTTAAGCCTCGTTGCGTTTATGAGTCTATTTGTTTGTATTTCTATCCCTTTTAGAGATATTTCAATACGTGTCGAGCAGAAACATTCTCGTAATTTTTACCCATATAACACATTGTTTTTTTTTTTTGTTCTATTATTTCTAGTCGGCCATTAGTGAGTGTTTGTAATGGGCTGTTTCTCTTTAGTCTTATATGATCCACCCTATATTATTATTTGTTATAACATGGTGAATTTATTATGAACACTTGGATCATCCAAAGAGATCTTTTTGAGAAGCAATAGCTTGCTGAGGTTGAAGTGTGTTCTAAGTTATATTGCTGAGCCATACAACAGTCTATCGGTCTGTTCAGGCAAATGAAAAATCATTGAAAGCATGCAAATATAACTATCCGGATCAGTAAATAGAGTACATCAATAATCAACTCTTTATTAAAGTAAAAAGTTGTTATGCTGGCAACGAATTTTTGTTCATAAACCAATATATTAAGTAATACAGATGGCAGCTTTATACGAAGCATAAAAAAATTTTTTTTTTTTAATTATTAAATAATTTACAACATAACGGATTTTATTATGTAAACAGGTTATTAAGTTTGATTTATGTATTCTAAAAAAATGGGCGCATTTAAGAACCACTCATACGCTGCGAAGAATCAAAGTTAAGTAAGAAAATCCATGTTCGATTCTCGCTCGTGCAATTTAATCATGTAACATTTCCGTAAAACCTGACCATTACCTATTGCCGAAGTTCTTGTTGACTGGGGAGTTCGATTGTAGCATATTTAATGCACAATTCACAAATCGGTAATAAGCAATGTCCCATGCACGGCAAACAGAAAATCATTGTTCCACTAATTAAAAACACAGAGTTCTGAAATTCCTCGGAATTAAAACATTTTTAGTCCCGAAACAATGACAACTAAGAAATCCATCGACATTTCAATATCATATTAGCTAATTATAAGATTATTGACTGACAATTAAAAACATATTTGCCACCAAGCCAAATTGGTTCCCAACTCGACTGGCTTTTACAGAAGCGAAGAAATAGAGGTTCGTAATAGAGCCAAAGCTTAGATTCCAGATCGAAAAAACTGCAGCACAATTGTCTTTAAAGTCCGGAGTTTTGTTCATGTTCGCAAGTAGAAACTAGTTCTCCAAAACATGTGAAAGTAAGTTCAATTATTTCCGAAAGAAACCAGTGAAGTTGTGTGTAGGTTCAAAAGTAGCTCATGGGACTTGTATGTTAATTGAGCTTTAAGTGAGATTCATACAACATTTATATTTATTTATATGTGTGTCTTACTTGATTTAGTTGTTGGGTTCCGTTTGCTTCAGCCCGTGTATAGGCGACTGCTTTGTGTTTTGCCTTTATGTTCCTTCGGGCCAACCGGCACCTTGTTTTCTTTTCACAGCTGAGGCTATCGCAGTTTAAAAAAAAAGAAGACGGTTACGTTGTTTTTTTAGCGTGCATTTATTTCAATATAATCAGATGCACACTTGTACTGTTGACTTTTAATTTTAATTCTAACTATTCAGAGTAACATGCCCGCTGTACCAATGCAGGGCTGCAACCTGTTACTCTGTACTTTCTGATTTTAATCCCGTGCACACTTGTGCTGTTTAATTCTAATTGATTTTTCCCTGGAGCGGAGATCCCTTTTTATGCTTAATAATCTAAATCGAATTTCACATACTTTCCCACGACTAATCGCTCACCTTCAGAGAGTCACCCGATGCTAGCCCCAGTCGAAGGCCATGCCAACGACGATGGGAACTGCAACGTTGCAGTTCTGTCGCAATTCACCCTGAGGTGGCAACATTACGCCTAATCTGCCTGCAGCTCCACCCCAAGGCCATGGGAAAATTTCGATTCAAGGTGATGCGAATTTGATTTGCCCATAGCAGCTAGCATACATGTGCATGGTCATGGGTGGAATTAGTTTGCAGACTATGGGGTGTCAGGTGATCATCAAGGTGATGAGAATTTTTGTTTGCTTATAGCAAATAGCATGAAATATTAGTGCAGGTGTAGGGGCATGGGTGGTATAAAATACTTTGCACTGCACTAAAATATATAAAAAATGCAAACACACACAGAGAATAAGCACTCAATTAATTAAATGAAGCACGGAAACCTGTTTCTAATTTAAATACACTTTATTTAAGTAATGTAGTTTGTCTTAAACCCATTTAAATTGGGTACACCGAATGATAGCCACAGCGAACACTGTCGAATATAGTGTTTGGGGTTGAATACATTTTTAATTAAGGTTGTCTAAAACTCTCCTCTTTATGTTGGGGTTCTGAGAGAAAACACAACGCTGACACTGAATTAAATTTAGAAAACGTATCGAAACGATTTGAATTATTGCACGATGTTTTTAAATGGAACATTTTTCGGGAAGCAAAATATTAACCGCGTATGGAATTCGACGAAGTCATACAGTAAGCGCAAACCACCGATGTTCTTTTTCTTAATCACCGTCAAAGAGTTACTCGCAGCGACTTTTGAAACGCGATCGGCTTTTATGTTTTATGTCCATCTAGGACGATGGATACGCACAGACTCTCCAATAAAATGTCCAAACCGGACGACGTTCGTACATAGACACACCTTTATCTCTCTTTCGATCGTGTAAACCGAAAGATGTATCCATTGCTTAGACACAATAGATCTTTTTTGATACACATGAGGTATGATTCGCAGTACATTTCCTGAAAATCATAAACATTGAAATGTTTATGATCTGCGAGACCTGATTGTGTGGATGCGTGTATACAATTCTTAGAACCTTGTTTTTATACAAGCGATCATTTATGGTCAACGACGGCAAAGATGCTTTATTGCTTCGTTACCATAGAATTGTTCTTTGTTTTGAGTAGCACATTATTTTCTTTGTGCCGTCATGGATTTTTCCCAGATATGGTATCTGGATTCCATGATTTGCCCGTATATGCATTTTGTATCTAATGCACTTTTACAGATACTCATTGGATTGGATATGTTGATTTGGATTAATCAACATATGGGGTGTCACATGGAGGTGAATCCTGTCAATGGTGGGGGATGGCCCCCAAAAGGGTGAGCGCTGGAGGGGGGGGGTGGGGGGGGGGGGGGTAAGCGTTGCGTGTAACATGGGTATGGATGGAACGTGGGAATTGCAAAATTGTAATTCTAGTTATGAGAATTGGAAATGCTTGATAGGAATTTGCATTTAGCAACAGGTAGGCGTGTCATAAAGTTTCACGGTATACTGAAGGGATTCCGTCGGTTGCAGCAGGAGATTATTTAAATGCTACACCGAAAGAATTCCTTTGGTTTAAAGGTATTAAAATTTGTCCTATGTGCATGCAACGTTATTGTATTGTAGAATTTTGTGTATAGCATTCATGTAGAGTGTAGGAAGTCTGGAGTTCATTGTACAATATGTGTACAACATGAAATGTTTGTTGCGTGGGGCAATACCACAGTACGTATGTATGCATGTAACAAAGATTAAAACTACTACGCTTTCTCAAATGTAGTACACATTTCTGATCATTTGTGAAGGGTATCAAAAACTCTATCCTCAGTGTCAAAAATTCTACCATCTTCATCCATTCTTTCGCTTATAGTTAATGATAGACTATTCACCAACGCAAGATAGAAACTACTTCTTGAGTATTTCGCAATCAACTCAACACTACCTAATACTATATCAACTCCACCTCCACCCGAGTACAAGCACCATACACAAAATCGCTTTCGCACCTGGACTTTTACTTATGCACATAAAAAGTTGAACATTAACAAGTAACAAGTCCTCTAGCTAAGATGGTATTTATCCTACATTTCCAAAAATATGTTCTTCCTCACTTCCGCAACAACTGCGATGGCCTTGTGGGGTGGAGGGTCGCGACGCCAGCATGGGCGAGAGTTCTACCACCAACCCACAACTTCCATACAGATCCGCCGAACCCCAAAAGAAACCTATTCACCGGAAAAACAAAACAAACCTCCACAACACACTGTCCACAAGGAGTAAGTAAAAATGAAACACTGTTTGGTATATTGTGATGGATGATCTTTAATTTATTTAACTGTTTAAAATTCGGGGAATGTTCGCAATTATTTTATTATAATGTCAAGTCGTTTTAAGTGCAACTGAGTTTTATCTTACTTAACTATCCACTGAATACATTTTTGTTCTTAAATGATATCCAACTCACTGCTCGCAAACACAAACGAGATTTAATACGGAGATTGCAAATCATCGATCACCGCATCTTATGCTTCCGGAATTAATTGACCGAATGAAACACGACGACGTAAGGCACACGTCCCGCAGGGGCGCAGACTCCGATGCACACCCTACGGGGGGTGATAAAACCAATACTTGTGCGCGCGCTGAAGGTTGGAAAAAGACTCCACGGTATTTACGCATCCCCGGCGATACGGGGAGCGGAAGATAAACCGTCCGGATCGGCGGTTGAAATACGACCTCGTGATTCAACCCTCGTTTGGGGTGAGTTTGGTGGTGTGGTGAAAAGGAAATGAAATTTGCTTTGACCAGTGACCAATGGAAGGCGATCTCTGGCACTGGTGGCGTGCGTGTGTGATCGTACCCATCACCGTGTTTATCGATGCATTTAGCAAAGGATAAACGAAACCTGAAACGAGGAAAAAAGAACAAAGGGATCGAATAGATCATTGTTTACGCTGTGCATTGTGGCTATCATAGACGGCAATTCATCGGAGAAATGGTGCTGAAAACAAATAAGGACATCATTATCAGCCGTGGATGAGTGGTGCGGATGCCTTAATAGATGCGTCGCCATTAGGAAAAGGTGCTAATGGGTTTTATTGTTTATGGCCTCTTAGACTACAGTAGGAACCGAGTTCTTGTTTATACTAGGAAATGCTAGAGGATTCGGTTCCGATGATAATGCTTGGGATGTGGTAATTGTTTGTCGATTGGACAAACGAATCGCGGGTCGGTTTATTGCAGCTGTTTATATAGCTGTCCGACATAGCATTTGACGATGACAAGGGTGCCAAATGGTTTCGGATTTAGATGCCGTATGATGTGAACAATTCTTTACAGGAAATTTGAATAACGCATTAAATGCGTGAATCCTGTGAGAATTTTCTTTAGGGATTTTCACATAATGCGTTGGATGCATTAAATGTCCTTGAGAAAGGAAATGTTTCAGGTATGCTGGTGATGGGGATGCAAATATGGGTTGCGAATATGGGGGGTTCGCCAGGTGACCTTTAAGACCCCCCACAGGCTTCTATTTATTTCCTCAAGTGGACATATAATGAATATGCAACCAATTTTCAAAATGAGTGACCCACAATCTCTTTATCGACCCATAGCAATAACTTCTATTCTCTTGAAAGTTATGGAATTATTTTATGACGATTCTAACCAAATGCACACATAATCATATTGAAGGATGGAGCACAAAAAAAAGATCGAAAAATCATTAGCGCTTTATTCCGGAGCATTAATGGAGTCTGTGAGTTGGCTCTTCACTACATCGCAAAACATTAATTGCTGATTACATAATTAAACGTCAAAACTGTAACCGATCGGCCTCGCTTTTATTTTGTTTTGTTTTGGTTAGCAGCAGATTCGAAATTACTCGCCTATGTAATTGCCGATGCACTGATTCAATGGATAAGAGACACTCATCCGAGAAATTCTGGATGTTGTCAAATGTGCTATGCCAAAAACTAATTCTGTACTCACCACGTCCATTTTATAAACAATCTCTTGCCAATGGCTCCTAATGCAATTCACTCGGTTGCCAATATTCCCTTCACTTCACTATCCTTCAGTAGCATATGGTTAATTGACTGAATTCCAACTTCAATAAGATATCATCATCATCATCATCGGCACTACAACCGGGAACCGGTCTTGGCCTTATTTAGCGAGTCCTGAGGCTTGTTATATTTTTCATAATGATTTGTTTTTTTCCGGGCAAGGTCATTAGTCTTGCGCCAGAGGCTCTCCGACGGGGAATCGAACCCCGGTCTCCCGCGTGACAGGCGGGTATACTAACCATTATACTATCGAGGAGCCCTCAATAAGATATACCCATTGCAAATATCTAAATGACACTTGCATCGTCGAAGCGAGGGATCTTTCATTTTTTGACACTCGAATTGAAACGACTGCTAATGTGAATGTGCGAAAAGTGCGGTCGAGTGTTGTTGTTAATAGATGCATATCCTAACTCGATACAATCTCGCCACAAGTTCTTGGATGTACATTTATACAGCACTGTATTTTAATTCCCATATTTGGTCAGGCTCATCTAAAACAGCGCTACCCGATCTCAAGAGCATATAAAACCGAATAGTGGAACTCGTTGGGACGCTTCATTTCATTTTTGCAAATTTTTTTATTTCCATTTTATATTCTTAGATTACTGACCGCTGAAAAATCGTTACTAAGTGTGAACACGAATTGCTTGCATTATTGCTATACAAGAATCTCTTGGACGATTGGCCGGAAAGTATTCAAGAAGAAAGAAGGTGAGCCCTTTTCAGGTCAGGGAAGTGGGCTTGGGATAGGTACAGGGGGGGGGGGGGGGGGGTGGTGGTGGCGGAAACGACGAGTAAAAGCCCAGTATTTCCTTTTTAAATTAAGTTTAATTATCATATATGTTGTTTAGGTTTTTTTTGGTCTTGTTTCTTCTTTTCTTGGTTCTATAAGGATTACTCTCTGTTTGGCGTCGCGCAATATAAAATTTAAATAAGCATTACCACCCCACACACCCGGTAGGCGATGGTGTAATGGGCCGACACTACCATAAGGAAAGCAATTATCAAGAAAACACCGACTCGGTAAAACGAAGAAGTAGGGAAAAACGGAAAAAGGGGTATTTGTGGCGGCAGGTGGAATGTTCGAACGTTATATAAACCAGGCGCGATACAGACGGTCGTTGAGAACGCCAAACAATATAAAATGGACATCGTCGCGCTTCAGGAAGTCCGACTCACACACCAAGTAATTGAAACCAACGGATTCACACTGGCGTGTGGAGGTACCGATACACATAACCTCGGAACCGACTCCATCATAAGCAAGAAGATTACGCCCCATGTACGGGTTTTCCAATAGGAACTTGACAATTTTTTTTTTTTAATAAAACGCAAACCATTTGAGACATTTCAACATTTTTATTATCGGCTTGAAGTACAATCAAACCATTTATGAATGGAACAAGACTTTCTTCATATTGCCATCGCGAGCACGTTTGCAGCGGTCGATCCGTTGGACCCAATTTTCGATGACTCGGACACACATATCGGCCGAAACGGCCGCTATTTCGCGTTCAATGTTAGCTCTGAGCTCTTCCAACGTCGTCGGCTTATAGGCATAGACCAATGACTTGACGTAGCCCCAAAGAAAATAGTCTAGAGGCGTTAAATCGCACGCTCATCAAACTTACTCTTCAATAAATCGATTGTATCGTGTGCTGTGTGGCTTGTGGCACCGTCCTGTTGAAACCACATGTCGCCCAAGCCCATATCTTCCAATTCGGGCCAAAAATAATCGGTAATCATGGCGTTATAACGATGGCCATTCACAGTAACGTGACGATCGTTATCGTTGACGAAAAAATATGCCCCAATGACGCCGCCGACATGCAAACCGCAAAAAAACAGTTATTTTTTGTGGATGAAATGTTATTCATGAAGTACATGTGGATTTTCACCCGACCTATAACGCATTTTTTGCTTATTGACGAACCCGTTGAGCCAAAAATGAGCTTCGTCACCGAAGATGATTTTGCGATGAAATTCATCATCTTGGCGCATCTTTTCCAGAGCCCAATCGGAAAACGTACGTCGCTTCAAATGGTCCATCGGCTTCAGTTCTTGAGTCAGCTTGATCTTGTATGGGTGTAAACCAAGATCCTTACGCAAAATTCGTCATAAAATGGCCTGGGCGATGCCCAATTCTTGAGAACGCCGTGGAATTACTGATTTGGATCGTTTGCTACGGACACCTGAACGGCAGCGATATTTTCGACACTTCACTTCGACCAACCTGTTGTCTCATTGGCACGGCAACATCACACAACGAATATGTAGACTCAAATTTTTGCACAAAACTTGTTATTGCCTGTCTACTAGGGCGAGGTCTATCAAGGCTCTTTAAATCCCGAAATTTATCCAGAACATCCAAGCTACTACTGTACAAGACCATGGTCTTACCAGTACTCATGTATGGATCCGAGACTTGGGTGCTTAATAAAAGGCAGTCGGAACTCTTGGCCTCGTTCGAGAGAAAGGTCTTAAGGAGAGTTGTTGGCCCCGTATGTGAGGGAGGACGATTCCGGAGACGCTACAACCATGAGTTGTACGCAATCTACCTTGAAGCTCATATCGTAAGAAAAATCAAGCTCGGTAGACTCGGGCGGGCGGGACACCTAGCTCGAATGAGCGAAGAGGAGCCTGCCCGGAAATTCCTTTGTGGCAGGATGTATGGAAGGACACAGCACGGCAGACCTTGACTGCGATGAAGGGATGGCGTAGACCAGGACGCCCAAAGCCTGGGAGTGCTAAACTGGATGACATCGGCTCGAAATCGGGACCGGTGGAGAGATTTGTTAAATAAGGCCAAGAACGGATCCCGGTTGTAGTGCCGATGATGATGACTAGGGCGAGGATTACGACCGAAAATTGGCGTTAACGCTCTTAAAGTTGTGGTCACCGACTCCAAATTTCGGTAGTAACTCTTTATAATTTGCAGACGTTGTTCGTTCGTGTATGAGGATTGCCTTTTATATTTCGGGATTAGAGAACAAAAACAAATATTGATCATCGAAAATCACTTTATTGTTTTTCAAAATATTCCCCATGAAGATCTATACACTTTTGCATGCGTTTGAACCAATTGTCGAAGCACTTTTGCCACTCTGATTGAGGTATCTCCAACAC
The DNA here is from genome assembly GCA_963931805.1 of Microdon myrmicae. Taxonomy (NCBI): domain Eukaryota; kingdom Metazoa; phylum Arthropoda; class Insecta; order Diptera; family Syrphidae; genus Microdon; species Microdon myrmicae. Next base: position 181,780,011 of record OZ007498.1, read on the forward strand.
ATGCATTCTGAATGCAGCAACCGCTTCTTCAGGTGTCGAAAAACGTTGACCTCTCAGTTTGTTTTTTACGTACGGGAATAAAAAGAAGTCATTCGGTGCCAAGTCAGGACTATACGGCGGACAACCCATCAAATCGATGTTTTGGGTGCTCAAAAATGCAGTTGTCGCAGCCGATGTGTGAGAGCTCGCATTGTCGTGGTGAAGAGTGATCCGTCTTCGGCGGTGGGTTTTCCTGATTTCTTGGAAGACAACTGGCAAACAAATGGTTGTGTACCACTCAGAATTGACTGTTCTGCGTTGTTCTAGTGGTACGGTTGCGACATGTCCAGTTTTTCCGGAAAAACAGGCGACCATTTGCTTGGAAGTGCTTCGTGCGCGAACAACTTTTGTTGGATTTGGCTCATCTTGAAACACCCAGACAGTCGACTGCTGTTTACTTTCGGGCTCATACGCGTAAATCCACGATTCATCACCTGTCACGATGTCATAGACGTGTTTCGAAGCACCGCGACCGTATTTTTTGAGCATTTCTTTCGACCAATTGACACGAGCCTTTTTTTGGGCGATTGACAAATTGTGTGGGATCCAACGCGAACAAATTTTTTTGACAATCAAATGTTTATGCAATATTGAATGTATGCTGGTCCCACTAACGCCTACGGTTGTCTCAATCTCACGATAGGTCACATGACGATCTTCCAATATCAGTTCGCGCACAGCATCAATGGTTTTCGGAACAACAACTGATTTTGGACGACCTTCACGAAATTCATCTTGGAGTGAACTACGACCACGATTGAAATCACCATACCATCGATAAACACTGGTCCTTGATGGAGCTTCATCGCCAAAAATTGAATTAAGTTCATCCATGCACTGTTGCTGAGTTAATCCACGCCGAAAGTTGTAAAAAATAATCGCACGAAAATGTTGACGATTTAATTCCATTTTTGGGCCGAGATGAATCTTTTAAGTTACTGTAAACAACACAAATAGCGCTCGTATGTCAAAACGTTCTGAGTGCGTATAACCTCAAAAATGTCCAACTTTACGACAGAGCTGTCAATTGCCAGATTGCAACACTAGGGTTGCCAAATCCCGAAACATAAGAGGCAACCATCGTACTTAACTATAATGAATATGTTGAGTTTACTGAATAAATTGACAGTGACAGGTCGATGATTAGTGAAAGGGTGCGTTCACAAATTAAAATCAAATTTGTCAGTCCCTATGGGAAAACCCGATAAAAGATGTGAAATTTATAAACGACCGAATGTCGGTGCTAAAATGACAAGGCCCGTGGTAAAATTATGCCTTTAAAAATGTACACGTCCCAAGAGAAGCTACCGACGAAGAAACGAAGGACACGTTCTACGAGACGCTAGAGGAAATATTTGATGGGATCTCATTATTCAATGTTAAAATCCTTCTCGGGGATCTCAACGCAAAAATTGGAATGGAAGATGCCTTCCAACCAACAATAGCTAAAGAAAACCTACACGACGTTTCAAATGATAATGGAATTCGAATTATCAAGTTCGCAGCGTCAAAAGATCTGGTAGTGAAAAGCACGATGTTCAAGCACAAGCAAATCAATAAAGCCACATGGATATCACCCGACGGCGTAACGCGTAACCAAATAGACCACCTCCTCATAGACAAAAGACACCACTCGAACATCCTTGACGTGAGATCATATAGAGGAGCAGATTGCGACTCCGATCATCTTTTAGTGATGGGCAAAATCAGGAGTCGCCTCGCAGCAATCCCAAATGGACAGTCACGGGAGACGAGCAAAAAGTTCGACATCTATAAACTAAAAGACCTGCGCAAAAGGGCTGAATATCAAGACGAACTAACGAATAGATTTAGCATCCTAGAGAATGGAGAATGGCTAAGCTTTCGCACATTCCTAAACCGTTCGAAGGTCTTCTATACGAAGCGTTATGCTTTCGCTGCTCCCCCATCATCTCTCCTAACCAGCACGGCTTCCTCTCCGGCAGGTCCACTACTACCAACCCTGTCGAATTCACATCTCACACACTCCTTGCCCTAGAGAACGGCGATAAGGTTGATGTAGTCACTACCGACTTTAGCAAGGCCTTCGACAAGATTTCCCATAACCTCATTCTCTTTAAATTATCTTCCCTTGGTTTTGAACCGCTGTTGATTAAGTGGATCTCATCCTACCTTAACTCTCGAACCTGTCGGGTGCGATTTAGATCCACCCTCTCCGATCCTTTCTCTCCAACCTCAGGTGTCCACCAGGGCAGTCATCTCCCTACTATTTATCCTTACCATAAACGACATAGGCTCGAGCATCAATCACTCCCTCATCTCGCTTTACGCGGATGATACCAAAATCTTCAAGACAATCCACTCTCCCCTTGACTCCTCACTTCTCCAATCGGATCTTGACAGCTTTTCGACATGGTGCCAAAATAACTGCCTAGATCTGAATATCGCCAAATGTCACACAATCACCTTCTCTCGGAAACGCTCCCCCTCCCTGCCACGCTCCTATCTCTTGCTAGGCCAACCGATAACATCGGTTGAATCAATTTGCGACCTGGGCGTCCTATGTGACAAGGAACTTAGATTTACCGCACATATCGATAACACAATCCTAAAGGCCAACTCCGCCCTTGGCCTTGTAAACCGCTGGTCGAAGGAATTCCTAAACCCCTACGTCACCCGTTCCCTCTACACAACTTTTGTCCGGCCACTACTCGAATATGCCAATCAGGTTTGGTCCCCGTATCAACAGTCTCACATTCGTAGGATCGAGGACGTTCAACGTCGTTTCTTGCGCTTCGCCCTCCGTGGACTGAACTGGGAAAACCCACTCATACTCCCACCATACACAGGCCGGCTCCTTCTTATCAATCTTAACACGCTTGAGGAGCGCAGAATCCATGCTGACATCATCTTTATCCATCGCCTTCTGTCAGGCTCAATCGATTGCCCAAGCTTGCTCTCCTCTTTATCATTTTATACAAACCCCCGTAATGTGCGGAACCCTCGTCTGTTTTACGTGCCCACTCATCACACGTCTTACGGCGTTAACGAGCCCATCTCGCGTATGCTACGACACGCCAACTCTTTCCCCACCTCCTTTGATTTCAACCTCTCCACTCCTGCCCTCAAACGACGTCTCAGAATAAACCCGTCCTAACCCCACCCCACCTCAATTTCAAACCTCTCCCCCAGCTCTCCAACCCCGCCCCTTACCGCTGTGTAGATGTACCCCTCACTGTCACACCTCAACCCCTCTTCTCCTTCCTTTTTTTTTTCTTTTTTTTTTTTTAAATTATAACATATATATGTTTTTTTTTTTTTTAACTACCCCTTTCGTTTTTAAGTTAGTCTGTAAGTTGTTATATTATATTAACTTAAGCTGCTTGGATTAAGCCTAAATAAATAAATTAATCGGAACCATTTTTCAATGTGTCTACAAAGTTAACTTGGGAGGTACTCACTTGTGCCAACACTTGATCCTACCTGGTGGATGGTCGTCGCTATATACTTCCTCCAAGTACCGTCTGACTGTGGATGGGGTTGACTATGGTGTCCTACCAGGGTTTTGTTCCTTTGCTGTCCGTTGGTCCGCTGTACAATTCGTGACACGCTACAGCACTGAATATATACTTCCTCACACAATTTTTTGTACTAGGTGCAATTTTAATATGTTGAAAGTTCCTTTCGCACCCCAGATTTATTTATTAAAGTTTTTTAATTTGACCCAGCATAGACGTTAAGGATTAACGAAATCACTCAAGAAACCGCAGGCACAATAAAAACCTCGATTTTGTCTTCCTTTTAGTGTTATAGGTATTAAATGTTTGGCGCAAACTTTGTTATATTATTTTCTTAATAACAAGTTCTCACGAAATAACGTTTTATTTAGATATTGGAATAGAAGTAGAATCAACAAATTCACAGAAAGCACACAGTATTTCAGCGGTGGCTTTTCTCGGGTTTTCTTGGCATCTTTTTTTAAGAACTTACGACAGGACATTCATTACAAATTTAAACACGACATTCCGGACCATTACAAATTTTAACACACCATTCATTACGCCATCCCGTCCCGTTACCTCTTTGTTCTCTGCTACCGTTGTCTCGGCGAAGGAACTTGGCTACGATCAACTTCGAAACTGATCGAAGCTGTCTTCGTCAAATAGAGCTGGGTTCATGCACCTGCTAAGTTTAGGTGTTATTTTTTTTTTTTATACCACTCTAATATATATTTTATATATGTTCAAAATATAAATAGGTATGTTCAAAAAGTGAAATGTACATTGCTTAAAATAATATGTGTTTATTTGTATTTAAGTTTAATTACTGCTTAACGTTTACATGCCATATATGTGGGTTAATTTCTATTACATTTCCCGCCAAGACAATGGCGGGCGGGAAGTTACCACGTAACAAGGGGCTGAATATCAAGACGAACTAACGAATAGACTTAGCATACTAGATAATGGGAGTAGTGACGAAGAAGAAACCAATAGTCGGAACACTAAATGGACACTGATCAGAGACGTGAACAAACAAACGGCCGAAAATGTATTAGGATTTAAGAAAACAATTAAGTCCAAACCTTTGTTTGACCATGAATGCCGGGCGAAGATCGAACAACGTATACTCCTCAGAGTGACCGATGGCCGGACATGTGGCGCGAATGGGCAACGATAGAATCGTGTGTAGAATTTATGACGGAAGACCAAAGGGAAAGAGACCGACAGGACGGCCGAGACGGAAATGGGAAGGCAATGTTAGGTTTGACCTTGAGGAAATCGGATCGGACGGTCAAGCGTAGAAGGAGAGTGCCCAGGACAAGGAACGATGGTGGAGCCGAGTCGGCCAAGTCATGAACTTCCAGGTTCCTACAGACCAATAAATAGTTATAAAAAATAGGTGGACTAGCAACAGTTTAGATTCAGATACCATAATACATCTGAATATAAACTGTGGTATATGAAGGACGGCCTCGACGGAGATGGGGGGACAATGTTTGGTTTGACCTTGAGGAAAATGGATCAGATGGTCAAGTGGAAGGAGAATGCACCGAACAGGGAGCGTTGGCGCAGCCGAGTCAGTTAGGTCATGAACTTCCGGGTTGTTATAGACTAATAAATAGTAATAGTAGTATTATTCTTAGATTCCAGCTTGATTATTTTATATTATAATCGTTGGTCCTGGATGTGGGTGTGGAGTTAGAGTGCCCACGCAGCTTCCTTTTCAGCCTTCTAGATAGGCCACACTGTCGGCGTGTGCCTCTGTTGTCAGGTTTTGAACCTTTTCTTTGGCTGTGATGCCAACAACCTTGGTCGCTATGGGTGATGGTACCCGTAATAAATGAGTGGGTAATGAAAAGTCATTGTTTGTTTTTTTTTTTTGTGTAAACTTTACTTTATTATTAGTTTTTACTAATGTATATTTTTTTGGCCATGGTGCCGGCCTCTGGAACTGAACCGATCCTGAAACTAAAATGCGCCGCCCTTTTCTACTCTGCATCTACAGAGATTTGCTCCAAAATGGTACACACATATTCCAAGAAGCACAAATAAGATTTTCACTTCTTATTCAACCAACCTTTATTCTCCGTTGACTCGCTCCGAGAGCTTGGCATCTTATGTGATAGTCACTTAAGATTCCTCTTACTCATTGACGGCTTGATTCTCAAGGCCAATTCAGCTCTCGGATTTGTGAAACTTTGGTCTACACTACTTTGGTTCGCCCTCTTGAATATGCCAGCCGGGTCTGGCCCCCACAACTGTGTCCCATATTCGCAGAATTGAGAATACTCAACATCGAATCTTACGTTTTGCCCTCCGAGGACTGTATCTGGAAAATCGCATGTCCCTGTCCCCTTACACAAGTCGACTCAAACTAATTAACCTTACCACACTAGAAGAGAGAAGAATTTACACTGACATCTTCTTCAGCCAGCGGTTTCTTTCAAGATCAATCGGCTGTGTATGCCTTCTCTTCTCTATCCCAGTCTCTGTGAATCGATCGGCAATTTATCTACCAGCTGATCACATGTCGTATGGCGGTAATGAACCGATCTCGCGTATACTACGGAGCGTTAACTTTTACGCCACCTCTCTTGACTTCAACTTCACCTCCCCTGCTCTAAAACTCCAATTCACACAGATACACACCAGGCTACTACGATGTAAATTCCGCTACGTGGTCGGGAGAAATATTTGACCATGTTTTGAACCTTAACGGATGACCCGGACTGAAGTTGTGAAAACGATAAAAAGCTAGAACCATCATCATCGGCACTACAACCGGGAGCCGGTCTTGGCTTTTTTTAGCAAGTCTTGAGGCTTGTTAAATTTTCCATAATGATTTGTTTTTTTTTTCGGGCAAGGCCATTAGTCTTGCGCCAGAGGCTCCCCGACAGTATACTAACCACTATACTATCAAGGAGGAAGAAGCTAGAATATGAGATAAAAAATGCAGGAGTTAATTGCGATCTGCGGTGGGAACCCCATTAACTAAATTAATAACAAATCCATGTCGTGAAATGTTGTCAGTGTTCAACGGGTAACGATATTTGCAATATTGCAAAAGACTTGATACGGATATGATCAGCAATATTTGCGAATAGCCAAGTATGATTTGAAGCCCCAACAAAGATTTAAATTCACTAAACAATCGTTTAGATATATCTTTTTTACACGCTATCATATGTCTGCGAGATTTCCTTTTAAAAATAGAGTTACCCGGTCAGATTTGGGTTGGTAAAGGTGTTGTATCCCGCTACATAAACCCGATTCTACAATAAATTAACTCATTTCAATCCAATTAAGGTAGTATCGCACACGATGCAATTTCTCTTAATTGCACACCCAATGATGCATTGTCACTCCCCAAGCTACACGCTATCAAATTACATGTACAGTTTTTGCATCGTATCCACATACAATCGTCACACCTGGCATGGGGTATTTTTACTTCCCAAGCTACACGCTATGAAATTGGAAGTACAGTTTTGCATCGTATTCAAAAACAGGCACCACAACTGGCATGGGACACTGCGGCGCTTTCAAAGACAATTGTTGCACGTGTGGTGTATAAAGCCACAAAAATTTGGGTATAAAACAACTTGGTTACCTGTTTTTCTCAGTGTGGGGGCGTCTATTATTTCGCTTCCAAGACTTCTGTTACGGCTCCTCTTCTTCTTCAGCGTCTGCTCCATCGCCTGTGGCTCCTCTTCAGGTTCCTCCCTTTTAACACGACCTGGGTGGCCACCGCCAACTGGCGACTTTTGAGAGAAGCACGATGGGTAGATTGGGCCAATCCATATTTAGACACTTACGTCTGTAAACGGCGCTCCACACAAGGAAAGAGTTTTTTCTTTTTCTTCGTTTAATTTCCAAACGTTTTTCTTCTTACAATTTATTCTTTTTACTTAGACCAAAACGGGAAAATTCACTCTTTCAAAATTATTTCGTAATTATCACATTTTTCTTTTTACAATTTCTTCTCAACAGAACAATGAATATGGGACAACTCTTCTGCCTCTTCCCCCTTCAACGGTGTAACCGAACTCTCAAAAAAAACCGTATCTTAAAAAACAACAGTCAACAACGAAATCAAAACAAACTTGCTGTTCCTTTCTCTCCCTCTCCATCAACATCCACTCCGAAAACAGAATTCGAACTTGCACACGATCCACACTCGAACTGGGGTATGTTCGCACACTCAACATGTGGATCGTGTGCTTTTCCCACCACCTTGCCATCAAATTATATTAAAACCAAATTATATTAAAAACAATTTAATGATGGGGGTGGCGGAAGCCGCACGTAACACACGCAAGATGTCATAATATCGATTAACGGAATCTCCGTCAAATAGCAGAGTTAATCGATCAAAGTGGGTTCCGGAAAGACGTTGACAGCGACAGAAAGAGGACAAATAGAGGCTTTCGAGGATTTAGGACTCACAGGCCGAGAAATAGCAAGGAGGGTTTGTGGGGGGCAGTAGTTTGGTGTACCTACATATGGCACTGGTTCACTAACTTCCCACCGTCTGCTATCGTTCACCACCAAATGAGAAGATAACGTGCAAGTGTATGGTTTCCTATAGGATTTATTTTAAGCAATGTTTAATACAAATAATAATAATTGTTTTGAAAATGTTTTTTGATTTTTTCCTGTTTAGTTGAGTTTGTTATTTTGCAATAAAAGAATGTAACGCCACGTTTCTTTGAAGAAAACACACGCTTAAAACACAGAGGACATAATTATGGGCTCGCGTTTTAAACGTCCTTGTTTATCTTAAATTCAGCAAATCACTATTTGGGTCCACGTTTTGTTTATTTGTAAATACTATTATTTATTCCACTACAACTTTCCCGAAAACACTCTCTATTTGGCTCGTTACAATATCCCGATGTGTGCGCATTGGCGGTTCCGACTCGACTTGGTGCGTGCGGACGCGGCGTCGATGAATCTCGACTGACCAATTACTGGCGAGGAAAAGTTCGTAGCGTCGTGGCAGTGGAGTCATAGCTAAAATCGACTCGCTGCCATTTACTAGGAACTGCGAAAAGAGTTGCTATGTCTGTATAGGGGATTTAGTTCCGGGGAATCATCGCCGTATAAGCTGATTTATATTCGTTGGTTGTGTGTACCGGGAGGTTGGTTTCGGCGGCATAGCCAAGTATGATCAAGGGTCTTGATCGTTGCGATGGTCGTTTCGTGGAAAGGCGGGACATCATGCCGTGGTCTTGCCAGTTAGAGGGAATTGGTGTGATTCTACATGGTTTAGGTGGAATGGGAACCGAAATGGTTTTCGGGGAAAATTAACTGCTGCTTGGTTGCAAGCGAGAAGTATAGTTTAAGGAGGAAATGAACCGAAGTGGTTTTTGGGGAAAATGCATGCGGTTTGATTGTAGGGAATTGATGTGGTTTTACATCTTTTAGGTAACATAGGAACCGAAATGGTTTTCGGGGGAAATTGGAATTGCTTGGTTGCAAGCAGGTATGTAATTTAGATAGAGAATTAACCGAAGCAATTTTGGGAATATGTAAGCAATTGCAGATTTGGGGAGTCTGTGCTGTTGCGTGTTGGGATGTGTTTTGCATGTTGGGAAATGGGTTACAGGTTAGGTTAGGGTGACGCGCTGTTAGCTCTCGAAATTGGTTGGGATTGTGGATTGGTTCTCCATGTGGTATAGAGAACCGCCACCGCTTAACAGGAGTAATACTGTTGTAAACAGTTATCTTGCGGATCCACAAAAATATGGAAAAAATCAAAAAGGAAACACATCTGAAGCAAGAACATCACGAGAAAAGCGGTTGATTCTACGAATTGCTTCAAATTCTACTCTACCAGCGACTAAAGTAAGGGCCAAAAGCGGAGTATCAGCCAGCATAGCCACGCTCCGAAGGATAATAAAAAAAAGTGATACTACAACAACAAAAATTGAAAGAGAAACCTGTTTTGAGGCAAGTACACAAGGAGTATCGAATGAATTTTGCAAGAGAACATGTTGCTTGGACCATTGAATAGAAACCCATTGTCTTTTCGGATGAAAAAAAGTTGCGTGTAACATGGGTATGGATGGAACGTGGGAATTGCAAAATTGTAATTCTAGTTATGAGAATTGGAAATGCTTGATAGGAATTTGCATTTAGCAACAGGTAGGCGTGTCATAAAGTTTCACGGTATACTGAAGGGATTCCGTCGGTTGCAGCAGGAGATTATTTAAATGCTACACCGAAAGAATTCCTTTGGTTTAAAGGTATTAAAATTTGTCCTATGTGCATGCAACGTTATTGTATTGTAGAATTTTGTGTATAGCATTCATGTAGAGTGTAGGAAGTCTGGAGTTCATTGTACAATATGTGTACAACATGAAATGTTTGTTGCGTGGGGCAATACCACAGTACGTATGTATGCATGTAACAAAGATTAAAACTACTACGCTTTCTCAAATGTAGTACACATTTCTGATCATTTGTGAAGGGTATCAAAAACTCTATCCTCAGTGTCAAAAATTCTACCATCTTCATCCATTCTTTCGCTTATAGTTAATGATAGACTATTCACCAACGCAAGATAGAAACTACTTCTTGAGTATTTCGCAATCAACTCAACACTACCTAATACTATATCAACTCCACCTCCACCCGAGTACAAGCACCATACACAAAATCGCTTTCGCACCTGGACTTTTACTTATGCACATAAAAAGTTGAACATTAACAAGTAACAAGTCCTCTAGCTAAGATGGTATTTATCCTACATTTCCAAAAATATGTTCTTCCTCACTTCCGCAACAACTGCGATGGCCTTGTGGGGTGGAGGGTCGCGACGCCAGCATGGGCGAGAGTTCTACCACCAACCCACAACTTCCATACAGATCCGCCGAACCCCAAAAGAAACCTATTCACCGGAAAAACAAAACAAACCTCCACAACACACTGTCCACAAGGAGTAAGTAAAAATGAAACACTGTTTGGTATATTGTGATGGATGATCTTTAATTTATTTAACTGTTTAAAATTCGGGGAATGTTCGCAATTATTTTATTATAATGTCAAGTCGTTTTAAGTGCAACTGAGTTTTATCTTACTTAACTATCCACTGAATACATTTTTGTTCTTAAATGATATCCAACTCACTGCTCGCAAACACAAACGAGATTTAATACGGAGATTGCAAATCATCGATCACCGCATCTTATGCTTCCGGAATTAATTGACCGAATGAAACACGACGACGTAAGGCACACGTCCCGCAGGGGCGCAGACTCCGATGCACACCCTACGGGGGGTGATAAAACCAATACTTGTGCGCGCGCTGAAGGTTGGAAAAAGACTCCACGGTATTTACGCATCCCCGGCGATACGGGGAGCGGAAGATAAACCGTCCGGATCGGCGGTTGAAATACGACCTCGTGATTCAACCCTCGTTTGGGGTGAGTTTGGTGGTGTGGTGAAAAGGAAATGAAATTTGCTTTGACCAGTGACCAATGGAAGGCGATCTCTGGCACTGGTGGCGTGCGTGTGTGATCGTACCCATCACCGTGTTTATCGATGCATTTAGCAAAGGATAAACGAAACCTGAAACGAGGAAAAAAGAACAAAGGGATCGAATAGATCATTGTTTACGCTGTGCATTGTGGCTATCATAGACGGCAATTCATCGGAGAAATGGTGCTGAAAACAAATAAGGACATCATTATCAGCCGTGGATGAGTGGTGCGGATGCCTTAATAGATGCGTCGCCATTAGGAAAAGGTGCTAATGGGTTTTATTGTTTATGGCCTCTTAGACTACAGTAGGAACCGAGTTCTTGTTTATACTAGGAAATGCTAGAGGATTCGGTTCCGATGATAATGCTTGGGATGTGGTAATTGTTTGTCGATTGGACAAACGAATCGCGGATCGGTTTATTGCAGCTGTTTATATAGCTGTCCGACATAGCATTTGACGATGACAAGGGTGCCAAATGGTTTCGGATTTAGATGCCGTATGATGTGAACAATTCTTTACAGGAAATTTGAATAACGCATTAAATGCGTGAATCCTGTGAGAATTTTCTTTAGGGATTTTCACATAATGCGTTGGATGCATTAAATGTCCTTGAGAAAGGAAATGTTTCAGGTATGCTGGTGATGGGGATGCAAATATGGGTTGCGAATATGGGGGGTTCGCCAGGTGACCTTTAAGACCCCCCACAGGCTTCTATTTATTTCCTCAAGTGGACATATAATGAATATGCAACCAATTTTCAAAATGAGTGACCCACAATCTCTTTATCGACCCATAGCAATAACTTCTATTCTCTTGAAAGTTATGGAATTATTTTATGACGATTCTAACCAAATGCACACATAATCATATTGAAGGATGGAGCACAAAAAAAAGATCGAAAAATCATTAGCGCTTTATTCCGGAGCATTAATGGAGTCTGTGAGTTGGCTCTTCACTACATCGCAAAACATTAATTGCTGAATACATAATTAAACGTCAAAACTGTAACCGATCGGCCTCGCTTTTATTTTGTTTTGTTTTGGTTAGCAGCAGATTCGAAATTACTCGCCTATGTAATTGCCGATGCACTGATTCAATGGATAAGAGACACTCATCCGAGAAATTCTGGATGTTGTCAAATGTGCTATGCCAAAAACTAATTCTGTACTCACCACGTCCATTTTATAAACAATCTCTTGCCAATGGCTCCTAATGCAATTCACTCGGTTGCCAATATTCCCTTCACTTCACTATCCTTCAGTAGCATATGGTTAATTGACTGAATTCCAACTTCAATAAGATATCATCATCATCATCATCGGCACTACAACCGGGAACCGGTCTTGGCCTTATTTAGCGAGTCCTGAGGCTTGTTATATTTTTCATAATGATTTGTTTTTTTCCGGGCAAGGTCATTAGTCTTGCGCCAGAGGCTCTCCGACGGGGAATCGAACCCCGGTCTCCCGCGTGACAGGCGGGTATACTAACCATTATACTATCGAGGAGCCCTCAATAAGATATACCCATTGCAAATATCTAAGTGACACTTGCATCGTCGAAGCGAGGGATCTTTCATTTTTTGACACTCGAATTGAAACGACTGCTAATGTGAATGTGCGAAAAGTGCGGTCGAGTGTTGTTGTTAATAGATGCATATCCTAACTCGATACAATCTCGCCACAAGTTCTTGGATGTACATTTATACAGCACTGTATTTTAATTCCCATATTTGGTCAGGCTCATCTAAAACAGCGCTACCCGATCTCAAGAGCATATAAAACCGAATAGTGGAACTCGTTGGGACGCTTCATTTCATTTTTGCAAAATTTTTTATTTCCATTTTATATTCTTAGATTACTGACCGCTGAAAAATCGTTACTAAGTGTGAACACGAATTGCTTGCATTATTGCTATACAAGAATCTCTTGGACGATTGGCCGGAAAGTATTCAAGAAGAAAGAAGGTGAGCCCTTTTCAGGTCAGGGAAGGGGGCTTGGGATAGGTACAGGGGGGGGGGGGGGGGGGGGTGGTGGTGGTGGCGGAAACGACGAGTAAAAGCCCAGTATTTCCTTTTTAAATTAAGTTTAATTATCATATATGTTGTTTAGGTTTTTTTTGGTCTTGTTTCTTCTTTTCTTGGTTCTATAAGGATTACTCTCTGTTTGGCGTCGCGCAATATAAAATTTAAATAAGCATTACCACCCCACACACCCGGTAGGCGATGGTGTAATGGGCCGACACTACCATAAGGAAAGCAATTATCAAGAAAACACCGACTCGGTAAAACGAAGAAGTAGGGAAAAACGGAAAAAGGGGTATTTGTGGCGGCAGGTGGAATGTTCGAACGTTATATAAACCAGGCGCGATACAGACGGTCGTTGAGAACGCCAAACAATATAAAATGGACATCGTCGCGCTTCAGGAAGTCCGACTCACACACCAAGTAATTGAAACCAACGGATTCACACTGGCGTGTGGAGGTACCGATACACATAACCTCGGAACCGACTCCATCATAAGCAAGAAGATTACGCCCCATGTACGGGTTTTCCAATAGGAACTTGACAATTTTTTTTTTTTAATAAAACGCAAACCATTTGAGACATTTCAACATTTTTATTATCGGCTTGAAGTACAATCAAACCATTTATGAATGGAACAAGACTTTCTTCATATTGCCATCGCGAGCACGTTTGCAGCGGTCGATCCGTTGGACCCAATTTTCGATGACTCGGACACACATATCGGCCGAAACGGCCGCTATTTCGCGTTCAATGTTAGCTCTGAGCTCTTCCAACGTCGTCGGCTTATAGGCATAGACCAATGACTTGACGTAGCCCCAAAGAAAATAGTCTAGAGGCGTTAAATCGCACGCTCATCAAACTTACTCTTCAATAAATCGATTGTATCGTGTGCTGTGTGGCTTGTGGCACCGTCCTGTTGAAACCACATGTCGCCCAAGCCCATATCTTCCAATTCGGGCCAAAAATAATCGGTAATCATGGCGTTATAACGATGGCCATTCACAGTAACGTGACGATCGTTATCGTTGACGAAAAAATATGCCCCAATGACGCCGCCGACACGCAAACCGCAAAAAAACAGTTATTTTTTGTGGATGAAATGTTATTCATGAAGTACATGTGGATTTTCACCCGACCTATAACGCATTTTTTGCTTATTGACGAACCCGTTGAGCCAAAAATGAGCTTCGTCACCGAAGATGATTTTGCGATGAAATTCATCATCTTGGCGCATCTTTTCCAGAGCCCAATCGGAAAACGTACGTCGCTTCAAATGGTCCATCGGCTTCAGTTCTTGAGTCAGCTTGATCTTGTATGGGTGTAAACCAAGATCCTTACGCAAAATTCGTCATAAAATGGCCTGGGCGATGCCCAATTCTTGAGAACGCCGTGGAATTACTGATTTGGATCGTTTGCTACGGACACCTGAACGGCAGCGATATTTTCGACACTTCACTTCGACCAACCTGTTGTCTCATTGGCACGGCAACATCACACAACGAATATGTAGACTCAAATTTTTGCACAAAACTTGTTATTGCCTGTCTACTAGGGCGAGGTCTATCAAGGCTCTTTAAATCCCGAAATTTATCCAGAACATCCAAGCTACTACTGTACAAGACCATGGTCTTACCAGTACTCATGTATGGATCCGAGACCTGGGTGCTTAATAAAAGGCAGTCGGAACTCTTGGCCTCGTTCGAGAGAAAGGTCTTAAGGAGAGTTGTTGGCCCCGTATGTGAGGGAGGACGATTCCGGAGACGCTACAACCATGAGTTGTACGCAATCTACCTTGAAGCTCATATCGTAAGAAAAATCAAGCTCGGTAGACTCGGGCGGGCGGGACACCTAGCTCGAATGAGCGAAGAGGAGCCTGCCCGGAAATTCCTTTGTGGCAGGATGTATGGAAGGACACAGCACGGCAGACCTTGACTGCGATGAAGGGATGGCGTAGACCAGGACGCCCAAAGCCTGGGAGTGCTAAACTGGATGACATCGGCTCGAAATCGGGACCGGTGGAGAGATTTGTTAAATAAGGCCAAGAACGGATCCCGGTTGTAGTGCCGATGATGATGACTAGGGCGAGGATTACGACCGAAAATTGGCGTTAACGCTCTTAAAGTTGTGGTCACCGACTCCAAATTTCGGTAGTAACTCTTTATAATTTGCAGACGTTGTTCGTTCGTGTATGAGGATTGCCTTTTATATTTCGGGATTAGAGAACAAAAACAAATATTGATCATCGAAAATCACTTTATTGTTTTTCAAAATATTCCCCATGAAGATCTATACACTTTTGCATGCGTTTGAACCAATTGTCGAAGCACTTTTGCCACTCTGATTGAGGTATCTCCAACACATGCATTCTGAATGCAGCAACCGCTTCTTCAGGTGTCGAAAAACGTTGACCTCTCAGTTTGTTTTTTACGTACGGAAATAAAAAGAAGTCATTCGGTGCCAAGTCAGGACTATACGGCGGACAACCCATCAAATCGATGTTTTGGGTGCTCAAAAATGCAGTTGTCGCAGCCGATGTGTGAGAGCTCGCATTGTCGTGGTGAAGAGTGATCCGTCTTCGGCGGTGGGTTTTCCTGATTTCTTGGAAGACAACTGGCAAACAAATGGTTGTGTACCACTCAGAATTGACTGTTCTGCGTTGTTCTAGTGGTACGGTTGCGACATGTCCAGTTTTTCCGGAAAAACAGGCGACCATTTGCTTGGAAGTGCTTCGTGCGCGAACAACTTTTGTTGGATTTGGCTCATCTTGAAACACCCAGACAGTCGACTGCTGTTTACTTTCGGGCTCATACGCGTAAATCCACGATTCATCACCTGTCACGATGTCATAGACGTGTTTCGAAGCACCGCGACCGTATTTTTTGAGCATTTCTTTCGACCAATTGACACGAGCCTTTTTTTGGGCGATTGACAAATTGTGTGGGATCCAACGCGAACAAATTTTTTTGACAATCAAATGTTTATGCAATATTGAATGTATGCTGGTCCCACTAACGCCTACGGTTGTCTCAATCTCACGATAGGTCACATGACGATCTTCCAATATCAGTTCGCGCACAGCATCAATGGTTTTCGGAACAACAACTGATTTTGGACGACCTTCACGAAATTCATCTTGGAGTGAACTACGACCACGATTGAAATCACCATACCATCGATAAACACTGGTCCTTGATGGAGCTTCATCGCCAAAAATTGAATTAAGTTCATCCATGCACTGTTGCTGAGTTAATCCACGCCGAAAGTTGTAAAAAATAATCGCACGAAAATGTTGACGATTTAATTCCATTTTTGGGCCGAGATGAATCTTTTAAGTTACTGTAAACAACACAAATAGCGCTCGTATGTCAAAACGTTCTGAGTGCGTATAACCTCAAAAATGTCCAACTTTACGACAGAGCTGTCAATTGCCAGATTGCAACACTAGGGTTGCCAAATCCCGAAACATAAGAGGCAACCATCGTACTTAACTATAATGAATATGTTGAGTTTACTGAATAAATTGACAGTGACAGGTCGATGATTAGTGAAAGGGTGCGTTCACAAATTAAAATCAAATTTGTCAGTCCCTATGGGAAAACCCGATAAAAGATGTGAAATTTATAAACGACCGAATGTCGGTGCTAAAATGACAAGGCCCGTGGTAAAATTATGCCTTTAAAAATGTACACGTCCCAAGAGAAGCTACCGACGAAGAAACGAAGGACACGTTCTACGAGACGCTAGAGGAAATATTTGATGGGATCTCATTATTCAATGTTAAAATCCTTCTCGGGGATCTCAACGCAAAAATTGGAATGGAAGATGCCTTCCAACCAACAATAGCTAAAGAAAACCTACACGACGTTTCAAATGATAATGGAATTCGAATTATCAAGTTCGCAGCGTCAAAAGATCTGGTAGTGAAAAGCACGATGTTCAAGCACAAGCAAATCAATAAAGCCACATGGATATCACCCGACGGCGTAACGCGTAACCAAATAGACCACCTCCTCATAGACAAAAGACACCACTCGAACATCCTTGACGTGAGATCATATAGAGGAGCAGATTGCGACTCCGATCATCTTTTAGTGATGGGCAAAATCAGGAGTCGCCTCGCAGCAATCCCAAATGGACAGTCACGGGAGACGAGCAAAAAGTTCGACATCTATAAACTAAAAGACCTGCGCAAAAGGGCTGAATATCAAGACGAACTAACGAATAGATTTAGCATCCTAGAGAATGGAGAATGGCTAAGCTTTCGCACATTCCTAAACCGTTCGAAGGTCTTCTATACGAAGCGTTATGCTTTCGCTGCTCCCCCATCATCTCTCCTAACCAGCACGGCTTCCTCTCCGGCAGGTCCACTACTACCAACCCTGTCGAATTCACATCTCACACACTCCTTGCCCTAGAGAACGGCGATAAGGTTGATGTAGTCACTACCGACTTTAGCAAGGCCTTCGACAAGATTTCCCATAACCTCATTCTCTTTAAATTATCTTCCCTTGGTTTTGAACCGCTGTTGATTAAGTGGATCTCATCCTACCTTAACTCTCGAACCTGTCGGGTGCGATTTAGATCCACCCTCTCCGATCCTTTCTCTCCAACCTCAGGTGTCCACCAGGGCAGTCATCTCCCTACTATTTATCCTTACCATAAACGACATAGGCTCGAGCATCAATCACTCCCTCATCTCGCTTTACGCGGATGATACCAAAATCTTCAAGACAATCCACTCTCCCCTTGACTCCTCACTTCTCCAATCGGATCTTGACAGCTTTTCGACATGGTGCCAAAATAACTGCCTAGATCTGAATATCGCCAAATGTCACACAATCACCTTCTCTCGGAAACGCTCCCCCTCCCTGCCACGCTCCTATCTCTTGCTAGGCCAACCGATAACATCGGTTGAATCAATTTGCGACCTGGGCGTCCTATGTGACAAGGAACTTAGATTTACCGCACATATCGATAACACAATCCTAAAGGCCAACTCCGCCCTTGGCTTTGTAAACCGCTGGTCGAAGGAATTCCTAAACCCCTACGTCACCCGTTCCCTCTACACAACTTTTGTCCGGCCACTACTCGAATATGCCAATCAGGTTTGGTCCCCGTATCAACAGTCTCACATTCGTAGGATCGAGGACGTTCAACGTCGTTTCTTGCGCTTCGCCCTCCGTGGACTGAACTGGGAAAACCCACTCATACTCCCACCATACACAGGCCGGCTCCTTCTTATCAATCTTAACACGCTTGAGGAGCGCAGAATCCATGCTGACATCATCTTTATCCATCGCCTTCTGTCAGGCTCAATCGATTGCCCAAGCTTGCTCTCCTCTTTATCATTTTATACAAACCCCCGTAATGTGCGGAACCCTCGTCTGTTTTACGTGCCCACTCATCACACGTCTTACGGCGTTAACGAGCCCATCTCGCGTATGCTACGACACGCCAACTCTTTCCCCACCTCCTTTGATTTCAACCTCTCCACTCCTGCCCTCAAACGACGTCTCAGAATAAACCCGTCCTAACCCCACCCCACCTCAATTTCAAACCTCTCCCCCAGCTCTCCAACCCCGCCCCTTACCGCTGTGTAGATGTACCCCTCACTGTCACACCTCAACCCCTCTTCTCCTTCCTTTTTTTTTCTTTTTTTTTTTTTAAATTATAACATATATATGTTTTTTTTTTTTTTTAACTACCCCTTTCGTTTTTAAGTTAGTCTGTAAGTTGTTATATTATATTAACTTAAGCTGCTTGGATTAAGCCTAAATAAATAAATTAATCGGAACCATTTTTCAATGTGTCTACAAAGTTAACTTGGGAGGTACTCACTTGTGCCAACACTTGATCCTACCTGGTGGATGGTCGTCGCTATATACTTCCTCCAAGTACCGTCTGACTGTGGATGGGGTTGACTATGGTGTCCTACCAGGGTTTTGTTCCTTTGCTGTCCGTTGGTCCGCTGTACAATTCGTGACACGCTACAGCACTGAATATATACTTCCTCACACAATTTTTTGTACTAGGTGCAATTTTAATATGTTGAAAGTTCCTTTCGCACCCCAGATTTATTTATTAAAGTTTTTTAATTTGACCCAGCATAGACGTTAAGGATTAACGAAATCACTCAAGAAACCGCAGGCACAATAAAAACCTCGATTTTGTCTTCCTTTTAGTGTTATAGGTATTAAATGTTTGGCGCAAACTTTGTTATATTATTTTCTTAATAACAAGTTCTCACGAAATAACGTTTTATTTAGATATTGGAATAGAAGTAGAATCAACAAATTCACAGAAAGCACACAGTATTTCAGCGGTGGCTTTTCTCGGGTTTTCTTGGCATCTTTTTTTAAGAACTTACGACAGGACATTCATTACAAATTTAAACACGACATTCCGGACCATTACAAATTTTAACACACCATTCATTACGCCATCCCGTCCCGTTACCTCTTTGTTCTCTGCTACCGTTGTCTCGGCGAAGGAACTTGGCTACGATCAACTTCGAAACTGATCGAAGCTGTCTTCGTCAAATAGAGCTGGGTTCATGCACCTGCTAAGTTTAGGTGTTATTTTTTTTTTTTATACCACTCTAATATATATTTTATATATGTTCAAAATATAAATAGGTATGTTCAAAAAGTGAAATGTACATTGCTTAAAATAATATGTGTTTATTTGTATTTAAGTTTAATTACTGCTTAACGTTTACATGCCATATATGTGGGTTAATTTCTATTACATTTCCCGCCAAGACAATGGCGGGCGGGAAGTTACCACGTAACAAGGGGCTGAATATCAAGACGAACTAACGAATAGACTTAGCATACTAGATAATGGGAGTAGTGACGAAGAAGAAACCAATAGTCGGAACACTAAATGGACACTGATCAGAGACGTGAACAAACAAACGGCCGAAAATGTATTAGGATTTAAGAAAACAATTAAGTCCAAACCTTTGTTTGACCATGAATGCCGGGCGAAGATCGAACAACGTATACTCCTCAGAGTGACCGATGGCCGGACATGTGGCGCGAATGGGCAACGATAGAATCGTGTGTAGAATTTATGACGGAAGACCAAAGGGAAAGAGACCGACAGGACGGCCGAGACGGAAATGGGAAGGCATGTTAGGTTTGACCTTGAGGAAATCGGATCGGACGGTCAAGCGTAGAAGGAGAGTGCCCAGGACAAGGAACGATGGTGGAGCCGAGTCGGCGAAGTCATGAACTTCCAGGTTCCTACAGACCAATAAATAGTTATAAAAAATAGGTGGACTAGCAACAGTTTAGATTCAGATACCATAATACATCTGAATATAAACTGTGGTATATGAAGGACGGCCTCGACGGAGATGGGGGGACAATGTTTGGTTTGACCTTGAGGAAAATGGATCAGATGATCAAGTGGAAGGAGAATGCACCGAACAGGGAGCGTTGGCGCAGCCGAGTCAGTTAGGTCATGAACTTCCGGGTTGTTATAGACTAATAAATAGTAATAGTAGTATTATTCTTAGATTCCAGCTTGATTATTTTATATTATAATCTTTGGTCCTGGATGTGGGTGTGGAGTTAGAGTGCCCACGCAGCTTCCTTTTCAGCCTTCTAGATAGGCCACACTGTCGGCGTGTGCCTCTGTTGTCAGGTTTTGAACCTTTTCTTTGGCTGTGATGCCAACAACCTTGGTCGCTATGGGTGATGGTACCCGTAATAAATGAGTGGGTAATGAAAAGTCATTGTTTGTTTTTTTTTTTGTGTAAACTTTACTTTATTATTAGTTTTTACTAATGTATATTTTTTTGGCCATGGTGCCGGCCTCTGGAACTGAACCGATCCTGAAACTAAAATGCGCCGCCCTTTTCTACTCTGCATCTACAGAGATTTGCTCCAAAATGGTACACACATATTCCAAGAAGCACAAATAAGATTTTCACTTCTTATTCAACCAACCTTTATTCTCCGTTGACTCGCTCCGAGAGCTTGGCATCTTATGTGATAGTCACTTAAGATTCCTCTTACTCATTGACGGCTTGATTCTCAAGGCCAATTCAGCTCTCGGATTTGTGAAACTTTGGTCTACACTACTTTGGTTCGCCCTCTTGTATATGCCAGCCGGGTCTGGCCCCCACAACTGTGTCCCATATTCGCAGAATTGAGAATACTCAACATCGAATCTTACGTTTTGCCCTCCGAGGACTGTATCTGGAAAATCGCATGTCCCTGTCCCCTTACACAAGTCGACTCAAACTAATTAACCTTACCACACTAGAAGAAAGAAGAATTTACACTGACATCTTCTTCAGCCAGCGGTTTCTTTCAAGATCAATCGGCTGTGTATGCCTTCTCTTCTCTATCCCAGTCTCTGTGAATCGATCGGCAATTTATCTACCAGCTGATCACATGTCGTATGGCGGTAATGAACCGATCTCGCGTATACTACGGAGCGTTAACTTTTACGCCACCTCTCTTGACTTCAACTTCACCTCCCCTGCTCTAAAACTCCAATTCACACAGATACACACCAGGCTACTACGATGTAAATTCCGCTACGTGGTCGGGAGAAATATTTGACCATGTTTTGAACCTTAACGGATGACCCGGACTGAAGTTGTGAAAACGATAAAAAGCTAGAACCATCATCATCGGCACTACAACCGGGAGCCGGTCTTGGCTTTTTTTAGCAAGTCTTGAGGCTTGTTAAATTTTCCATAATGATTTGTTTTTTTTTTCGGGCAAGGCCATTAGTCTTGCGCCAGAGGCTCCCCGACAGTATACTAACCACTATACTATCAAGGAGGAAGAAGCTAGAATATGAGATAAAAAATGCAGGAGTTAATTGCGATCTGCGGTGGGAACTCCATTAACTAAATTAATAACAAATCCATGTCGTGAAATGTTGTCAGTGTTCAACGGGTAACGATATTTGCAATATTGCAAAAGACTTGATACGGATATGATCAGCAATATTTGCGAATAGCCAAGTATGATTTGAAGCCCCAACAAAGATTTAAATTCACTAAACAATCGTTTAGATATATCTTTTTTACACGCTATCATATGTCTGCGAGATTTCCTTTTAAAAATAGAGTTACCCGGTCAGATTTGGGTTGGTAAAGGTGTTGTATCCCGCTACATAAACCCGATTCTACAATAAATTAACTCATTTCAATCCAATTAAGGTAGTATCGCACACGATGCAATTTCTCTTAATTGCACACCCAATGATGCATTGTCACTCCCCAAGCTACACGCTATCAAATTACATGTACAGTTTTTGCATCGTATCCACATACAATCGTCACACCTGGCATGGGGTATTTTTACTTCCCAAGCTACACGCTATGAAATTGGAAGTACAGTTTTGCATCGTATTCAAAAACAGGCACCACAACTGGCATGGGACACTGCGGCGCTTTCAAAGACAATTGTTGCACGTGTGGTGTATAAAGCCACAAAAATTTGGGTATAAAACAACTTGGTTACCTGTTTTTCTCAGTGTGGGGGCGTCTATTATTTCGCTTCCAAGACTTCTGTTACGGCTCCTCTTCTTCTTCAGCGTCTGCTCCATCGCCTGTGGCTCCTCTTCAGGTTCCTCCCTTTTAACACGACCTGGGTGGCCACCGCCAACTGGCGACTTTTGAGAGAAGCACGATGGGTAGATTGGGCCAATCCATATTTAGACACTTACGTCTGTAAACGGCGCTCCACACAAGGAAAGAGTTTTTTCTTTTTCTTCGTTTAATTTCCAAACGTTTTTCTTCTTACAATTTATTCTTTTTACTTAGACCAAAACGGGAAAATTCACTCTTTCAAAATTATTTCGTAATTATCACATTTTTCTTTTTACAATTTCTTCTCAACAGAACAATGAATATGGGACAACTCTTCTGCCTCTTCCCCCTTCAACGGTGTAACCGAACTCTCAAAAAAAACCGTATCTTAAAAAACAACAGTCAACAACGAAATCAAAACAAACTTGCTGTTCCTTTCTCTCCCTCTCCATCAACATCCACTCCGAAAACAGAATTCGAACTTGCACACGATCCACACTCGAACTGGGGTATGTTCGCACACTCAACATGTGGATCGTGTGCTTTTCCCACCACCTTGCCATCAAATTATATTAAAACCAAATTATATTAAAAACAATTTAATGATGGGGGTGGCGGAAGCCGCACGTAACACACGCAAGATGTCATAATATCGATTAACGGAATCTCCGTCAAATAGCAGAGTTAATCGATCAAAGTGGGTTCCGGAAAGACGTTGACAGCGACAGAAAGAGGACAAATAGAGGCTTTCGAGGATTTAGGACTCACAGGCCGAGAAATAGCAAGGAGGCTTTGTGGGGGGCAGTAGTTTGGTGTACCTACATATGGCACTGGTTCACTAACTTCCCACCGTCTGCTATCGTTCACCACCAAATGAGAAGATAACGTGCAAGTGTATGGTTTCCTATAGGATTTATTTTAAGCAATGTTTAATACAAATAATAATAATTGTTTTGAAAATGTTTTTTGATTTTTTCCTGTTTAGTTGAGTTTGTTATTTTGCAATAAAAGAATGTAACGCCACGTTTCTTTGAAGAAAACACACGCTTAAAACACAGAGGACATAATTATGGGCTCGCGTTTTAAACGTCCTTGTTTATCTTAAATTCAGCAAATCACTATTTGGGTCCACGTTTTGTTTATTTGTAAATACTATTATTTATTCCACTACAACTTTCCCGAAAACACTCTCTATTTGGCTCGTTACAATATCCCGATGTGTGCGCATTGGCGGTTCCGACTCGACTTGGTGCGTGCGGACGCGGCGTCGATGAATCTCGACTGACCAATTACTGGCGAGGAAAAGTTCGTAGCGTCGTGGCAGTGGAGTCATAGCTAAAATCGACTCGCTGCCATTTACTAGGAACTGCGAAAAGAGTTGCTATGTCTGTATAGGGGATTTAGTTCCGGGGAATCATCGCCGTATAAGCTGATTTATATTCGTTGGTTGTGTGTACCGGGAGGTTGGTTTCGGCGGCATAGCCAAGTATGATCAAGGGTCTTGATCGTTGCGATGGTCGTTTCGTGGAAAGGCGGGACATCATGCCGTGGGCTTGCCAGTTAGAGGGAATTGGTGTGATTCTACATGGTTTAGGTGGAATGGGAACCGAAATGGTTTTCGGGGAAAATTAACTGCTGCTTGGTTGCAAGCGAGAAGTATAGTTTAAGGAGGAAATGAACCGAAGTGGTTTTTGGGGAAAATGCATGCGGTTTGATTGTAGGGAATTGATGTGGTTTTACATCTTTTAGGTAACATAGGAACCGAAATGGTTTTCGGGGGAAATTGGAATTGCTTGGTTGCAAGCAGGTATGTAATTTAGATAGAGAATTAACCGAAGCAATTTTGGGAATATGTAAGCAATTGCAGATTTGGGGAGTCTGTGCTGTTGCGTGTTGGGATGTGTTTTGCATGTTGGGAAATGGGTTACAGGTTAGGTTAGGGTGACGCGCTGTTAGCTCTCGAAATTGGTTGGGATTGTGGATTGGTTCTCCATGTGGTATAGAGAACCGCCACCGCTTAACAGGAGTAATACTGTTGTAAACAGTTATCTTGCGGATCCACAAAAATATGGAAAAAATCAAAAAGGAAACACATATGAAGCAAGAACATCACGAGAAAAGCGGTTGATTCTACGAATTGCTTCAAATTCTACTCTACCAGCGACTAAAGTAAGGGCCAAAAGCGGAGTATCAGCCAGCATAGCCACGCTCCGAAGGATAATAAAAAAAAGTGATACTACAACAACAAAAATTGAAAGAGAAACCTGTTTTGAGGCAAGTACACAAGGAGTATCGAATGAATTTTGCAAGAGAACATGTTGCTTGGACCATTGAATAGAAACCCATTGTCTTTTCGGATGAAAAAAAGTTGCGTGTAACATGGGTATGGATGGAACGTGGGAATTGCAAAATTGTAATTCTAGTTATGAGAATTGGAAATGCTTGATAGGAATTTGCATTTAGCAACAGGTAGGCGTGTCATAAAGTTTCACGGTATACTGAAGGGATTCCGTCGGTTGCAGCAGGAGATTATTTAAATGCTACACCGAAAGAATTCCTTTGGTTTAAAGGTATTAAAATTTGTCCTATGTGCATGCAACGTTATTGTATTGTAGAATTTTGTGTATAGCATTCATGTAGAGTGTAGGAAGTCTGGAGTTCATTGTACAATATGTGTACAACATGAAATGTTTGTTGCGTGGGGCAATACCACAGTACGTATGTATGCATGTAACAAAGATTAAAACTACTACGCTTTCTCAAATGTAGTACACATTTCTGATCATTTGTGAAGGGTATCAAAAACTCTATCCTCAGTGTCAAAAATTCTACCATCTTCATCCATTCTTTCGCTTATAGTTAATGATAGACTATTCACCAACGCAAGATAGAAACTACTTCTTGAGTATTTCGCAATCAACTCAACACTACCTAATACTATATCAACTCCACCTCCACCCGAGTACAAGCACCATACACAAAATCGCTTTCGCACCTGGACTTTTACTTATGCACATAAAAAGTTGAACATTAACAAGTAACAAGTCCTCTAGCTAAGATGGTATTTATCCTACATTTCCAAAAATATGTTCTTCCTCACTTCCGCAACAACTGCGATGGCCTTGTGGGGTGGAGGGTCGCGACGCCAGCATGGGCGAGAGTTCTACCACCAACCCACAACTTCCATACAGATCCGCCGAACCCCAAAAGAAACCTATTCACCGGAAAAACAAAACAAACCTCCACAACACACTGTCCACAAGGAGTAAGTAAAAATGAAACACTGTTTGGTATATTGTGATGGATGATCTTTAATTTATTTAACTGTTTAAAATTCGGGGAATGTTCGCAATTATTTTATTATAATGTCAAGTCGTTTTAAGTGCAACTGAGTTTTATCTTACTTAACTATCCACTGAATACATTTTTGTTCTTAAATGATATCCAACTCACTGCTCGCAAACACAAACGAGATTTAATACGGAGATTGCAAATCATCGATCACCGCATCTTATGCTTCCGGAATTAATTGACCGAATGAAACACGACGACGTAAGGCACACGTCCCGCAGGGGCGCAGACTCCGATGCACACCCTACGGGGGGTGATAAAACCAATACTTGTGTGCGCGCTGAAGGTTGGAAAAAGACTCCACGGTATTTACGCATCCCCGGCGATACGGGGAGCGGAAGATAAACCGTCCGGATCGGCGGTTGAAATACGACCTCGTGATTCAACCCTCGTTTGGGGTGAGTTTGGTGGTGTGGTGAAAAGGAAATGAAATTTGCTTTGACCAGTGACCAATGGAAGGCGATCTCTGGCACTGGTGGCGTGCGTGTGTGATCGTACCCATCACCGTGTTTATCGATGCATTTAGCAAAGGATAAACGAAACCTGAAACGAGGAAAAAAGAACAAAGGGATCGAATAGATCATTGTTTACGCTGTGCATTGTGGCTATCATAGACGGCAATTCATCGGAGAAATGGTGCTGAAAACAAATAAGGACATCATTATCAGCCGTGGATGAGTGGTGCGGATGCCTTAATAGATGCGTCGCCATTAGGAAAAGGTGCTAATGGGTTTTATTGTTTATGGCCTCTTAGACTACAGTAGGAACCGAGTTCTTGTTTATACTAGGAAATGCTAGAGGATTCGGTTCCGATGATAATGCTTGGGATGTGGTAATTGTTTGTCGATTGGACAAACGAATCGCGGGTCGGTTTATTGCAGCTGTTTATATAGCTGTCCGACATAGCATTTGACGATGACAAGGGTGCCAAATGGTTTCGGATTTAGATGCCGTATGATGTGAACAATTCTTTACAGGAAATTTGAATAACGCATTAAATGCGTGAATCCTGTGAGAATTTTCTTTAGGGATTTTCACATAATGCGTTGGATGCATTAAATGTCCTTGAGAAAGGAAATGTTTCAGGTATGCTGGTGATGGGGATGCAAATATGGGTTGCGAATATGGGGGGTTCGCCAGGTGACCTTTAAGACCCCCCACAGGCTTCTATTTATTTCCTCAAGTGGACATATAATGAATATGCAACCAATTTTCAAAATGAGTGACCCACAATCTCTTTATCGACCCATAGCAATAACTTCTATTCTCTTGAAAGTTATGGAATTATTTTATGACGATTCTAACCAAATGCACACATAATCATATTGAAGGATGGAGCACAAAAAAAAGATCGAAAAATCATTAGCGCTTTATTCCGGAGCATTAATGGAGTCTGTGAGTTGGCTCTTCACTACATCGCAAAACATTAATTGCTGATTACATAATTAAACGTCAAAACTGTAACCGATCGGCCTCGCTTTTATTTTGTTTTGTTTTGGTTAGCAGCAGATTCGAAATTACTCGCCTATGTAATTGCCGATGCACTGATTCAATGGATAAGAGACACTCATCCGAGAAATTCTGGATGTTGTCAAATGTGCTATGCCAAAAACTAATTCTGTACTCACCACGTCCATTTTATAAACAATCTCTTGCCAATGGCTCCTAATGCAATTCACTCGGTTGCCAATATTCCCTTCACTTCACTATCCTTCAGTAGCATATGGTTAATTGACTGAATTCCAACTTCAATAAGATATCATCATCATCATCATCGGCACTACAACCGGGAACCGGTCTTGGCCTTATTTAGCGAGTCCTGAGGCTTGTTATATTTTTCATAATGATTTGTTTTTTTCCGGGCAAGGTCATTAGTCTTGCGCCAGAGGCTCTCCGACGGGGAATCGAACCCCGGTCTCCCGCGTGACAGGCGGGTATACTAACCATTATACTATCGAGGAGCCCTCAATAAGATATACCCATTGCAAATATCTAAATGACACTTGCGTCGTCGAAGCGAGGGATCTTTCATTTTTTGACACTCGAATTGAAACGACTGCTAATGTGAATGTGCGAAAAGTGCGGTCGAGTGTTGTTGTTAATAGATGCATATCCTAACTCGATACAATCTCGCCACAAGTTCTTGGATGTACATTTATACAGCACTGTATTTTAATTCCCATATTTGGTCAGGCTCATCTAAAATAGCGCTACCCGATCTCAAGAGCATATAAAACCGAATAGTGGAACTCGTTGGGACGCTTCATTTCATTTTTGCAAAATTTTTTATTTCCATTTTATATTCTTAGATTACTGACCGCTGAAAAATCGTTACTAAGTGTGAACACGAATTGCTTGCATTATTGCTATACAAGAATCTCTTGGACGATTGGCCGGAAAGTATTCAAGAAGAAAGAAGGTGAGCCCTTTTCAGGTCAGGGAAGGGGGCTTGGGATAGGTACAGGGGGGGGGGGGGGGGGTGGTGGTGGTGGCGGAAACGACGAGTAAAAGCCCAGTATTTCCTTTTTAAATTAAGTTTAATTATCATATATGTTGTTTAGGTTTTTTTTGGTCTTGTTTCTTCTTTTCTTGGTTCTATAAGGATTACTCTCTGTTTGGCGTCGCGCAATATAAAATTTAAATAAGCATTACCACCCCACACACCCGGTAGGCGATGGTGTAATGGGCCGACACTACCATAAGGAAAGCAATTATCAAGAAAACACCGACTCGGTAAAACGAAGAAGTAGGGAAAAACGGAAAAAGGGGTATTTGTGGCGGCAGGTGGAATGTTCGAACGTTATATAAACCAGGCGCGATACAGACGGTCGTTGAGAACGCCAAACAATATAAAATGGACATCGTCGCGCTTCAGGAAGTCCGACTCACACACCAAGTAATTGAAACCAACGGATTCACACTGGCGTGTGGAGGTACCGATACACATAACCTCGGAACCGACTCCATCATAAGCAAGAAGATTACGCCCTATGTACGGGTTTTCCAATAGGAACTTGACAATTTTTTTTTTTTAATAAAACGCAAACCATTTGAGACATTTCAACATTTTTATTATCGGCTTGAAGTACAATCAAACCATTTATGAATGGAACAAGACTTTCTTCATATTGCCATCGCGAGCACGTTTGCAGCGGTCGATCCGTTGGACCCAATTTTCGATGACTCGGACACACATATCGGCCGAAACGGCCGCTATTTCGCGTTCAATGTTAGCTCTGAGCTCTTCCAACGTCGTCGGCTTATAGGCATAGACCAATGACTTGACGTAGCCCCAAAGAAAATAGTCTAGAGGCGTTAAATCGCACGCTCATCAAACTTACTCTTCAATAAATCGATTGTATCGTGTGCTGTGTGGCTTGTGGCACCGTCCTGTTGAAACCACATGTCGCCCAAGCCCATATCTTCCAATTCGGGCCAAAAATAATCGGTAATCATGGCGTTATAACGATGGCCATTCACAGTAACGTGACGATCGTTATCGTTGACGAAAAAATATGCCCCAATGACGCCGCCGACACGCAAACCGCAAAAAAACAGTTATTTTTTGTGGATGAAATGTTATTCATGAAGTACATGTGGATTTTCACCCGACCTATAACGCATTTTTTGCTTATTGACGAACCCGTTGAGCCAAAAATGAGCTTCGTCACCGAAGATGATTTTGCGATGAAATTCATCATCTTGGCGCATCTTTTCCAGAGCCCAATCGGAAAACGTACGTCGCTTCAAATGGTCCATCGGCTTCAGTTCTTGAGTCAGCTTGATCTTGTATGGGTGTAAACCAAGATCCTTACGCAAAATTCGTCATAAAATGGCCTGGGCGATGCCCAATTCTTGAGAACGCCGTGGAATTACTGATTTGGATCGTTTGCTACGGACACCTGAACGGCAGCGATATTTTCGACACTTCACTTCGACCAACCTGTTGTCTCATTGGCACGGCAACATCACACAACGAATATGTAGACTCAAATTTTTGCACAAAACTTGTTATTGCCTGTCTACTAGGGCGAGGTCTATCAAGGCTCTTTAAATCCCGAAATTTATCCAGAACATCCAAGCTACTACTGTACAAGACCATGGTCTTACCAGTACTCATGTATGGATCCGAGACCTGGGTGCTTAATAAAAGGCAGTCGGAACTCTTGGCCTCGTTCGAGAGAAAGGTCTTAAGGAGAGTTGTTGGCCCCGTATGTGAGGGAGGACGATTCCGGAGACGCTACAACCATGAGTTGTACGCAATCTACCTTGAAGCTCATATCGTAAGAAAAATCAAGCTCGGTAGACTCGGGCGGGCGGGACACCTAGCTCGAATGAGCGAAGAGGAGCCTGCCCGGAAATTCCTTTGTGGCAGGATGTATGGAAGGACACAGCACGGCAGACCTTGACTGCGATGAAGGGATGGCGTAGACCAGGACGCCCAAAGCCTGGGAGTGCTAAACTGGATGACATCGGCTCGAAATCGGGACCGGTGGAGAGATTTGTTAAATAAGGCCAAGAACGGATCCCGGTTGTAGTGCCGATGATGATGACTAGGGCGAGGATTACGACCGAAAATTGGCGTTAACGCTCTTAAAGTTGTGGTCACCGACTCCAAATTTCGGTAGTAACTCTTTATAATTTGCAGACGTTGTTCGTTCGTGTATGAGGATTGCCTTTTATATTTCGGGATTAGAGAACAAAAACAAATATTGATCATCGAAAATCACTTTATTGTTTTTCAAAATATTCCCCATGAAGATCTATACACTTTTGCATGCGTTTGAACCAATTGTCGAAGCACTTTTGCCACTCTGATTGAGGTATCTCCAACACATGCATTCTGAATGCAGCAACCGCTTCTTCAGGTGTCGAAAAACGTTGACCTCTCAGTTTGTTTTTTACGTACGGGAATAAAAAGAAGTCATTCGGTGCCAAGTCAGGACTATACGGCGGACAACCCATCAAATCGATGTTTTGGGTGCTCAAAAATGCAGTTGTCGCAGCCGATGTGTGAGAGCTCGCATTGTCGTGGTGAAGAGTGATCCGTCTTCGGCGGTGGGTTTTCCTGATTTCTTGGAAGACAACTGGCAAACAAATGGTTGTGTACCACTCAGAATTGACTGTTCTGCGTTGTTCTAGTGGTACGGTTGCGACATGTCCAGTTTTTCCGGAAAAACAGGCGACCATTTGCTTGGAAGTGCTTCGTGCGCGAACAACTTTTGTTGGATTTGGCTCATCTTGAAACACCCAGACAGTCGACTGCTGTTTACTTTCGGGCTCATACGCGTAAATCCACGATTCATCACCTGTCACGATGTCATAGACGTGTTTCGAAGCACCGCGACCGTATTTTTTGAGCATTTCTTTCGACCAATTGACACGAGCCTTTTTTTGGGCGATTGACAAATTGTGTGGGATCCAACGCGAACAAATTTTTTTGACAATCAAATGTTTATGCAATATTGAATGTATGCTGGTCCCACTAACGCCTACGTTGTCTCAATCTCACGATAGGTCACATGACGATCTTCCAATATCAGTTCGCGCACAGCATCAATGGTTTTCGGAACAACAACTGATTTTGGACGACCTTCACGAAATTCATCTTGGAGTGAACTACGACCACGATTGAAATCACCATACCATCGATAAACACTGGTCCTTGATGGAGCTTCATCGCCAAAAATTGAATTAAGTTCATCCATGCACTGTTGCTGAGTTAATCCACGCCGAAAGTTGTAAAAAATAATCGCACGAAAATGTTGACGATTTAATTCCATTTTTGGGCCGAGATGAATCTTTTAAGTTACTGTAAACAACACAAATAGCGCTCGTATGTCAAAACGTTCTGAGTGCGTATAACCTCAAAAATGTCCAACTTTACGACAGAGCTGTCAATTGCCAGATTGCAACACTAGGGTTGCCAAATCCCGAAACATAAGAGGCAACCATCGTACTTAACTATAATGAATATGTTGAGTTTACTGAATAAATTGACAGTGACAGGTCGATGATTAGTGAAAGGGTGCGTTCACAAATTAAAATCAAATTTGTCAGTCCCTATGGGAAAACCCGATAAAAGATGTGAAATTTATAAACGACCGAATGTCGGTGCTAAAATGACAAGGCCCGTGGTAAAATTATGCCTTTAAAAATGTACACGTCCCAAGAGAAGCTACCGACGAAGAAACGAAGGACACGTTCTACGAGACGCTAGAGGAAATATTTGATGGGATCTCATTATTCAATGTTAAAATCCTTCTCGGGGATCTCAACGCAAAAATTGGAATGGAAGATGCCTTCCAACCAACAATAGCTAAAGAAAACCTACACGACGTTTCAAATGATAATGGAATTCGAATTATCAAGTTCGCAGCGTCAAAAGATCTGGTAGTGAAAAGCACGATGTTCAAGCACAAGCAAATCAATAAAGCCACATGGATATCACCCGACGGCGTAACGCGTAACCAAATAGACCACCTCCTCATAGACAAAAGACACCACTCGAACATCCTTGACGTGAGATCATATAGAGGAGCAGATTGCGACTCCGATCATCTTTTAGTGATGGGCAAAATCAGGAGTCGCCTCGCAGCAATCCCAAATGGACAGTCACGGGAGACGAGCAAAAAGTTCGACATCTATAAACTAAAAGACCTGCGCAAAAGGGCTGAATATCAAGACGAACTAACGAATAGATTTAGCATCCTAGAGAATGGAGAATGGCTAAGCTTTCGCACATTCCTAAACCGTTCGAAGGTCTTCTATACGAAGCGTTATGCTTTCGCTGCTCCCCCATCATCTCTCCTAACCAGCACGGCTTCCTCTCCGGCAGGTCCACTACTACCAACCCTGTCGAATTCACATCTCACACACTCCTTGCCCTAGAGAACGGCGATAAGGTTGATGTAGTCACTACCGACTTTAGCAAGGCCTTCGACAAGATTTCCCATAACCTCATTCTCTTTAAATTATCTTCCCTTGGTTTTGAACCGCTGTTGATTAAGTGGATCTCATCCTACCTTAACTCTCGAACCTGTCGGGTGCGATTTAGATCCACCCTCTCCGATCCTTTCTCTCCAACCTCAGGTGTCCACCAGGGCAGTCATCTCCCTACTATTTATCCTTACCATAAACGACATAGGCTCGAGCATCAATCACTCCCTCATCTCGCTTTACGCGGATGATACCAAAATCTTCAAGACAATCCACTCTCCCCTTGACTCCTCACTTCTCCAATCGGATCTTGACAGCTTTTCGACATGGTGCCAAAATAACTGCCTAGATCTGAATATCGCCAAATGTCACACAATCACCTTCTCTCGGAAACGCTCCCCCTCCCTGCCACGCTCCTATCTCTTGCTAGGCCAACCGATAACATCGGTTGAATCAATTTGCGACCTGGGCGTCCTATGTGACAAGGAACTTAGATTTACCGCACATATCGATAACACAATCCTAAAGGCCAACTCCGCCCTTGGCTTTGTAAACCGCTGGTCGAAGGAATTCCTAAACCCCTACGTCACCCGTTCCCTCTACACAACTTTTGTCCGGCCACTACTCGAATATGCCAATCAGGTTTGGTCCCCGTATCAACAGTCTCACATTCGTAGGATCGAGGACGTTCAACGTCGTTTCTTGCGCTTCGCCCTCCGTGGACTGAACTGGGAAAACCCACTCATACTCCCACCATACACAGGCCGGCTCCTTCTTATCAATCTTAACACGCTTGAGGAGCGCAGAATCCATGCTGACATCATCTTTATCCATCGCCTTCTGTCAGGCTCAATCGATTGCCCAAGCTTGCTCTCCTCTTTATCATTTTATACAAACCCCCGTAATGTGCGGAACCCTCGTCTGTTTTACGTGCCCACTCATCACACGTCTTACGGCGTTAACGAGCCCATCTCGCGTATGCTACGACACGCCAACTCTTTCCCCACCTCCTTTGATTTCAACCTCTCCACTCCTGCCCTCAAACGACGTCTCAGAATAAACCCGTCCTAACCCCACCCCACCTCAATTTCAAACCTCTCCCCCAGCTCTCCAACCCCGCCCCTTACCGCTGTGTAGATGTACCCCTCACTGTCACACCTCAACCCCTCTTCTCCTTCCTTTTTTTTTTCTTTTTTTTTTTTTAAATTATAACATATATATGTTTTTTTTTTTTTTTAACTACCCCTTTCGTTTTTAAGTTAGTCTGTAAGTTGTTATATTATATTAACTTAAGCTGCTTGGATTAAGCCTAAATAAATAAATTAATCGGAACCATTTTTCAATGTGTCTACAAAGTTAACTTGGGAGGTACTCACTTGTGCCAACACTTGATCCTACCTGGTGGATGGTCGTCGCTATATACTTCCTCCAAGTACCGTCTGACTGTGGATGGGGTTGACTATGGTGTCCTACCAGGGTTTTGTTCCTTTGCTGTCCGTTGGTCCGCTGTACAATTCGTGACACGCTACAGCACTGAATATATACTTCCTCACACAATTTTTTGTACTAGGTGCAATTTTAATATGTTGAAAGTTCCTTTCGCACCCCAGATTTATTTATTAAAGTTTTTTAATTTGACCCAGCATAGACGTTAAGGATTAACGAAATCACTCAAGAAACCGCAGGCACAATAAAAACCTCGATTTTGTCTTCCTTTTAGTGTTATAGGTATTAAATGTTTGGCGCAAACTTTGTTATATTATTTTCTTAATAACAAGTTCTCACGAAATAACGTTTTATTTAGATATTGGAATAGAAGTAGAATCAACAAATTCACAGAAAGCACACAGTATTTCAGCGGTGGCTTTTCTCGGGTTTTCTTGGCATCTTTTTTTAAGAACTTACGACAGGACATTCATTACAAATTTAAACACGACATTCCGGACCATTACAAATTTTAACACACCATTCATTACGCCATCCCGTCCCGTTACCTCTTTGTTCTCTGCTACCGTTGTCTCGGCGAAGGAACTTGGCTACGATCAACTTCGAAACTGATCGAAGCTGTCTTCGTCAAATAGAGCTGGGTTCATGCACCTGCTAAGTTTAGGTGTTATTTTTTTTTTTATACCACTCTAATATATATTTTATATATGTTCAAAATATAAATAGGTATGTTCAAAAAGTGAAATGTACATTGCTTAAAATAATATGTGTTTATTTGTATTTAAGTTTAATTACTGCTTAACGTTTACATGCCATATATGTGGGTTAATTTCTATTACATTTCCCGCCAAGACAATGGCGGGCGGGAAGTTACCACGTAACAAGGGGCTGAATATCATGACGAACTAACGAATAGACTTAGCATACTAGATAATGGGAGTAGTGACGAAGAAGAAACCAATAGTCGGAACACTAAATGGACACTGATCAGAGACGTGAACAAACAAACGGCCGAAAAGGTATTAGGATTTAAGAAAACAATTAAGTCCAAACCTTTGTTTGACCATGAATGCCGGGCGAAGATCGAACAACGTATACTCCTCAGAGTGACCGATGGCCGGACATGTGGCGCGAATGGGCAACGATAGAATCGTGTGTAGAATTTATGACGGAAGACCAAAGGGAAAGAGACCGACAGGACGGCCGAGACGGAAATGGGAAGGCAATGTTAGGTTTGACCTTGAGGAAATCGGATCGGACGGTCAAGCGTAGAAGGAGAGTGCCCAGGACAAGGAACGATGGTGGAGCCGAGTCGGCGAAGTCATGAACTTCCAGGTTCCTACAGACCAATAAATAGTTATAAAAAATAGGTGGACTAGCAACAGTTTAGATTCAGATACCATAATACATCTGAATATAAACTGTGGTATATGAAGGACGGCCTCGACGGAGATGGGGGGACAATGTTTGGTTTGACCTTGAGGAAAATGGATCAGATGGTCAAGTGGAAGGAGAATGCACCGAACAGGGAGCATTGGCGCAGCCGAGTCAGTTAGGTCATGAACTTCCGGGTTGTTATAGACTAATAAATAGTAATAGTAGTATTATTCTTAGATTCCAGCTTGATTATTTTATATTATAATCTTTGGTCCTGGATGTGGGTGTGGAGTTAGAGTGCCCACGCAGCTTCCTTTTCAGCCTTCTAGATAGGCCACACTGTCGGCGTGTGCCTCTGTTGTCAGGTTTTGAACCTTTTCTTTGGCTGTGATGCCAACAACCTTGGTCGCTATGGGTGATGGTACCCGTAATAAATGAGTGGGTAATGAAAAGTCATTGTTTGTTTTTTTTTTTTGTGTAAACTTTACTTTATTATTAGTTTTTACTAATGTATATTTTTTTGGCCATGGTGCCGGCCTCTGGAACTGAACCGATCCTGAAACTAAAATGCGCCGCCCTTTTCTACTCTGCATCTACAGAGATTTGCTCCAAAATGGTACACACATATTCCAAGAAGCACAAATAAGATTTTCACTTCTTATTCAACCAACCTTTATTCTCCGTTGACTCGCTCCGAGAGCTTGGCATCTTATGTGATAGTCACTTAAGATTCCTCTTACTCATTGACGGCTTGATTCTCAAGGCCAATTCAGCTCTCGGATTTGTGAAACTTTGGTCTACACTACTTTGGTTCGCCCTCTTGAATATGCCAGCCGGGTCTGGCCCCCACAACTGTGTCCCATATTCGCAGAATTGAGAATACTCAACATCGAATCTTACGTTTTGCCCTCCGAGGACTGTATCTGGAAAATCGCATGTCCCTGTCCCCTTACACAAGTCGACTCAAACTAATTAACCTTACCACACTAGAAGAGAGAAGAATTTACACTGACATCTTCTTCAGCCAGCGGTTTCTTTCAAGATCAATCGGCTGTGTATGCCTTCTCTTCTCTATCCCAGTCTCTGTGAATCGATCGGCAATTTATCTACCAGCTGATCACATGTCGTATGGCGGTAATGAACCGATCTCGCGTATACTACGGAGCGTTAACTTTTACGCCACCTCTCTTGACTTCAACTTCACCTCCCCTGCTCTAAAACTCCAATTCACACAGATACACACCAGGCTACTACGATGTAAATTCCGCTACGTGGTCGGGAGAAATATTTGACCATGTTTTGAACCTTAGGATGACCCGGACTGAAGTTGTGAAAACGATAAAAAGCTAGAACCATCATCATCGGCACTACAACCGGGAGCCGGTCTTGGCTTTTTTTAGCAAGTCTTGAGGCTTGTTAAATTTTCCATAATGATTTGTTTTTTTTTTCGGGCAAGGCCATTAGTCTTGCGCCAGAGGCTCCCCGACAGTATACTAACCACTATACTATCAAGGAGGAAGAAGCTAGAATATGAGATAAAAAATGCAGGAGTTAATTGCGATCTGCGGTGGGAACTCCATTAACTAAATTAATAACAAATCCATGTCGTGAAATGTTGTCAGTGTTCAACGGGTAACGATATTTGCAATATTGCAAAAGACTTGATACGGATATGATCAGCAATATTTGCGAATAGCCAAGTATGATTTGAAGCCCCAACAAAGATTTAAATTCACTAAACAATCGTTTAGATATATCTTTTTTACACGCTATCATATGTCTGCGAGATTTCCTTTTAAAAATAGAGTTACCCGGTCAGATTTGGGTTGGTAAAGGTGTTGTATCCCGCTACATAAACCCGATTCTACAATAAATTAACTCATTTCAATCCAATTAAGGTAGTATCGCACACGATGCAATTTCTCTTAATTGCACACCCAATGATGCATTGTCACTCCCCAAGCTACACGCTATCAAATTACATGTACAGTTTTTGCATCGTATCCACATACAATCGTCACACCTGGCATGGGGTATTTTTACTTCCCAAGCTACACGCTATGAAATTGGAAGTACAGTTTTGCATCGTATTCAAAAACAGGCACCACAACTGGCATGGGACACTGCGGCGCTTTCAAAGACAATTGTTGCACGTGTGGTGTATAAAGCCACAAAAATTTGGGTATAAAACAACTTGGTTACCTGTTTTTCTCAGTGTGGGGGCGTCTATTATTTCGCTTCCAAGACTTCTGTTACGGCTCCTCTTCTTCTTCAGCGTCTGCTCCATCGCCTGTGGCTCCTCTTCAGGTTCCTCCCTTTTAACACGACCTGGGTGGCCACCGCCAACTGGCGACTTTTGAGAGAAGCACGATGGGTAGATTGGGCCAATCCATATTTAGACACTTACGTCTGTAAACGGCGCTCCACACAAGGAAAGAGTTTTTTCTTTTTCTTCGTTTAATTTCCAAACGTTTTTCTTCTTACAATTTATTCTTTTTACTTAGACCAAAACGGGAAAATTCACTCTTTCAAAATTATTTCGTAATTATCACATTTTTCTTTTTACAATTTCTTCTCAACAGAACAATGAATATGGGACAACTCTTCTGCCTCTTCCCCCTTCAACGGTGTAACCGAACTCTCAAAAAAAACCGTATCTTAAAAAACAACAGTCAACAACGAAATCAAAACAAACTTGCTGTTCCTTTCTCTCCCTCTCCATCAACATCCACTCCGAAAACAGAATTCGAACTTGCACACGATCCACACTCGAACTGGGGTATGTTCGCACACTCAACATGTGGATCGTGTGCTTTTCCCACCACCTTGCCATCAAATTATATTAAAACCAAATTATATTAAAAACAATTTAATGATGGGGGTGGCGGAAGCCGCACGTAACACACGCAAGATGTCATAATATCGATTAACGGAATCTCCGTCAAATAGCAGAGTTAATCGATCAAAGTGGGTTCCGGAAAGACGTTGACAGCGACAGAAAGAGGACAAATAGAGGCTTTCGAGGATTTAGGACTCACAGGCCGAGAAATAGCAAGGAGGCTTTGTGGGGGGCAGTAGTTTGGTGTACCTACATATGGCACTGGTTCACTAACTTCCCACCGTCTGCTATCGTTCACCACCAAATGAGAAGATAACGTGCAAGTGTATGGTTTCCTATAGGATTTATTTTAAGCAATGTTTAATACAAATAATAATAATTGTTTTGAAAATGTTTTTTGATTTTTTCCTGTTTAGTTGAGTTTGTTATTTTGCAATAAAAGAATGTAACGCCACGTTTCTTTGAAGAAAACACACGCTTAAAACACAGAGGACATAATTATGGGCTCGCGTTTTAAACGTCCTTGTTTATCTTAAATTCAGCAAATCACTATTTGGGTCCACGTTTTGTTTATTTGTAAATACTATTATTTATTCCACTACAACTTTCCCGAAAACACTCTCTATTTGGCTCGTTACAATATCCCGATGTGTGCGCATTGGCGGTTCCGACTCGACTTGGTGCGTGCGGACGCGGCGTCGATGAATCTCGACTGACCAATTACTGGCGAGGAAAAGTTCGTAGCGTCGTGGCAGTGGAGTCATAGCTAAAATCGACTCGCTGCCATTTACTAGGAACTGCGAAAAGAGTTGCTATGTCTGTATAGGGGATTTAGTTCCGGGGAATCATCGCCGTATAAGCTGATTTATATTCGTTGGTTGTGTGTACCGGGAGGTTGGTTTCGGCGGCATAGCCAAGTATGATCAAGGGTCTTGATCGTTGCGATGGTCGTTTCGTGGAAAGGCGGGACATCATGCCGTGGGCTTGCCAGTTAGAGGGAATTGGTGTGATTCTACATGGTTTAGGTGGAATGGGAACCGAAATGGTTTTCGGGGAAAATTAACTGCTGCTTGGTTGCAAGCGAGAAGTATAGTTTAAGGAGGAAATGAACCGAAGTGGTTTTTGGGGAAAATGCATGCGGTTTGATTGTAGGGAATTGATGTGGTTTTACATCTTTTAGGTAACATAGGAACCGAAATGGTTTTCGGGGGAAATTGGAATTGCTTGGTTGCAAGCAGGTATGTAATTTAGATAGAGAATTAACCGAAGCAATTTTGGGAATATGTAAGCAATTGCAGATTTGGGGAGTCTGTGCTGTTGCGTGTTGGGATGTGTTTTGCATGTTGGGAAATGGGTTACAGGTTAGGTTAGGGTGACGCGCTGTTAGCTCTCGAAATTGGTTGGGATTGTGGATTGGTTCTCCATGTGGTATAGAGAACCGCCACCGCTTAACAGGAGTAATACTGTTGTAAACAGTTATCTTGCGGATCCACAAAAATATGGAAAAAATCAAAAAGGAAACACATCTGAAGCAAGAACATCACGAGAAAAGCGGTTGATTCTACGAATTGCTTCAAATTCTACTCTACCAGCGACTAAAGTAAGGGCCAAAAGCGGAGTATCAGCCAGCATAGCCACGCTCCGAAGGATAATAAAAAAAAGTGATACTACAACAACAAAAATTGAAAGAGAAACCTGTTTTGAGGCAAGTACACAAGGAGTATCGAATGAATTTTGCAAGAGAACATGTTGCTTGGACCATTGAATAGAAACCCATTGTCTTTTCGGATGAAAAAAAGTTTAACCTTGACGGTGCCGATGGTTTCAACTTTTATTTCCATAATCTGAGAAAGGAGGAGCTTATTTTGGCAAGACATCAGGTGTCATGGTGTAGGGAGCTATTAACTACTATGGCACAATCGAGTTGGAGTTTTTGTCCACAACAATGAACGGAAACAACTACAAATGCTTGCTGGAACGGTCATTTCCAAAAATTAAAAACATTTTCTGACCCGTCTTGGATTTTTCAACAAGACAATGGCCACATCCACACTTCCAGGGTTGTTAGAAGTTGGATTCAATCAGAACACGTGGAAACTTTTGCCATGATAGCCCCATTCGCCGGACTTAAACACAATCGAAAACGTTTGGCCATGGCTATCTCGTAAAGTTTATGAAGGCGGCAGACAATTTGAAGACAAGGACACTTTTTTTTTTTTATTAGACTTCTCTCGGGAGAGACCAACCTAAAGCGCCGAGCGGGCGCCCCGAGATGCCACCAAATAACTGTTGCAGTACTTTTTGAACAGTTGCAGGTTGTAACGCTCCGGGAACATTCGCGTGGGAAGGGAGTTCCACAGCTTCCGCGCTCTGTAACGAGTTCTGATGCAGGTATGTTCGCGCCGTCGGGAGATGAACCACAAACGGGTACGATCCGTCGGATTGTCTTGTGGAGCGCATATAAGCCGAATTGCGTGGAACAATACCAAGAATGTCCGAAGAATAGTATCCGTGATAATATCTGTAAAACAGACAGAGGTCGACTACGCGCCTTCGATGTGATAGCGACTGTAGTCCCGACGTCAGCGCCGAGTCCTCGATCAGACGGATCGCTCGTCTCTGTATGCTCTCAAGTAGGGCGAGGGTATGTTTAGGAGCCGAGCTCCAAACATGAGAATATATTCGAGCGCGGGTCTAATTTGGGATTTATATAGGAGAAGAAGTTGACCCGGAGCAAAATATTTCTTGGCTCTAGAAAGATAGCTCCGTTTTCCTGAGGCTGACCTGGCGATATTCGACACGTGTTTATGCCATGATACATTCCCACAGACCGTGATGCCGAGCAATTTCAAACTTTCCCCAGCCTCGAGGGCCCGGCCATTCATCATCAGCTGTAGAACCGATGATCCACTTTTCTTTGTGAATGTTGTATATTGTGTCTTCGCTGCATTGAATTCGACGAGATTGGCCCTTCCCCACAGCAGGACCCTATCTAGATCCTGATCCAGAGAATCAATCTGTCTACATCTCAGCTGGTGTGACGTTGATGCACCAATCGGCCGAACACTCGAAACGGAGGAAACAAGCGTACTATCATCCGCAAAACTGAACATTTTCTTATCCGTTGTCTCCAACAAATCATTTATGTGAAGCAAAAATAAGGTTGGGGCCAAAATAGAAGCTTGCGGCACCGCCGAATTAACAGGATACAGATCCGAACACTCGCCGCCCACAACAACCCGGATCGATCGATTCTCGGGGAAGCTCCTCGTCCAGTCGCAAAGCTGTTGGGAAAGTCCGTATGAACGAAGTTTGCTCACCAATGTCCCATGCCAGACGCGGTCAAAAGCGTTGGAGATATCCAATGCGACCGCCCTTAACTCACCATGCCGTTCAATCGCAAATGTCCATATATCGGTTATAAGTGCCAAAGTGTCTCCAGTGGACCGCCTGCCACGGAATCCGTATTGGCGATCATTCAGAAGTCCGTTGCACTCCAAATACTTAACTAACTCAGTATTGACGACTTTTTCCATTACCTTAGATAAAAT
Organism: Microdon myrmicae; assembly: GCA_963931805.1. Classification (NCBI taxonomy): domain Eukaryota; kingdom Metazoa; phylum Arthropoda; class Insecta; order Diptera; family Syrphidae; genus Microdon; species Microdon myrmicae. The sequence continues at coordinate 181,822,100 of OZ007498.1, forward strand.
AGACAGTAATGTTATCGGGCGCTAATTTTATGGGAGACACTTTTTTCCCGTCTTTGAGATTGGCTGAACCCGAGCGATTTTTCAGCAGGCAGGAAAGGTGCATAAGATAAATGGAAAAGTCTGTCAAGAACCGGCGATAGTTCTGGAGCACAGTTTATGGGGGTAAAAGTAAGTTGCCAACGTATGGCACAGGATCCACTTAAAAACCCCCGACACTTGTTACTCCGAAGGAAGAAATGAAAAAAAAAACACGTTCTTATTTATTTTAATCTATTTCTACTTATTTATTGTAAAAACACGAGCAAAATGGTGGTGAATGTCACAATATCGATTGAACTTAATTACACAGCTAAAAATTGGGTCTTAATTGTATTTGTCAACATGAATCTCACCCTTCACTGGATTAATCAGAATATCTATGATTAGCTATTTCACTTCTGTCAAGCAGGGAATGCAGTACGCGACGGAAACGCCAGACTGTTCAGCTGGTCGGTCGTACGCATATCGCGAATATAGGTGAACCGTCAATAATAGTCTTCGGGAACTAAAAAAAAAATGTTACTTGTACACCAACTCTATCGAACGACTCCTTGGACTTTTTTGTTCCGTGAACTAAACGAACTATCTCATCCGCAGACACAACCAGGTTCAGATACAAATAGCGACTCCTGCGGCAGCGTGACTACACGTGATGGTGATTGAATAGTGATTGGTGTGAATTAGGGTTGAAATTCATATTTCTTTCTACACACAGGACAACCAAAAGAGTCCACGCCTCTGCTCTCTCAACCTCACGCCCGTCAAAGTATGAGTAACTTTTGTTAATAGGGTAATTGACGGACACGAAGAATGAGAGAACAGAAAACATGATATGCTGTGATCTCGGGGTAGCTTTGGTTGTGTGTGTTGGTATCAGATGCAGCTACTGACACGACCTACTGACCCAGTGGTACTGCTATGGTGTAGTTAAAGCGCATTGAACCGTGGAAAGAAATACGAATGAGAGAGAACCCTAGCGGATGTTACTCCCCTGCAAAGAGAGATGATTGATCCCAAGCGAATGGGTGATCTGAGGGAAAGTCGATAGGTCGCCGCTGATGTTTGGGAAATAATTCGCGTGAGAATCAGACTCTAAGACGCTGAAATTACCCCAGCTATTTTGCTATGTTGCAACAGCGTCGTTCTTTTAGACTTGTTGTTGCTAACCGACATTATGAGATTTCCGATGGGAAACTCATGATTAGCAAGAATGGAGTTGCCGTATGACATTTATGTAGCTAAACTCAATTATGCATTATCTGCAAAGGATGATGAGTTTAGTTATACATCCGTTTGAAATGTTTTACAGGGGAATACATATAATGGAAATTGGTAAGTATGACGCACTGAAAGCGGTCGAAATTGGTGGAAATGTTGGTTGGAATTGTGGGTTGTTTCTCATGTAGAATAGAGAAACCCCCCACAAGTTCTTAAGGACTATTGCTGGTATTCAGTTCACGTAGAATATGTTGAATAGTGCGCGGACGAAATCTCACATCCGACACCGGCGAGATCACAGGTGGCGCCAAAACGCCGGGATCGAGGTTTGAATTCGCGGGAAATAAATTCGCGAACACATTAGCTTTATCATTTGAATTCGTGACCAACGTCCCGCTGTCTGTCACCAACGGAGGGAAAGAGGAGGATGCGAAGTTACCGCTGACAGCTTTTGCCATTGACCAGTGCAAACCAGTTGGGCGCCGACGGAACTTATTGATCACCCTGTGGTTGTGAGCCTTCTTCGCGGTATCAATCGCCTGGTTGCACGCGTTTCTAATTCTAACAAAATTCGCTCTGTTAACATCAGTGGGATTGGAGTGCCATTGCTTAAAAGCTCTATTTTTTGCCGCTGTAATCTGCTCGCATTTTTTATCAAACCAAGGTATATCAGACCAACTTCGTTTGATACACTGTGGAATATACATCTCCATCCCCAGAAGAATAATCTCGGATACCAACTCCGCGCATGCGTTAACATCGGAGTTTCCGAAGCATATCTCCGAGCATGGAAAGGATGCGAAGACATCTCGCAAATCGTCCATACATGGCGAAGCTGCCTAGGCCGGTTATTCGCTTGATATGCAAGTGCTTTCGCGACAGATACCAAGCAGTGATCCGAGTTTCCCAGTGCCGCAGAAATCTCTACGGTATAAACACTCGGTTCGGATGTCAAAAACAGATCCAGGGTGTTCGCATAATCTCCTCGGGCTCCCCCACGAGTTGAGTCAAGTTGTGGCTTACAGCAAACATATCCGCCAGCCGCCCAGCCTCGTCGGTTCTGTTAGAATTTAACAACCAGCCGGAATTGTGCACATTAAAATCGCCAAGGACAACAATTTCAGAAGCTGAGTGGTTGATCTGTATCCAGTCGACGGTATGTGAAAGATGTTCGAAAAATGTCGCCCGTCGATCGTCACTCGGGAAGCGGTAAAGACAACAAAGAAATATAATGGAATTCCGCAGCACAACCCTCAACCATATGATGTCCATATTATTGGGTTACAACGCCTCCATCCTCTGGCAAGCCAGATTGGACCACGCGAAGACGCAGACTCCGCCCTTAAAACGGAATCTCGAATGTAAGTCGTATCCTGAGCAACGATGATATGTCGAATCAGTTGACGAATCGACCTGGGTCTCAGTTAGGGCAAGGATATCAGGTTTCGTTGTTTGCAAATATTGGTGGACGGCGTTTACATTCGTATTGGTGAAACTGATGCCCCTGATGTTACAAAATGCCGTCACTAGTCCAGCGTGGGCAGAGCCTCGAAAGCAAGCCCGGTTATGCGATGACGAACTTCTTAAAGTTCCATTCGTTTTCATAATATCTGCATGATGTTCCCCCTGACAATTGCAGCTATTCGTGATTCCTGCGACCAAATTTCCTTAGACTATTCAAAAAAACTCAATGATTCTATTCCAAACCGTCTTATAGAGGTCATATCCAAAAACGGCGGGCATACTCATTATTAATGTAGAAAATCGTTATAAATAAATGCTTTAAAACCATAAGATGTAAACATTTCATTAATTTTTTCCTTCTTTTCTAAAATTTTGCATGTGGCCTCATCCTATCGACGCACTTTTTTATTCCCTTTTTAAGAAGTTTGTTATTTGATCTTGGGAAAGTCCAACGGTCGTTTTTAGGAATTTCTTTTGGGAAAATACGTACCTATTCACCGGTAGTATATGTTTCCGGGTAAAAAATTTCCAGCAGGTATAAAGAGCGAACATCAATTGCGAAATGTTTGGCATCATTGATAGTGATTGGGAGTGTACTTGTGCTTGTCATGCAAGTACACCTTCCTACCTCCTTCCTGTTCCTCTAAAGAATTTAACGTGAGATGATGTAGAGAATCGGTTCCCTTTTACAGAAACTGTATGTTGAAATACGGAAAAACAAGAGTAGGAGGCATTTTTCTATGCCCAGGCAGAGATCAATTAACTAACAATCCGCCATACGAAAATATGCTGAAACCGTTTTTGCAGCTGACTACGAGGTTGAAAATACACTTCAGAAAGTGACAGTCTAGTATTCCATCGTAAATATGTTAGAGACAAATTATTACCAATAATAAATAAAGAGCTTTTCTCTAGAGGGATGTGTGATATAGTTGTTGAGTTTATATATTCACATATTCTTCAGATTGTGCATCATCAGACTGTAAATCAGTGGTTGCTCTAAAACATTATAAACCAATTAGACATATTACTCGTATAGAGAAATACATTAATTGATGGGGATACCCGGTTGATGAAATACATTCAGAACAGATTTTCCATAAAAAACGACTTATTTTTTGTTTAAACGAAATCGCGAATTCTCTGAGGATTAAACTTTTGACAACATGTTCATTAATCGGATTACACTCCATCGCCAGTCACTGGTAGATCATTATATTCGCTTTTACCTTAATTTCGACGATTGCAGAATTTGTACATACAATTCAAAATGTGAACGCTTAACTGCCATATCATTAAACTGTATTCGGCCCGTAAAATATGGTCTGTAAATCAGCGACCACAATGGCAACCACCCTCACAAAAAACCATTTGAAAGCTGCTCAGAAATAACATGCAATACTAGGAATTATTAGCAATAAAAATATGTTAACGATGAAAAAAGAAATCCGGATTCGTATGTAAATTCAGCATATTTACATCAGGGGCACAGTGTATTTAAAGAATTTAAATTCTTACAAAAATTGCCCACGGCGATATTGTATAATTTAATAGTATAGTCATTTTTACAGGAGTAACGAATGAAGCCAACTTAGACCTTTAACCTTCGGTAAAGACGTCTTTCTTGTGTTTTCCATCGCGCCATTTTCAAGAGTGGCCCGATTGCTTGTGTATTATTTTGTCTAGGCAATTAGTAATTCAGAAATGAGTACAAGTCGTGTAAGAATTGTTCGCCGAGGAGATGTGCGCCATTTCTATAAGGACCCCACACTTAGGATTATATGGAGAAGGCAATATATATTACGTAACATCGTGAATGGATACTTCTACCATAGCATAAACTGTTCTCCCCCCATTGATTTGGTTCTATTGTAACCGGATATCGAAGTACAAAATGGCGACACAACATTTGACGATAAATTAGTAGCTTTTATACGGTCCGGTTAATCTTTGAACGTGATGTGTATGCCAAAAGATTTATAAGCTGAAGTTATATTTAAGGCTGAACAAAAGTTCGACTTTAACAATATGCAAGTTGTTTTGGTATAAGTCGTCTGTTGCCGTGAGTATTAGAAATACATGAACAAAGAAAAGATTTTGTATTTAACATATTGTCACTGGCATGTATTTGGGTAAAGGGCCTTACGGGTAGATTTTAGAATGCTTTCTCGGGATTGAGTGACTCCCAAATTAAACGGTTTACATTCCCGAACCACATATTGAAATACTTATTTCTTTTATCTCAATCTCTTTGTCTAAGTCCAAACACTGACATCTGTTACTATAATTGGCTTATTGAAAAGATTGGGCACTTCACATTGTTTTCCCTAAACTTTTTCACGTCGCTAAACTAAGGATTTAACATTTCTACTTAATTGAAATAGATGAAGGGGTTCATAATATTCAATCAATTTCAGCCGCTCTTAATCATTGATTTTTATTAAGTCAGATTCGCAAATTTCCTTTATACTGTGTTTCTTTCCATAAATTCACAGTGGCTTTAGTTTAACAAATGTTGTGATTATGACACTGAACTGTTTGTACGATTATTTAACTCACTTTGTATCAACATCCGCGACAAATTAGGTTTGGGAATCCACCCAAGATTTTCACTTCCATCTTTATTTAGGCGTGTTGTGTATAGCGTTTTAATAGGGCTGCGAGTAGAAACACAGCTTTTTTTTTTTTTAAATTTCAACTTTATTCGAAAAGATACTTATATGAATATTGATTCCCCCTGTTGTATTCCAGAATACTACCCTTATTAGATTTTTACACTGAATCTCATTACTTTTCTAACACACCGTTAATACTACCTCTGTTTATATCTAATTCTCTCTTAATACATAACATTAATAAACTTTCACAATATTCTATATCAAGCCTGTTACAGCACATTTCATAACATGCACCTTTTTCATTCAAAACATAGCACTTTGATTTTCGTTCAAATTTTATTCAATTTAAAAGTCACAGAAACTAAAGGAATACTTTGAGAAAATTTGTTTTGTTCACATTATAATTTCCAACCAATTAGAACAATAAGTAGCATAAGAAGAGAGAAATTTTAATAGTAAAATCAGTTCGAGTTGAGAAGCAGTTCAAGTAGTTTCACTTTGAGTTTGAGTTGTGAGTTCATAAAAGCGAGTAGTAGTTTGAGTTAGCAATTGAAGTATCGGTATTGAGTTAGAGCTCTAGTTTTGAGTTTTGGAGTAGAAGTTTGAATTATAAGGGTTTGAGAGTTTAAAATAAATATATCGAAGAGACAAAGAAAAGATCTTTCTTTGATAATGGATTATCAATGGCAATAAATTTCCGCTCAAATAATAGGAGCGAATAAACATTGCAACGCGAATTGATGAAGGAATATTAAATAAAGAAATAATAAAAGGTCCCCGCTCTTCCCTCAACCGAGGAAGCACGGCGCCGGACTGTAACACCCTGCTTGGTAGAAACCTTGACGCGGTGCGGGAGCTTAAAGTACAGTGACTCACTCAGGCTATGCTGACGGAAGCATATGCTTCCAGTAGGGTCACCCATGTCAGACAGGCTAGCGAGGAGTAACACACAAATATCTACCACCCCTAATCCTGGGTGTTACGCGTCACCGTGCCCATTGGGTTGTTTGCAGCCACGGGTATACCGGCTGTATTATAACGGCGCCTCTCTGACACCGGGTCGAATCAGAGCCGTAAGCAGACCTTACCACATCAAAACGGGGCTCTGATGTGGCGGACTATTTGAAACCCCAAGTCTCGTGGGATCAAAAAAGAATAACCAATATACAAAACACAATCCCACGAAAAACCCGGTAGGCGTAGGTGTGATGAGCCGACACTACCATAAGGGAAAAAATCATCAAGAAAACACCGATTCGGCAAAAAGAAGACGTAGGGAAAAACGGAGAAGCGGGATATACGCCTCGGCACGTGGAATGTTCGAACGTTATATAAACCAGGCGCGATACAGACGGTCGTAGAAAACGCGAAACAATATAAAATGGACATCGTCGCGCTTCAGGAAGTTCGACTCCCACATCAAGTAATCGAAACCAACGGGTTTACACTGGTGTGTGGACGTACCGATACACATAACCTCGGAACTGGCTTCATTATAAGCAAGAAAATTACGTCCTATGTAAAAGATGTGCAATTTATTAATGACCGAATGTCGGTGTTAAAAATACAGGGCCCATGGTATAATTATGTATTTATAAACGTGCACGCCTCAACAGAATCTACGACGAAGAAACGAAGGACACGTTCTACGAGACCCTAGAGGAAGTATTTGATGGGATCTCATCATTCGATGTTAAAATTCTCCTCGGTGACCTCAATGCGAAAATTGGAAAGAAAGATATCTTCCAACCAACAATAGGTAAAGAAAGCCCACATGATTTTCGAATGATAATTTTCAAATGATAATGGTATTCGAATTATCACGTTCGCAGCTTCAAAAGATCTAGTAGTGAAGAGCACGATGTTCCAGCACAAGCAAATCCATAAAGCCACATGGATATCACTCGACGGCGTAACGCGTAACCAAATAGACCACTTCCTCATAGACAAAAGACACAACTCGAATATCCTTGACGTAAGATGATATAGAGGAGCAGATTGCGACTCCGATCACCTTCTAGTGATGGGCAAAATTAGAAGTCGGCTTGCAGCAAACCCACATGGACAGTCACGGGAGACGAGCAAAAAGTTCGAGATTGACAAACTAAAAGACCTACCTAAAAGGGCGGAATATCAAGACGAACTAACGAATAGATTTAGCATCCTAGAGAATGGGAGCAGTGAGGAAGAGGAAGCCAATAGTGTGGACACTAAATGGGCATCGATCAGAGACACAATCAAACAAACAGCCCAAGAGGTATTAGGATTTAAGAAAACAACTAAGTCCAAACCTTGTTTTGACGATGAGTGCAGGGCAAAGATCGAAGAACGTAAACGCCTCGGAATGATCCACTTAGAAGCATATGATGAAGTCAACGTAGTAAGATACGCGACAATTCGGAAAGAAACAACTAGACTTTTCAAACGCAAAAAACGCGAATGGGATCGAAAAAATGGTATGTATGCCGGCATAAATTCAATTAGAAACGGCTACCGAGGGAGAGCCAAAATAATCCAAGACACAAACGGCTTTAAATTCTTTGACATTTTCAAATATCTTGCCCCTGACGTTTATATGTGTTATCTGAGATTCACCTGCTCTCGCCGTAATCATGTATTTCGTTTTGGCTTCGTTTATTTCTAGGCCCACCTCTTCTGCTGCTTGCATGATGATTTCACAGTTTTTATTTATAGTTTCGAGATTATCGCCCAGAACGGCGATTTCATCCGCATACGCGAGCACTTGTGTGACCCCGTTCAGTGCTGATCCGTCCGTGTTGTCGTCTTGTACCTTTCTGATAACATACTCGAGGACAAGGTGAAAAAGGCATGGTGAGAGGGCACCCCCTTGTTTTAGTCCGTCTCGGATTTCAAATGGTTCTGAGAGGTGGTTTTCTATTCTAAATCGCCCTTTGTTTTCGATCATGCAAATTTGAATGAGGGCGACATATTATTTCGGGATCCCCAGCTCAACCACAGTATGGTAAAGTCTTTGCCTTGCGACTGAGTCGTCGGCTTTTTTGAAGTCCACGAACAGTTGGTGAATCGTCTCTCCGTATTCCCACTTCTTTTTCAACAGTTGCCTTATTGTGAACATCTGGTCGCTTGTTGACCGGTTCCGACGAAATCCGCATTGGTATTCGCCCAATATTTCTTCTGCGTACGGTATGATTCTTGCCAGTATGACATTTGTTAATATTTTGTATGTGATTGGGAGCAATGATATTCCTCTGTAAATTTCGCAGTCAGATCTGTCGCCTTTTTTGAAAATGCGGATGACTATTGCGGTTTTCCATTCTTCCGGAATGACTTCCTTGTCCCATATTATTTTAACCAGTTGGTGGATCTTTCGAGCAGTTGCCCCTCCTCCATGCTTCACAAGCTCTGCCGGTATGCAATCGAATCCGGGAGTTTTTCAGTCGATTTATCGCGTCTACAACTTCGTCGAAAGAGGGCTCTGGGATCTGGGGCTCGGCTGTATGTACGTCTGGTGCCTTTATTTGTGGTTGATGGGTGCGCACATTGAGCAGGTTTCCAAAGTACTGCTTCCATCTTGTCACGATATTGTTTGTTTCTGTCACCAGACAGTCGTTTGTGTGTCGGATTATTGTGGCTCTCCCTCGGCAGCCATTTCTAATTGAATTTATGCCGGCATACATACTCTGATATTCTTTGCTCTGGCATTTTTTTAGGATTTTTTCGATCCTAGTCTTCTCCCATTGGCGTTTTTTGCGTTTGAAGAGGAATCGTCCCTTTAGGAATCGTCGCGTATCTTTCTGCGTTGACTTCATCATATCTTTCTAAGTGGATCACTCTGAGGCGTTTACGTTCTTCGATCTTCCCCTGCACTCATCGTCAAACCAAGGTTTGGACTTAATTGTTTTCTTAAATCCTAATACCTTTTGGGCTGTTTGTTTGATTGTGTCTCTGATCGATGCCCATTTAGTGCCCGGATGATTGGCTTCCTCTTCCTCACTACTCCCATTCTCTAGGATGCTAAACCTATTCGTTAGTTCCTCTTGATATTCACCCCTTTTGCGTAGGTCTTTTAGTTTATCAATGTCGAACTTTTTGCTTGTCTCCCGTGATTGCCCTTGTGGGTTTGCTATGAGCTGGGGTCTAATTATGCCCATCACTAGAAGGTGACCGGAGTCGCAATCTGCTCCTCTACATGATCTTACGTCAAGGATATTCGAGCGGTGTTTTTTATTTATAAGGAAGTGGTCTATTTGGTCACGCGTTACACCGTCGGGTGATATCCATGTGGCTTTATGGATTTGCGTTTTAAATGTTTCTCAATCGCTGTATGTGACACACTTAACTTTGTTGATATCTCGCTATAATTTGATCATCATCAAGCTCACCTGGTCGACATGATCGTTGTTCATCTTTCAGTGAAAAATCTCCAGAAGGAAATTTGTCAAACCAATTCCGGCACTGTCTTTCTTTTAAGGCTTCTTCACCATACACATCACGTAACAGACCGCTACGTTCTTTCCTCTATGGAAATAAAAAAGTAAAATATGACGAAAATACTCGTTTTTGCGCTCCATATTAAAACTGTCGCCAAACTAATGCTTTTCAACAAAAATACGCGCAATTTGCTCCTAAAGCAAAGTAAGACTGATAGCTAACAAATGTCGAAAATAAAAAAAAAAGTCATTGACAGAAGCCATTAAAAAATATGCCCAAAAATATCTACGAAGGTTGGCTGAAAAGTTTCCGACCTAACCAAGATACAAGACATTTTTTCTTAAAGTTTATTTTTATTTTTCTACATAGTCTCCTTGTAACTCTACACACTTCTCCCAGCGATGCTCGCATCTTTCTAACCCGTCCAAACAATACTCGGCGTTTTTCTCTGCAAAATAACTGTTCACGAAGGTGATTGCCTCCTCATTTGACGAAAAGCTCTGTTCTCCGAGTACAATTTTTAGATTAGGGAACAAACAGATGTCGATTGGGGCTAGATCTGGTGAGTAAGGCGGATGGTCAAGCAGTTAAAACCGTAACTCGTGGATTTTCACCATGGCAACCACTGACGTGTGAGACGGCGCTTGTCCTGGTGAAACAGGATTTTCTTTTTCTGCAAATGTGGCCGTTTTTCCGCAATTTCTACCTTCAGGTGGCTAGGTAAGGATGCGTAATATGCTCCGGTAATGTTTTTTTCCTTTTTGAAGATAATCGATTAAGATAACTCCATGACTATCCCAAAACACAGTCGCCATCACTTTCCCAGCCGATAGTGGAGCTGATTCCCACTTTGCAGTTCACTGTTTTGACTGTATTTTTGTTTCGGGGATATAATGGCGTCAAAACTAGGATTTATTGTCCCTAAACTCTGCCAACAGAGCGTTGGAAATGTTCATTCGAACACGTTTTTGGTCTAACGTGAGTAAACGCGGCACCCAATACGCGGACAGCTTTCTCATGGCTAAATCTTGATTTAATATATGACAAACACGTTCTTTCGACATTTTCATAGCCTCTGCTCTCTTTCACATTAATTGGGCGGGCGTCTGGCACCATTTGGTGAACTTTAGCGATGTTATCGCCAGTTGTTGCGGTTTTTAGACGTCCCGAAAGTTCATCGTCTCCCAAGCTCTCACGGCCACGTTTAAATTTAGGTGCCCAATATTTTCAGGGGTATCTTTGGAGGTAAATATGACGAGGAGGCAGGACAATGGAGGAAACTCCACAACCACGAATTGGAAGAGCTATACCGCAAACCTACAATAGTGAGAGTAATCGGGTCGCGAAGATTAAGAAGGGCCGGAAATGCCACGCGAATGGGCAACGATAGGGCCGTGCGCAGAATTCTGGAGAGAAGACCAACGGGAAAGAGACCGACAGGACGGCCGCGACGAAGAAGGAAGGACAATGCAAGGTTTGACCTTCAGGAAATCAGATCGGACGGTCAAGCGTGGAAGGAGAGTGCACAGAACAAGGAACGATGACGGAGCCGAGTCGGCGAAGTCATGAACTTCCGGGTTCCAACAGGCGAATAAATAGAAAAAAAAAATAGGTGGACTAGCAACAATTTAGATTTAGATACCCGTAATACATCTGAATCTAAACTATGGTATATGGAGTTTTACCTCCATTGGCTTGCCAAATGAAAGGTGTTTCTAATTCAATCTGATTTCAGCCGTTGTTTTATTTCAAGCATTTTGGTCATCAGTTAGCCATCGAAGTTCTTTTCAAAAAATATAGTCGACTAGTAAAGGTTTGCGAATATTAGAAATGCGGTCTGCTGCCTATCAATCGTTATAAATGTCGACCAAAACCTCAGCAAAAAAAAAACCCGATGAATCGAATTTACATCATCGAAAATTTAGCCAAACGAAACTAAATCGATGCATTTTTTAAACGGACGGTGACTGGGGATGGGGTACGGCGGGTCACGTAGGACAATATTGTGTAAAAACGATCAGGGTAAAAGGACGGTGAAGCTGCTCAAATAATGGCAAAATTAGGAGTAACGTCTAGTAAGAATTTGCTGTGTATTTGTTAGGACTGGAAACGAACTACTTCCCTATTTTCACACACAAATAGTGAAGGTGTCCGTTCCATCAGAATCGATAAAAATTTAGGGAGGATGTTTCGAAGTAACTCTCCACCGCATTTGTTCCCCTGAGAAACGAATAAAATAAAACAAGTATACTTAAGGCCAGGTTCTCATCCCAACCGACCAAACATTTTTCAATGAGTTATTATATGTAGAATGTATTGCCAAAACCGTTAAATCGAAAATAATTTAGAAAAAAGTCATGGCATAATAACGAAACCTACTTTTTACGCGACCATTAAAATCGAACGGTAGTTGAACCGAAGCGCATCTTATATAAATATTTTTGAAATGCGCGCCTATATATTCATGTTATGGGAAGCAGAGGTGCCGAAAGTGTCACCAGATGTCGTTACCTATGCCGTGATTGCGAAATAGAAGAAGATGTGACGCTATGTGTACCAATAGCTAGGGCTATAGCGTATAACGTCGGTAGTAATATAACAAGAAGTAAAAAAAAGCTTCCATGGAAATAGATATGCTGTTGAGCGTGAAGCGGACTATGTGAGTACATGGTCAAAAACATTAAAGAACGTTGAGTACGACGAAGTGGTTATGGATACGAGGGTTGCCTCTTATGTTTCGGGATTTGGCAACCCTAGTGTTGCAATCCGGCAATTGACAGCTCTGTCCTAAAGTTGGACATTTTTGAGGTTATACGCACTCAGAACGTTTTGACATACGAGCGCTATTTGTGTTGTTTACAGTAACTTAAAAGATTCATCTGGGCCCAAAAATGGAATTAAATCGTCAACATTTTCGTGCGATTATTTTTTACAACTTTCGGCGTGGATTAACTCAGCAACAGTGCATGGATGAACTTAATTCAATTTTTGGCGATGAAGCTCCATCAAGGACCAGTGTTTATCGATGGTATGGTGAATTCAATCGTGGTCGTAGTTCACTCCAAGATGAATTTCGTGAAGGTCGTCCAAAATCAGTTGTTGTTCCGAAAATCATTGATGCTGTGCGCGAACTGATATTGGAAAATCGTCATGTGACCTATCGTGAGATTGAGACAACCTTAGGCGTTAGTGGGACCAGTATACATTCAATATTGCATAAACATTTGACTGTCAAAAAAATTTGTTCGCGTTGGATCTCACACAATTTGTCAATCGCCCAAAAAAAGGCTCGTGTCAATTGGTCGAAAGAAATGCTCAAAAAATACGGTCGCGGTGCTTCGCAACACGTCTATGACATCGTGACAGGTGCTGAATCGTGGATTTACGCGTATGAGCCCGAAAGTAAACAGCAGTCGACTGTCTGGGTGTTTCAAGATGAGCCAAATCCAACAAAAGCTGTTCGCGCACGAAGCACTTCCAAGCAAATGGTCACCTGTTTTTTCGGAAAAACTGGACATTTCGCAACCGTACCACTAGAACAACGCAGAACAGTCAATTCTGAGTGGTACACATCCATTTGTTTGCCAGTTGTCTTCCAAGAAATCAGGAAAACCAACCGCCGAAGACGGATCACTCTTCACCACGACAATGCAAGCTCTCACACGTCGGCTGCGACAACTGCATTTTTGAGCACCCAAAACATCGATTTCATGGGTCATCCGCCGTATAGTCCTGAATTAGCACCGAATGACTTCGTTTTATTCCCGTACGTAAAAAACAAACTGAGAGGTCAACGTTTTTCGACACCTGAAGAAGCGGTTGCTGCATTCAGAATGCATGTGTTGGAGATACCTCAATCAGAGTGGCAAAAGTGCTTCGACAATTGGTTCAAACGCATGCAAAAGCGTATAGATCTTCATGGGGAATATTTTGAAAAACAATAAAGTGATTTTCGATGATCAATATTTGGTATTGTTCTCTAATCCCGAAATATAGAAGGCAACCCTTGTATGACGGCAAATTATGCAATTTTGCATTTTGTACACGTTTTTTCTGCTGTCAGCGAGTTTATGAAGTAATAATGGAGAAAAAAAGGTTTTGGAAAACAACGGGGCAGGTGTTTCCTTCAAGATAGTGGCACAATGTTCTTGCTCGTCTCGTTTATGCGATTCCAACCCAAAAAATAAATCATTCATAGTGAAATAAATCGACGATTAATGTCATACATATTTTTTTTTTACATAAACTCCCAAAAAAACGTTTAATCAAATCTTTAAACGTCTTTTTTTTCTTTTTTTTTTTTATTAGACTTCTCTCTGGAGAGGCGAACCTATAGCGCCGAGTGGGCGCTCCGAGATGCAATCATCTGTAAAATCTCTGCTGTAAAATCGTGTTTTCTTAGCTTATGATCAAGGTTATTCAAAAACGACTTAACTCGATCCACTTCGTTTTTTTTTTATCTTAAAGTAAATTTGATTTATTGGATCCTGAACTTGAATCAAGATGATATGTTTTTTTTACAGAACTTTAAAGAGCGGGAAAAAGTGAAAAATTGGTAACAAAAATGTAAATGTTTGCCATTAATTCAATTTTCAACTTTACTTATAGGTTTTAGTTCAGGATCCAACCGCACTCATATATTTTCTAAAAATTCTTTGACTTCTCATTTCTGATAATTTGTACAGGTGCATAGTCCGACTAGTTTTTCTTTGAGACGGTCACAAAACTGGGCTCGTCAGAAATTTTGTTGACTTTATGCTGTAATAAAAAAAATGTTTTTTCCCTAAAAGTAAATAAATAAGTGGCGAGTAGTTTGACTCTATTTTTCATTTCTTTCTGTGAGAAAAAAATTCGAGAAACTGAGCTTATTTTTGGATGCCGGGATGAGAACCTGCCCATATATTAAACAAGTACACATTTCGTATATAAAACTAGTATACATAAGGTCAAAGCAAGAAGCATTCATTCAGATGTTCACATTTTTGCGTTATACATATATCAAACCATAATATATAATATACATATATAAAACAAATATACATCAATAAAATAGTATACAAATCATAAATAAAATATTATACAAAAATTCACTTTCATAAACATTTTAATAAACAGTAAAAATACTCACATATACCATATACATTTGCACACTTACACATTTTCAAAACCTAAAACATTCATTCACATTTTCATACCAACTCTACATTTTCAAAACAAAAATTACCGGCCATTATATCTGGGTTAAAATCGGGATCAATGTTCACCGTTGAAAAATGTCACACCATATAACCGTAGGATAACCTAAAACGGTTTAATGGATAAGAAAATGCCGGTTGCTTCGCATCGCGCGACGGTAGTCGATAATCACGAGTCGAAAAAAAAAAAGAATGACACCAGTGCGGAACTAGTGTAGCCGGTTAAATATTAAAATCAGAAAATCTTAACAAAAGATATATTTATTAGTGTCCAAGTACTGAGAAAACAATATCATAGATTTAGTGAAACCAAAATAGTAAATTTCGTGGTATCAAATTATTTATTAGTGTAATAGATTTTAATCAGTATATTCAAATACCGAGAAATCAATACTATAGACTCAGTGAAACCAAAATAGTAAATTTCGTGGTATTAATTTTTATTTAATTCAATTTTATTTGGTAGATAATTACATTTATGGTATATTTTACAACTAGTACTTAAGAGATTTAGGATAGCAATTCCTTTACAACTATAATCTTAAATCTATATAATGGCAATAGCACAATTTTAATGAATAACAAATAATAAATTAAGGGAAAACTACAATAAAGAACCCTTATTTGAATCTTAAGACTAATATTGCACGGGTTTCCGGTTATTTTATATAGTAATGACCTCGATATAATTTTCATAGACAGAGTACATATGTAGTGCTTTAGGATAACGCAAGACGGGAAACGAGAACATTGTCAGAAAAAAAACAATTGACGAAGAAGTTCCGATTGATTTTGTCAATAAGGAACTCTACCGGTTTAACGTTAGCGTTTTCATGTAGTTCATGTGCCGAATAATGCTATGGCAAATTCAGCAACATTTTCAATATTTTATTTTGACACCTTTGCAATTTTATTTTGTGTGTGCGAGCACAATTACACCATACAGGGGCCCCGTACAGGAGTATAGCTTGAAAAATGGTTTTAAATATTACAATTTTTTTTTCGATGCTAAGCTTTGACTTTCTACACACTAATGGATACATAACTCTTACGACTTTGTTTATTTTGTCAATTGTGGTAGTGATGTGTTTTTGAAAGATAAGTTTTTTATCTAGAATAATACCTAGATATCTACAGTCTTCGGACCAATCAATATCAACTGCACATATACTGAGTTTAGTGCCATTTGGTAGGTAGCAGAGTTTCGTACATCTCGAAAATCAGACAGCTTGTGTTTTATTACCATTTATTTTTATTTTCCATTTCCTGTAATATACTGCTAGCTTGTCAAGAGCTGCTTGCAAAGAGTTGTAGACATTAGTGAATAAGGCACCCGAAGAGAAAAGGGCAGTATCATCGGCAAACATGGCTACCTGAATGGTTTCACCTAGACATGGTAAATCTGCGACAAACAATGTGAACAATATGGGACCAAGAACCGAGCCTTGGGGTACACCATAGTGGATTTGGTGAGTAGAGGATATGTCGGTTTCTATACTCACAACATATGTTCTCGAACGAAGAAAGCTCTGGATAATTTTGATAAGCGGTATTGGCAGCTTAAGTTTTAGTAGCTTATAAATCAAGGCATCGTGCCATACCGTATCAAAGGCTTTTTCGATGTCTAGTAGAACCAGTCCCGTTGACTCCTTGTCGATGAATTTACCAGCTATGTGGTTTTTAATGCGTAAGACTTGGTGGATTGTGCTGTGACCACTACGGAAACCGAACTGAAAGTTTGGTAAGATGTTATTGTCTTCCACAAAACG
Source organism: Microdon myrmicae (assembly GCA_963931805.1). Classification (NCBI taxonomy): domain Eukaryota; kingdom Metazoa; phylum Arthropoda; class Insecta; order Diptera; family Syrphidae; genus Microdon; species Microdon myrmicae. Next base: position 181,838,816 of record OZ007498.1, read on the forward strand.
ATCAATCCTTTCCTTAATGATTTTTTCTAAGAGCTTACTTAGACAGTTAAGTAGACTAATAGGTCTGTAGCTTTCGGGGCTGTTCTTCGGTTTGCCGGGTTTCGGGATAGGTATTACTTTTGCTGTTTTCCAACAGTCCGGAAAATAACAATTCTTAGGACAAGCGTTGAAAATGAACGTTAAATAGTTACTTGCAGCAGGTGGAAGTGCTTTGATTAATTTGTTGTTAATATTATCGAGACCCGCAGCCTTTTTGGATTTCGATTTTTTTATCAATTCTTTAACTTTGCTAATATTAGTTGCGTAAGTACTTTCAGCTGGTGTTTGAGAAAGTACATAGATAGTGTTAGCAACTTCAGCTTCAGTATACGCGTCGCTTAGATGCATAGATATGGAGTGGTTCTAACTAAACGTGTTAGCAAATAGGTTCGATTTCTCCACTGAAGAAATAAACAACTTGTCGTGAACTTTAAACGGAGGAATACTTGACCCTCTCTTTTTCATAATTTTTGATATTTTCCAGAACGGTTTGCTAGCTTTGTCAAGAGAGGAAAGGTGTTTATTCCAACACTTGCTCCTATATGTTGAGATTTCGCTTTTAATGATATTATTTAAGACTTTAACATTAACTAGAAAACAATCGACTCTATAACGCAGCCATTTTCTTCTTTCAGAGTTTCGTTGCCTAATCAGATGTAAGATATTTTCAGGAAGCGGTGCCTTATCAACTGGAGCACTGGAACATTTAGGTATCGCAAGATCGGCCGCTCTATTGATAACAGAAACAAAATTATTACATAGGATATCAATGTGCTCGCTGCAGGTTATAGAATTTAGGCTGGTATCACCTACAACCAAGTTCGTGTTTATATATGATTTATAACAATTCCAGTTGGCGGCGGAATAGTTGTGGTATAAACTGGTACGATTTACAGCTACTGTATGATTCACTGTGAGGCTGATCGGAAGGTGGTCTGAACTTAACGCATTTAGAGTTAATGGTACTGTGCAGTAATTTGGAATATTAGTAATATATAGATCAAGAGTTGAGGGATTCTTGTTAGCACTCGCTGGGATATAGGTGGGGAGAAGTGGATAAAGTATGGAAAAACTTGGGCTGGATTCAGTAACATCTAGTAAAATGTTACCCCAGCAGTTTGCCCTAAGACAATTCCACCACTGATGTCTGCAGTTTAGATCACCACCAATAATTACCTTGTTTCGAGTGTTGACTCTATACAATTTTTGCAGATCCCGCTTAATGTAAGTAGATTTCTCAATGTTTCTATTTCCACCAGGGAATTAGACCGAAAAAAGACTCACCTTGGAGTTATCACTTAGTGTTACATCTATACTAATTTCCTCAATTAACTTAAGGCGCAATGAAGGACGCAAGGAATGTTCTATACATTTTTTCACAACAATGGCGACACCTCCACCACTAGCATGTACCCTGTCTAGGCGATAACATATGTAATTTTGATGTGAGAAAGAAATGTCTTGTTTGAGCCAGGTTTCTGAAACAAGTGCAATGTCAATATTAAAATTTATCAAGAAACTAAAAAATGCATGCCTTTTGTTTTTGATGCTTCTCGCATTCCAAGTTATGATGTTAAGAGAGTTTCTTAACATGTTTTTTCCGAGTATATGTACTTAATAGCTAATGAAGTAATGACGTTAAATTGGTCAGCTTTAGTTTGACAAGCACTAAGCTTGGTTACAACTTCATTAAGAAGAGAGTTTATCTCGCTAAATGAGAACAAGTTATCATTAGTTATAGTGTCTGACGGATTTTTCTTCGTGTGTCGTATCACTGTTGGAACGTTGCTGGGTTTGATGGCGGCCAGGAGCCCAGGTGGATGAAGGAGGTGAAGGTTGACGCACAGATCGGGGTAGTGGAGGAAAATTATCAATGGATAATCGGTCGGGCACTGGCTGCTGTTTGTCACTCGGAGGCTGTAGAAAGGTGGTATTTCCTGTACCACGTCCGCGTGGGGATAATTTGCGGCGAATGTCTATGTACTGCTTTCGGCTTATGCATTCTGGATTGGTGGATTTATGTGGCCCACTACAATTTGCACACTTGACGACCTAATTTGTTTTGCAGTCGGATGTTTTATGGTTTCCCGAACAGATTGCACAGAAGCTATTTATATGACAATGCATCGAGCCGTGACCGCAAAGCTGGCAATTATGACATTGTGTGACCTTACCTGGATTATGTTTTTTAAAGTCCCAGCGAACGATGGTTTTGAACAAGGTGGAGTAGTTCCGTTTTAGTTCGTTTAATTTAACAGTACCGCGTTGAATATAGACGATGTACAAGTGGTGTTTGTACAGGGCTTTTGTTGATGAATTTAATGTGATGGTTCTAACATCTAGGCACTTAATCCCGAGTGCAATTAGTTCATTTTTCACTATATGGTTGGTAATTAAGTCTAGTCCGGATAACACTACGTTTAATGGACGATTTTCCTTACGCGAGTGGGTGAAAAACTCACATTTTAACCGTAAGAGTTCGGTTCTGATTTTGTTATATATGTCCATTGTTGGGGCACATATTTTTTGCCCAAGCGAAATGTTTTTGATTAAGTATTTGTCTATCTTAATGTTGCTCAAAATATCACGCACTTTAGTACTAGTTGTTTTTAACACCACAATTGGCGGAACGGTTTCTTTAGGAAGTTCTGCGCACTGTTCGTCATTGGTCGGATCCATTTCAGGAGAGTCTTCCATCAGACTTTGAAGTGGTTGAAAAATGTTAGTGTTTGAACACATTTTAGATCGGGAGGAGTTTGGCCTCCAATAACGGGGTCGTAACGCAACCGTTTGCGCTTAATTTTGTTTAACACACGTGGCCCAGGGGCTATAACTTAATGGTTTTAACACTTGTTCAAATTTTTGTATGCGGAAAACGAGGCAAAGAAAACAAGATAATGATAATTGAATTATGATAATTATTGTGAAAATAACGGTTGATTAAGATAAATAGCACGAGCAAAACTGTGAGACAAGTTGTCTGTTTGAAAGTCAGCCAGGTACTGATTCGTGGTATTAAAGTGTAATAGTAAATAAACTCTAGCAAATAATTTTTAAATAAACTGTAAACATGATTTAATTGGATTGTCTGAATTCTAACATAACTAACGCAAAAGTAAAAAAGTACATTCTTTTGTAAATAAATAAATCAAAATCTCGCACGGTGTTCCGACTCAAAATTATTTCCAGAATGTCCTTATAAAATATAAATAAAGTGTGATTTCAGAAAAGGTTCGTGGAATACATTGGATTTACCTAGGAAGACCTAAAGCAATAAATTCGTAAGAATATGTTGTAGATGATGTTTGCCCACAAAATATATATTAACATATTATATTTTAACCGTTTTAAACTTTTTTTTTCTGCCACGCTGTGCAGGTTTTGGGGGTTTGTAACTCGATGCGCCGCGTTACTGGACTTGTCTTTCAAATGGTGGGCGCGGATTCTTTGCTGCAATGTGGCTGCTTTGTTACGCACACCTTTTCTCTATTCATGCTATCTTTCGCATATTCATGCTATCTCACATGAATTATTTGTAAAATTTCACTCGTTTGAAACTCTGTTGATCGTCGGATGCACACACAAAAGTTATCCTTTGAACTTCAAATTAGTTGTTTGTTGTCGAATAATGAAAAGATGCAACAGGACGAGAGACGAAGGGGTAACGAATGTACACACAATAAAATTATCAATCGTTTTTCTTTTTGATGAACGGTTTGTTTGTTTATGAGCACTTTATTTTATTATATTGCTTTTGATGACACTGTGGTGTCTCTAAGAGATACACACACAAAAATAGTGAAGGACACCGAACGAAAATCGAATAAGAAAATACATCAGAGCCGTAACCATAGCGATAACATAACAATTCACATCAGTGGAGTATAATCGAGTTTGAAAATCAAATTCTAAAATCGGCCAGTAGCCTGATGGGTAACGCTTAGGTTCAATTTTTGGTGATTCAAACTGTCATAGCGTCAGTTCGAATCACACGTTCTTCTTCACTATTATTTCAAACGGTAAACAAGAGATAGTCTTCAACACCGGCAACACCCTTCAATAACTTTTTTTAAAATTTGTTTTTATGACTCAAATTGACAAGGAATTTAAAACTAGTACCGCGTGACGAATTCAATTAAAAGGAGCCGAATTGAAAACAAGGGCTCCTCGATAGTTTAGTGGTTAGTATACCCGTCTGTCACACGGGGGAGACCGGGGTTCGATTCCCCGTCGGGGAGCCCCCGGCGCAAGACTAATGACCTTGCCCGGAAAATAACAAATCATTATGGAAAATTTAACAAGCCTGAGGACTTGCTAAATAAGGCCAAGACCGGTTCCCGGTTGTAGTGCCGATGATGATGATGATGATGATTATGATGATGATGATGATGATGATGATGATGATGATGATGATGATGATGAATTGAAAACTAGACAGTCAGAGTCGCACGACGGTTTGTTATCCGCCAAGAGGTAATGTCCAAAGAACAACGAGAAAAATATGAACCATTATTTTATCCAAATTGAACAATCCGAACCATGTTAAATAAAAACTGGTGAATGGGTAAAATTCCCTAAACGAATATAAAAAAACACACGTATGAGGGGTAAACTATATAATGTCATCCTACGTTAAAGATGTAATTTGGATGTATTACTTCATACAATATCGCGTAATTTCCTTTATATTATTACACCATCATTTTCAATTAGAGAGCTTCTTTACATTTATTCAGTATTATTGTATATAACCCTCCATGCTCCTCTTATTTATGTCAAACCTTGGCCTATCACTCATTTCTGGGTATCTCCAGAAAACAACTATAAGGAGCATATTCGTCTCTGTCCCAAAATTCTGGTTTCTCGACTTTTTTTTCTACATCTGATATAAAGACGTTCAAACGCTAAGTAATATCATAAATCCAAAACCAGTATTATAATAAAGTGTGCCCCAAAAGTCGTTTTCAATTTGTTTTGCTCCCTGTACCATATGAATGTATCCATTGGTAGTTGGCGGGAGAAATATGCCGCTTTCTATTCTCGTGGTTGGAAATTCAGTTGTGGGTGCGATGCGTGTGTTGTGTTGTGTGCGTGAGTTAGGTGGTGTAACATATTTCTTTACTAGTTTCTCGTGAAAAATTCCATGGGAAAATCGATATTACTATGAGGCGACGCAAATTGATCTGTTCATAGCCCCGATTTGAACCCAATGGACTTTCCCCTTTGGTGTTATTTAAAATCCAAGGTATACAGCAACAGCCCTTTAGCGTTTTGCGACGATAGTGAATAATGGTATTCGAACTATCGCTAGGGTGCTTAAAATCACACAAATTAGATCCGAAGTTTCAACACAGTAGACCACAGTAGACGGCGAAGTATGTTTTTCGACTACCATTTACTGCTGTGAGATTTCTATTCCATACGGCTCTGATGTTTACTTTTCAACTCTTTTTGGTGCTATGTTCCTCTTTATGGTTTGCGTATTCGTGTGTCCTATCTGTAGAGCCGCTACAATGTTGTTATTAGAAGTGCTAGTGATAACGGAGAACGTGTGCCGGGCAGTTCTCAGAAGTACAGGCAAAATAACGGAACACATTTAGCCCACGTCATTCCTACGAATTAAATGCCCAAGAATCGTACTTTACTACAATGTCAACTGCATCTTTAGTGATTAAACCTATCCATTATCTTACAAAAAAACTTTTTGGTTTGCAAACAATTTTTGGGATATGCTGTACTTCGGAATATTCCGCACCCCAATTCTTACTGAAAATAACTACTGGTAGTTGTGGTGAGCCCTGAATTCATTTTATTTGGAAAGTTCAAATAACCAAATTTTTCCCTATCCATAATGTCAATTTTATTTTGAAACACCCCGACCGCATGGCATGTGTTTAATAATAACAGTTTACAGTAAGTCTAATTCCATTAAGGCACAAGCGGATAAATTAAAGTGAATTTCCTCCATTATGAAGCTGTACCATGCCAATTTCTTGTTTGATAATATAACAACAGCGTTTAACTGTCTTTAGAATTACTGTGATATAATGTATTAATGAGTTTATATTTCGAGAATACTTGTAGTCCTTTCGACAACCATTTCAAAAACACGGTTCTCATAGGTTTCACTACACTCATGGCCGTAGGTTCTATAATTATTTACAAACACTTCTCCCATTTGACAACACAAATATGTATGATATTCGTACTTGGTATTGAATACAAGACATAAATAACCCTCATTTTGCATAACTAGCGTATTTTCTTCGGTTAATTAGGCAAAGAAGCAATAACATGATTTTAACGTCTACATTGTGTAATCAAATCACCCGTGGGGTTTGAACTACAGATATACCATTCCGATTTAAGATTATGCCAAATAATTATTCAAGTTTGGCATAGGGTCATAAACTTTTCACTAAATGACGGTTAAACCATTTTGGTTTTATTTGAAATTAAGCTAATAGAATAAAGTAGCAATAGCAAATTTTGATTTAATTAGTTTTAAGCATTAAGCATCGACGAGAATTATATGAGTCCCATTACAAGATATTTATTGGTGAAGTTCATCAGAAGGGCATAATTAGTGTAATGTTGAAGCAACAAAAAAAGGTACAACAAACTTGATGATATTTGAAGATGTTAAGTACATCGTTAAAGTGAGTAGTTACTAATTAGAATCTTCTTATTAGATAAGGTTTATATTAATCTTTGCAGATTTTCTGAACAGAACTCAACTTGCATGTTTTCATGCTCGGGGCCCTAACTACAAAACAGTTTTCAGAGAGGTAAAGGAAAGAATGTATTGAAAACATTACCTTCCGCCACAATAATGCTTTTGCTTCTACCTTTAATTTCTCGTGGCTAAAACTGGATGTTCGCAAGCATATTAATCATTACTGTTTCCTGTTCGAAAGCCTATTATTCATCAGAAAATATATTTAAAACCTTTCCATCCTCTGTAATACAAATTTCTCAAAAGCTAATCGGGGCTCATACTACCGAACGAAAATTTAGAACGAATGTTTAGCTCTTCGCCTAAAATAATCCAACCTAGCTCGTATATCAGTCCGCACGGGTATCAGATATTCGCAATCTTTCTGTGAACACATTTGTTCTTCTCCCCGCACTGAGATAAATATTGGGTTAAATATTATTTTTTTAAATAAAAAGTGGCACGTGTGCTTGACATGTCAGAATTTTGGGGTTCGTTGCAAGTGCAGTTATTTTTTTTTCTGGGAACTGTTACCATACTGTCAGCAGTTCAAATTCGAACCCTCTTTCCTTATGAATTTAAAATGGGACATAATGCGTCATTGGCAATGAAAAACATTAATGACGCATTTGAGGATGTAGCGGTTTGGAAAGTTCCGCTCGGGAGGTTTGAGCCTTGAAAATGAATCACATGGGAAGCCAGAAACGTTAGTTGAGGATGATGTTTTAAGAGCAACGGTGGATGCGGACGCGACAAAATCGGTGTGGGTGATTGCACAAAGCATGGGAGTATCCCCGATGACAATAAGTCGACACCTTTCTCTCATAGGAAAGGTAAAGAAACTCGATCAGTGGGTACTCCACGAACTGAACGACTCCCAAATACGACGGCGCCTGGAAATCTGCTCATCGATTAAATTAAGAAATTAAACTGAACCGTTTTTGCAACGGATAGCCACCCGTGATGAAAAGTGGATTCTGTATGATAACGGTAAATGACTTGGGCAGTGGTTGAATGCAGGTGAAAAACGAAAACACACCTCCTAGCCCAATCTTCACTCAAAAAAGGTCATGGTGACAATTTGGTGGATATCGAAAGGACCAACCCACTTTTCATTTCTTCAACCAAGAGAAACGATAAACGCTATCAAATATTGTGAGGAAATCGACATATTGCTTGCCAAATTGGCTGAAACGCAACCTGCGTTGGTCAATAGGCACGATCCGATCCTTTTTCGTGACAATTCTAGACCCCATACCTCAAAAGTAACGGTGCAAAAACCAGTACAGTTGATATTTGAAATTCTTCCGCATCCACTCTACTCTCCTTACAGTTTCCCAATGCACTACCATCTTTAAAGTAATCTGGATTCATTTTGGTGCAGGAGGTCTTCCGGAACCGAGCAGAGGTCATAAAAGCCTTTGAAGATTTCATTGCCTCAAAAAGTCAGTACTTCTACGAAAAAGGAATATTTGACCTTGTAACACGTTGGAAGCATGTCATAGACGCCAACGGGCCCTATTTTGATTGAGTGCAAATTTAGGGAAAAATAATATTGGATTTAAAAGCCAAAGTTTAGTATAAATATTGTAATACTATCTCTACCACTATAAAACTTGTTCCGAATAATATTGGGGGGCGCAAAATTAATCATCCAATTTCGTTTTTGAATTACTTTTTTACTAAGTAAAAAAAAATGATTTTGAGTGATGGATATCTTTATTTGGTCCTATATACTTTTTTCTTGTTTACAAATGTCAAATATGATTGAAGTACGACGCCATATGCCAAAATTATAACATCTTCCGAAAGGGTGCGCCACCCTATATATAATAAAAATGACTAGTTTCCATATCAGACATAAAAAGTGAAATGTCGACTAGGATTATACCTGAAGTGAATCGAATGCATTCACTCATCATTCGCAAAACCTACTTCATAACAACATTCTCTCAACTCCCAAAAAGGAATTTATAGGTAGCAGCTGAATTTCAAGTTATATAAGGTGGAAATAATATTAAAACCATTTTGAGTGCTTGGTTTCAGAAAATGTTAATCTAAGGAGTTTCAAACGCTTTTTGTGAGGGTATAGCGCAGGCAAATTGAACTCAGAAAGGAACTGGCGAAAAGCATTAATTCAACAGACTTGTAGCGGTTCCGCCAAACCCTACGGTCTACTTACCTGAAAAAACCCCATAACTACTACCCAACTCCCTTTAGTTTGCTAATGCAACAGTATTAGTACCTAAAAATGCTGCACGCATTTAAGAGATCAAATCTATGATCTTTAAGTCCCTGTAAAGAAAACTTACCTTCATGCATTCTCTTCGCATACGATTGCTCCTTAAGATTTCTTTATTAACTTACCAGGAATTTCTAAATAATTTCGGCATCTACGTCGCCAGTCAAATTTCCTTAGAGGAATTCCGGTGAACAAATAATTAGATTTACATACATTTGTAACCTTCATGACAGGGAGCATAAATACTGCGCGCACTATTTTCCCAGCCGCGTCCTGTACCTTTTCATACATATTGCCCGGCAACCTTTTTGTTTGTCTTATCAATAAACAACGCAAGCAGCTGCATATAATTAGCGCAATAGACGCCGAAACGAAATTCTCCAGCATTTCCTAATGCAAATATGAACCCGGTTTCTACTGCAGCCAGAGATACCATAAACATCCAATTTGCTTTTAGCACCTTTTTCTCCCAACGTCGAAAATAGCGATGAGGCATCGTGTAAACAGTGACCCGCATTGCCAACGGCGCATTTGGTCATTTTTCCCTATTGTCCTTGCCGCCTGCCTGCTTTCGAACACGTGCAACAACATTGAATCTGTTCGATCGCGCACATATACCACTGCACCAAAAAGATCGCATTTTCTTAGTGATCACAACCTTAAGAGAAAAGTTTTTCTCTCTCTTCCTTTTTTTTTTAGCGAAATCATATCTGCATGAGATGACGATCGTTGAGTCTTATTCCAACCTTCAAGGCGGTCGGGTCGTCCGCCATCCACCGTATCGGCGCCGGTACGGTGTGACACAAAAGCCGAGTTCGAGTCGAACGCGTATCAAGTCGTATTAATTTGCACTTAAAAGTAATTTTTCTTGTGGCCCGTGTATAATACCCCAAGTAGAGTACACTTCCATACATTGTGTTTGTGCGTCCGTTTAATTGTCAGCGTAATCAGAATCGACCCTTTGTAATCTAATCAAATTTAATAAATTATATTAAACTTAATCAGTGTGTTATTCCTTCCCGGTTGTGGACGAACGTGGCGGCGTTGCGCTCATTCATTCGTGATTGACTGTTGTATTCGGTGGAACATATATATGATGGAGGAGGAAGTTAACCAGTGCCAATGTCGCTATACTTACTCCCCACATTGGTGACTCCGAGCCGGAGCAATCGCGCCTTCTGACCAACGGACAGTGACTTCATGGTGGTAATCGTTTTTTTTTTTTCTCAAACAGTGCAAAAGTGCTAAAAAAAAAAAAACAGAACATCGCCGGGAGCAGCCGTTTAAACACCATCACACACCGGCAGCAGACACCACCTGGCCAGGAACAACAGCCAAGGACTCCAGATAAGTATCCTTCCTTCTTTTTATTCACTAGCCTCACAGGTGAAAGAGTTGTCGGAACTAAGCCAATCAGATGCCTTCGAATTAATACGCATCCGGTGAACAATTGTGGCGGCAATTAACAAAAGACAATTAAAAGGATACCCACTACCCAACACCGCTTTGCCAACGACGTACCAGCGATGCAGCGTAGCCACCTGTATCACCGAACAGCAGCACAGGACACATGCTCAACATCACCAACGTAACCATGACACGAGCAACTCAACATTCCAACAACATGGGTGCAAGTTCAGTGACAAGATGCGTGTCACCTATTCCGAGATGATGTTAAAAATTGCAGGTATTTCACAATTTATGATACCAGAAACTGAAGACATGTGAACAACTCGACTGGCTGCGATTATCCTTAAAAAACACCGCTTAAAATCCTTTACAGTTTTATGTATGACGTATTAATATTAAATCCTCCTCGATAGTATAGTGGTTAGTATACCCGCCTGCCACCCGGGAGACCGGGGTTCGATTTCCCGTCGGGGAGCCTCTGGCGCAAGACTAATGACCTTGCCCAGAAAAAATAAATCATTATGGAAAATTTAACAAGCCTTAGGTCTTGCTAAATAAGGCCAAGACCGGTCCCCGGTTGTAGTGCCGATGATGATGATGATTAATATTAAATTCCTTTATTTTCTTTTATACTATTCGGTGCAATACAAATGATTTCTTAGTCATACAGCTGTATCTGCGTTAAACCCATTTTGTTTGTGAAACTAGGTCAAAAAAAGGCAAAATACTTTAAAATCTAAAATTTTCAATAATACTTTTAAAAATTGATTAGTGGGTTATATCCAATACAAGGAATCATTGAAGTAATTATTAAGCTTGTTTTTTATGCAGAAATTAATTAACGGTTTGAAGTGCAAATTACCACACACAGTTCTAATTAGACGATTTTCATGGTAAAGATAGACAACTGGTTCGAAACAGTTGTCCTGCCAGGCTAGGAAAACTGTATAATTGGCTTGACTATCAAAAGCTATAAAAGATATCGACATTCGATGGATATATGTCCGGAAATATGTTCATTTGGGTGAGTGCATTTCTTTTATTTCTTTTGAAATTTATAAACTAAAACGACACATTATTAAATATTTCCGATTATGCACATGTTCTCTATTAATGTTAAATTACAATAAAAGTTTACACTTTTAACGGAGAATTATAGCCCAACAAGCATGTACAATAGAAATTAACGAGGGCACATATAGTAATCGATTGTAAATAACAGAGGATAAAAATTTTAGATTAAACCAAACAATTAAAAAATAGCAACAGAGAGTAATCGTCTTAAAAGCAGAAATTGATTAAAAATTGCAAAATTAAAATACATGTAACACTACAAGTCACAACAGCCTTTTAATTAAAATCATTGCCGATTCATTTTTATTACATCTTTAAGATATTACTGCCTCTCTTCAAATCTATTGGTTATTCCTAGTATGAGTCTCTTTTTACATATAAAAAATAAACTACTCGCTTACTTCGAATACTTTTAAATAAAATATATTTTATTATGATATACACATAAATTGACGACCTTCCAAAATAATTGTAATACATGAATAACATTTGTAAACCCCTTCTGGTTACAGATTCACACGTACCTCTTTTCGGTGGTATTCGCAAGGTATTCACTTTCCTCAGAAAACATATTAATGGGTGTTTTTTGAAAATTAATGAACCTTCAATTTTTACTTTACTCTTAATCTGTTTTAAATCTCATTTCAAGGCGAATACAAAGAGCAAAAAACTCATAAATATTTTAGAGGGAAAGTAAATAACAATCTAACATATAAATTACATAATTTCTAATCTCTATTCCATTATATCATTTTGTATTTACTGGCAATAAAAAATGTCATCTTTTCAAGTATGGAAATTTCGCAATTAACAAATCCGTTTAGTTCGATTATAGTAAAACAAAATATGTACAACATTGTTTAAGTTCAAAAACAGAAATACTTTCCAAAGAGACAATATCAAAACAAATATGGATAATATTGTTTAAATTATAAAAAACAAAAGCTAGTAAAACATAAGCCACAGAGAAATGTTATAAATGATGATTATAATAAAATAAAACAAATATTATCCAAAGATAAATGCAAACATTAAAAATTGAACAAAATAAATTGCGCCTAAGAGAGAAAAAAACAAGAATATATAAACCTAAATGAGAGAAGCAACATTATCTATAAATAAATATAAAAACGATTGTAAGTCCCTTCAGGGTATTTAGCAGTGCACAACCGTTTTAACAAGATGCACAGCACTGTTGACTCCACACAATTTCACATGACTCAATTCGACTACACACAACTCCATTTATTCGACTCCTTCTTCTCGACGTTTTTCGGCTACACGCCACCCACACTCAACTCCACTTGACTCCCCGTGACACATTCAAACCTTTCGACTCGACCCACCTCACACCCGACTTCTTTTCACCCTTTTCGACTTCGCTCGGATTTATTCAATCCCGAAGCCTTCTCAACATATTGGCGCACACGCTCGCCATTGCTCAACACCCATTTTCTGCAAACCGGCCCCTTATGTAACAACAGCTACTACGTGTAGCATATAATCTATAGGACGCCCGGTTTTGTCTCGCGTGAAACACCTTCACCCTTTTCTGTCTCTTTTCTGAAGGTTGGCGCTCACGCTCACCAACCAAACCCTTCACGCAACCCCAAGCAGCCCTTCTCGACTCTGCTTGACCTCTACCAACTTTTTCTGTCCCTGTCCAAATATTGGCGTCCATGCACGCCAAAGACAGTTATCACGCGACACCGTTCATCAATGCTCGACCTTTCTACCCGATTTCAGCAAGCCAGCTCCCCGCGTTACCACAGCTTCTACGCGTAGCAGCACCCAGCAGGGCACCTGGCTTTGCCTCTTTATTTAAACTTCAGGACTTTCGTCCTTAGATCTCCTAACGTCTCCCAAATGTCTCAGCAACACCGGTCCGCAAATCAAACCGATACCACCGGACTGAGACAATATACCTGGTTCCCCAATCTTTAGCCATCATGGCTCACCTTTAGCGGCAACTAAAGGCTATACGCGCCCCTCTACACCGCCTCAAATACCTAGGTGCATAATACTTCGGAGAGTGCAGCAGTTACTCTAGGCCGCCTTGTGGTTAAACACAACCAACCATACCCCAGGAGCCCCATAACCTAAGTCACCCAACTTAACCGAGCGCGATTGGCCGGCCCTCCCAACAAAGCGCCGCATGGTCGAGGTCGCGGCTGCCGTTTATCAAGGTCCGGGGTCGACACCGGAGCAGATGTATCGCACCTCCCTCGATCGGTAAGCCGCGCAACTGGAGTGCCCGCCCTCTTTTACCAGTCCCAACGGCAAACAATTCGTCATACAAACGTATGGACGAAAGGCACCGACTCTGGACTTGGTTTCCTTAAATTTATCCACTGACACGTCGTAGCACGATGTCAGTGAGTTACCAATAGGTCCCATCTCCTGGCACCATTACCACGATGGCGGCGAGCTCCTAATAAAATTATACCTATCAGATAGGTATAACCTGTTGGCAGATACCGCCAACACCAGATCAATACCCTCAGTGCCTGTATCTGCATCTACCCGCACATGCTACTTCGTGACTGCGGACGCGAGCAGATTTCCGATAGGTTCCGTACTATTCGGACGATAAACCTGTTGGCCCAAGTGACCCATAACAGGTCTTTTGACCACGCCGCACACCTTTGTCCTTGATGGCATCAAGCGGTAACAAATGTGTCCACCTTATGGGGAGTACTGTAGCGGTTCCCCCAAACCCTACGGTCTACTAACCTGAAAAAAACCCCATAACTACTACCCAACTCCCTTTAGTTTGCTAATGCAACAGTATTAGTACCTAAAATTGCTGCACGCATTTAAGAGATCAAATCTATGATCTTTAAGTCCCTGTAAAGAAAACTTACCTTCATGCATTCTCTTCGCATACGATTGCTCCTTAAGATTTCTTTATTAACTTACCAGGAATTTCTAAATAATTTCGGCATCTACGTCGCCAGTCAAATTTCCTTAGAGGAATTCCGGTGAACAAATAATTAGATTTACATACATTTGTAACCTTCATGACAGGGAGCATAAATACTGCGCCCACTATTTTCCCAGCCGCGTCCTGTACCTTTTCATACATATTGCCCGGCAACGTTTTTGTTTGTCTTATCAATAAACAACGCAAGCAGCTGCATATAATTAGCGCAATAGACGCCGAAACGAAATTCTCCAGCATTTCCTAATGCAAATATGAACCCGGTTTCTACTGCAGCCAGAGATACCATAAACATCCAATTTGCTTTTAGCACCTTTTTCTCCCAACGTCGAAAATAGCGATGAGGCATCGTGTAAACAGTGACCCGCATTGCCAACGGCGCATTTGGTCATTTTTCCCTATTGTCCTTGCCGCCTGCCTGCTTTCGAACACGTGCAACAACATTGAATCTGTTCGATCGCGCACATATACCACTGCACCAAAAAGATCGCATTTTCTTAGTGATCACAACCTTAAGAGAAAAGTTTTTCTCTCTCTTCCTTTTTTTTTTAGCGAAATCATATCTGCATGAGATGACGATCGTTGAGTCTTATTCCAACCTTCAAGGCGGTCGGGTCGTCCGCCATCCACCGTATCGGCGCCGGTACGGTGTGACACAAAAGCCGAGTTCGAGTCGAACGCGTATCAAGTCGTATTAATTTGCACTTAAAAGTAATTTTTCTTGTGGCCCGTGTATAATACCCCAAGTAGAGTACACTTCCATACATTGTGTTTTGGCAATGCGGGTCCAACGGCGCTGCCTGCTTTCGAACACGTGCAACAACATTGAATCTGTTCGATCGCGCACATATACCACTGCACCAAAAAGATCGCATTTTCTTAGTGATCACAACCTTAAGAGAAAAGTTTTTCTCTCTCTTCCTTTTTTTTTAGCGAAATCATATCTGCATGAGATGGCGATCGTTGAGTTTTATTTCACCCTTCAAGGCGGTCGGGTCGTCCGCCATCCACCGTATCGGCGCCGGTACGGTGTGATACAAAAGCCGAGTTCGAGTCGAACGCGTATTGTTACGTACGTCGGCCACCACCATCATTTAATAATTTGCATTTAGTAAATATAATAATAATTGAATTTAATACTTTGTTTTAACATAGTATGATGGTAAGGTGGTGGAAGGATTGCACGATCCTGAAGTGAGTTTCTGAACCCACCCTGATTCGGGTGTGGATCGTGCAGTTCTTCGAGTTCGAATTTGTTTTTCGAAGTGGACGTGAGTGGAGAGCGAGAGAGATGGAGGGTTGACCTTTTTTTTGAAAGATACGGTTTCGAGTTCGTTAACGGCGGTAAAAAAAAAAAAAAAAACAGAAAGAAGAACAAAGGAATGGATTCCCGTTGATAGTGAGTTAGTCAGCAGCAAAAAGAAAAAAGTAAGACGAGAAAGAAAGGGAAGAAAGGCAGCAGTCCCCGTTCCTGGGAGTCAATGGTGTAAAGTGAAGTTTGAAGGAATAAAAAGAAGGAAAAATGAATTGTAAAGGAGAGAGAGTTGTAACTGGAAAATTATTGAAGAAGCCCTTGGACAACTTGGTTTTACTGTAGATTCCAATCCTAAGGTTTACCTCCAACTTAGCTCTCGAGGAATCGAAGGCAATCACAGCGATCACAGGCTGCGGATAGGAAAGCAATCACAGCAATCACAGGTAAAATTAAACAATAATTGATTTTCTGTGGCAAGGATTACAAGAGAGGACACTACATTGGCGCTGCGGACAGGATTGTGATTGTGCTTTAAGATAAGATCGCTATCCGCAAATGTGTACATTGCAACACAACTCTCTGGAGAGGACCAAGGAACAGTGTAAGCGCTGAAAGAGAATTAAAAATACTTTTGGGGCACTACCAATTGGATCATCGAAATTTCTCGGCGGATCTGGCGGCGGCCAGAGAACGACAACTACTGCCAAGACAAAAGTACAGCGCCAAGCTGTGCTTAAGAGATCGACGGGAAGGAGAAATCGAGTTGCGGCTCCCATTACTGCCGCCATAGCAGAACAGAGGAATCCAGCGTAGCAGTGAAGCAGCTAACAAGGGAAATTTTTTGTGAAAATTTATTTTTTTTGGATCTTTTGCTGTTAATATTGTATTTGGCCTATGGTATTGATGATTGTTAAAATGTTTTAGTTGCAGGTGATGTGAATGTTAACAGTTTTGAATATTTTATTGGGGCATATTTATTGTTACTCGTAGCCCCAATCTTTGTTATTTATATTTATATTTCATTTATTTATATTTATATTTCATTTATGGTATTGATAATTGTTAAAATGTTTTAGTTGCAGGTGATGTGAAGGTTAACAGTTTTGAATATTTTATTGGGGCATATTTATTGTTACTCGTAGCCCCAATCCTTGTTATTTATATTTATATTTCATTTATGAATTTATGTTTGATATTGTTACCTCTCTATTTTGGAGCCGGGAATCTGCTTTTCTTCCTTTTTTTTTCAGCTGCGCGTTGTATTCGGGATGTGTAGTTTTTGGTATTGTTAACTCATCGTCGCGTTAAAAATTTTTTCTCTATGTTACAGAGTTTGCAATAGGGTGGACATTGTTTTTCTGCGCCACGGGTGGCACGTTGAGGTTTTTCCTTTCCCCTCTCTCTCTCTCTCTCTCTCTCTCTCTCTTCGCGGGCGGTGTCATTGTTGTTTGTTCTGTGGCGTCTCTTGCGTGGTCTGCCGTTTGTTGCTGCGGTTGGAGTGAGTGTTCCTTGGGAGTGTTTGTTTGTTTGTGGTGGAAATCGTATTACTTGTTGTTTTTCCTTCCCCCTCCACAAGACTTGTTGTTTTTCAGCCCCCCTCGATTCGTGTGCGGCCTTTAGCAATCAAAGATTTCGAAATAAAACACTAATCAGCTCAGACGTTGTAGGTTTATATCCGATATACAGCCAACTCGTGTGCGACCTTTGGCGGTCGAAGATTTCGAGATAAAGCACTATCGGCTCAGACGTTGTGGGTTTGTGTCCGATATACGTCGGGGGTGTGGTGTCTGCTGCTGTGTTTCTTGTTGGATCTCGGGGTTCGGACCGTTGTTTATCCCGGGTGTTGTTTTGTTTCGGGGTTCCGGGTTTGGTCCTAGCATCGAAAAATTTTGAAGTTTATAAATGCAGACAAGGCAACGTCAGAGAGATGTCCGAGAGGGCACTCCTGCCCGGGCACGGCCCGAGGCATTTCCCGAGCCGCCGGTTGACGAGGTGGATCCGGAGACATTCCATGATTCGAGGGACGAATTTGTGGACGACCGATCGCCAACACGCCCCCCTCCCACCGTCGGTAGGCAGCCTGTCGGGAGCATGGAGGACACGCCGATGCCCTCGTATTTTAAACTGGGCCCACAACCATGTCCTGTACGGACCATGTTGGGCACATATAGGGTTTTCGACCTTGTGTCGAAGGCGGTCCCCATGTTTTCGGGACAGGAGGGACCGGATACGGCCGAGAGACTCTCTTCGTTTCTCAAAGGCTGTAGAAGGACCTTGGATGGGCTGGCGGTGGAGGAGGAACATACCTTCCTCCGGTGGCTGCCCTCTAGGCTGAGCGGCGAGGCCTATCGGATGTTCGAGGAGAGACCACCCACGACATTCCTTGAAGCGGAACAGCGTCTTAGAGAGGCCTACGAGCCCCGGGTGTCGTATTAGGAGTTGTGTGCACAACTTTCCAAAATGCGACAACTTCCTTCCGAGGATGCCACAGGCTTTGTTTCCCGAGTGAAGCGGGCCGTGGTACGGTGCGAGGAGGCAGCTGAGCGCTTTTATGGTCGCCAGGGTAGGTCCGTCTTCGCCAGCCAGCTTGAGGGCATGGCCAAACCGGTGTTGGTAAGGGGTCTGAGGGAGGAAGGACTAAAGCACTTCCTCCTCACGTTGGGTAATGTCCCTTTTCGTAGCCTGGTGGACCACCTAACCGGATTTGAGCGAGCTCGAAGGGAAATGCTGAGGCAGGACGACCTGTTTGTGAATGCGCGGCCGACAGCGTCAGAAACATTAGAGTTAGGACCGGGAAGTTGCTCGACCCTTTTGGAAGGTTCATCCTCCACTTCTAGGGATTACACGGCGGCGCCGGCGCCGGTTTTATCGAACTTGAATCCCCGGGCGGTGTCATTCGTGTTGCCGGCCGAAGAGTCTGTTAGTCGTCGACGGGAGGAGGATAGTTTCGTTCGGGAGCAGTCGTGCGGACCTCTAAATTATCGACGGGATGCTGGTGCCTATGCTCCGGCCTCCTCTGGCGAGGGAGCGTGGTCAAATACCATGCCAAGCCAGAGTGGAGAGTCGCAGAGCTTGGCTCAGGGGACGTATGTGCCACAGGATCGATCGGGTCGGGACAATCCGTTCAGGGATCCGGTTGGTCGGTCGGCGCACCCCCTGGAATCCCAGACAATCTGCAATTTTTGCCATCTGAGGGGTCACGTGTACGACGAGTGTCTACAAAGACGAAACACTCCCTTCTGTCGCGAGTGTTGGCGGTATGGCCACGATATAGTGGACTACCCGGATCGTCCGACGAGGACGCGCGGTCCCCAGACCACATACAGGGGTAGAGGTCAGCAGGGCGGATTCGCACGACAAGAACCGCCTTATCAGCGACCACAGTATCAGCGGAGAGCCCTACCAGAGCCGCAGCCCCCGTCTACGGGCGGCGGGCCGGCGACATCAGGCCCCAGAGTATTCAGCGTCCGGTGCTGTTGCGAGTTTTGTGGCCGACAGGGTCATAGCTTGCGCGGGTGCGAATACAGGCAAAGGTGGGAAAAACAACAGCATTCCCAGGGTTCTCCCCATAAGCGGCACGCCGGAACAGCACCTGTTGCTAGCCGAGAACAATACACCCGTGTGGAGACTGGGGCAAGCGCGAGAAATAGGCGCAGACGGCGTCGGGGGCAACGTCGGCGAAATCGGAAAGCCGGTAATAGTCGCGCGGAGAGTGTGGTTTCCCGGAGGGTGGATGGAGATGATGGGCGACGGCTGTCCGCGTCGAGCGGTGGCGGTAAGCGACCCGACTCCATGGACTCAAAATCCTCAAAGACGGATGCGAGGCATGATGCCGCATCAGGCAGCGCGGGGAGCCGGGAATGGCAGCCCCGGCGCATTGGGCCCAAAGTGGGCAGAAAGAATAGCTCCAGTTCCGCTAGTTCGGAGCCCAGTGGGACTCCCGAGCGGAATATTCCTGAACGGAGGAGCGGAACATTGTGCGAGTTTTGCGGTCGACACACTCACAAGGCGGCAGAGTGTCGACATAAAGCAAAATGGGAGAGTTCGGGAAACTCCCCAAGGTCGGGTCGGCAAGATCCTACCCGACCGCACTAAAAACGAAAACCAGCTCCAGCTGTTCTCAGCTTTCGCCGACTCGAGTCCCGATTGTCGCTCTCCCTCTAGACATTGGCCGTAGGAACCCTACGAGATCAGCCTGTTGAAGCTGAAGGCACTCCATCCTAGATATGGCATGGATGTGCATAAATCTACAACGCTCCAAGCGCTGTTTGTCAAAGGCAAGTCGAGGGGATGCTGCACTGGGAATTTCAAGTTGCACCATGAGATTCCCTGCAATTTCCAAATAGTAGACTCCTTGCCGGGTTTGGAGGAAGACGGATTGTTGGGGTACGACTTCCTGTCTCGGAATTGTAAGGTAGACGGGCCGGGTGGTTGTTTGGTTTTTCCCCGAACGACCGTAAATCCCGTGCCATTCTCCATTCAATTTATCAGTAATGGGACGGGAAGGGTTGAGCGTGTGGCAGCCAAACGGGGAGACGTGCCAAAGGGACCTGTTAAGGTCGATACTGCGGCAGGTACTCGCCCGGAGACCCTACCCATACAGGGGGGGGCTGCGAAAAGCTGTTCAACCACGTGCTACCCACGGGGTCATCCGGATGAACCCCGAACAGCGGACGTTGGTAATATAGTTATAGACAACGTTCTATATAAACGAACAAATAAGGGAAGGATAAGCCTTCCTATAACTTGGAGCCCCTGATCCTAGCTGGCCAGACTCTGGTTACCCTCCGGAATCTTCGTCCTTGTAAAGGACCTTCGTCGAGGGATACCAACTTGAGAGTCTGACGAAAAGTCTTTAAGGCCAGGCCTAATGCTGCAGGCGCAGTCCCAGCGAAGACTGCAGAGGCAAACCCCAGTGCTGGGGGTTGGATCGCATATATGAAAGTGCGAAAGCGCACTATAATGTCGGGTGATGGTAGGTTTTGCCGCCGAAACGGGAAACCCCCCCGATCTACCAACCCATGGACCGGGGCAAGTACTGAGTCCAGAAGAGGAGGATTAGATTAGATATATAGGAGCGGGACGTTATCGCCGGCCGGGTGACATTTTGGAGTGGTTGAACGAGAGGGGATCACCTCGCCTTGGCGGGGGAGTCCTAACCGGATCGTGTGGGCGGTCGAGCTTTTGGTCGGACCATCGGATTGGGTGTCGGACCCGCCGCGGACGTTTGTGTTGTCATTGGTTTTGTGGAGCGCTAGTCTGTTGTTCCCCCCTCTTATATTAATAACTACGTGTTAGTTAATTTATTTATTTATTTATTTATTTGTTGATTGGTTTGTTAATTGTTTACTTGTTTGCTCTCCGCCGTCCACTCTCCGGCGTGACATTCCTCTCCTAAGAATGCCACGCAGTCTTGTGGAGGGGGGAGGTGTGTTACGTACGTCGGCCACCACCATCATTTAATAATTTGCATTTAGTAAATATAATAATAATTGAATTTAATACTTTGTTTTAACATAGTATGATGGTAAGGTGGTGGAAGGATTGCACGATCCTGAAGTGAGTTTCTGAACCCACCCTGATTCGGGTGTGGATCGTGCAGTTCTTCGAGTTCGAATTTGTTTTTCGAAGTGGACGTGAGTGGAGAGCGAGAGAGATGGAGGGTTGACCTTTTTTTTGAAAGATACGGTTTCGAGTTCGTTAACGGCGGTAAAAAAAAAAAAAAAACAGAAAGAAGAACAAAGGAATGGATTCCCGTTGATAGTGAGTTAGTCAGCAGCAAAAAGAAAAAAGTAAGACGAGAAAGAAAGGGAAGAAAGGCAGCAGTCCCCGTTCCTGGGAGTCAATGGTGTAAAGTGAAGTTTGAAGGATATACAAAAATAATTGATTTTCTGTGGCAAGGATGACAAGAGAGGACACTACAGTATCAAGTCGTATTAATTTGCACGGAAAAGTAATTTTTCTTGTGTCCCGTGTATAATACCCCAAGTAGAGTACACTTTCATACATTGTGTTTGTGCGTCCGTTTAATTGTCAGCGTAATTAGAATCGACCCCTTTTAATCTAATCAAATTCAATAAATTATATTAAACTTAATCAGTGTGTTATTCCTTCCCGGTTGTGGACGAACGTGGCGGCGTATCGCTCATTCATTCGTGATTGACTTTTGTATTCGGTGGAACATATATATGATGGAGGAGGAAGTTAACCAGTGCCAATGTCGCAATACTTCCTCCCCACAGACTCACATCGACATGTGTGTATGCTAGAAAATGGCACAATAATGTCAAGAAAAGAACAAAGAACGAAAGGTTTTCCGATCCCTAGAACCGACTATTACATAGACTGAAAAGTCCCGCGATTTTTAATTAAATCCAGCGTTTTTTGGGCAAAGTTATATTTGTTCGTCAACATAGTTGCCTTCGAGGGCGATACACCTGATATAGCGATTTTCCAACATTTCGATGCCCTTTCTGTAATACGAAATGCCCAAACCTTCGAAATACAATTGGTCAACGCTTTAAAGGACGTGTATGTGTTATCGTTATCGTGATGGTACAGAACTCTTTTCTTCGACATAAGGGGCGGTTTTTTCTTTATTTCGTCGTTCAGTTTGCTTAATAACGCTGCATAATACTCTCCTGTGACTGTTCTTCCCTTTTGCAGGTGTTACACGATGCAACTAGTTATGATGCGGGTACGTAATATAACACGATATTTAAATAACTCTCCACCCTCAACACTAGAGGTGTTAGCTTGTGTCACAACCGATTAGCTCAGTTTTGATTACATCGAGCTGTGACGCAGGTGGGCGAATTCAAGAGAACAACAGTACTGCTCTTGAACGAAGAACACCATAAAAGCCCTGGAGAGAAGAGGAGCGATAATGTTGTGGGGAAATAACCAAGATCTGAAGTGCGATAAGATGGCACAAAGGAATCAATAATGTTGAAAAATAGAAACAAAGCGATAAGGAGAGGAGACGTAAAACAACAATAACTGATAACCGGGCCAGTGATCGGGATTACTACAAAAGGTAAACGAAGAAGTTCAGAGCGAAGTATTTTTCGGCTATTCAAGGCATGCGTCAAATTGCCTATAAGTAACAATTTCGAATTCCACCCGTTCGATTAGTGTATCAAAGCAACCAAAGGAAAAAGGAAATTCATTAGAAAATTATTTAGTGCATGGAACTGAAGAATAACGTAAGAAGAAAAGAGAAGTGAAGAGGAAATCATGATTTACTAAATTCGCCACGCCGCAAAGAATAATTCATCCAAATAAAGTGGATAATTGAACTATAAACGAAAGAAGTGACATTCAACGGAACGTGCAAGGGAATATCCCCACAACAGTCCGTATACATGTAATCGGTAGAACAGTGAAGATAAAAGGACCGACGAAAAAAGAATAACAATGACGAATGAAAACGGAGGTGAAACCCTTATGCTGTAAAGCAATGCGTATTTCCAGTCCGACAAATCAAGGAATATATAAAAAACGGTCAAGCTCACACACATCTAGTAAACATCAAGGTGTAGTGCAAAATACACAACGTTTTTTTTTTAATTTTATTTATTTGTTTTTTTTTTATTAAACTTCTCTCGGCAGTGGCGAACCTATAGCGCCGAGTGGGCGCCCCGAGATGCCACCAAATAACTGTTGCAGTTCTCTTTGAACAGTTGCAAGTTGTAACGCCCCGGGAACACTCGCGTGGGAAGGGAGTTCCACAGCTTCCCCGCTCTGTTACGGAACGAGTTCTGAAACAGGGATGTTCGCGCCGCCGGGAGATGAACCGCAAACTGGTGCGATCCGTCGGATTGTCTTGTGGATCGTGTACATAAGCCGAATTGCGGGAACAATACTACGAATCTCCGAAGAATAGTACCCGTGATAATATCTGTAAAACAGAGGTCGGCTACGCCCCTTCGATATGATAGCGGTTATAGTCCCGACGTCAGCGCTGTGTCCCCGATCAGACGGACCGCTCGTCCCTGTATACTCTCAGGTAGGTCGAGGGTATGTTTAGGAGCCGAGCTCCAAACATGAGAATATATTCGAGCGCGGGTCTAATATGGGATTTATATAGGAGGAGAAGTTGGGCCGGAGTAAAATATTTCTTGGCTCTAAAAAGACAGCTCAGATTTCCTGAGGCTTACCTGGCGATGCCACGATACATTCCCACAGACCGCGACGCCGAGCAATTTCAAACTTTCCCCAGCCTCGAGGGCCCGGCCATTCATCATCAGCTGTGGAGCCGATGATCCCGTTTTCTTTGTGAATGTTGTATATTGTGTCTTCGCTGTATTGAAGTCGACAAGATTGGCCCCTCCCCACTGCAGGACTTTATCCAGATCCCGATTCAGAGAATCAATCTGTCTACATCTCAGCTGGTGTGACGTTGATGCACCAATCGGCCAATCACTCGAAACGGAGGAAACAAGCGTACTATCATCCGCAAAACTGAACACTTTGTTATCCGTTGTCTCCAACAAAGCATTTATGTGAAGCGAAAACACGGTTGGAACCAAAATGGAACCTTGCGGCACCCCCGAATTAACAGGATACAGATCCGAACACTCGCCGTCCACAACCACACGGATCGATCGATTCTCAAGGAAGCTCTTTGTCCGGTCGCAAAGCTGTTGGGAAAGTCCATATGAACGAAGTTTGCTCAGCAATGTCCCATGCCAGACGCGGTCAAAAGCGTTGGAGATATCTAATGCGACCGCCCTTGACTCACCATGCCGATCAATCGCAGATGTTCATAAATCGGTTAAACTGTCAAAAAGTCTCCCGTCGACCGCCTGCCACGGAATCCGTATTGACGATCATTCAGAAGTCTGTTGTACTCCAAATACTTAACCAACTCTGTATTGATGACTTTTTCCATTACCTTAGATAAAATAGACAGTAATGCTATCGGGCGGTAATTTTATGGGAGACACTTTTTTCCCGTCTTTGGGATTGGCTGAACTCGAGCAATTTTTCAGCAGGCAGGAAAGGTCCCCCCTGCATAAGATAAGGGGAAGAGTCTGCCAAGAACCGGCGATAGTTTTGGAGCACAGTTCTTAAGGACTATTGCTGGTATTTCGTCCGGGCCGGTTACCATCCTACAATACAGTTCACGTAGAATGCGTTGAATAGTGCGCGGATGAAATCACATATCCCGCATGGAAGACCGTACCGTGACGATATCAGGTGGCTCCAAAAGGCCGGAGTCGAGGTGTGAATTCGCGGAAAATAAATTCGCGAACATATTAGCTTTATCCTTTGAATTCGTGACCAACGTCCCGCTGTCTGTCACCAATGGAAGGAAAGAGGAGGATGCGAAGTTACCGCTGACAGCTTTTGCCATTGACCAGAAGGAGCCCAAACCAGTTGGGCACCGAAGGAGCTTATTGATAACCCTGTCGTTGTGAGCCTTCTTCGCGGTATCAATCGCCTGGTTGCACGCGTTTCTGATTCTAACAAAATTCGTTCTGTTAACATCGGTGGATTGGAGCGCCATTGCTTAAACGCTCTATTTTTTGCCGCTGTAATCAGCTCGCATTTTTTATCAAACCAAGGTTTATCAGATGAAGTTCGTTTGGTGGAATGTGGAATATACATCTCCATCCCCAGAAGAATAATCTCTAATACCGACTCCGCGCATGCGTTAACGTCGGAGACTCCGAAGCGCACCTTGGACCATGGAAAGGATGCGAAGAAATCTCGCAAATTGTCCCAGTTAGCAGCCCCATACTTCCATACATGGCAAAGCAGCCTAGGCCGGTTATTCGCTTGATGTGCAAGTGCTTGCGCCACAGACACCAAGCAGCGATTTGAGTTTCCCAGTGGCGCGGAAACCTCTACAGTATAAATACTCGGTTCGGATGTCGAAAACAGATCCAGGGTGTTTGCATAATCGCCTTGGGCATCCGGCACCCGTGTTGGTTCCTCCACGAGTTGAGTCAAGTTGTGGTTTACAGCAAACATCTCCGCCAGCCTCCCAGCCTCGTCGGTTCTGTTAGAATGTAACAACCAGCCGGAATTGAGCACATTAAAATCGCCAAGGACAACAATTTCAGAAGCTGGGTGGTTGATCTGTACCCATTCGACCGTATGTGAAAGATGTTCGAAAAATGTCGCCGGTCGATCGTCATTCGGCGAGCGGTAAAGACAACTAAGAAATTTAACAGAATTCCTCAGCACGACCCTCAACCATATAATGTCCATATTATTGGGTTCCAACGTCTCCATCCTCTGGAAGGCAGATCGGACCGCGCGGAAAACGCAGACTGCGCCCTTAAAACGGAATCTCGAATGTAAGTCGTATCCTGAGCAACGAAGATGTTACAAAATGCCGTCACCAGTCAAGCGTGGGCAGAGTCAGGAGAGCGAGCCCGGTTCTGCGATGACGAACCTCTTAAAGCTCAGTTATATATCATGATATCTGCATGATGTTCTCACTGAGATAGTCACCCCCGATGATCCGAATGGGAGACTAGTTTACCTCCGGATTTTTGTATATCAGAAGGTACCATCATGACTTATCTCAGTGTCAGTTCGGGCCATCAGCCACGCATCCCAAACCCCGTCGAAAATTTCTCTCGACGATATCGCGGAATGCACAGTGTGACCGGGTGGTATCTCACCTTGGGACCGACTACCACCTTAACCAACCTTTTCTCGAGGCGGTCCATCAGTCATGCTCCGAAACACGGCCAGGGATTTCTCCCGAGCATTTCACGGAGCCTAAAGCTTGATGGGGTGGTATTTCACCGGGCGCACAGGGCGTTGGGACCCCGGCTACCACTCGGCCTTTAGTCGCTTCTTACGACAAGCCGGGTTAGCTGTGAGTATATTCGAACGCCCTACTCACAGGGCAGAGCCTTTTGACCGCTTTGATCGTCTTTCGTCGCTTTCCAACCACTCTGCAGACTGCCTATTGATTTCAGACGTATGGCAATGGCTCGATTATGCTGCAACAACGTCAAACCGCTGTTGTTTTTGCTTGACGGCCAGCAAACACGACACTCATCCCATCGAAAGCTTTTTCATCTCCAAAAACTCGTGCAAAAAATATCCCGCCCGTCTTTTTTGAGATGCCCACGGCATCAGTTTACTTGGCCAACTTCACTTTACGATCACTCAAAACAATTCGATGCAATTGCTTTACAACTGCCGCATTCGTGGCCTCTCTTGGCCTGCCAGAACGAGGTTCGTCTTCGGTGCTTGAACGACCCATTTTCAATTCACTACACCACCGATAAACTGCGGTTCTCGAAGGAGCAGGTGCGGGATAACATGTTTGCATTTTGCACATTTCATTGGAATGGTAGTCACGATGTTTTTCCCATTAAAATCCAATGTTTGGTCAAGATGCGATATTCGTGTTTTTCAATTTTTTTTTTACAAAGGTACAAAGTAGCCCCACCCAAACGACTGTAGCTTGTAAACGAATGTATGAAATGTTACGAAACTTCATACAAAAGCTAGTGCCAGCGAGCCTCTCGAAATGAGTCATGTATTTTTTTAGTGGCGCCACCTATTGAAAAGTCAGAACTTTTCAAGCCATATAGTATATCATCGCTTATCGGGTCGTTCGACGTGGTTTCATATTAAGCCATTAACTCATAATTCCTGTATATGAAAATAGTCCACCCTTGGTTAGTTTAGATACAATGACCAAGTAACGTTATCGTGTCGACATACTATACAGGCTTCGGCCAATGTAAGGTAACTGTGTATTCGGCAAAATTTTATAGGAACTCCATTGATTTTGATAACCTCATCGAACTGAATCTTAATGAATCGATTGCTCAAATGTTGATACAACGATTCAATGGTATGCCTGACTTCCATAACTGAAAACAACCTTCCTACCTGATACAATTGTGAATCATCCCCTGGACTAGGAGCTACGGTAAATCAAAAGTAGAATTTGACATTATACTTTTATAACTTGTGAAGATTTGTATAAATATTAATAATCACATTGAAAAAATAGACTGAACAACAACTTAAGGCAGCCGTTCTCTGTTCCAGTCATCTGTTATCAAGTTATAATTCAATAAAGAATTAAGTTGTACAAAACTTTTTTGGACTGAAAGGAGTGAAACTACAACTATTTTGAAACTAATCGATTCCCTCACAAATCCAATAATCCTGCCAAGGACGCTTGCTTCAGTTCTCATCTCATTTACCTCCCCGCCTGACACATCACCAATAAGTTTTGCCTGTGTGAATTGAAATCAGTGGGAATGGGCATCTTCGTCCTGTCCTGTACTGAGCGGATCACAAATGGAAGTCTGCAATCAGATAAGGATAATTGGAGTTGAGACATTCTTTTCAGTTTATGAACAGATCGATGTGGTTATCCAACTTCATCATCTTCGCACAGGTTATACAACATTCTAAAAGATAGTTTGAAAGGGTTACGAGAAATACGTAAGGTACATTACGGAACATATTTATTCAATTCAAATATTTGCTTCTAATGCGGCTGGAAAATGTTCCTGACATGTGGAAATCTCTCCATGCATTTTGCATGTAGGTTTTGATAAAAATTCTGACCGCGTGTAAAGTACATCCATGTATTTATGCTCTGCCTACACCAGTTAAATATATTCGACCACTTCATTCCCTGTAAGTCCTCTTTTTAATGAGTATCAATTTCTCGTTAAACTGATGCGGTAACTGAAATTTATATTAAACTCTTACGAAACGGAGAACTGTGAATCTATAAATATTTACGAGTTTTATGCGAAAAGAAATTTTCCTCTAGGGAGAAGAAAGTTCTTCCTGCTGCCCTTGGCTGCTCTACCATTCAATTAAAACTTTTTATGCAAATTATGGGAAGAATGAGATTATATTCGTACAGGAAGGAATAGTGCAATATTTCCTCATCTTGCTGATATGCAAATTAAAGATTTTTGTGCAGCGATCCCTTCTTTCCATTTAATTTCTTTATTGGAATCTTAATTAAGAGGAGAGGACAAAACCTGTTGGGATATTTCGGGCACACTCTTTTCGTATTTAAAGTGCGAAGGTTCTTGATTTGTTGTTTTTATTTTATTTTAGATACATTTCTCCAGCTGTTGGTCTTCGGATTTGAAATCCGAATTGTGTATCAGTTGCACCATGGGTTCAATTGATATGTTTTTTTGTTATTGTTTTTACCTTATATCTAATTTAAATACTAAACTATCTATAGATTTTTTTTTTTTTTTAATTTTCGAAATGCTAAATCTATGTAAGCTTTCCGTTGTTTGTCGGGTTTTTTTTTTAAATTATTATTATTATTATTGCTTTAGTTTTATAAGGAAACAGGTTTTTAATTGCCACTCAGCCACCAAAATCTCTGGTGTTGCTTATTCGTGTTTTTTCGGTCTTTCTGTGCTACTGCCGTACTGAACTGCAGGCCTTCTTCATTAGTGTGCGCAACCTCTCGATTAAAACATATTCGTTTATCTATACCCGACCGACGCACGTGATAAATCAACGGTATAGCGGATTCATTTTGTATGAGGCCGTTCATGTCAAGACTAAGGAATGCTTCTGGTGGAATAAAGCCATTGCGACGTACCCCCTCATAATACATATTGTTTGGGTAATATGCACCAAAAATTAAATCGTTCTGTGAGCTCATTGATCTTGCAATATGTCCTCGGATCGGCTTGATCATAAAGTTATCCACTCTGTTTATATTGGCCCCATTGTACAACGCTTCATTGGGATAATATTTTTTGTGATCGGATTCAGGAGTCCGATGTAACTTAAGACACGTCCTTGCAAAAATCCGAATCTTTTTCATTAAGCTAGGTCCCACATTAAACCACACTGGGCATCCATATATGACCATCGGTCTGATGAGAGCCATGTAGCATATAACTTTGACTCTGCTGTCAAGTTGACTACTATGAAACAGTCTTCTTGTCATAGCATACGCTTTCCTTGCCCTGGCCAGGGCAGCTTCCACATGTTTGTTATAATATAGATACTGATCCAACCAGATGCGTAAGTATTTGACTACAGTTTTGGTTTCCAGTGTTTGTTGGTGTGGTCTGTGGCGATTTCCCCTAACGCCACTGCCCCGCCTCACATTTTCGCCGTGAGCACCCCATAAGAAAGGGATGAAGCAGGTGACGGTGCATCGTCCGAATGTATCGGACGCGCGGTTGATGCGCTATGGAGCGTGGTTTTTATGCCACCCCATGGGGGCGGAAACAACAAAACCTGGTCGTCACATGGCACCAAATTCTGTTGGGAATACGAGTAAAATTTCCTGTAAGGATGAATCGTTTGTTTGTGCGTGGCACAACATGAATACCCGATAGAATTTGCCCAACACCGGGGAAGTTCAACCGGCGCCGACGGCCAACGGAAATATTCCAATTTTGGTTCCCGCCAACATGCACCTCCTTCTCGAGTGGAGAAAACGGTCGCATCTTCAACCAACAGATCAATCGAGATATGCTGACAAGAATATCTTCGATCCAGCACCGTCCTACACAGGCAGGCTGCCCCCTTTTTCATCACCGAAACATGGCGGGCATTTCGGTAGTAAAAACCAACCTACAGGCAAGTAATAACATGCTTGCCTACAAGAGAAGCAAATACAATGAATAGCCACCTGCACAATTGGCACAACGAGCAATATGCGACCTACGGCGATCCTGGGTGTGGTCGCCGATCGTATAAACATTCATCGTTCCTATGGAAGATTCACCAGGAGAAATGTGCACGATCAGCAATAATGCTTTACGCAGTCGTGACCGTGTACACGTTTCAACCCCTGTGCGAACTTGCAATCATGTAGATTCAGATGATCTCATGTCTACATGCTAAGGGATACACACGTTAAGTTGCGGAAGCGATTATCGTATGTGTGTGTTTTCACCCTTTCTATTTTTCTTGTTCACCAGGCCAAAAGGCTAAAAGCGCACCATATAAGGTAGTCGAAGCCATGGTTGGGATTTTTTTTTTGGGTTTTAGCGCTGTGTGTGAGAAAGGAGGAAAGGATTGGAAATGAGGTAACCTTCGGGGATTAGTAAGAATTAAGGATTTAGTCGTTTGAGAGAAATTGAAAAGCTAAAACAGTCGTCGTGCGCCATATACAATAAATGAATATCTACAGTGTTCTGCTTAATAAATTTTTCCTGTGTTATACATTAAATTGAAAGAAAAGAACTACAACGTATATTTTGTTACTCTTCTAATGTTATTCTTCCTAATAATACTTTATAGTGTAAAAATAAGAACTACTACACAACTTGAATAGCTACAGCGTTCCTTTTAATGAATTTTTTTCTGAGTTATACATCAAATTAAAAAATAAGAACTACAACGTTTATTGTACATCTATAGTGTATCCTTACTAATGTTATTCTTCCTAAGTTATAATTGTAAATGAAATCAATGAATATTCAATTGAGACCTACGGAGTTTTGTGAACATATTCGTCCTAAGCCTAGTTTGACATTTATTTGGATAAATAAAGTTCGGTTAAGAAGACATTTCATATCTAGTGGAGTCAGATACTGAACGGAACCAGTGGGCAAACGTGGTTAACCTGTGCCCCTGTGGCACCCTGTGTTGACACACCACGTAACAACCCCATAGGTCCCATAATAGCTAGCTTTCGCCAGTTTTTCCTGGTGTCTCTGGTAGCTTCAGCCAGTGGTGTTCTAAAGAGGATGGTTTCACACTTCTGGATATTGATTTTGAGTATCCAGTTGTCGCAGTATCGCTGAACATCATTGAAATCCCCTTGTAATAATCCGTTAATGATTTCAATTTTTGGTGCTGTTCTATATATTATCAGATCGTCTGCATACGCAATAGCCTGATGAAGAGACCTTACCAGGTCGCTAGTGTAAATATTAAAAAGGATCGGAGATAACACCGCTCCCTGTTGCAACCCTTTTCTATATTGTAAGTAATGTTGGAGGTCACATTGCCACTATTGACGACGAATTTCCTTTCATTCAACATGTCGTATATACAGTGAATGCCTAGTCTCATTAGCTTGTAGTACAACCCTTCTAGCCAAACGGTGTTGAAGGCCCTCTCCAAGTCAATCAAACAGGCACCTGTGCACTGTTTCAGATTTTTATTCCACTGAATGTCTGAAACCAGTTTAGCTGCGGCATGTGTGTTTTCATGACCAGCTTTAAAACCAAACTGGTTATTTCATCATCATCGGCACTACAACCGGGATCCGGTCTTGGCCTTATTTAACAAATCTCTCCACCGGTCCCGATTTCGAGCCGATGTCATCCAGTTTAGCACTCCCAGGCTCTGGGCGTCCTGGTCTACGCCATCCCTCCATCGCAGACAAGGTCTGCCGCGCTGTCTCCTTCCATACATCCTGCCACAAACGACTTTCCGGGCAGGGTCCTCTTCGCTCATTCGAGCTAGGTGTCCCGCCTACCGGAGTCTACCGAGCTTGATTTTTCTTACAATATGAGCTTCAAGGTAGATTGCGTACAACTCATGGTTGTAGCGTCTCCGGAATCGTCCTCCCTCACATACGGGGCCAACAATTCTCCTTAAGACCTTTCTCTCGAACGCGGCCAAGAGTTCAGACTACTTTTTATTAAGCACCCAGGTCTCGGATCCATACATGAGTACTGGTAAGACCATGGTCTTGTACAGTAGTAGCTTGAATGTTCTGGATAAATTTCGGGATTTAAAGAGCCTTGATAGACCATAGTAGGCTTTGTTGGATTTAATCAGCCGTTCGCGTATTTCTTCTTCCATATTGTTATCGGCTGATACTATTGACCCAAGGTAGTTAAAGGATTGCACTACTTCAAATTCGTGCTCCACTACCCTGATAGTTTGACCAACGTTAGGTCCTCTCTTCGCAGAAGTTGCCACCATGTACTTGGTTTTTCCCTCATTAATGCGCAGTCCCAGTTTTTGTGCCGCCTGTTCGATCTGGGTGAAGGATTCCTGTACCGCCGATTCGGTTCTACCGATGATGTCGATGTCATCTGCATAGGCAAGTATCTGGCTGGACTTGGTGACAATAGTCCCTCTTGTTGTAACGCCAGAGTCACGGATTGCTTTCTCCAACGCCAGGTTGAAGAGGAGGCAGGCCAGACCGTCCCCTTGTCGGAGTTCATTATAGATGTTTATTGGTTTGGACAGCAATCCCGCTACTTTTACTTGACTAGTTACGTTGGTCATGGTCAACCTACAAAGTCGTATCAATTTATTTGGAATGCCGAATTCTCTCATGGCATTATATAGTTCTACCCTGGCTATGCTGTCGTAGGCGGCCTTGAAGTCTATAAATAGATGATATAGTGGAATCTTAAATTCCAGACATTTTTCTATCGCCTGCCTAAGGGTGAATATCTGATAAATTGCTGATTTGCCTGGGATGAAGCCACACTGATATTGACCAATGATGCCTTTAGCGTATGGGGATATCCGGTCTTGTAGGATAGTGGAGAGTATCTTATAGGTGGTACTCAGCAATGTTATACCCCTATAGTTGCTGCACAGTGTGATATCTCCCTTCTTATGTATGGGGCAAATTATACCACGACGCCAATCTTCCGGCATCTCCTCTTGCTCCCATACGTGCACCACGATCTCGTGAATTGCGTGATGTAACGCTGTCCCTCCTTGTTTGATCAGCTCAGCTGGTATGCCATCAGCTCCAGGGGCTTTATTTGATTTTAGCTGTCTAATGGCTTTTAGTGTTTCCTCAATGCTTGGTGGCGGCAGCATTTGGTCCTGGTCTTGCATTGGTGGAGCCTCCAATTCTTCTGTGAGCTGACCATTTAGCAATTCATTAAAGTGCACTTCCCATCGCTCCAGAATGCCTTCAGGATCGGTGATCAGATTACCCTCTATATCCTTGCAGTAAGTGCAGCGTGGTGTGTACCGCGTCATACTGCGGATTATTTGGTAGTACTTCCGCGCCTGGTGCGGACCTCGCTCTCTACTTTTCTCTATTTCACAGACTAGATTTTTTTCCCAGGCACTTTTCTTTTGTCTGTGAAGTCTTTTTTCAGTTCTTCTGAGCTCTTTGTATTTCTCCTCGCGTACCCGCGTCCTATGAGACTGCTGCATTGCCCGGTATGCAGCATTCTTACGTTCGGTCGCTAGTTTGCACTCATCATCAAACCAGTCGTTCCGATCTCTACGACTACTGCCTAAGATGGAGTTGGCAGTACTAATGACAGTATTCTTAAGGCGTGTCCATTTCTCTTCTACGCCCGGCATTCTGGCATGACCAAAGGTGTTGCTGGTGTTCTCATTGCGTAAGGCAGCCGTGTTGATTCGAACCTGATCCGTGGATGCAATACGTCTCCGTAAGGCAATCCGCGCTCGGAAAACTGTACCAACAAGATAGTGATCCGAGTCGACGTTGGCACCTCGGTACGTTCGTACCGTCATCAGGCTCGAAGAGTGACGGCGATCTATCAACACGTGGTCAATTTGGTTGCGAGTGGCTCCATCAGGTGATACCCAGGTGGCTTTGTGGATATCTTTACGCGGAAACCTGGTACTCGCAACGACCAAGTTTTTCGATGCTGCCAGTTCGATGACTCGTAGTCCATTGTCATTAGTGTTCTCATGCAAACTATGGGAACCTGCGTAGTGCCTGAAAACCGGCTCCCGACCTATTTTCGCATTCAAATCCCCAAGAACGATTTTCACATCGTATCTTGGGCAGGCATTGAGGGCCCGTTCGACGTTCTCATAGTATGCTTCTTTTTCGTCGTCAGGGGACTCCTCTGTAGGTCCGTGAACGTTTATGAGGCTTATGTTTTTAAATTTGCCTCGCACGCAAAGAGTGCATAGCCTTTCATTTATTGCATTAAAGCCGATGATGGCAGACTTCAGTTTTTGGCTGACTAGAAAGCCTACCCCGAGCACATGGTGTTTTGCGTGACAGCTGTAATAAATGTCATACTCTTTTCTTTGAAAAACACCACTCCCCGTCCATCTTATTTCTTGTAATGCTGTTATGTCAGCCTTATATTCGGACAGGGCATCGGCTAGTTGCTGTGCAGCTCGAGCTCTGTATAGTGAGCGTATGTTCCATGAAAAAATCCTTAAATCGTTTAGCCGTTTTCCTTTCCGTGGTCGTCGTCGTGTATCCGGTCCATATCCGAGGCTTGTTAAATTTGCTATAATAATTCATTTTTACGGGCCTGGTTATTAGCCTTGCGCCAACCTTTCTCAGGATGTCGCTGCATGCATTGGTTCACTACTTGGCGGGTGTCAAAGTAGCTATCCAGGGGTGTCAGGTGGAGACTGCATGTCAACTTGGATTGAACAGGGACAAGGATCGTCCTGGCCTTCGCCGGGTTGAAAGCAATCAGAGACTTTGCCCTGTATGTTCGCACGCATCCCCCCAAACTGGTTATTTGGTATAATATTATTGTCCTCAACCCTTTTAAGTAGAGCCTTGTTTAAAACCTTCTCGAATAATTTACTGATACTCGGTAACAAACTGATCGATCGCAGATTTTTTGGGTTTCTTTTGTCTTTCCCTATTTTTGGTAACGGTTGGATGATGGCCGTTTTCCAACGTACTGGATAGTGTGCGTTGTTCAGAGCGTTGTTAAACAAGACTGCATACATGTCAATTGCGATTGGAGGAAGATGTTT
Organism: Microdon myrmicae; assembly: GCA_963931805.1. NCBI lineage: Eukaryota > Metazoa > Arthropoda > Insecta > Diptera > Syrphidae > Microdon > Microdon myrmicae. The sequence goes on from OZ007498.1 coordinate 181,874,112, forward strand.
GAGTACTATATTGGGTACTCCATCGATTCCAATTTATTTTTTGTTTCTTAATGATGCAAAGACGCCATGGAAGTCTTCACTAGTGATCAAAAGGCTGTTGGCGCTTTCGACAGTGATCTCGGCGTTTGCCGTATCTTCATTACTGAATTCGATAAAACCTTGGTTTTCTGCTCGCCACTGTGAAATGTCATTTCGAAGATGACGATAATTCAGTAAAACTCTATTTTCCAAGCCATGGTTGCGGCGAATTACTTCATTTGTCTTGTACAGTACAACATTCACTTTTTCCAAGAGATCTTCAAACACAAAAACTTCGTCATTTAGGATGGCGTTGTTTGTGTCTATGCCTATATTTGGAGACACTGAATCTCGTTTTCATTACTCCGTCTAAATATTTTATTAATTTGTGGAAACATACTAGAGTTGTTGGATTTTACCGCCCGAACTTTGTTGTTCCAATACAAATTTGCTGATAGCCTATAGTTGGCTTTTATCAGCTGTTGGAGATTTTTTAATCTGGACTTCAGTGATATTATCTCCTGGTCGTGCCTATCAATAAATCGTCTGTACCGTAGTTTTAGTTGCGACAGAAGTCTACTTTTTTTTCTGTGGAGTGCGTTGATTGTGGCGTTTCGGTACATGTTCATGTTGTCCGTAGGTGTGGTTTTTGGTATTGTTTTGTCCATAGTTTGTTTTATGGTTTCGTCCATTTTTTGTATGTATTTGTCGATGTCATCGTTGGGTATGTTTCTGTTGGTAGGAGGGTTTGTGGTGTTTTTTATTTGGGCGTTAGCACGAACGCAGATTCAACAAAAACACCACCGCGGTTTCACTAGGAGAATTCACCCGAGAAAAGGGGGAGCTCACAATTGTCCACCAATAAAACGCACTCCAAGCAACAGCCAAATGAAAAGTCACGTAAGTTAGTTGATTAAGTGTTCTTTATTTTACTTATAATATGGCATCGGCACATGCGCATAGAATCAGAAATTGTTCACTGTTCACAATATAAGGTGATCGGCTTCAAAAAAATTATTCACTACAAAACTCCCGAAAGTCTTACTTTAATCTAGTGTTCACTAGTTCAGAACTGTTCACAACAACATTCGCATAATCCTCTGGTGATGAACGCCCGCAACTCCTTCAGGTACACAAAAGTATCGTACCAATTTCACTTTAAAAGGAAACTAAACGGATTTATCGGCTCAATAACTATAAGCTCTAGGCGCTAACTCGTACTCAGAACTCCAGTATCCTGACCGTGGGTAAAACTGACTCCATGTAACGCGGCGAGAGATGAAAATTAACGTTAAAAAAGGCGCGACCGTCCGCTATGGAGATTGACATCTGACTGGTCATTCACTGCCGACGAAAGAAAAGGGACACCTCCAAGCAAACCGCAAAAGGGGAGGAGCTGCACGATTAACTCGAGATAGTTAATCGTGATTGGACCGGGGAATACGGCATACTTTTCGTATGTCTGTGTATGCGTCGCATACAATCGTCCGGTGGTGGAGGTTGCGAACGTCGCAACTGCATCTCCTACGAATACCAACAAAACATGGCCTGCGGCTGTGTACACAATTGATTGTGCTATACTTGCCGGCAACAAGGAACATCTGGGGTAAAAACAACACGAGCCGAAGATCTGGTCATCCTAGGAGAGGCCATAAATCAACATTTAGGTTGATGGGTGTGAATTTCCTCAGGTCCGCCGACGGTTGGCGCCCGTTAATAGGGAATTGTATATACCATAACAATCTGTGGTGCAAATGCAATGTTTAGATATTGCAACGAATATAGGGTGCAGCCATTGCCAGATGTTAAAAGTAAACACTTGCTGGCTGCATCCAATTCGTTGCTTGTTTGCGGTCCCTGATCGGTGGAGACCGACAATAGGAAGCCAGCTATTGCTGGTAATTAGGGAAATGTTTGGTTTGCATCGGCCGAAACCTTGTCGGCGGTGGCAAACCAATGGGACCTAATAGCCGCATGCTAGGGGTGCCATGGACAAACAAAAACAACGAGTAATCAATGAACTCCTTGTTGATTTTGTTTCCATGGCATAAGGCTATGGAAACGAGATGCCCTGGGTGCAATGCATGCCCGAGGATGAGATTGCCAATGCCACGGCTATGTGATAATCTTTGCCGTGGACTTAATGTTTTCAGATATTAATGCCTGCCCGAGGATGAATTTTCGATGCCACGGCTAAGTGATAAGCTTTGCCGTGGACTTAATGTTTTCAGATATTAATGCCTGCCCGAGGATGAATTTTCGATGCCACGGCTAAGTGATAAGCTTTGCCGTGGACTTAATGTTTTCAGATAGTAATGCCTGCCCGAGGATGAATTTTCGATGCCACGGCTAAGTGATAAGCTTTGCCGTGGACTTAATGTTTTCAGGATGGTGATGGAGAAAAAGGGGTTTGGAAGGAAAACCCCCACAGAAAAGGTAAGCTGCCTAACAGATATTCATGACAGTTATCCGATTGGGTAACTGAATTAATTCCAGCGATTTGGCCGGCGGTTAATGCCGTAGCAAGGTTACGCAACCTTGCTGAAGGTTCGACTTTGAGGTAAGTCGCTTCGCCTGGAATAGTGGGGATCGAGTGATGTATGGCTCTTCGGGCCCTGAAAAGTCCCACAGGTTAATATATTTTAATCGAATTTCTCTTGTTAAGGTTCTAGTGAAACGCGTCCATCGCATACCCCTATAGTTATAGGGTTGCGGTATCATACATTCACCGAGTTCCACAACTTCGCTTGGTGTTTTTATCACGATTGATAAGGTTTATATTTTGTCTGTTAGTATGTGTATGTTTAAGTCGTGTGTCAATAAGCATAATATCGAGGAACGATCCCCCTCTGGGGAAAGAAGGATATTCTGTAGCTAGCAGGTCAGCCTTATATTCAATGTGATGTTGATCTAGCCAACCAGCTAGTTGATTTCCTCTGGTGTTGGATATGCTATTTCCCCAATTTGGGTGTTTAGCATTCAAATCGCCACCTACGATGTAATAGTTCCCTTCCGAGTAAAGTTGTAAGCATTGGAAAAGAGTCTCTAGCTCCACTATAAATTGATTTTATTGATGTGCTTCTGGTGCGTAGGCAGATATCACATACACCCGCTACCTTGTGGGAGGGGTATGCGGATAATGCACGCTTCAAGCACCTGAAATCTGCGCATCTCACCACTAAATATTACCTTATGTTGAAGTTGTTTTTTTAACAAAGATTGCCACCCCTCCTCCTTGGGTCAGTCTCTTCGTATAATGTCGTAGTTTGTGTGACATAGTTTATGTCTCTCATTCAGCTTAGTTTCGCTAGCCAGAAGCACGTCAGGACTTTCGTCTTCCAACAGTTTAAAGAGAGCGGCTCTTCTCTCGATTCTGATAAGTGAATTTACATTCACGACTAAAGCCTTAATTGTGCTTTTTGTTGGGGGGTTTATATTGACGGCTGGCTAGACAACTGCGAATAGACCCACTCTAGTCTAGTGTCCTGGTCCTTTATTTGTTTTTGCATTTGTGTCATCTGCGTCTGAATAGCGAGCAAGGTTGTGAGCACATCTGCTAGTGTCACTGTTTCTGGAGGCACAGTATGTTGCGGCGGTACCCGTGTGGTGGGTTGTGGCGTGTTTCTCCTACCAGCTGTTACTTGAGCATACAAGAACTGGGGTATTACATTTAGTGCTGGTCGGCCTTGAACTATCGGGCGTTCTAATTTTCGTTGCTGTGAAAACTCTTTTTCCTGTTGTTCGGGGAACTTAGGATAGCCTCGATAATTAGCGGGGTGCCCCTCACTCTTACAAACTGCACACTTTAGTAGAAATCTGTCGTCTACCCTTTCTTTACCTAACGTGCATTGTTCGGCGCTGTGGTCCTGTCCGCATGTTACGCATCGATACTGCATTTCGCAGTGTGCTGCTGAGTGCCCGAACCTTGGGCAGCGAAGACATTGGATTATATCTCTGCCTTTTTTCAGGATAGTGATTTTCCTAAGTCCACCAATTTTGCTCCCAGGGCCCAGCTGCACCAGGAAGAATGGTAATTTTCGATTCTCCCGTCTAGCCCTAGCTGTATTGAAAGGATTTACCGCGATAAACTCAATATCATTACAATTAAGCTGTCGTAGCGTTTGTAATAGATCTTCTGGTTCTGTTGCAGGGTCGACGCCTTTTAGTAGAACCGTAATATTCTTTACTTCTTTCGGGGTGTAGGTGTAAAATTCCGCGGTGGCCCTTTTTAGCATATTTTTCATTTTTTCGAAGTCCTCAACCGAATTTGTCTGTATGGCAAACCTGTTCTCTGTCAGTCTTTTAATTGAAAAATCCTCCCCAATAGAAAGCTTACATAGACTTACCATTTTGTTACAGTCCATATCTGTAATGTCGATGGGTGGCATCTTCGCTTTCCTTTTTGCTGCCTGTTGCTCTTGTTGTGGTTGTTCTTTTGTAATCTCTTGCGGTGGATATCCTTTTTGTTGGGTAGGCTTCTGTTATGCACATTGTTGCTGATTTTTCTGCTGCTGTTGTTTTACCATTAGCTCCTCCTTTTCTGCCAATTCCTTTTTTCTGCGACGCTTCTCTGCTAATTGCGCCTTTGCTCGGGCTAGCTTCGTTTCAAGATCGCTGACTTCCTCTTCCTCGTCCTCAGTGTCTGTAGTCGCTAAACATGCGAACATGTTATTGGTTACATGGCCGTCATTATATGGAACCGGGGGGAATGTATTGTCCTCTTCCATTTTTTGCGCTTTTTCGAGCAAGTCTGTTATTGCCTCGTTTGGCTTGTTGACTTTTGTTGTCGCTTGTGTTAGTGGGGAGCTCGCCGGGCGTTTTATTAACGCGGACTTCGGTTTCAATTTTTTAATATTTTGTTTTTTGTCTGCCATTCTGCATGCTGAGGGTCAGTACACCGAGCTTGTTGCATCCAAGATAGCTGGCCAGTCTTTGTTGTAAACCAGTTATTAGGTTGGCTTCACTTTGTAATTTCACTATATATTTTAGTTCCTTTTGTTTCTTTTTTATTTATATTTATTGTTTTTGTTTTGTTTTTCTTTTACTTTATTTTTTTTTATTTATTTATTTTTTTTTCTTTTTTTTTCTTTCGCTAAACACGTGCTCACATACACTCTCACAGTTGATTAGTATTAAACGGAGTTTGTTTTGACTGTCAAAACACGTGGCTTCCTTCTCTTTTATTTGTTTATATTTATGTATAATAACTTTGTTTTGACTGTTCTTGTCACTAGAATTGATTTATTTATAAATAGTCTTATTATTTCAAATTTCAGTCGCGACTTATAAAAGTAACTTTTACATTTATCTCGATCGGCGAATTGAAAACACGTCCGCACTCGGTCGGTGTGTATCGTTGTGCGCGTATACAGGGTGTTCCGTAAATAGCGTGCCACCTTTGGAGGTGTATTTCCTTACCTCATAGTGTATCAGAAAAACAAAACATGACTTTCTGATTTGGGCTTTTTCAAAATTGGGGAATACTCACACCTTGTCGTAGAAAATTGGATGGCTCGTCCATTGTAAAGCAGAATGATTTTTATTGGAGCTGTTTCGAATCAGAGTGTACGGTAAACTGATCCACAATAGAGAGAAGCTAGGTCAAAGAATCCATGAAGTAGCTCGAGTCAGTCGGCTTGAGAAGACATACAGGACTCACCTTTAGGCATTCCTCCTCGTCGAACGCTAATTATAAAGTCCGCCGCCCTTTAAAGTCAATATTCAAAGAGTATCTTCTTAGCAAGGAAGTAAAATTTAAAACCGTGTGTAAACGTGTACATTATTTAAAATAAAACGAATGCGTTTTATTTGTTAATGGCTTGGTGCAGCACGAGCAGGTGGGGAATATTTTGACCGCTTATTACAAAATTCCCTTCAGGTATAAAGCGTAAGAAGAAATAGTTTAAAATAAAAATTATTGTTCGCATAAGTACGTTAATTTTCTATCAACTTATGCAATGATTTTATGAAACAAATTCGCCCCACATATATAAATATTATAAACTCTCAAGCAAACCCACTAATACTGAAACGACGATTTTCAAACATTGATTGTTTGATTTTTTTTTAAATGTTTCGGTGTTGATTCGCCATAACAATTTTCGCTTGAAAGACAGAATTTAACAACAACATATAACAAATACGAAGAGCAGCTCTGAGGCTGACCTATTTCGACAGCTGTTATAAACAAACTAATTGACAGAGGGTACTCACATTTGGCTTGGCAATTAAGGTAATATCTAGCAACTTGTCAAGAAAAATGACGCAATTCGATTGAATGGTAAATTCGGGATTTTTGTTATACAGACGTATTACAACTGTCGTCTAAGACATCTAATGTTCCAAGCGAGTTTCATACTCGTTTTCTTACCCTCTTCGTCGTTTGCCACCGGAACAGTCCTTCAAAATCCCTTTCATGTCCGCGCCCTGTGTAAAAAAGGATACGGAATCTCCCGGTATTGCTTTCAAGCCAATTAACAAATGGCTATGCTGCTTTCGTCACATTTACACACCATAAACGAATTTATACTTTAAAATATGTACGCCCCAAAGGAGATTTATAATATCCTAAAGATCAAAGTGCACGCAAACATGGCGAGGGTGAAAAATATACCTGTATTGTACTTGCATGCTTGATTATTAAAATGAGGACGGTGATTGTTGAAGTGAATCAAGTGGGGATAATCAAAATAAAAGATTTTATATTAGTGTTTTCTTTTGTAAATTCCATTTATACCATTTTAGAGGTACTTGTTCCAATAGGGATTTAGGACAGATTACATTATCAAGCTGTCAAACCGTCGTGATATTTTTGTTCAGAAAGATAGTGAAGTATTTGTTTCTAGTCATTTCACCTTAGAGAGGCTGTACTTCTTTTGGGTCGAACTGCCATAATATCGTAGTGGCCTGTTTAAGCTTATTATTTCCCAACCTGTCTTCGTATCCCGGGCAACCCGCATGAACATCCAAATCCCATCCAATATTCATAATCACAACAAATTCAACCCAATATCGAAAATTGAATCGATGCTCAATGATACACAAAAAGTTGAAGTAGATGTTCTTTTATCTCCTTTTGGTTCAATTCACAAAAGTCTTAAGATCGCCAAATATATAGCCTTCAAATTAATTGAATTCAATGACTCAATTCGAGAAAGGTCCTATTTGAAGCACACGACGAAATATCTTGTTGGTCATATTTGTAATTTTTAATGTATTTTTATTTGTATAAATTTCAACCGAGATGTTTATACTGGAGACTGGAGATTCATAACTTCATTGTCAGTCTCTGGATTAATCTCCAACAGTGCACACCGCAATATTTTAACTATCATTGCAACATTAAAATTAAACTAGAAACCAATCATAAAGTTGGCACTGAATAGTGTGGACACCTGAGAAATGTTTACAGTTAGAAGTTTAAAAACAAAATAATAAAGTCGTTAACAAACCTCTGCGTTTTCTTTATATTCATCAAATCCGGCCACTACTCTTCCTTCTGGACATAGAAAACAGGGTGATGGTCTCAACAGAAGATCAGACGAATCTCTGAAGAGGCTTGTTCTTTTAAGAACAAGGAGATTTTTCTGCTCTCACAACAACAACGGCAAGAGTCGTCAGTTGAACCTACATATACTCAACCCAGTGTAATAACAGCCTCTAAAGGGCTTTTCAAAAGGGGCATATCAATTTTGTATCTTAATACACCGTTCAACTTGTTCCAGTATCTTTTCTTTTTTCCCTTTTTGGTTTCGGTAGGAAGGTGGAAATCTTCAAAAGATACCTCTGGACCGATCCAGAGGCATGTCCGGTTTTTGCCGACTAAACCCACCTTCCGCCAGGCTCATATTCCCGTTGGTCCCCGCGGAACTTGCTTTTAGATATTCCATTGCGGGGCGGGGCGGAGTATACCTGTTACTCCGCTCGTCGCGTCGCAACTGCTGCATCATGTCACATAGAACTTCATTTGCTACGGACCATGCCTGGTTTGAACTCAGCATGTATTCTATTACTCCTCCCGGAGTAACTGTCCGTCTTATATGTCCCTCCAAAATCATGAGTGCGGTCTCGAATCTTTCGCAATCTGTGAGTACATGTTCCGCATTTTCTATTTTGCATTCGCAATACAAGCAGTATGTGTGATTCACGTGTTTATACTTGTGTAAGTCTTGCCGAAAGCATCTGTGGAGTAGAAGCATGTTGCGCCGGCGTACGGCGCTCGGATTCTCTTCTTCCTCCATCATATATTGTTCACTGGACACACAACACTGAGCGAAACAAAACAAAACCTCCGCAACACAATGTCCACCATATGAGAGCAGAAATAGACACTGGAGGACAAGTTAAACGCACTGCTTTAAAAGTAAATGATCTTTATTTTCTTTCGCGTTCGTTATAAATTTGAGAGTTTTCAATACTTCACTTGGACACGTTTACAAATTACAAAGCATTATTTCTTAAATCGGACTTTTATCTACTTCTTAATAAAAACGCGCTTTCTCGACTCGACATAATATGTTTACGTCCCCGAGCGCGAAACGAGGAACGGGAGATAACATGACCATTGCGGTCAGAGGATGGAATTTGACTCCACGATAATCATCTCGTGCAGCGATGATTCGCATTTTTGGGGTAAGTTTATTGTGCCGTGGTAGATATCCTCTCCAATAAGGACATTGTTTTTACCTACCACCAGAGAAACGTAAAGTCTCTCTTGGTGGTATGTGTGCGATCGTTCAGATCGATGCTATTCACGCGTGCTCGACAGCAGTGGAACAACAAAACAGGCAGGCGGCAAAGACAAAAGGGAGAAATGACCAAATGCGCCGTTGGTAATGCGGGTCATTGTTTACGCGATGCCTCGTCGCTATTACCGACGTTGGGAGAAAAAAGGTGCTAAAAGCAAATTGGATGTTTGTGGCATCTCTGGCTGCAGTAGAAACCGAGTTCATGTTTGCATTAGGAAATGCTGGAGAATTTAGTTTCAGCGTCTATTGCGCTAATTATATGCAGCCGCTTGGGTTGTCAGCCAATGTGTATGAAAAGGTACTTGACGCGGCTGGGAAAATAGACGGCGCAATATTTATGGTCCCTGTCATGACGGTTACATTGAATACAATCCGAATCGTTTTGTTTACAGGAATTTGTCTGGTACCGAATTGGTTCAGAATACAAGATAAGCAAAGAAAGAAATCTTACGGAAAATTGTATGCGAAGAGATGCATGAAAAGGTAATTTTTCTTTATAGGGATTTTAAGATTATAGATGGTAATCTATATAATGCGTGAAGCATTCACAGGTACTAATACTGTTGCATTAGCGAACTTAAGGGAGTTGGGTAGTAATCATGGGGTTTTTTTCAGGTAAGTGGACCGTACGGTTTGGCGGAACCGCTACACATCCATGTCCTGATATTAGCTGAGTCAGGTGGTGATTCAGCTCGTCATGTTTCCTTTTCACCCATGTTTCTATATCAGGTATCATGGTGTAGGTCCATTTTCCTTTGGTGGAAAAATCCCACCTTCGTTGCCATTCTCTTAGGCTTGAGAACTCTAATTGTGACCGCATTCTCCGACGATTCTCTTGCGAGACCTCATGCAATGGAGCGTTTTCTTTAACTGCAATATCAAATGGTGTCCTCCTGGCTAAAACATTTATAGGATCTTCAGATACCGTTCGGAATGAACAGCATACTTTTAGTGATGCCAGCCTATGTGCTGATTACGCTTACCTCATGTACGACTAATTTCAGTTCGGCCATATCTAGCCAGCATTTAATGCTCTGGATTGCCTGGGAGCAAATATTCTCCAAGTCATCTGGATGTTTAGCTACGGCCACTATTGCCAAATCATCTGCGTACCCAATGATTCTAGCCCCGTCCGGTACATTGACCCTGAGCACACCGTCATACATGATACTCCATAACAGCGGACCTAACACAGGTCCCTGAGGTACACCCGCTGTTATTTTATATTCCTGTGGTCCCTCATCTGTGTCATAGCGTAAACTTCTATCCGACGGATAGTTTGCTAGTATACCCACCAAGTAGGGTGAGACTTGTACACCGCCCAACGCTTCTAGAATCCGATTCCAATTCACCGAGTTAAACGCATTTTTAATGTCTAGCGTCACCTCCGCGCAATATATTTTGGTACCACCTAGCCATCGTGCTCCATCTATCGCATTGCGAGCGATGTCGCACAGCACATATAGTGCCTTACTGGTTGATTTATATTTCCGGAACCCGTACTGCCATTCAGAGAGCCCCGATGTCCCCCCAGTGAATTGTTCCAGGCGAGTGGCAATTATTTGCTCAAGCAGTTTTCCTGTTCTGTCCAGCATGCACAATGGGCGATCAGACGACGGCTCTTCTGGATTCTTGACACCTTTTGGTATAAGCATGAGCCGCTGTTTTTTCCATCGTTTAGGAAATTTGTTTGTTTGAAGTCAGGTTGTGAAGAGACTGCTTCTTTGCAAGCGTCTTAACCTGTTGCACTCCGATCGCACAGGGGCATTTTCTGAGTTCCACCCATGCACTGGTTTGATAGGCCCTGCTGGTTGTCTTTTTCGTGCGATAGTTAGCCACTTCATGACTTTTCCAGCCTGCCTCTTGGCATCGGCCTCTGCGTCACACTGTGTGATTTGATCTTCCAGTATATAATTGAGCAGTTCAGCATCGACGTCTTTCTCTTTCCACCAATTTTTTCGGCTTTCTTCGCCAATTTGCCAGTGATGAACCCCTGTGCGGTAATATTTCGTACATCACGGCTTGGTGATCACTATGGGTGTAGGTGTCCAAAACTCACCACTCCATACTTCTTGCTAACATGGAGCTGGCAAATGTGATGTCAATTTTGGGACGACCTCTCTGGTGTCATCAACACCATCATTAAGTAACATCACATCTAGGACTGCGAAGGCTTCGAGTAGTGTCTGGCCTCTACTGTTGATCCTTGTACTTCCCCATTCTACTGCCCATGCGTTGAAATCTCCAGCAACTATAAGAAGGCTCTTATCTCTAGCTTCTTGTGTTATCCTGTTCAAAAAGCATTTGAAGTAATCTATTTACCACCTTGACGGAGCATAACAACAGTAGAAATGAATTCCTCTGATCTTGGCATAGGAAATTCCTTCCAGCCACTGGACACTTCTGCATTCCACGGGGGAATTTCCAGTTGCCCAGATGGCCGCTGTTCCGCTGCTGTCTTCCTCACATGTAATAGTACCAGTGTCAGGCATCCTGTACTGCTCGTTGATGAGTACCACGTCGGCACCATATTCCTTAACAGTTTGGGAAAGAAGATCTTGTGCGGCTCCACAATGGTTTAAGTTTATTTGAATGCACTTAAACCTGTTCATTTTTACTCAGAAGATTGGTCATCGCGTTTTTAAATGCTCGGCATTTGTAACTCCCTGTTGAGTGCTGGTTACCGCCTTCGCACCCTGATTCGCAGAACGTGCATTTGGGTTGCGATTTACAAACCGTTGCTTTGTGGCCTTTTTCACCGCATTTCAAACAGTTTTCCGAACGATCTTCTTCGGATTTGCAGGATTTCGCCACATGAAACTTCGTGTGGGGGCGATGTGTTTTCGAATCTGCATCTTACCCATTCAACCCGTAGGAAACCTGTAGCCAGCAAGATGCTAGCCTTTTCTCTTGGTAAGCGGATCATGGCAGCTTGCGCGCCATCTGGTTTTCTTCTTAAACTCTTTACCGCTTCGTTTTGGATCGCATCCGGCGCAGGGAACTCTATAGCGATGGCTGTCAGGATTTCCTCCACAGTGGTCACCTCATCTAAATCACGACACTCAACCGTGATTTCCTGTGACACTGTTTTGACATTAGCATTTTCCTTCAGTTCTTGTTGTGCCTTTGCCTTCAATGTCTCGGTGGTGGCCTCTGGACGGCGTTTCAATTCTAGCAGCAATTCCCCTTTTGCTGTATTTCGAACTTTATTTACACTATTTCCGAGTTCACTTAGCTCGAGCTTGGCCTTCATAAACTTCAGTATATCCGTATATGTTTTTTTCCCCGGTTTTGGATATTATTATAGCGTCCCGGCGTGGTTTCCTTATTTTCATAATATTGCCCTTCTCAGTATCACCTTTTGGAGCCTCTTCACCCTCCAACCTCAAATCACTCTTCCTTCCCCTCTGGCCAATTGTAGACCAATTATAATTGGGTAACTAAACCTTGATCTGCCACGGGACCCTGCTTACATCTGTGTGCGAGTTTTTCTAGACGGTTGCCGATCCAAGGTAAATAACCTACGAACCAGACAAAGGATACACTGGCTCACAAAAGAGATCCTAATTCAATTCCTACCGCTTGGCAGAAACCTTTACGTGGTGCGGGAGCTTAAACTACAATGAATCACCCAGGCTATGCTGACGGAAGCATACGCTTCCAGTACGGCCACCCATGTCAGACAGGCTAGCGAGGAGTAACACACAAAGATCTACCACCCCTAATCCTGGGTGTTACGCGTCACCGTGCACATTGTATGGTTTGCAGCCACGGGTATACCGGCTGTATTATAACGGCGCCTCTCTGACACCGGGTCGAATCAGTGCAGTAAGCAGACCTTACCATATCAAAGAGGGGCTCTGATATGCCGGACTATTTGAAAGCCCAAGACTCGTGGGTACAAAAATGAATAATCAATACACAAAAAACAATCTCACGAAAAACCCGGTAGGCGTAGGTGTGATGAGCCGACACTACTATAAGGGAACAAATTATCAATAAAACACCGGCTCGACAAAAAGGAGACGTAGGCAAAACGGAAAAAGCGAGATATACCCGTCGGCACGTAGAATGTTCGAACGGTATACAAACCAGGCGTGATACAGACGGTCGTAGAAAACGCGAAACAATATAAAATGGACATCGTGGCGCTTCAGGAAGTCAGAATCCTACATCAAGTAATCGAAACTAACGGGTTTAGACTGGTGTGTGGAGGTACCGATACACATAACTTCGGACCCGGTTTCATCATAAGTAAGAAGATTACGCCCCATGTAAAAGATGTGAAATTAATTAATGACCGGATGACGGTGCTAAAAATACAGGACCCATGGTACAATTATGTATTTTTAAACGTACACGCCGCAACAGAATCTACCGACGAAGAAACGAAGGACACGTTCTACGAGGCCATAGAGGAAGTATTTGATAGGACCTCATCATTCGATGTTAAAATCCTCTTCGGGGACCTCAATGCAAAAATTGGAAAGGAAGATATCTTCCAACCAACTATAGGTAAAGAAAGCCTACATGACGTTTCAAATGATAACGGAATTATCACGCTCGCAACAAGATCGGGTAGTGAAAAGCGCGATGTTCAAGCACACGCAAATTCATAAAGCCACATGGATATCACCCGAGGGCGTAACGCGTCACCAAATAGACCACTTCCTCATAGACAAAAGACACCACTTGAATATCCGTGACGTAAGATAATATAGAGGAGCAGATTGCGACTCCAATCATCTTCTAGTTATGGACAAAATTAGAAATCGGTTCGCAGCAAGGGGCAGTGACGGGAGACGAGCAAATAGTTCGACATTGATAAACTAAAAGACCTACGCAAAAGGGCTGAATATCAAGACGAACGAATAGATTTAGCATCCTAGAGAATGGGAGCAGTGAGGAAGAGGAAGCCAACAGTGTGAACACTAAATGGTTATCGATCAGAGATACAATCAAACATACAGCCCAAAAGGCATTAGGATTTAGGAAAGCAATTAAGTCTAAACCTTGGTTTGACGATGAGTGCAGGGCGAAGATCGAAAAACGTAAATGTCTCAGAGTTATCCACTTACAAAGATATGATGAACTGAACGCAGAAACGAGACAATTCGGAAAGAGACTATGAGCAAAAAACGCGAATGGGAGAAGACTTGGATCGAAAAAATCCTAGAAAATTCCAGAGCAAAAAATAAATATGGCTACCGATGTAGTGCCCGAATAATTCGAGACACCAGCGGTTGTATGGTCACAGAAACAAACAATATCGTTACAAGATGGAAGCAGTACTTTGAGAACCTGCTCAATCTGCGCATCCATCAACCACAAATAAACGCAACAGACGTACATTCAGCAGAGTCTCAGATCCCAGATCCTTCTTTCAACGACGTTGTAGACGAAATAAATAGATCGAAAAAGAACAAAGCTCTCTGATTAAAACGATATGGGATAAGGAATTCACTCCGGAAGAATTCCAAACCTCAATAGTCGTCCCCATTTTCAAAAAAGGTGACAGATCTGACTGCGAAAATTACAGGGGAATATCATTACTCCCAACCACATACAAAATACTAACAAATGTCATCCTGGCAAGAATAACACCGTACGCATAAGAAATACAGGGAAACTACCAATGCGGATTCCGTAGTAACCGGTCAACGAGCGACCAAATGTTCACAATAAAGCAACTGCTGGAAAAGAAGTGGGAATACGGAGAGACGGTTCACCAATTGTTCGTTGACTTCAAAAAAGCCGACGACTCAGTCGCAAGGCAAAGACTCTACCATATTGTAGTTATGCTGGGAATCCCGAAAAAATATGCCGCCATCATTCAAATCTGCATGAACAAAAACAAAGGGCGAGTTAGAATAGAAAACCACCTCTCAGAACCATTTGAAATCCGGGACGAAATAAAACAGGGGGATGGCCTCTCACCATGCCTTTTTAACCTTGTCCTCGAGTATGTTATCAGAAAGGTACAAGACGACAACATGACCGGATGAAATGGGCCACACAAGTGCTCGCATATGCGGATGACATCGCCGTTCTGGGCGATTATCTAGAGACTGTATGTAAAAACTGTGAGATCATCATGCAAGCGCCGGAAGAGGTGGGCCTAGAAATAAATAAAGACAAACTAAAATACATGATTACGGTATGAGCAGGTGGTCCTCAGGGAACACATATGAACGTCAGAGGCAAGATATTTGTTAAGGAATTTAAATATCTGGGAACGATACTGACGGCCAGTAACGAAATGTCGAAGGAAATTAACAAAAGACTGCATTCCGGCAACGCTAGTGGGCACACAGTCAGTAAACTGCTGAAATCCAACTTGCTATCACGTAACACAAAGCTCCGTGTCTATCGAACCATAATCATGTCGATTGTTCTATACCGATGCGAAACATGGGCTCTCACAAAAGGGGAAGAAAAGAAATTCCGCGTATTCGAGAATAAAGTTTTAAGGGGTATCTTTGGAGGTAAATATAACGAGCAGGCAGGACAATGGAGGAAACTCCATAACCACGAATTGGAAGAGCTATACCGCAAACGAACGACATCAATGCTAATACCATCCAATAAATGCCGCCACACACGTGCGCGGCATATTTTAGTACTTATCCCAAGTCACAGCAAGTTTTGTCCAACCAACGAAACTTGCTCACCTATCTCGCCCCCAGACGTCAAGAAGCAAATGAGAGTAATGAAGTCGCGAAGATTTAGACAGGCCGGACTTGTGGCGCAGTTGGGCAATGATAGTACCGTGCGTAGAATTCTTGACGGTAGACCAACGGGAAAGAGACCGATAGGACGGCCGCGACTGAGATGGGAGGACAATGTTAGGTTTGACCTTGAGGAGATCGGATCGGCTGGTGAAGCGTGGAAGGAGAGTGCACAGCACAGAGAGCGATGGAGGGGTCGAGACGGTAAGGTCATGAACTTCCGGGTTTCTACAGGCCAATAAATAGTAATAATAGTTTTTTATTAAATAAAAAAAACATGAATTTGAGTGATGGAAAACTTTATTCGGACCTTTACAATGTTTTCTGTTAAGTGGAGAAGATGATATCCGTCAAGTGGCTGACGCCAGTGTTGATACGTATTTGTACTGGTTTTGCTGCATTTTCTGTGACTTTCCGCAAGATTTCCGGTAATAAATGTTCGCATTCCAATATTCTCCTTAGGGCCTGCCATTGTCTGAGGCTTGTTGGCATAAACCCGCGACTTTAAGTAGCCCCAAAGAAAGAAGTCTGGGATGGTTAAATAGGGCTATCTTGCTGGCCATGCAAAATCGTCAAATCCGGAGACTACGCGACCAAGAAACGCTTCCTTTACAATATCCATTGTGGCTCGTGCGGTGTGTGCGGTTGTACCGTCTTGTTAGAACCACATGTTCACCAAGCCCCGCTCATCCAATTCCGGCAGTAAGAAATCGTTTATCATGACAGTAAGAAATCGTTTATATGTGACCGTATTGGCGATGGCGTCCTAAAAAAAATAGGACCCAATCGCTCCTCTCGGCTGAGCGCACCACCACACAGTGGTTTTGAATGGATGTAATGGCTCTTCATACATCACACGCGAATTTTCAATGCCGCGGAAACGAAGATTTTGTTTATTGACGTAACCGCTTAAATGGAAATGCGCCTCGTAATTCATGATGGTTTTCGACACAAAATCGTCCTCTTCGTTGTTGAGATTAAGGATGGCTTGACAGTAATTCATACGCACTCCATTGCTTGTCTGTTGGTATACAGCATCAGTCTAATTCACAAATGTGAAAAATTGCAAAAATTATAACATCACCCGATAGGGTGATTAATTTTGCACCGCCTTGTATATTGTTATGGATGCTATGGGCTCATGAGTTCATTAAAATAACCCGAACAAGAGAAATCTCTTTGAATTCATAACTCTTGAGAACTGCAAAATAAAAATTTTGCATAATGTCATGATGATCAGAAATCCCCTTGAATCCAAACTCCATGAGAATTGGAAAAACGGAAGTTCCCACACACCTGGTCGTATTGGATGTCGAGTTGCGCGAATATCTTACATTTCTAGTTCGTATTCACGAGGGTCATATGCCAGCGACAAAAGATTCAGATCGAAGTAGGTATAAAAGCAGGAAAAAGTTCCAGAAGACATCACGTCCCGGTCAGGAGAATATCTCGTCCCATGTTCAAGTTAAAATTAAAACTAAAAGTAACAATATTAAAGTATTCAAAATAAGAATAATTTAGAATTTAAAAAAAACATGTTAAGTAAGTTAAATTTAAAAATTTGTTCGGCCGTGTTTCTTGGATCGACTTAGTCCTCTCATTTGGCTCCAGTTTCCGACTCTCCTGGTGCGACAGAAACGTCAGAGGTTCTCCCCACAAACCATATCTGGCCTGAGGACCCAGTTGGTGCACTATACAAAGAGTATATCCTGGTCATTGCATAACAATATATATATTTCCTTTTTTTATTTTTCATTGCTCAATATCGCTTGTATTAAGCTGATAACTGAGGATTCTGAGCTCACTAAAACTTTACTTCTATCAATATATGACACGAGTAGGAAAATAATTAAGAGAATATCATTTGTCCTAAGTTGTTATTCTTTCGATGAAACCTCTCGACAGTTTTTTTTTTTAGCCAAGATTATTTGAATTAATTGTCTCTCATTAGTTTCGGGTGAGCATTGTGTTAGTCATCATAGACCCCCAGTGGTCATCCTTGGCATCAATGTGCAAACTATAACGTATGGAATGATTCATGAATACAACTGCATTCAAGATGTCATTGTTTTTGACAGGCATCATTCAAAAACAACCAGTAATCTCTCCAAGGGCAATTTGTCCTGTAAGGATATCTCAATCATTTATTTACAAGTCCTTTACGACACCATGCTACGGAGGCAACCCATTTGGTTGAGTCATATCACTGAATGTCTCCCAGGGCTGGTTAAACAGTGTTGCATCCATCCACCATATAGATAAAGCAGGTCGAATTAATGCAGTATATGCTGTTCATGTTCTATTGTAATAGATGGCTTACTATTGGATTCTACATATTAATATATTATGCTTCACGGCATTTCAAATATCCCCAAATGTATATTGATTTCAATTTGAGTGATGGATCAGTAAATGACTAGATTATTATCTTGGACACAAACGATGTGAAAAGAAAGTTTGGTTTGGATGACATAAGCACGAATATTTAATCATAGTTCTCAAATGAGTAATTTAAGTAAGACTGCATGCTCGTTACCTGTAACAGTATCAAAAAATGAAATGTTTAAATGTGTGAGGATACGTAGCTGAAAGACAGAAGGAAATTAAGCTAGCGATATGGCGACTTGTATTTTTGTTACATGTTTTTTTCCTTTCTAGGCCACACACAATTGCTTGTTTACACAGAAGCGAAATAATATTTGACAACTTATCTTGAATTCCTTATGGCATGCATTTGATCGTGGATACCTAGGTTCAATTGACAGATCTTGCTATTGTTGCAGTTCGCTATATGATCCGTCAAATGATTGCCGGAAATCTTCACCATCTTTCGGAGTTTGGCTAATCCATTACAGTGATGTGCTGCGTTATTTGTGCAAAAAAGTGAAGTGGAAGATTAAAACTTTAAACAAATAAAATAAAAATCACGCTAAGTGTTCCTCAACCGTTATCCAAACATTGAAGGTGTTGATCCAGGCGATTTATTAATATATATTTACCAATAACTCTTGCCTCCGGATCAGATTTATCTGATTCGAATAGAACTTTATACGCACTTTATAGTTTACGGTGTAACAATTCCTTATTTCCTTTTAATACATTTTTGTTCTGATAGGAAGGGATACAATATTCTTAGTATAAGTTTGTATAATTTTGCAATTTTTGTTTTACGAGGGTTGCCTCTTATGTTTCGGGATTTGGCAACCCTAGTGTTGCAATCCGGCAATTGACAGCTCTGTCGTAAAGTTGGACATTTTTGAGGTTATACGCACTCAGAACGTTTTGACATACGAGCGCTATTTGTGTTGTTTACAGTAACTTAAAAGATTCATCTCGGCCCAAAAATGGAATTAAATCGTCAACATTTTCGTGCGATTATTTTTTACAACTTTCGGCGTGGATTAACTCAGCAACAGTGCATGGATGAACTTAATTCAATTTTTGGCGATGAAGCTCCATCAAGGACCAGTGTTTATCGATGGTATGGTGAATTCAATCGTGGTCGTAGTTCACTCCAAGATGAATTTCGTGAAGGTCGTCCAAAATCAGTTGTTGTTCCGAAAACCATTGATGCTGTGCGCGAACTGATATTGGAAGATCGTCATGTGACCTATCGTGAGATTGAGACAACCTTAGGCGTTGGTGGGACCAGCATACATTCAATATTGCATAAACATTTGACTGTCAAAAAAATTTGTTCGCGTTGGATCCCACACAATTTGTCAATCGCCCAAAAAAAAGCTTGTGTCAATTGGTCGAAAGAAATGCTCAAAAAATACTGTCGCGGAGCTTCGAAACACGTCTATGACATCGTGACAGGTGATGAATCGTGGATTTACGCGTATGAGCCCGAAAGTAAACAGCAGTCGACTGTCTGGGTGTTTCAAGATGATCCAACAAAAGTTGTTCGCGCACGAAGCACTTCCAAGCAAATGGTCGCCTGTTTTTTCGGAAAAACTGGACATGTCGCAACCGTACCACTAGAACAACGCAGAACAGTCAATTCTGAGTGGTACACATCCATTTGTTTGCCAGTTGTCTTTCAAGAGATCAGGAAAACCAACCGCCGAAGACGGATCACTCTTCACCACGACAATGCGAGCTCTCACACATCGGCTGCGACAACTGCATTTTTGAGCACCCAAAACATCGATTTGATGGGTCATCCGCCGTATAGTCCTGACTTGGCACCGAATGACTTCTTTTTATTCCCGTACGTAAAAAACAAACTGAGAGGTCAACGTTTTTCGACACCTGAAGAAGCGGTTGCTGCATTCAGAATGCATGTGTTGGAGATACCTCAATCAGAGTGGCAAAAGTGCTTCGACAATTGGTTCAAACGCATGCAAAAGTGTATAGATCTTCATGGGGAATATTTTGAAAAACAATCAAGTGATTTTCGATGATCAATATTTGTTTTTGTTCTCTAATCCCGAAATATAAAAGGCAACCCTCTTATATTAGAAATATTGTTATGTCACTGGAGCTTCCAGCCACGATTAGATATTTTTCTCTTCATGAATGCCGCTTGAAGTACCCAGGTAACTGGATCTCTAAGTTCCCAAAACTTCTGCCGATTTCAACAAAAACTTTTTTTTAATATACTTCCCTCGAGAGAGGCGAACCTATAACGCCGATGACACCAAACAACTGTTGCAGTTTGAACAGTTACAGGTTGTAACGCTATGGTGTTGTTTCGTAATGTCTCGGTAGGGTGCCGGCCCGACACTGGTTTACCAATACGTCCCCAATCTCCTTAACCTTCTTACAGGCTTTTGTTCTCCGCTTCGGTGAGACCAATTAAAAACAGTCCGTATCTTTTTCTTTACTTTTACTCGAACCTTACTTCCTTGTAATACAAAAGTATTCGGTATTTTATTGAATATACTTATTAACTTAATTAATATGTAAAATTGGTGATACTGTATTTCATAGAACTTTCTTAATAATTTCTTTAATATGTAAAATTAGAGTGTACAGTATTTCAAAGAACTTTCTTAATAATTTCTTTAATATGTAAAATTAGAGTGTACAGTATTTCAAAGAACTTTCTATGCACTTAATTAATATGTGACATTAGTGAGTACAGTATTCCAAAGAACTTTTTATGCACTTAATTAATGTGTAACATTAGTGAGTACAGTATTCCAAAGACTTTCTTATGCACTTAAATAATACGTAATATTAGTATGTACCGTATTTCAAAAAACTTCTTATGCACTAATAATATTTTTTTTTTTATTTTTAAAAACATTTTTTATTTTTCTTTTAACATTCTTAATTTCTAAATTAAATGCTAGACAAAAGATGCTTAAATTCTAGCTTAATTATCTTATATAATAACTTACTGGTCCTTCGCAGACGCTCTAAGCTAAATATTACTAAACATTTGTATAATTTGCCTTTCGAAGTTTGTGGCAGTACTTATAATTATTTGAAAGATAAAGAAAATTTGAAAAATTTTGTCAATTTTTTTTGTTTTTTTTTTTTTTTTTTTTTTTTTTTTTTTAATGTGAAAGCACTTAACCTAACTTAACTTAAATCTTATACTACCCTAATTCTAGAAAAGCTAAGTCTATGTAAGCTAGCTGATGATAGTGTGATTCTATACCGACTTTGGTATCCAGGTCTTTATATGCCATTCAACCACCAGAACTGTTGACGCTGTCTAATACTATCGCCCCGGTTTCTGTGGGAGATAGCCCTACTGAAGCGCAGGAGCTCTTCTTCGGTGTGCGTTACTTCCCGGTCGTAGCACAATCGCCCGTCTACAGATGATCTACTTACATGATAGATCAGCGGAATTTCGGATCTATCCTGTATAAGCCCTTTCATATCCAAGTCAAGGAACGCCTCTGGTGGAACAAAGCCGTTGCGACGCACGCTCTCATAGTACAAGGTGTTTGGATAATAGGGCCCGAAAATAAGGTCATTTGACGACCTTATTGCTCTCGCAATATGTCCTCTGATTAATTTAATCATAAAATTATCCACCCTATTTATGTACGCTTCATTATATAAAGTCTCATTTGAATAATACTTTTTATAGTCCGATTCCGGTGTGCGATATAATCTGAGACAACTTCTGAGACACTTCCTTTCGAACACCCGAATCTTTTCCATCAAATTTGGACCTATGTTAAACCATACTGGACAACCATATATGAGCATTCGCCTGATTACCGTCATGTAGCATATGACTTTTACCCCGCTGTCAAGTTGGCTACTGTGAAATAGCCTCCTTGTCATAGCAAACGTTTTTCTAGCCTTGACCAGAGCAGCTTCTACATGTCTGTTGAAATACAGATATTGGTCTAGCCAGATGCCAAGGTATTTAACTAAACTCTTGGTTTCCAGTTTATCTCCATCCGGTCCCACGATAACTAGCTTTCGCCAGTTTTTCCTTGTGTCGTTCGTGGCTTTATATAATGGAGTTCTAAATAGGATGGCTTCACATTTATGGAAGTTGATCTTAAGTTTCCAGCCGTCGCAATAGCGCTGCACGTTGTTGAAATCTCGCTGTATTAAACTATTTATGATCTCAACTTTCGGAGCTGTTCTGTAAATTATGAGATCGTCTGCGTACGCAATAGCTTGCGGAAGTGCATCTAATAAGTCGCTAATGTAAATGTTAAAAAGAATCGGAGAGAGTACCGCGACCTGTTGCAAGCCATTCTTGATATTATACGTTTTATTAGAGGTCACATTACCACTTTTGACCACGAACCTCCTGTCCTTTAACATATCGTAAAGTACATATAGTAAAGGCTTGTGTATGCCATGTCTGACCAGTTTGTAATACAACCCTTCGATCCAGACGGTATCAAAGGCTTTCTCCGAGTCGATCAGACAGGCCCCTGTGCATTGGTTCCTACATTTATTCCATTGTATGTCGGAGACCAGTTTAGCTGCGGCATGTGTGGTTTCATGACCCGCCTTAAAGCCAAACTGGTTATTTGGAATAATGCTGTTGTCGTCTACCCATTTTAGCAGAGCTTTGTTAACGATTTTTTCAAATACTTTACTGATGCTTGGGAGTAAACTTATCGAACGCATGTTCATTGGGTTTGTACAGTCTTTGCCCTTTTTTGGGATAGGCTGAATGATAGCCGTTTTCCAACGCGCAGGATAATATGCATTATTCAACGCGTTGTTAAACAGGACCGTGTATATATCTATTGCCTTTTGGGGCAGTTTCTTGAGTACGATGTTAGGTACTCCATCTATTCCCACTGACTTTTTGCTTCTTAATGAGTCGAAGATACTCTGGAATCCTTCCCTTGTGATTAAAAGGCTATTAGCCTCACCATTGGCATTAATGTCAATTGACAGATTATCGTCACTGAATTCGGTAAAACCCGGATTCTCCGATTGCCAAAGTGAAATTTCATTTCGGAGGTGCAGGTGATTCAGTACAACTCTGTCCTCCAGGTCGTGATTTCGCCGAATGCTTTCATTCACCTTGTACATTTCCTGAAAGACAGCTCCCACAGCGTTCACCTTTTCCAAAGGATCTTCGATCACGAAGAGCTCGCTATTGAGGATAGCGTTCTCTGTATCTATGCCAATGTTGGTTAGCAGCTGCTTGTTTACCTCAGTACGTGGTATTTGGAGACACTGAATCTCGTTTTGATTATTTCTCCTGAATATTTTATTTATTTGTGGGAACATATTCGGGTTATTAGTTTTTATAGCTCGAATCCTGTTGTTCCAATACAAATTTGTTGCTAATCTATAATTAGCTTTAAGTAATTGTTGGAGGTTTTTTAATCGGGATTTCAGTGATATTATCTCCTGATCTTGTCTGTCAGTAAACTGTCTGTGTAGTTGTTTTAGTTTCGATAGCAGTCTGCTCTTTTTCTTCTGTGCACTTAAATAATATGTAATATTAGTATGTACAGTATTTCAAAAACTTCTTATGCACTTAAATAATATGTAATATTAGCATGTACAGTATTTCAAAAAACTACTTATGCACTTAAATAATATGTAATATTAGCATGTACTCTATTTCAAAAAACTTCTTATGCACTTAATTAATATGTAATATTAGTGAGTACAGTATTCCAAAGAACTTTTTATGCACTTAATTAATATGTAATATTAGTATGTACAGTATTTCACAAAAACTTCTTATGCACTTAAATAATATGTAATATTAGTGAGTACAGTATTCCAAAGAACTTTTTATGCACTTAATTAATGTGTAACATTAGTGAGTACAGTATTCCAAAGACTTTCTTATGCACTTAAATAATACGTAATATTAGTATGTACTGTATTTCAACAAACTTCTTATGCACTTAATTAATATGTAATATTAGTATGTACAGTATTTCACAAAAACTTCTTATGCACTTAAATAATATGTAATATTAGTGAGTACAGTATTCCAAAGACTTTCTTATGCACTTAAATAATACGTAATATTAGTATGTACTGTATTTCAAAAAACTTCTTATGCACTTAAATAATATGTAATATTAGTATGTACAGTATTTCAAAGAACTTTTTATGCACTTAATTAATATGTAATATTAGTATGTACTGTATTTCAAAAAACTTCTTATGCACTTAAATAATATGTAATATTAGTATGTACAGTATTCCAATGCCTATATTATTACTAATTCGTGAAAGAAAGTTGTGGTTTGCAATCTTACCAACTTGTGTTATATTTCTTTTTTTTCCTTTTTAACACACGCAGTAGTTCGTTGATGATCCTCACCAGCTTCCTTTATTTGTCGCCGTAACTCTTGGTACATCGATGTAACTATGTTAGTTCTATTTATCACCTCTGCACCAAAAACGTTCACTGCGTACAACAATAGTTATTGCCCGTGGTCGCCACTAGCTTTTTCGGGTGCACGGACGTGACCTAATAAAAGAATGAATGTTTATGTTCGTAGGATCTTTCAAACGTTAACCGATCGCTTGTTCAAATCACTGTCGCACCGTGGTGGGCACTGTAGTTCCTGCGAGCACGGTCGTATGTGACGATTCTAAACAATCAATGTTCACGCGGAAGGGACACTCAGTAGGTCTATTTACTACCTCTTTACCAAAAACGTGCACTGCGTGTCACTTGGTTATTGCCCGTGGTTGACACTAACTTTTTTGCGTACACGGACGTGACCTTTAAACAATCAATGTTGGTTCGTAAAATGACACTCTCCTTTTGGTAATCGCCAGCAGACTGACTCGCTGGTTATGCTCTGGCACCCTATGGGTTGATTTTGCATACCCACACAGTGACAACCATCTCTCCGTGAACCAATTCATGCGGAGTCCAATTCTTTGATGAAATCTCTCACACAGCCAAGGATGCGATCACACCATTGCCTTGGACTGTGTAAGTCATCGCAGGGACCGGGATCGTTGTTCGTCGCCAAGCCGTACCCTTACCGGTGTGTACTTGGGTCGCTAAATACAGTGGTAAGCACTGTGTGTGCGGTTCTGGTATTGGTGCATATTCATATCAAGGGTCGCCCGTATTGCTCATACGTGCGACTTGATGCAGTTACTCGGGCATGCGTTGTATCTCTCGTATTTGTATTGGTTGAGATGTGTCCTTTTAAGGGCATGTGTTGTAGGTTTCATTTGTTTGCCCGCCTGCTTGGTAATTCTGGGAATTAGTCGCAGGCTTGCGCAACCGCATAATGTGTTGGATGGTTATTCTGCTATATCCGATCGTTGGTTGGTGTTTTTACCAGATCGATGTGCAGGTGTCCCATGTTTGCTTAAGACATAGAGTTTCATGCTTCTGCAACTACGTTGCGCCTGGTCTTCATGTCGTGCTTTTAGATATTTTAAGTATTTCCATGTTGGAGAATGCCTGTTATTGCTGATACACTTTTCGTATCAGCAGACATTGTGGTTGTTAGAAATGCTAATGCAGGTAAGTACACGATTTATCGGAGCATGACGCTTACGAAACGGGGGTTACCTGGTGGTAGGTAAGCAGGTAAGTAGGGAAGGAGTTCCACAACTTTTCCGCTCTGTAACGGAACTAGTTCTGATGTTCGTGCCGTGGCGAGAAGAACCGCAAATTGGTGCAATCCGTCGGATTGTCTTGTGGAGCGACTATAGACCGATTTACGCCACGAATCTCCGAATAACGGTGCCGGTAATAATATATGTAAGACAGACAGAGGTTGCCTACGTGCCTTCGATGTGATAGCGACTGCAGTCCCGGTGTCAGCGCCGCTTCCCCGATCAGGCGGATCGCTGGTCTTTGAATGCTCTAAAGTAGGCCAAGGGTATGTTTAGGAACAGAGCTCCAGTTTGGGATTTATACAGGAGAAGAAGTTTAGCAGAAGTAAAATATTTCTTGGCTCTAAAATGATAGCTCAGTTTTCCTGAGGCGGACCTGGCTATGTTCGACACGTGCAACGATACATTCTCTCGCAATTTAATGCTTTCCCCTGATTCGAGGGCCTGGCCATTCATCATCAGCTGTGGGACCGATGATCCCCTTTTCTTTGCGAATGTTGTATACTGTGTCTTGCTTGCATTGAAGTCGACGAGATTGGCGTTCGTAGCAACAGGTCTTGTGGCGATTCTTTAATACATTCCGAAAGAACCGCCCATGCTCTTAAATTAACCACCTTCCAAACCCATAGCACTTACCTGCAATTTTGGGCAGCGTAAGCTCCCCTGCAGCATCACACCTGAAAGTTAAATCCTATCAAGCATCCACACCAAACAAATTATTTCATTCATACATACACGGACCGTGCCAGACAATCGGCTCAGCTTGTCAGCAATTATAAAAGATAAATACTCGCTGGCCAGGGTAATTGTTGACATAGCTGTAGCCGGTATTCTTGCTACGGCTCATGAGTGAATATTGCCCCAATTCCAAGGTTCGCAACACTTGCGACCAATTTCCCTTATCGGTTATCTACCGATCATGGGATTTGGGCACTAACATGATTGACGTTAGACAATCATACGCCAGATCATGCCTAACGATGCTCGGCCTGTTAAATAAACAAACACGATGTGCATATCATTGTGACCCTTGAAATAGCGTTTTTGTATATCTTAAAGCAAAAACCTATTTCGTTCTCAGGCGCAGGTCATCAAAGATTTATGGCCCTCGAAATAGCGTTTCTGTTTATTTAAGACACAGAAACTTATTTCTCCTTTCGGTGATTTTTCGCCATCGCTTATCTCAACGACGCCTGCAGCACCTAATACCAATTCCCTTTCATCGGTTATCAACCGATCATGGAATTTGAGCATGGATATGATCATTGTTTAGACAAGCTTACCCATGCCATGCCCTATGATGACCAACCAGCAAATCAAAGCAAACACCAGTACATTGACCTGAAGGGAAATAGGAAGAATCCATCTTTATGGCGGCTGGTGGAGGTTGATCTCGACGAATATAGTTGAGTCAGATTTTAACAGCTGAATCATATACACGAGTCGCGAGTCGTTAGCACGGTTGCCTTCTTGAGTTCATTTCGTAGTCAGTATACAATTTATCAATTTGGTTTCTCTTAGCACATTGGCCTAACAAATAGCGCGAATGATAAGTTTCCTGTAGACCGGCGGAAGTGCGAGTGTTTAATTAAATATAGCAACCACTTGAAGACAAATTTGGAGTGTACGTTAAGCTAATGAAACTATAGACGTGGAATCTAATGTGTTGTTGTAATCGTGTAACCAATTGTCTTACTAAAACTAACTTAGTGGAAAAATTAAGCAAAGAAGAACAAATAAAGAAAACCTTAAATAATAAAAATAACTCCTGAGTTTCGTTTTTTTCCTTTTTCCTGTTGAGCTCAGTTTTGGTGAACTTCGGTGTGAAGAACAGTGTGCATCGTTACAATTCGGAACAATTGTCAGTGTAACCGCGGTGGTGTTTTTATTGAATCTGCGTTCGTGCTGACGCACTAATAAAAATACTCCACAGGTCCACTACCTCGGAGAAAGCAAGGTTGTTGGACTGGATATCTCGAAAGCCTTCGACAGAGTTTGGCATCCAGCCCTTTTATTAAAATTGCATTCATATGGGGTGGACAATTCCTTGATCCAATGGATAAGAGACTATCTTTCTGACCGTTCAATCCAAGCGGTTCTTGGTGGGGTCAAATCCGCCCCCCGCCCTAAAATTTATGCAGGTGTTCCCCACGGTTCAGTACTCTCATCCGTTCTGTTCCTCATCTTTATAAATGATTTCTTGCCCATTACCCACAACCCAATCCACTCGTTTGCCGATGATAACACATTGAGTTTCTCATACTCATACGAACATTCCCGACCAAACTCTTCGAACGTCAATACCAGTCAGCAGGTTATGCTTAGTACACTGAGACCCGATTTCAACAAAATATATCAATGGAGATTATCTAATTCAATGCCTTAAAAACTCAGTGATGTCTCTTGACGTCAAAGGCGAACTCCAAAGTAAATATACGGTCGATGAATGGCACTTACATCGACGAAGCCAAGGAACTATCAATCCTGGGCACTCGAATTAATTTGACTCTTAATTGGAGCGACCACATTTTGAAGCTGCGAAAAGTGAGGTCCAATGCATGGTGTTCCTTAACAGATGCAAAAGATACTGGAACGTCCCGAGGATTTAAATTTCCCTCGCGGATACTGCAAAACACTTTTTCATTGATGAATGACTCACAGAATGTTCACCCAAAGTCAATTCCATAGCTTGAGCAGAATTTTTTTTTTTTCATTTGAAAACAGGATAAAGGAGTAAATTTTGCTTATCGACATCCATCTAAACTAAAACTTAGTCATAAAAACAGCAATGACTGAGCTTTTTTCATTTTCATCTTTGCAAAATTTTTTTAATTCCTATTCCTTTTTTTTTTTTGATTCTTACTTCGCCTCGCTTACCTTAATTATCTTATATTATAACCTAATGGTCCTACGCGGACACTTTGAGCTAAACATTATATGACTATTGTGCAGTTTGCCTCTCATCTACAGAACTTTGCTTGCCTTTAGTTGTGTTTACCTGTATGACAAAGAAAAATTAAATAAAAGCTTTCCGCCAATTTTTTTTTAAAATTATGGCTTTCATATAAATCCTAATTTAAATATGATATAATACTACCCTAATCCTAGAAGAGCTATAATGACTAAGATACAAGCCGAGTTTCTACTTACACACCTATTATATAGAAATAAAAAAAAAACGGTGTTCAACAATTAATTGCTTGCTCTACTCCAAGTCAGCAAAATATGTATAAAACGTATTTAAAAAATGTTTCTTTTTTTCAATAAAATCTTAATAAAATATATCTACTACTTGATTAGGTTTTCCTGACTAACCTGTGCCCAAGACCACATGGACCTATGATCAACCAATATCTGCGACGTTTTAAATCTCTAGCTCGCGCTTGTTACGTCAAAGAATCCTTGACGACACAAAAACCCATCAACCAAAATGAGTAACCTAATTACACATTTTGTCTAGACAACTACAAAAAATCAAAGAAACGTAAAATATGGAGGAACCAAATAAGAATATAATGTATATCACAACATATGTTACCTAATTGCACATTTCATCCAGATGAACAAACTCAAAGATAATTAGCAAGAACTCGTGGAAACATGAAAATGAATATTACACTAATTGCAATATAATATCCATTGTGATAAAGATATTATATTGCAACGTAGAGAAACAAACCTAGATATAAGATTTTATGTTAGAGTAAGTTTAGTTTACAAAACGGCACTCTGAAGAGCAGACGTTTGTTAAATTCGAAATTGAATAAAATATAAATTTTATTTAAAAGTGTTTTCCTTCATTTCACTCAAGTGGAGTTTAAGAAAACATAATTGGCGCAGTCGGTTAACTTATCATCCGAAGATGATAAATCGAACATATAACTTACGCGATAAGTACGGTGAATTATTTTATTAAATAAATAAAAAACAAAAAAAAAAACTAGCTGAAATTTAAAAGTGGTTCAAATCGAACGAAATTCACAACTTTCCCGGTTAACCATTAAAATAAAAATAAAAATAAAAAAATGTACCGTGAGGAATTAAATTAACAATATTCAAAGTAGAAGACTTAAAGTTAAAATTTAAGGTATCTTATTCTTATAAAGATAAAATAAAGAAGAAAACATAATTCGCGCGGTATTTAATCAAAAGAGAAACAATTATAGAAAATTTTTAAATACAGTTTTGGTGTTTAATCAAAAGACAAAACAATTATTGAAAATTATTAAATAAACAGTAACATTTAACTAAATTGTTAAGTAAAAGTGACGGAATTTTGGAAATAGTAACAGTTTCTAGAAAATTAGTAAATAAAGTTTTGGTGTAAATAACAAAAAAAAAGAGACAACTAAAGGGTGACAAACACCCCAACAACAACAACAACAACAACAAAAAGAATTCCTGAACAACAAGGGTAAGAAGAACCCCTCCTCATCTCTAATTGCAAGCCGTACAACTCCAAGAACACCACCACAAAGGAGGAAGTAAAAGTGAGCAACACTTATTTTAAATATTAGATTTATATTCATAAATTCATACACTGTACATTTATAAATTCATACACTGTTTAGAAAATAAGTTAGTTTCATGTCTTTTGGTTTTAATTAGTGGTATTGAGAAAGAATACTTTTTAAATTTTAAAAATATAGAAAATCTATTTACAAATCAAAAAAAAAAAAGTCAGACGAAATACCGGCAGTCGAATTAATAAGGGAAGCCGCGAAAATAAAAGAATTTCACGGGGATGGAAGATATGACTTGTCCTCCTTTATAAGGGACGTAGAGCTTATCCTGCCAGTTTTTAATGAAAACCAAGCGTTGAAAAATTTCATTTATCAACGACAGGTCCGCAATAAAATTCAAGGAGCCGCTCTCCATTGCATAAGGACATAAGGACCCAATCCCACGTGGTAAGGGATAAAAACAGAATTAATTAAAAACTTCGGAATTAGGGAAACATATCACAAATTGCACCATGAAGCAGTGACATGTAACAATTCATCCGTAAGCTCATACTATAGGGATCTCCAGAGAATATTAGACAAATTAAACGGTAAATACGAATTCGATGAGAAAAAACCTAGCGAATTTTCCCCAACGTCGAATGAGTCCCTTATACTAAAAATATTTTTAAATGGAATTAACCCCAATTTATCAAGTATAATTTACAGTAGGAACATAGAAACACTTAGAGAAGCATATTATACTTTAGAAGAAACAGGAATGCTTAGACATTATAACAAACCAAATAATTACGAAAATAGAACAAATAGACCTAACAACCGACATTTTAATAGAAATCAATACCCCAGACATAATGACTATAGAGAAAACCTGCAAAGAGACAATAACGACCCAACACATTATTACAATAGAAATAATACATACCAATACAACAACACATACGAAAACAATTCTAGGCAAACTAGACAAAATAATAACAATACATACGAAAACAATTTTAGACAAACTAGACAAAATAATCACAATACATACGGAAACAATTCCAACCAAATGAGACAACATAATAACAATAACTACAATACCAACAACACATACCATCACAATACAACCTGGAACCAAAGTTTTCCGAATAACTCTAATCAAACAAGACGAAATCAGACAAACTATACAGGCAGAAATTACACCCAGGCAAGAAACAATTCGGTTGAACCAATGCAAGTGGACCATATCTACAACACAAATCAAAACTTGGACCATGAAAATTTTCAAATGACCAGTTTAACAGGAACTTTACCAGTAATCGAATTGACAATAGGTAATGACAAATGAAAATGCCTAATAGACACAGGGTCAACAACCACTTTTCTAAACTCAGACAAACTGCCATATTACAAAAGAATAAAATTAGAAAACACAATCCCCTGTAACACTCTTAACGGACAAATCTCAATAAACACTGAGATAATAACACCATT
The DNA here is from genome assembly GCA_963931805.1 of Microdon myrmicae. Classification (NCBI taxonomy): domain Eukaryota; kingdom Metazoa; phylum Arthropoda; class Insecta; order Diptera; family Syrphidae; genus Microdon; species Microdon myrmicae. Next base: position 181,905,537 of record OZ007498.1, read on the forward strand.
GCCAAACGAGTTCAATGAGAAGAGCTATATGCATTGGAAATTAACTCCTTTTTATAATAAACCATTCAATGGACTTATAGGTCAAAACCTACTCAAACCTCTGCAAGCAATAATTAACTTAGAAGAGGAATACATAGAAATAAATAACACAAAAACGAAATTCATTAACTCTTGCCCACTCAAATACGAGGAAATACATACATTAGAAGAACCTAAACTAAAACTAGAAAAATTAGAACGCGAAGACATGAATAGGGAAGAAAAAAGGGAACTACGAAAATTAATTAACAAAAATAGAGATCTCTTTGACCAAGAAGGACAAAAACTTTCACATACTCACGAGATCCAACATGAAATTATAACCTCTGTAGAAAAACCTATATACTCAAAAATATACAGATATCCCCAAATACATGAAACAGAAATAAATAGACAAATAAAAGAAATGTTGTCACAAGGTATTATCAAAGAAAGTAATTCACCATACAACTCACCATTGTGGATTGTTCCGAAGAAAATCGATAATTCTGGTGAAAAGAAATGGAGAATAGTGATCGATTATAGAAAACTTAACGAAGTTTCTATATCAGACAAATATCCAATCCCTAACATAGAAACCATATTGGAAAAATTAGGGCGATTACAATACTTCACTAACTTGGACCTTGCCAAAGGATTTCATCAAGTATTAGTCAAAGAAGATGACAGTAAGAAAACCGCATTTACGAGGGTTGCCTCTTATGTTTCGGGATTTGGCAACCCTAGTGTTGCAGTCCGGCAATTGACAGCTCTGTCGTAAAGTTGGACATTTTTGAGGTTATACGCACTCAGAACGTTTTGACATACGAGCGCTATTTGTGTTGTTTACAGTAACTTAAAAGATTCATCTCGGCCCAAAAATGGAATTAAATCGTCAACATTTTCGTGCGATTATTTTTTACAACTTTCGGCGTGGATTAACTCAGCAACAGTGCATGGATGAACTTAATTCAATTTTTGGCGATGAAGCTCCATCAAGGACCAGTGTTTATCGATCGTGTGGTGAATTCAATCGTGGTCGTAGTTCACTCCAAGATGAATTTCGTGAAGGTCGTCCAAAATCAGTTGTTGTTCCGAAAACCATTGATGCTGTGCGCGAACTGATATTGGAAGATCGTCATGTGACCTATCGTGAGATTGAGACAACCTTAGGCGTTAGTGGGACCGGCATACATTCAATATTGCATAAACATTTGACTGTCAAAAAAAATTGTTCGCGTTGGATCCCACACAATTTGTCAATCTCCCAAAAAAGGCTCGTGTCAATTGGTCGAAAGAAATGCTCAAAAAATACGGTCGCGGTGCTTCGAAACACGTCTATGACATCGTGACAGGTGATGAATCGTGGATTTACGCGTATGAGCCCGAAAGTAAACAGCAGTCGACTGTCTGGGTGTTTCAAGATGAGCCAAATCCAACAAAAGTTGTTCACGCACGAAGCACTTCCAAGCAAATGGTCGCCTGTTTTTTCGGAAAAACTGGACATGTCGCAACCGTACCGCTAGAACAACGCACAACACTCAATTCTGAGTGCTACACAACCATTTGTTTGCCAGTTGTCTTCCAAGAAATCAGGAAAACCAACCGCCGAAGACGGATCACTCTTCACCACGACAATGCGAGCTCTCACACATCGGCTGCGACAACTGCATTTTTGAGCACCCAAAACATCGATTTGATGGGTCTTCCGCCGTATAGTCCTGACTTGGCACCGAATGACTTCTTTTTATTCCCGTACGTAAAAAACAAACTGAGAGGTCAACGTTTTTCGAGACCTGAAGAAGCGGTTGCTGCATTCAGAATGCATGTGTTGGAGATACCTCAATCAGAGTGGGAAAAGTGCTACGACAATTGGTTCAAATGTATGCAAAAGTGTATAGATCTTCATGGGAAATATTTTGAAAAACAATAAAGTGATTTTCGATGATCAATATTTGTTTTTGTTCTCTAATCCCGAAATATAAAAGGCAACCCTCGTACAACGCCTCTTGGACATTATGAGTTTATACGAATGCCGTTTGGACTCAAAAATGCCCCTGCAACTTTCCAAAAACTAATAAATGCAGTTTTAAGAGAGCACATTAATCGAATTTGCGTAGTTTATCTGGACGATATTCTTATTTTTAGTACGACCTTAGAAGAACACACTGTAAATATAGAAAAAGTGTTCAATAAACTTAGAGAACACAATCTGAAGATTCAAATTGATAAGTGTAATTTTTTTAGTCGAACTATAGAATATTTAGGTCACACTCTGACAACAGAAGGTATTAAACCTAATATGAATAAAATTGAAAATATACAGAAGCTTAAATTACCCGAAACCCAAAAACAAATAAAATCATTCCTGGGAATGACCGGATACTATCGCAAGTTTATTAAAGACTATGCAAAGGTTGCCCACGGTATGATAAAGTATTTGAAGACAAATTCTAAAATTGATAAAAAAGACCCTCAATATATAGATTCATTTCAGAAGCTTAAAAGATTGCTCATGGAAGCACCAATTTTAAAATATCCAGATTTCAACAAAAGATTTAAGTTAATAACGGACGCCAACGATTTTGCTTTAGGCGCAGTCCTTACACAGGACAACCACCCACTAAGCTTTGCAAGTAGAACTCTAAACGACCATGAGAAAAAGTACTCCACAACGGAAAAAGAACTTCTTGGTATCGTTTGGGCCGTTAACTACTTTCGCCCATATATTTATGGTAGAACTTTCGATCTATTCACGGATCATCAACCTCTCAAATGGCTCCAAAGTAAACATAAAGGGAAAGATATAAACCCTAGATTACAAAGATCGTTGCTTATACTTGGAGAATACGACATAAATATAAATTACATTAAGGGCACAGAAAACAAAGTTGCAGATTTTCTATCCAGAATAAATGCAAATACGGGAGAAATAAATGCCATAGATTTAGAAGAACAAAATGATAACATGAGCACAGCTGCAACAATACACTCACAAGAAGAAGAACAAAATGATCATTTTCCAATCTTAGAAACAGTTGTTAATAGATTCCAGACACAAATTATATTGACACATACTAAAACAAAAGAAATCGAAATTATAGAAGACAAACGAAAAATTTACATAAGTACAAATGACATTGAAAACAACTTCATGACTGACATATTTCGCAGATTTTTAAAATCAGGGAAAATAGGAATTTTTTCAGAACTTTCTGACCATATATATAACAAAGTACAACAAAAATTAATCAAACTATTCAATACAAAGTTGAAATTTTATAAATGCGCCTACCATGCAAAAGACATGACGAATGAAGACGAAACATATAGATACATTGCAAAATATCATAGGAACGAAACAGGACATACAGGAATTAACGAAAATTACGAAGGACTAAGAAAAATTATATATTTCAAACATTTAAAAACATATATACAAAAGTACATTAACAATTGCGATACTTGCAATAAAGCAAAATATGATAGGAAACCAATAAAACCAAAGTTCCATATAACTGAAACCCCCCATAACGTAAATCAGATACTTCACCTCGATGTATAATTAAACAAGAGACATAGCTTTTTATCATTTATCGACAAATTCTCAAAACATGCAGTAATACTAAATTTAGAAGACAGAAATAGCGTTACAATCATTGAAAAAATACGACTATACTTTTTCATTAAATGCAAACTCAAATTAATCATTTTAGACAACCAATTCAATTTAATTAACATCAAGGAATTTTTAAGATTAGAAGAAGTAGAAACACACTTCACAAAACCAAATAGTCATACAGGTAATTCAGATATTGAAAGATTTCATAATACATTAGGAGAAAAACTTAGAGTTTTGGAAACCGAAAAATCCGAATTATCAATTCAAGAAAGGCTTTTCAAATGTGTAGAATGGTATAATAAATCTATTCACTCCGTCATTAAAGCAACGCCAATAGACGTAATAGAAAGCAAAGTCGATAGAAAACAAATAGAAAAACTTTTAAAAGACTACAAAGAAAAAACCATTAACAAGCGCAATGAAAAAAAAGAAACCTATAGACCAAACCAAGATGAAGGTTACGTAAGAAATTATAAAGCATTAAGACACAAAGACGAACCTAAATATAGAAAACTTAAACTAGAAAATATACACCCGACAAATATAAAACGACCCACGAAATTTTTAGATCAACTAGACGTAAATACTTACAATAATGACAGTAACAACACTGATCCACACGACGACAGGAACATTTAGGAATAATTGACGAAAATAATCAAAGCATAATCACCAACTTAATAAAATATAGATATTAAAGATAATTTCAACTTAACTTTCAAAAAACAAAAAAATGTATATCAGACTCGGTATCGCAGAATACAAGAAAGAGAAAATAATATTATTCACAAAAATCCCAAAAGACATAATAAGAACTAAATATTCATTTTTAACAACTCTATCCAATGAAAATTATGAAGAACTTGTGTTCAATAATAAAAAAAAAAAAGTTTTGTTTGTAATTTATAACAATAAAGAAAAAGAATTTGTACAACATTTTGTAATGAAGACTAATTTGAATTAAATATATAAATATAATACCACACTATCACAGAAGAACTAAAATTTAATAAAAAAAAAAGAAAAAAAAAAACAATATATTTGGTATAATTGGACAATTATAATTGTAATAATCATAAGCATTTTTACTACCTGTTCTTATTTTTTATATAATTGAATTAAAAACAAAACTCAGGAGAGTTTCGAATTAAAAGGGGGAGGTGTTACGTCAAAGAATCCTTGACGACACAAAAACCCATCAACCAAAATGTGTAACCTAATTACACATTTTGTCTAGACAGAAATATTATTAAGAACAAAACTCAAAAGGTTACTAACTACAAAAATTCAAAGAAACGTAAAATATGGAATAACCAAATTAGAATATAATGTATATCACAACATATGTTACCTAATTGCACATTTCATCCAGATGAACAAACTCAAAGATAATTAGCAAGAACTCGTGGAAACACGAAAATGAATATTACACTAATTGCAATATAATATCCATTGTGATAAAGATATTATATTGCAACGTAGAGAAACAAACCTAGATATAAGATTTTATGTTAGAGTAAGTTTAGTTTACAAAACGGCACTCTGAAGAGCAGACGTTTGTTAAATTCGAAATTGAATAAAATATAAATTTTATTTAAAAGTGTTTTCCTTCATTTCACTCAAGTGGAGTTTAAGAAAACATAATTCGCTTACGCCATACTTTACTGCAATGTATCGTAATTAATTATTGTCACGCCAGCGACAAATTTAACATTAAAATTTTCAAAACAAATATTCCAATAAGCATTCCAGGCAATTGTATTTCATATCGATATGATTTACGTGCGATGTCGCCCTATAATCATTTCGAAAACCAAATCCTTTTAATAATATATTCACTTTTCCTTTTGCTTTACCAACAGCAATTATTGTATTTATTTTTTAAAGCAGGAGTTAAAACAGATGGCGTTGACAGTTTTTAAAATACGTGATCGATAATAACGTTCCATTAGCAAGAATCAACACACTACTTGCGAGAATAAAATATTATGCTCGAGATTCATAATATAATGGGTGACGTGAGAGGATTTATTGTCGGATAACAAATGCATGTAAGGCATTCCCGCTTGTTTGCTTGCTGATGACATTAACCAAATTAATATGAAAACGTTTACACATGGAATTTTTGTTGGTGTTCAACAGTCCGAATCATAAATCAAAAATTTATTATAAAATGCTGTTAATATTTATGAGTTTAACGTATTTCCCATTCGCACGTTTTTATAATGTAGTAACTAATATCGTTAGCATTGCCAGAAGGTAACTATCCACTTACTTCACTGCGATATAAAGTACACAATGGAGGGATATGATGGTACGAGTAACAAAAAAACTATAGTCACTTCAATCCTAATCCCACAGATTGCAGTTCGCTTAAAAGTCCCTTGACGATGCACTTAGTTATAACCATAGACAGTGGAGAAGTTGCGCCAACAAGAGACCCGCAAACCATCCCATTGTCACTAACAGTTTTTGCGGCAGCTGTGTGAATACAGTTCAACTCTCATAGTTTAACTCTAAGAGGCTTCTTTCAATCCCTTTTGCCATTTATACTTTCTAGTTTTATAACCTGCTTTCTTTCTTCTTCATTCACTTGGTTATTCGGCGTGGAATCACCGCAAATGCACTTCCCTCGAACTGTACAACCGACGGAATCGTTTCTCGGAAAACTTCAATCAGAAATCTTTCCATCAACTGGAAATGAGTTCTTGCACTTCTTCGGATATCTAAATCTAGCTTATGTGCATAATTCAAATCTGAATTGATCGTTGTTTACACGTTGTGCGCTTGACTTTCACAATTCAAATTCGGCTCCACAATAATTGTCTTGAATTAAAATTTAAATTCAGATTAAAGCACAAACGCGAACTACTTCTGGGATAAGCTTTCATTATTATTGGTCATTAAATTACGGTTAGAATATAATTCTTGGATGGCATTTCCCACCACATCCTATGGTGTTCCGAAACCTGAAAATTGTTAAATGATTTAAGGACTTTCTTTTTTTTAGTATTTGCTTATAATTTCCCACGCTAGCGGGTTTTCTAATACGTATAAGAAACATTTCTATAAATAGTGTATGGAAAGATGGTGTCAAATATAAAAAGACTCAATATTCGAGGGTGAACCAAATATAAACGATAATTTTACTTTTTTGCTTAGCAACAAGTTGCGAGGTAGATATTCTTGTGCGTGACTGATGTTTGGTTTATGAAGAGTAAGGGAACCGACTTGGCTTGATTCAAGAGCTTGAATGACACCAATAGCTTTTTAATGGTTGACTTTCTTCACGAACAACGAACAGTGAATGCAGCTTACTACTGCCGGTTGTTACAGTCGGCAAAAGCCGCATAACGAAACGAAAGACGAGGTATGCCCATTTGAAAAGTCATCCTTCTACATGACAACACGAGGCTTCACAACGCGCCCTTGACAAGGGATACATTGGAAGAAATGGGATGGGAAACCTTCGAACACCCTCCTTATAGCCCAGACTTGTCTTCCTGTGACTATTTTTTGTTCGACCCTTGAAGGAGTCACTTGGAGGAAACAATTCGAAAGTAATGAAGAAGCCGAGGACACAACTCGCCCTAAGTCTTCCTACGAACAAGGCATATTAAAGTTTTCAAATCGATGGCAGAAGTATGTAGATCGGGATACTGTATTGAAAAAAGTTGATAGTATCGTTAGTGTGTAATATTATTCAATAAATGTATAAAAAGTACTTACCGTTTATATTTGTTTAAATCTCGTACGCAGTGTTGGATGTATGTGTGTCAGGGTATTGAAAGAAATTATCCCATTGTGCATTTCATGTTCCTACACTGACAACTACTTGCAATTGGCAATTATAGAAACGATACATGTATTCACCACAAAATGGATTCGCAGCACACATTTTTACAATATTCATTATCCATATTTTATTATTATTATTTACTGGCCTGTAGGAACCCGGAAGTTCATGACCTCACCGACTCGGCTCCGCCATTGTTCCCTGTCCTGTGCGCTCTCCTTCCATGTTCATTATCCATACGCGAAACATTTTGTACAACTACTAAATATCCCTGAGATACGTAAAAATCGTATGGTGGGACGAGGATTGACGTAAATTTCTGGAAGAGTACAAGAGTGATTTGTTGTGTGCATATATCACATCGGGGTCACCGATTATAGTACTTTGCGACGTCAGTGAAGAACTTAATTCGCAGCCACACTGAAAAAAGGTTAGAACGAACAGAGGCACCAAACCTGGCCGTTTGAACACGAGGATGTTGTTAGTCGTTACTTAAGGTGTTCATTGCTTCGTTAATGTTCTGGTTTACGGCTCTGGTGAATTTTTTCAATTCTTTTGTCTTATGATATGATCACTATATGAAGAATTACCAAACGTGTGTTGATTTCAATAGACACACAACCAGCACACGGAGTGGAAGCGGATCTCACAAGCGTCCCACTGTTGTATTTACGCTAACGCGAGAATAATATATACGCGAGTGTAGTGCAGTGCGGTTTACAGTGTTGTGGAAAAGAAAACAAATGAAAAGAGGTTCATTACGGGCTGATTAAAGGCCCATTAAGGAAACAACAGCCGGAATAAAAGAGAAAATAAAATTATAAAAACTTCAGTGATAATCTGCGAAAAAAAAGTGAAAAAATAGTGAAACGAGCAAAGTGAAAAAAATAAAAAATAATAAATAGATAAATAATATAAGATTGGCAGAAGGCAGAGTGTTGCGCGAATGTGCCCCTTAGTGATTGTTTCAATACGTGGTAAGTTTCGTCTTGGATTGATTTTCAGAATGACTTATGGCGCCCAATAGCAGTGATAGCGCGGAGCGAAACCGTAATGGGGATGATGATGCTTCTTTGTTGTTTGGACAACTCGGGGAGCAGATCGCATAATAAACAAATACGATAATAATTTAAAAAAAGGAGGCATATTAATAATGCCGCGCGAGAGTTGGTCGAGATTATTGGTTGCCTTTATGATAAGGAAGTGCAAAAGTGTGTGAAGAAGCCATCTGCGCCGGCTGAAGCAATCACTGGAAACTTGCAAATCCAACCAAAACAAAACTCGCACACAGGCGTCAGCGGGGGCCCGGGGCAGATCAATGATGAGTCACCGAATTACAATTGGTTTACAATTGCCCAGAGAGGAAGGAAGAGGGATGCGAGGTTGGAGGGTGAAGAGGCTCCATAGGGCGATACCGGGAAGGCCAACATATTACAAAAAAGGCCACGTCCGAACGCTATCATAATATCCAAAACGGGGTGAAAAACATATGCGGATATTCTGAAGTTTATGAAGGCCAAGTTCGAGCGAGAATAGCGTGTATAAAGTTCGAAAGACAGCAATAGGGGAATTGCTGCTAGAACTGAAACGGCGTCCAGAGGCCACAACTGGGACACTGAAAGCAAAAGTACAACAAACATTAAAGAAAGATGCTACTGTGGAAACAGTGTCACAGGATATTACAGCTGAGGCTCGTGATTAAGGTGAGGTTACCACTATAGAGGAAATCCTGACAGCCATTGCTATGCAGTTTTCTGCAGTGAACGCGATCCCAAAGGAAGCGGTAAAGGATTTATAGCGTTTGGGATGATAGTGAAGAACGTGTGATTCGAACTGACGTTATGATAGTTAGAATCTCCAAAAATTGAACCTAAGCGTAACTCATCAGGCTACTGGCCGTGTTTAGAATTCGATTTTTAAACTCAAGCATATTCCACTGATGTGAATTGTTTTGTTATCGCTATGGTATACGGCTCTGATGTATTTTCTTATTCGATTTTCGTTCGGTAGTCTTCACTATTTGCTTGTGTATTGTGTGTGTATCTGTTAGAGACGCCACAGGTTCAAGATGGAAACCAGATGACACGCAGACAGCCATGATCCGCTTACCAAGAGAAAAGGCTAGCATGGTGCTGTCTACAGGTTTCCTACGAGTAGGATGGGTGAGATGCAGACTACGAGCACACATCGCACCCACACAATGTTTCAGATGTTGGCAATACGGTCATGTGGAGAAATCTTGCAAATCCGAAGCAGATCGTTCGGAAAACTGTTTGAAATGCGGTGGAAAAGGCCACAAAGCAATGGGCTGCAAGGAACAACCCAAATGCATGTTCTGCAAATCAGGGTGCGAAGGCGATAACTACCACTCAACAGGCATATATAAATGCCGAGCATTTAAAAACGCGATGTCCAATCTCCTGAATAAAAATGCATTAACTTAAAACATTGTGGAGCCGCACAAGACCTCCTTTCCCGAACGGTTAAGGAATATGGCGTCGACGTGGTACTCATCAATGAGCTGTACAGAATGCCTGGCACTGGTACAATTACATGGGAGGCAGACGGCAGCGGAATAGGCCACCTGGACAACTAGAAATTCCCCCATGGAAAGCAGAAATGTCCAGCGGCAGGAACGATCCGCCTATGCGAAGATCAGAGGAATTCATTTCTACTGTTTTTCCGATCCGCCAAGGTGGGAAATAAAAGGATTCAAATATTTTTTGGACGGGCTAACACAAGACGCTAGAGCTAAGAGCCCTCTTATAGTTGCTGGAGATTTCAACGTTTGGGCAGTAGAATGGGGAAGCACAAGGACACAGTAGAGGCCAGGCACTACTCGAAGCCTTCGCAGTCCTAGATGTGATGCTACTTAATGAGGGTGTTGATGACACCTTCATAAAGGAGAGAGGCCGTTCCAAATTCGGCATCACATTTGCCAGCTCTATGTTGGCAAGAAGTATGGTGTGGCGAGTTTTGGACACCTACACACATAGTGATCACCAAAACGTGATGTACAAAATATTACCGCACAGGGGATTCATCACTGCCAAACTGGCGAAGAAAGCCCAGAAAAATGGACCTCGATGCGGAACTGCTCGATTATTTACTGGAATACCAAATCGAACAGTTTGACGCAGAGGCCGAAGCGAACAAGCAGGCTGGAAAAGTCATGAAGTGGCTAACTACCGCGTGTTCTGTGCCACGCCAAAGACAACCAGCAGGGGCAATCAGACCAGTGTATTGGTGGAACCGAGAAATCCCACATGTGCGATCGGACAGCAACAGGTTACGACGCTTGCAACAAAGAGCAAGGAACCCCAACACCTACCCACAGTTGCATGCACAATTCGTCAACAAGCGGAAGCAGTTGAGGAATGTGATCCGCAAGAGTAAATATCACGCATTGTGCTCCCTAAGGGATGAATTAGATAACAACCCATGGGGCAGCGCTTACAGGATAATCATGAAAATATTACACAACAACAGTAGACAAATGCAAACATTTTAAAGTGACATGACCAAAACGTTGGTGTCATGTCCCCGCAGTGTGATGAGGTGTTAAGTGCGCAAGAGTAATGGAATTTCACTGAAAGAGGAATACCCCCCGTCGCCACCAAAGAGGTGCTCTTGGCTGAAAGGGTTGTTAAAAAACAAGACTGCTTTAACAAAAAAGCCGGAAGTCTTTAGCAGTCTCTTCACAACCTTCCTTCAACAGGACTATTTCCTAAATGATGGAAAAAAACAGCGGCTTGTGCTTATACCAAAAGGAGTCAAGAGTCCAAAAGCGCCGTCGTACTTTCATCCGTTCTGCAAGCTGGACACAACAGTGAAATTGCTTGAGCGAGTAGTGGCCACTCGCCTGGAACAATGCCCATCGGGGCTCTCTGAATGGTAGTATGGGTTCCCGAAAAGTAGATCAACCGGTAAGCTACTATCTGTGGTGTGCGACATCGCTCGCAATGCGATAGCTAGAGCACGATAGCTAGGAGGTACGAAATAACATTGAGCGATGGTGACACTAGATGTTAAAAATGCATTTAACTCAGTAAGCTGGAATCAGATTCTGGAAGCGTTGGGCGATGTACAAGTCTCACCCTACTTGGTGTGTATACTAGCAAACTATCTCTTGGACAGAATACTGCTCTACGACACAGATGATGGACCTTATGAATATAAAATAACAGCGGGTGTACCTCATGGATCTGTATAAGGTCCGCTGTTATGGAATATCATATACGATGGTGTGCTCAGAGTCAATGTACCAGAAGTGGTTAGAATCATTGGGTATGCAGATAATTTGGCAATAGTGGCCGTAGCTAAACATCCAGATGACCTGGAGAATATTAGCTCCCAAGCAATCCAAGGCATTAAATGCTGGCAAGATATGGCTGGACTGAAATTAGCTGGACATAAAACGGAGGCAGTTTTAAAAAGCAGCCGCAAGAAAGTTGAATAGCTTGATTTGTAAATAGAAGGACAAACAATCAGATCCAGCCCCTATATTAAATATTTTAGTGTCATACTCGACAACAGGTTGACCTTCAAGGAACACCTGAGGAAAACGAATGAAAAGACGGGAAGAGTATCCAAAATTTTGTCGAGACTGCTACCCAATGTTGTCGGACTCCGGCCCAATATAAGGAAGCCCATAACCAGTGTCAACACCTCCATTATAATATATGCAGCTCACATATGGGCAGGAGCCCACTGTGCCGTACATGAGGGGAGTGAACTCAGCACATAGGCTGGCATCACTAAGAGTATGCTGTGCATTGCGAACGGTATCTGAAGATGCCATAAATGTTTTGGCCGCGAGACACTATCGCGTTTGAGGTGATAGTGAAGAACGCGTGATTCGAACTGACGCTATGACGGTTAGAATCAGTAGAAATAGAACCAATGCTCAACACATCAGCCCACTGCCGCGTGTACGAATTCGATTTCTAAACTCAAGTACACTCAACTGATGTGGAATTGTTATGTTATCGCTATGGTATACGGCTCTGATGCTTTGCTTATTTGAATTTCCTTCGGTGTTCTTCACTATTTGATTCTATATTATGTGTGCGTGTGTGTGTGTCTCTTAGAACCGCCACAACACCACTTGACATTCCAGCTAAAGAACACGCTGCATTGCATGAGGTCTCCCAAGAGAATCGTCGGATAATGCGGTCATAATTAGAGCTCACAAGCCTAAGAGAATGGCAACGAAGGTGGGATTCTTCCACCAAAGGAAAATGGACCCACACCATGATACCTGATATAGAAACCTGGTTGAAAAGAAAACATGGCGAGCTGAATTACCACCTGACTCAGCTAATATCAGGACATGGATGCTTTTGGCAATACTTGCACAAGTATAAACATGTGAATCACCCATACTGCTTGTATTGCGAAGGCAAAATAGAAAATGCGGAACACGTACTCAAAGAGTGCGTGACATTCGTGACCGCACGAACGATTTTGGAGAGACATATGAGACGGACAGTTACTCCGGGAGGAGTAATAGAATACACAATCATCATCATCATAATCGGCACTACAACCGGGTACCGGTTTTGGCCTTATTTAGCAAGTCCTGAGACTTGTTAAATTTTCCATAATGATTTTGTTTTTTTTTTTTGGGCAAGGTCATCAGTCTTGCGCAGAGGCTCCCCGACGGGGAATCGAACCCCGGTCTCCCGCGTGACAGGCGGGTGTACTAACCACTATACTATCGAGGAACCCATGAATACATGCTGAGTTCAAAATAGGCGGGGACCGCAGCAAATGATATTCTAGGTGATATGATGCAGCAGTTGCGACGCGACAACCGATGTAACAGGTAAACTGTGGGGCTCTTCAGGGCCCGAAGAACCTCGCATCATTTCTAACCCCATAAAAATCCTTTAAACCCCATATCTACCCTTAAGTCGAATCACTGGCAAGATCACACAACCTTGCCATAGTATTCACCACTGTCCTAAAATGGCTGAAAAAAATTCGGTTATCCCCTTGGATAACCGTCATAAATATCCCATCATAACCGAGGAGCTTTTCCTCTATACCCGACCGACGAAATGATACATTTTTGGCAGAATCAAAGTGTACACAAGCACTGTCGCCATGTCCATTTAGCGTCCAGAAATACATGCCGGTCTATTTGCTGGCTTGCAAATTTGCAAGCCAGATTTCTAATAGCCCTGCTTTTATAAATAATGAGTGGGATGATCCCAAAGACCAATAAACCTTTTTCTTCTAGTTGCTATGGCGAGCGATCTTCTGTGAATTTTACATCACAGAAGACCCAATTGCCGCCGCCAGCATTGTTCCATTATGCTACCCGAAAAACTTCTGTCTATCCGATGTAGACAAAAGAAAACGTTTTCGTCCAGGCGGCAATTTCCTACATAAACAATATAGTCAAAAGATTCATGCTCTCAGGCAGCCTTGGGTTTTTGCCGATTTTTTATCACCATCATGGGAAAACCATTCTCATGATTTATGACTGCATTTTCTGCCAGCCTAAATTTCCGGCCCTCTAATTGACCAGATGTGTATTGGAATTTCCCTGGTACGCCAGAGGTATCCGATACTACAAGAAATGTGGAGGACGATTACTCCTGGCAGTCAGATACAATTATTCAAGGAGTCGTCTTGTGCCGGGGAGACGAAGGATTTTCGAGTGTCAACATAGTTTGCCAAGAGTAATGTTAGACGTTTATTTTATGTCACTACGCGTGTCACATAGTTTGTCAAGTGTAATGTTAGGCGTTTATGTTATGTCACGCGAGTATTCGCATAATTGTTTCGTATTATTCGATGTTACTTTGTTACAATGTACCCTTTCAACGAACTTCCCGTGTAATCAAAATTTGAATTAATATGTAACCGTAACTTCCTGTGAACAACTAATGATAATACACAAGTAATAAAAATATACAAACTACATTCAAAGTGGTGTTTAATTTTGTTCTCCGTTGCTGCCTTGAGGATCAACTTGTGTGCTGGTTTCTTTTTTTCCTTCGCGGAACGATTTACTACCCCATTTTCCGTGTGAGAACTGGTTAACATCGTCGATCGTTGGGTGTTTTTTAGTAAACCTGTGCCGTACGCCGATACCCTAATATAAATAACAACCACAAAACTCCGCCCCGCCCCGCGATGGAATATCTAAATATCTAAAAGAAAGCGGGGATCAAAGGGAATATATGTCTGGTGGGAGGTGGTTTTATCCGGTAAAAATCCGGCATGCCTCTGGGTCGGTCCTTCCTACCGAAACCAAAAAAAAACCGTACTCGACCCAAGCAAAAACCATATCACCAAAAGTAAATTGAAAAAAAAATCAGATACCAGAAAATTAACGTGGCAATATATACCTTAAGTAACGAGTTGAAATAAAATATCTTGGTGTACGTGGAATGCTATCTGTTTCACTTGTTTATCTCATGGATTCGAATAATCTTCTGCACTCTTTCGCTGTAAGACGCTATAGATGAAGTAGTAGTAATTGTCATGGACTTTGCAGAAACTTCTTACAAAATCGCTCACAAAATAACGTTACTGTGTTTTACGTCGTGTATTAAATCGAACTCAGTAATCCATATTTATTAAATATAATACGCTCCCATCTGGGGTGCCCGAAGGATATAATTTCGGGCCCTTAATTTTCATATTACCCATTGACGATGTCGTTCACATTCTAGTAATAATTGCCAAGGGCTCTGTGGGGAAGAAGTATTGTGCCTACATGGACACTTGGTTCCCTTCTTCCTCCAGCATTCACTCCACTGTTCACACGGTTCCGCCCAAACTCTTGAAGATTCATCCAGGAAAGGAAACACCAGCGTCGATCAATTGTCACTGATCACGCATCACACAAGTAAAAATATAAACTCAGGATCTCTTTGTTTTAGCCTAATTTATTTTACGTTACGTTTACAACTTCACAAAAAAAATGGTTTAAAACTATCGCCCGCACGACTACGGGCGGGAGTGGCATGACCGTACTGGCCTGCGGATGGTAAAGGACTCCTGGTGGATAATACTCTGACTTCTATTCTATCCTCAATTAAGGGTGCGATATGGAGGGGAAAGAGAAAATGTTCTCTTAAGGGTGTGGACACTAAGAAAATGCGATCTTTTTGGTACAGTGGTGTGTGTGCGCGATCGAACAGATTCAATGTTGTTCCACGTTTTCGAAAGCAGTGGAACAATGAGAAAGCCAGTCAGCGAGAACAAAGGAAAAGGCGACCAAATGGTTTGCTCCGTAATGAGTGTCATGTTTATGCAACGTCGCTATGACGGACGTTGGTAAAAAGGTGTTAATGGGATACGATACTTTATACAATGGAAATTGTATATCGTATCTTGGGTTAATTGCCGAAACGTATCCCTTGCTTACATTTAGGTATGCCAAGCAATTCGTGGTGGCGATGAAAGAAATGCATGATTGTTTGTCTATTGAATCGCTAGTGTTGCAGCTGTAAAAACAAGCTGACGACATAGTATTTTAACTCAGACAAAGGGTATCGAATGTTTGGTATTTATGGTGCATATGCACATTAAGGATCAATCTTAAGAATTTCAGATAATGCTTGAAAGCATTACATGTCCTTGGAAAAGGAAATGTTTTCTGGGGCAAATGCAAATGCATTGGCGGGAAACAATGGGAGTTATGGAATTTCTAAAAAGGTCTAGAAGAATTCTTACAGAAAATTGAATGCAAAGGGATGCATGAAAAGGTAAGTTTTCTTTATAGGGTGAAATTGCATTGGTGAAATTATATGGGAAGATGGATGTTATGGGGGTTTTTAAGGAAAGCGTACCGTGGGGTTTGGCGGGACCGCCACAGCTCTATAAATGTTTGTACAAAATCACAAACTAAATTTATTGCTTTATATATTTACTTTGAAACACAACTTAATTATGAATAACAAACCTTGAAGCTTGCTATTTTAATTTTCCGTTCCTCGGGATCGAATTGCTTAAAAATTATTACAATAACAAAATTTCCGGTCATAAATTAAAAAAATGTGTTAACCACTATTTTTAATGAAAAAGAAGAGACATCACATGTAATTAATGTAAAACACTTGTTTTTTGTAAATATAGTTAATCAAATCGTATGTCATATCGTTTGTAAAATTATGCGGATTTATATTTAATTGTTTTGTACTTGGGGGGCGTTTCCCAAGAATTCCGCAAACTTTCAAACTGTCCTTTCCAGGGCGTTTTATGTCGTGGATTAAATTTTACTCAGAAAACCGTCTCTTTACTAAGTACAACTTGGGGTCAACTTTCAAAATCAATTTGTTGGTTAAATTCGAGTGCTTCAAATTGATCATCTTGAGATAATTTTTGTATTGCCCATTAACGATATCGATCATATTCTGAAATGTTCACATTTACATATCTACGCGATTGAGATTAATATATCCAAAGGAATACGAGCGTTGCCTTTTATATTTCGGGATTAGAGAACAAAAACAAATACTGATCATCGAAAATCACTTTATCGTTTTTCAAAATATTCCCCATGAAGATCTATACACTTTTGCATGCGTTTGAACCAATTGTTGAAGCACTTTTGCCACTCTGATTGAGGTATCTCCAATACATGCATTCTGAATGCAGCAACCGCTTCTTCAGGTGTCGAAAAACGTTGACCTCTCAGTTTGTTTTTTACGTACAGGAATAAAAAGAAGTCATTCAGTGCCAAGTCAGGACTATACGGCGGATGACCCATCAAATCAATGTTTTGGGTGCTCAAAAATGCAGTTGTCGCAACCGATGTGTGAGAGCTCGCATTCTCGTGGTGAAGAGTGATCCGTCTTCGGCGGTTGGTTTTCCTGATTTCTTGGAAGACAACAAATCCCGAAACATAAGAGGCAACCCTCGTATCATGGGATTACAAACTGTCAACCCTTTCCCTTAAAACATCTTCTTGGACACGTGATCCTTTTGCTGTGCAAAGGGTGAAAAGCCCCCTTTTTTTTCATGCTTATTTTTACGTGTGTGTACTTTTTCTGTAACCAAAAAAATATTAAATGAAATATTAACATTATTATATTATTTCACAACAGATGGAATAATAAAAATATAATAATTCGATTCTCTAGTTTTATTAAAGGGAACATTCTGTATTATTAAAGTTCACCGGTTTGCGCAAAATTTTTCTTGGCTTGAAAGTGTTTCTGGTCATAGCGCAGGAGAAAATCGTGCAGTGAAAGCGGCACACACAATCATCACTCAACACATAAGGCAAAGGAAGAAGTAGCAGTAATGAATATGATTACTTGATGAAGAATTACTAAATGTGTGGTGATTTCAATAGACGCACACACGTTCACACAAGCCATTACCACCAAATGAAAGACATATCACCAAAAGCAAATTGAAATTGAAAAAGAAATCATCAGATGTCAGAAAATTAAGTACGTTTTTTAGTTCAACAATTTTAAATGCATTCAGTCCTGCAAATTCCGGCTCCAGCCTCCCAGTCATCTTAATTCATAATGACCCCACTTTTTCAGTTTCTGTATTCAACCAATGTCAACTCTGAGTGGCAACTGAATTTCAGGTTACATTATCAGTAATTAGTATTCAAAGAAAATCGAATATTTGGGTTCATAAAACGTATTCTAACGAATTTTCCAAACGCGCCATCACCAAGTTCCTCTATGGAACATTTGTTTGATTATTTCTTGTATATGAAGACTAAGTTTTGTCACCATGCCACGATTTGGGTATTCGCATTCTCAGGATCAAATCTACGATACATAGGTTTGTGGGGGTTCTCTAAACACATGGAGAACCAACCCACTATTTCCGCCTAATTTCGACCGCCAACAGCGTGTCAAACCAACCCCAATTTCTCCTACTTACCTATTCACCTGAAAAGCACGTTGCAACAACGGACGCACACCTGAAGTCATTATTCTGTGCAAGTAATGCATAATTGAATTCAGCTACCTTTCAGCCATACGGCCACTCCAGTCCTCTAACCATGAGATTTCCACCGGAAATTCCAATCCATGTGGTTAGCAACAACAAGTCGAATCAAACGACGCTGTTACATAATCATGCAACGGCTTGGATAATTATCGAAGTCCATAACATGTTTCCCACGTTAATATTACCCTAGCCAAAGTAGCGTCACTTCGACTTTCCCCAGACGCTCTATCCGCTGGGGATCAATGATCTCTTTTCGCAGGTGAATAGCACCGCTGAGGTCACCACATTCACCGAATTGGGTCAGTGGGCTACCCTCAAAGTTGCATTGATTCATGCACACACAACCAAACCCACCCCGAGGTCATAGTACATTGTGTTTCTGTTCTCTCAGTCTTCCATGTTCGTTGACTATCGAATTAACCGAAGTGTTCACCGCATGTCGACGGGGGTGGCACATGAGAGAGCAGAAGCGTTAATATTATTCAACTACCGTAGCGTGTGCACGCTGGTGCACACGCTCGAGTCAGAACCTAAGAGAAGTGTTGTCAGACGAACGTAGTGTCCCGTTAGTCAATTGAGAAAGAGAAACGCGTTGCCTTTCAAAATAGACTGTTTGCAAATTACATATTTGTCAAGCATTGAAGGATAAATAAAGAACAAATGTAAAAGTGAAAATTCGAAATAAAAACAACAAATAGAAACTAATTAAACTACACCAGTGCATTTCATTTCTTTCCCTTTTTGTGTTGGAATTTTTGGTGACAATTTTTGAGAAAAAATCGTTGGTGGGTGATAGAGAATCCGTGCCCCTGTCTTGACACACCTAACTACAAACCCCACAAGTTTATTTGATTTCACCTCCGTGATGGTCTTTGAAGCGATCAAATATCACCTTCCTCATACGGAAACAGACCATTACGGACTTTTGACAAAGAGAAGTACTTGCCTCGACATTACGTATATGTTATGTACATAAGGCAGAGTAGAAGAACTTGTTGATTTAGAAATTCGATTTAAAAACTAATGCAGATACCAGTTAAATTTCTTTTCCAACACGAAGAACAATGTTTAAAGTTTGTATACTTGCATACTTTATTCAATTTATCTAGTTTTGAGGAGTATATCAGGCAGATGGCCATTATTATCAATATTCGAACTAAGAATTTTCGTTCAAATCTTCCAACACATCGATGTGTATGTAGACGATGTATGTAGACAATCTGATGAATCCTGATCCTTAGATTAGGGTGATAATCGCAAAAACGCGATTTAAAATAACTTCCAATTCGTTCGATATCAAAACTACGACCCAGCTGTATCGGTCTTCCGAATGTTGTGTGAACGTAAAGATTCAATGGAAATACGAGGGTTGCCTCTTATGTTTCGGGATTTAGCAACCCTAGCGTTGCAATCCGGCAATTGACAGCTCTGTCGTAAAGTTGGACATTTTTGAGGTTATACGCACTCAGAACGTTTTGACATTCGAGCGCTATTTGTGTTGTTTACAGTAACTTAAAAGATTCATCTCGGCCCAAAAATGGAATTAAATCGTCAACATATTCGTGCGATTATTTTTTACAACTTTCGGCGTGGATTAACTCAGCAACAGTGCATGGATGAACTTAATTCAATTTTTGGCGATGAAGCTCCATCAAGGACCAGTGTTTATCGATGGTAAGGTGAATTCAATCGTGGTCGTAGTTCACTCCAAGATAAATTTCGTGAAGGTCGTCCAAAATCAGTTGTTGTTCCGAAAACCATTGATGCTGTGCGCGAACTGATATTGGAAGATCGTCATGTGACCTATCGTGAGATTGAGAGAACCTTAGGCGTTAGTGGGACCAGCATACATTCAATATTGCATAAACATATGACTGTCAAAAAAATTTGTTCGCATTGGATCCCACACAATTTGTCAATCGCCCAAAAAAAGGCTCGTGTCAATTGGTCGAAAGAAATGCTCAAAAAATACAGTCGCGGTGCTTCGAAACACGTCTATGACATCGTGACAGGTGATGAATCGCGGACTTACGCGTATGAGCCCGAAAGTAAACAGCAGTCGACTGTCTGGGTGTTTCAAGATGGGCCAAATCCAACAAGAGTTGTTCGCGCACGAAGCACTTCCAAGCAAATGATCGGCTGTTCTTTCGGAAAAACTGGACATGTCGCAACCGTACCACTAGAACAACGCAGAACAGTCAATTCTGAGTGGTACACAACCATTTGTTTGCCAGTTGTCTTCCAAGAAATCAGGAAAACCAACCGCCGAAGACGGATCACTCTTCACCACGACAATGCGAGCTCCCACACATCGGCTGCGACAACTGCATTTTTGAGCACCCAAAACATCGATTTGATGGGTCATCCGCCGTATAGTCCTGACTTGGCACCGAATGGCCTCTTTTTATTCCCGTACCTAAAAAACAAACTGAGAGGTCAACGTTTTTCGACACCTGAAGAAGCGGTTGCTGCATTCAGAATGCATGTGTTGGAGATACCTCAATCAGAGTGGCAAAAGTGCTTCGACAATTGGTTCAAACGCATGCAAAAGTGTATAGATCTTCATGGGGAATATTTTGAAAAACAATAAAGTGATTTTCGATGATCAATATTTGTTTCTGTTCTCTAATCCCGAAATATAAAAGGCAACCCTCGTATTTCGCATTCGTCACTCAAAAACTCATTAAAAACACATCTGATTCCAATGCTAAGAATTATTGTGGACGTAAGACTAGAAATAAAATTAAAATTGTAATATAAATATTGTGAAATCTAAATATTGTATTAAATTTAAATAAATGAATTAAAAAAAAGAAGTTAAATAAATATTAAATAAACGGCATTGTCAATTTAAATGTGTTTGATGGGATTTTAATAATAACAGCATTGTCAAAAAAAAAAAAAAATCAAATATCTTTAAGTCCCAATAATCGTCATATATAGTACATTGGTTTTATACTAAGGACATCATTTCAGCATTATTTGATTCCAATCTCAAGTGGCGTTCACGTACTACTATCCCTTTACTTTCGGTGTAGAATCCAACTTCCTTGGGGAGAGCCTTCACGTACATCTTGAGGAGATGGTTGAAATGAGCGATGAAGTTAATTTCCTTTTCTCTGCGTTCGAGAGAGATTTATTGAATGCTGACTGTATAATTCCTTTCTGGGGATTATTTTCTACGTGCTAAAGGAAATAGGATCGTATCTTAGCGGCTATGAATGAATCTGCTCGTCCCAGTTGATCTCAGCTTATGTACCGCTTTTCTGAAACCAGACAAGACAATGCTGAATTCCTAGTTGAAGTTGTATAAATTCCATTGAGAGGATTTGACTGTCATTTGAAGTTTCAATCGTACAAATATATTGCGCCATAAGCCAATTTCCCTTGCATGGTATGTTAAAAAAAAAAAAAAAACATTACTGTTTAGTTTTCCTGTTCTGCCCAAGTCTAAGCAAGGCACACATTAAACTTTTTTTTTGCATACACATAAAATGTTATCCAAGGGGCACCGCTGTCATTTGACAGGGAGCAGAAGAGCACATGGAAAAGTTATGCTTGATTGCCTTTCTTCTGCTATAGGAGACAGAACAGCATTTTTCACAGGAGGAGCCACGTAGAAATTGCATCTGGTACTCCTTTCCAGAACAAAATAACTCCTTTCCTGTGATTCCTGTCTGTGAAACGCATGAGTGAACATTTTAATTTGCAACCATTTGAATGCGCTTTTTACATGCGTTCGTACGATGGTGTAGTCGATGCTGCGTTATAGTTTATATCCCTAGAAGTATGAAACATCCTTGTAGTCCTACTGTACTTTCATTAAAGCAGAGTTCGTTTACAATTACAATTGAAGATCGTTCATCCTTTCGACTCTTGATTCACAAACGAGGTGAACGATCGAACATCAGGAAGACAACGTTGAAGAATGCAATTTTAAGAATATCTCATTCACAAATAAATAACTACGCTCCAGTAGTAATTGTAATTCCGCAATTAGTGCCTGTTTATCTAAGGACTCCATTCTTGAGGGGATACGAATTCATATGCAGAACTCTTGAGAGCTTACTTGATGGTGTTTGTTCTGTGAGATAAGGACATTACTCTTTATACAAGCTGGATTGAGTGGAGTGAAAAATATTCAATCTTCGCTGGCATTTGAATGATCTAATTTGTTCAATGACTACAAGGTAGTTGTCGAAAATGGCCTTTTCCTATCATTGTTGGTAATTTTCATTTAGGTTTTCATAAGCACCAAATTGTAGAATATCATCCATAGTCTTATATATAAAATTGGGGATTATTTGGCTACAAGGAAATCCTATGATGTGTGTTGTCGTTGAAGACAAATTTCCAGTAGCCTGTTGCGCTGCAAAAGTAGGACACTTAATATTAAATCAAAATCAAAGCTGCAATCAAGTAGAGAGCGATTAACAAAAAGCTATGAACGATGACAAAAAAAGAAGATAATTCATTATTCATTCATTCAAATTGGAATTAAAGAAGAAATAGAACGGAAGAAACGAATAAATGAACAAAAGTAAGAAGACAAGAAGAAAAGGAGAATAAAAACAAAAACGAATAGAAAACAAGAATGAAGATAGAAAGAACAATAAAAAAGAACAATAAAACAAAAGAAAGAAGACGAAAACAGTATAATAAGAGAAGAATTGTTGGCGATGTATCACGAATTCCCAAGAAATGCAAGGCCAGCGCTAACATACCATTTCCAGGGAAACGACGATCAGCGGCGCACGAGGGGACGACTGCGGGCCTATATAAGGCGGGCACATTCGATGAAGCAGCAGGAACCACTTGGACTCACACTGTCCACACTATCCTTGGATACCCCCCTTTTTTCTTCTCTTTTCAGATGCCGCGAGACCGAGCCCAACATCCTCACGGATGTGGGTGATTCTGGTTATCGCAAGATGACCAGAAGTCAGAGACAAGATGAAGGACACATGTGTCCTGCCTCGCTAAATTCGGCCTTCTCGCCACAATTTTTTTTTTTTTGAAGCAGCAGGAACAAGCAAGTTAAGTATCAGTCATACCCAGT
The DNA here is from genome assembly GCA_963931805.1 of Microdon myrmicae. NCBI lineage: Eukaryota > Metazoa > Arthropoda > Insecta > Diptera > Syrphidae > Microdon > Microdon myrmicae. The sequence goes on from OZ007498.1 coordinate 181,928,970, forward strand.
TCCAGTGATCGCACAGTTCAGTCAGTTCACAGCCAACCCAGCCAGTATCAGTCAAGATCATACGATCGCATACTCATCATCGGCACTACAACCAACAAAGTCAAGAACAAGCGCAGATCATCGAAGACATCGCATAATTAGGATACTCCAGACATTTATGTAAAAAAAAAAAAAAAAAAAAAAAACCTCGCGACTAGATTTACCTTGTTTGTTTTTCGTTCGTTGATTCTTGTTTCCTTTTCGTTGTGTGTTTTTTGTTGGTATTCCGTTTGTTGATTTTCTTTCTACTCCGTTTGTTGGTTTTTCTTTCTTTTTCGTTTGTTGGTTTTGTTTGTTGATTTCTGTTATTTCTCCTTTTCTTTCCTCGTTTCCGCGCGCTTCTTGTCTTTGTCGCTTATCTGTTCACATGTTTTGTGACTGATAAAGCGTGGACACCTGCTCTACTCGTGGTGTGGGCCATCAGCCGGATCAGGGCATGATGGCTCTCATAAAGAGGCCGAAGGAGGACCCCGAGACCCTCAGGGCTGAGAACGCGGTCCTAAAAAATAGATTGTCCGGACTGGAAGCCGCCCCATCCGCGTCCCTTTTCGGTGCGGGTTCGGAAGCTTCTGATTCAGAATCAGAGCTCGAGCCGGAGTTAGAGATTGTCACCGACAACTCTGACGATTCAATGGACGACGATCAGTCGCGCACCCCCACCCCAAACTCATCTAGGGCGCCAAAACGAAAAACGCCGCTCCCAACAACAAGCTGTGAGGGAGACCCACCAATAAGCGCGTCGCTACCGGCTGCCCGCCTACACCACCCCCATCATCATCATCATCTCCTGACCCCAAAAAGTTGTCGAACCCCACGATAACTCAAAACTACCCGAAAATCGTGCCTCCGCAGGAGTCTTGCCCTCCGAGGCCAACTCCGGTGGTCAATCCAAAACCAAAGGCCGCTTGCGTTCGCAACACTGTCCAGCCAGAGGGCGTGGTCCGCCCACCCGTCTCTAAGAAGAAGCAGCAACCCGGGGTCTTTGCACGAGACCTCAATTCAAAAAATTTCGTCGGTGACATGAACCGACTAGGGATCTCTAACTTCAAGGCAAAGACCTTAAATCCATCCCCAAACAAAATCGTGACCTACGATAGGGAAACCTATCGCACGGTTAACGACAACCTTAAGGCCAAGGAGGTGAATTATTACACCTTCACTCCGCCCGACGAAAAGTCCAGGATAATCCTCTTAAAACGAGTCGCTGCCTCTTGGGAAAAGGACGACATCGTAACGACATTCCCTAACGTCAAATTCATTGACATCAAAAAATTCTCCCCCCCACAACGGTTTGTGAACATCAGACCACAAAAATACAGCAAGCTGAACATATGGCAGCTTCACCTTGCCCCAGGAACCGACATAGATTCCATAATACGAACAAAGTCGCTCCCAATCCTACATCAGCAAGTTGTCTTCGAGGTATTTCATAACAGAGAAATGCCTCAATGCAGACGTTGCCAACGTTTCGGGCATGTATCCCGAAACTGCAACATGAGTCGCCGTTGCGTTCGTTGCGGAAAATCCCACGATATTGGCAAGTGCGAACTACCGCTAGCGAAATACGATCCCGCAACAAATGTGCAGGATGAAATAACACTGCCAACTTGCTGCAACTGCGGCAACAAAGGGCATCCGGCTAGTTATAGAAATTGTTCTAAATATAAGGAAATTACACAAAGATCCAAGGAGACTCGAGCTAAGCAAGCAGCCAAGTCAGACCTCGGAAAACAGGCCACACAAAACCTCATCCAAAATGGATTCACATTTGCCGACATGCTTAGGGGACAGCAGGCAAGGAATATGAAAGCTCTTCCAACTCCTCCCCCTCAAAAACATATTCAAGTCCCTAAGTGAGCCCCGGTAAAGGCCAACACGACGCCTCAAATTCAAGCGACGGCGCAAAAGCCTCCGAGGGGGCAATCTTCAATGCTCGAGAAACTACTTAGTTTCTCCCGCTTAATTGAGGATATCCGACCCCGATATGAGAAACTATCAACCGAGGCAGAGAGGGAGGCCCTCCTTTTCACTGCATATGCAAGACATACTCTCCACAATGGATTCCAAAATTAAAGTTATCCTCTTAAATGTCAACTCCCTCGTTTCGCATTACAAGCGTATGATAGTCTCTGACTTCATAAAGGAAAACCGGGCGGACGTGGTACTTGTAACCGAAACTAGGTTGCATCTGTGGGTTATGTTTTGGCCAGTGCGTCGACATGGACGCGGGTTCTACCAAAACACCACTGATTGCAGGCTGAACGTGTTCACGAAATTCCAAGGTCCACAACACACTGTGCACTTGCAGAAAAGGGGAATAAAACATACGGAGTATCCAAGTAAAGAAAAACAATCACTCTGGTATCGTTTAGTATAATTTGTTTCTTTATTGTTCCTGTTAACACTCACTACAGCTTATGGTATTAGACTCACCACCATTGTTTATTATTTTGTTAATCATTTAAAATCAAGATGCAAGGTCTTATCTTCACAATCGCCTTTTTTCTTTTACTAATCCTTTACTCAATTTGTTTTGTCTTTAAAACCACCATAAATAACCGAACTAATATTCTCGAATTAAATTCTCGCACAACACATTCTTCTCGGTGTATTTAACTTCTAGTGGCTGTCTTGACTGATTGAATTTATAACACCGAACCAAACACAAAGGTAAACGGTTTCCGATCGCAGATCCTAACTCCACTGGTGTTGTCCTCGACCGCGCACCCTACAAAGGATAAAATCTGACTGGTTTCCCTTCGCAGCCATCAGAATGACATCGCAAAGAAAAACCGTAAAAGGGGAGGAGTTACACGATCAACTGGTAGCAGTCAATCGTGATTGGACCGGGAAATACGGCATACATTTTGCATGTATGTGTATGCGTCGCATACGATCATCCGGTGAACGAGGATGGATGCTAGCGTCGTAATTGCATCTCCTGGTAATGAGTATGCAAACAATGCATGGGCCTGCGGCTGTGTACACAATTGATTGTGTAATACTTGTCGGCAACCGAACCATCTGGTGAAAAAGGAAAACAAACCGAAGATCTGGTCACCCTAGGAGAGGCCATAAATCAACATTTGGTTGATGGACATGCAATTTCCCAGGTCCGCCGACGGTTGGCGGCCGTTAATAGGGAATTGTATATACCATGACAATCTGTGGTGCAAATGCAATGTTTAGATATTGCAACGAATATAGGGTGCAGCCATTGCCAGATGTTAAAAGTAAACACTTGATGGCCACATCCAATTCGTTAGTTGTTTGCGGTCCCTGATCGGTGGAGACCGATAATAGAAAACCAGCTATTGCTGGTAATTGGTTAATGTTTGCTTTACGTCAGCCGGAACCTTGTCGACGGTGGCAAACTGATGAGACCTGGTAGCCGCACGCTTAGGGGCCACATAGACAAACAAGCACAAAAACGAGTAAATTTGAAAGTCCGTATTGATTTTGTTTCCATGGCATAAAGTAATGGGGACGTGATGCACTGGGTGCTATACATGCCCGAGGGTGAAATTTTCGATGTCACGGCTAGGTGATAATCCTTGCCGTGGACTTAATGTTTTCAGGAATGGATCGTGGAAAAAAAAGGTGTTTGGAAAAACCCCCCAAAGAAAAGGTAAGCTGCCTAAGGTATTTATGTCAGTTATCCATTTGGGGTAACTGAATTAATTCCAGCAATTTGGCTGGCGGTTAAGGCCATAGCAAGCTTGTATTATCTTGCTGAAGATTTGACTTCCAGGTAGGTCGCAATGCTGCGAATGGTGGGGATCGAGCGATGCATGGCTCTTCGGGCCCTGAAAAGCCCCACACATCCATGTCACCGTCCCGTATTCCCAAACTTCTCCATGATTCGAAGAGATCGAACCCTCACTGGCGGTCCCACCATCAACGGAGGTGGAACTTGTATACTGGTTAATAGCGGACTTCGCCATGAATCTATTGACCTCCCACACCTAGAGCCCATAGAGGTGTCTGGAGTTGAACTGCATCTGGCTAGCAATGGTAGAGTGAATATATACTCTGTATACCACTCGCATAAAACCAATAATGGTCCCATTAATCCCGAAGATATCGGCAAACTAATAAGGACCTCGGGGCATACACCCTTCATCATAGGCGGCGATTTTAACTCCAGACATCCCCACTGGAACAACTCTGTCTCTTGCCCAAATGGCACAAAACTGTACCAATGGTACACCGCAAACATGTATGCCCTCAACTTCGAAATAGTCGCACCCACGGTTGGTACTCGAGGTAACTCAATTCTGGACATATTTATTGTGTCCAAAGACTTACTTCCACAAATCACTCCTCCTCAAGTTTCAGCGGGTGTATCTGACCACAACGCTGTGACCACATTCATTCGCGGCTATCGAGCATCTCGGGCTCATATCAGATACATACCCGATTATGGGCGGACAAATTGGGACAACTTCAATATTACATTGAACGATAAACTCCACCAATTCTCTCTTCCCACTGACAGGAACCTAACGACGGTTGAGAGAAACAACGCTGCAAAACGACTTCACGAGATTCTAGTTGAAACTTCGCAGACTCATATTCCGAAGTACAAACTTGAGAAGACCTATCAGAACGCCCAGGACGACCTCACTCTTCGTCTCATCCGGGAGCGTAAAAAGCTCTGCAGAATGATTGCGATCCATTATTCACAATATTGGTACACTGATAAAACAGAGAATCCAAAACAATCGTACCCGACAATTGGAAGACAAGCTGAAGGGTATTCAGATGGACCAGAACGTTTATAAAAACGTTAAAAAGATATGTGTCACTTCCCGCATCACTGGGCCAATTATGCACAATGGTGTTGTTGTCAATAACGACACCAATAAAGCAAATATCATCGGAGAGACCTTCGAAAACAATTACAAACTCACTCTCCAAGATGGCGACACGGAAACTAATGCAATCGTTAGTTCAGAGGTCCACAGTAAGTTGGACGACTTCAACGAGCCAATTGTTGTCTTTAACCCAACTAACACTGCATACTTCGATGACACACGTGATAATGGTCACGGTTTCATCACACCAAATACCCTACAGAGTCTGGTCAAATCTCGACACCCTAAGAAGTCACCTGGTATCGACAACATGTCATACCACTCGTTGCGAAGGCTTTCTGCCTTATTCTTTATAAAGCTCTCCATTCTGTTCAACCATGCTTACAACATGGGGTACTTTCCCCAAGCTTGGAGGCACGCTGTTATTTGCCCAATAGCAAAAGTTGGGAAACCAACGTATCACCCCTCAAGCTTTCGCCCTATCTCGCTTCTCACTTGCATCAGCAAAATATATGAAAAATTCATATACGAAAAGCTAAATAACTTTGTCAGTGCCAGGCACCTAATACCTGATTTCCAATTCGGATTTCGAAGAGCGCACAGCACCACTATGGCTCTTAACTTATTTCAAAACCACGTCTGCGTGCGGCTCTTTAATAAGGAACCCACCGTTGCGGTAAGCCTAGACATTGAAAAAGCTTTTGATACGACTTGGATCGAAGGTCTCGCTTTTAAACTTCTGAATACTGGCCTCAGTAGAACGCTGTGTAGCATCATCTACCAGTTTGTTCTAAACAGAACCTTCCAAGTTAGAATGAATGGAAAGCTTTCCCGAACTTTTCACGCCGCTGCAGGCGTACCACAGGGCTCCATTCTAGGCCCCATCTTATTCAATATTTACACCTCCGATATTCCCCGCCCTGTGGACGGGAGAGTAAATCAGATATGCTACGCGGATGACGTCCTGGTGTACACGCCAACCAAAGGCCCTAACCTCGCAACAAATCGACTCAACCGTCACTTGGACGAACTGTATCAGTATTACAGTCGATGCAAAATCCGACTTAATCGATCCAAAGCAGTAGCCATAATTCTGAGTAGTAAACACTCCCAACCTGCTTCTCGATATTCACAGAATATTCGAATAAAAATGGGAGATACTACGATTAGCCCACAGGACAAGATGAAATATCTTTGGGTCACTTATACCCCAAAAATGAATTTCATCAAACATGTGACCCACATTCTCCAAAGGGGCCTCGATCGGTCTAAACAACTGCATAACATCTTGAAATGGAGGAACAAAGTTGACACCAAAGTTAAGCTTCTCTGCTATAAGCAGCTAATCCGATCTGGAATATCGTACGCCCTTCCCATATGGTCCTGCATATCTTCGGCCCAAATGGAAAGACTTCGGGTTTTCGAAAGGAAACTCCTCAGAAGATGCACCAATCATTCTAGAAGGCCTGACGGTCGTCATTACCCCAATTCTCACCTATACGAAGGCGCCTCCATTACCCCTATCGACGAGTACTTGCTTCAATTAGCATATAAGTACCTCGAAAACATTCAGAACAGCGAGAACCTACTTGTACGGAACTCTTGCGTTCTTGACCCTTCTCTCTCTCGATCTCTTCGGATCAAACCCCCACAATTTCTTCTTCAGTACAAAACTGAAGAAAGCACCCTTCCCAACAACATTCCCCTCTATAATAGAGGATTCCTGGCCACATCCCATAGGGTCTACTATTAACAAAGCACACACACGAACGCACAGTACAAGACAGCACAAACACAAACATACACACCGACCAAAGCACAGATTATCAGACGCCAAAGACGTGATCTGCGTTCACTACCGCACCCAAGACCTACCGGTCTTGTACGATTTCTTTCCCACCATCCCTCTATAAAAGTAGTTAGAGAACACCCGGACTAACACTGTCCACACTATCCTTGGATACCCCCCCTTTTCTGTTTTCTTTTCAGAGATCGCGAGACCGAGCCCAACATCCTCACGGATGCGGGTGATTCTGGTTATCGTTACCTTCTCGCCACAATTTTTTTTTTTCTTTTTTTTTTGAAGCAGCAGGAGTCGTCGAAGGAACTCCTACCCAATCGGTCTTGCTCAAGACCAGCTAAAGAGATCGGAAATATACAGAATAATAAATAATAAAATATTCAGCAAATAAACTATAGGAAATAAGCAAAGTATTCCCTAGATATTATTGCAACCTGTTTTTTCGCTTCGTTGAAATTTTCCTTGGTCGGTTGGCTTGTCTTCTTCGTTGGTCGCGTAGATTAAGGATTTGTACTGGGCAAGACTCAAACGTGCGCCAATCCAGAGAGGTACAATCCCTCGAATTAAGAAAACATCGTTTGGCCGGCCAGCGCCGGAATACAGACCACTAAAGGAGAGACTGAGGCATCGCTAGAGGAAGCGCCGTTTGTTGTTTCGGTTTTCTCTTTTCATTGCAGCAACAAGAATAAAAACCAGAAAGTAGAAGAAACCACAAAAGCTGGGAAGTACTAGGTTAGAGAAAGAAGAGAGTAGTAAAGATGTGGAAACAAAGGCAACTAATAAAAAAGTTAACGAAAAAGAAGAAAAATGATTATTAAAAATAAAACCATAACAAAAAAATGGAAATACAAAAATTGAATAAAATAAATTTGTTAAAACAATAAATATTATTATTATTATTATTGTTATTTATTGGCCTGTGGGAACCCGGAAGTTCATGACCTCACCGACTCGACTCCGCCATCGTTCCCTGTCCTGTGTACTCTCCTTCCACGCTTAACCATCTCATCTGATCTCCTCAAGGTCAAATCTAACATTGTCCTCCCATCTCCGTCTCGGCCGTCCTACCGATCTTTTTTCCGTTGGTCTACCGTCAAGAATTCTACGCACGGTGCTATCGTTGCCCATTCGCGACTTGATTACTCTCACTATTGTAGGTTTGCGGTAGAGCTCCTCCAGTTCGTGGTTGTGGAGTTTCCTCACACTTCCGACTCAACACTTAAGTCTCTCGACTGCCCTACAATATGACTCCGACTACACAACGTCCCCGACACGTGTGGCTGGTTGTAAGGTTAAAATCTGACTCCGCGATTGGATGGCAAACTTTGACTCCTCTGCTATTTCACTCCACATTCCACCAGATGCAACGTTGGTGGATTTCCACCGATGTGGGAGCAGCAAATCGGATCTTCCTGGTGGCGACCAATGAACGATCAATTTTGGGTTTAATGGAAGAATTTCCTCATGTGACCGTTCAGGTCTGGTACAATGCTCATTCGCTGGAATTGCGGACAGTGATCAATCTTGCATCTGTTCAAACAAAAAAACAAGGAATAGAGGCTGCATGCATCGTTGATGTAAACGATAGTGGATCGATTTTTCTGTTGACGTTAAGTCAACCGAAACCTCGCCTACGATGGCGAGGGTTTAGGATGGTTGGGTGCATGTTTGTTTAAGGAACTAATCATAGGGCATGTCCATTGGTATGATTGTTAGGATAGCAATCATGGGTCGTGTGGAACTCGATGATCGTTTATCGCTTGTGCGTCTGATCATGGGAAATTTGACTTGCGGATGTGCAAGCATACAACTTACCCCGGGTGGCTATGGACCAACGGATGGTAGAAAAAAGATAAACACAGTGAAATTGCTGTGTGTTTGGTTTAGAAACAGATCGTGGGACCCGGCCGTTGATTTGATTGCTTAAACAACAATTATGATCATGTCTAGCTCGATGATCGTTATCGGCTTAGGCGATCGATCATCGGAAATTTGGCTGGCAGATGTCCTGACGAGTCCTCTTGGACCAACGGATTGTTGGAACAAGGAGACACAGGAGGATTGGCGTATGTTTTCGTATGATGCCATGGTAAGATGATAATCTTGCCGTGGGCTTATTGTTCAGGTAAGAAATTGTTGAAGAGAGCTTTGTACTGCTCGTATACAGGTAAGCTGCTCATGGTTGGTGCTGGTATTTGCATGTTGGTAACGGGGAGTTGGGTTAGGACGACGGGAGGTTCTTCAGGAATGCTTAAAGAACCCCCACAAGTCCATGTTTCGCATCCGTATAGACCAATCGGCTCTTATGGTTCTATAGCCACGGAGCTTTATGTTACATGTCAGCAGTTTGGATATAAGAAGTTTTCTGACTGCGTGTCCACTAGCGTTGACGGAATGCAGTCTTTTGTTGATTTCCTTCGACATTTCGTTACTGTCCGTCAGTATCGTTCCCAGATATTTAAATTCTTTAACTTTTTCAAATATCTTGCCTCTGACGTTTACATGTGTTCCCTGAGGTCCACCTGCTCTCGCCGTGATCATGTATTTTGTTTTGTCTTCATTTATTTCTAGGCCCACCTCTTCTGCCGTTTGCATGATGATTTCACAGTTTTTACTTACAGTTTCTGGTATTATCGCCCAAAATGGCGATGTCATCCGCATATGCGAGCACTTGTGTGACCTCGTTCAGGGATGATCCGGCCATGTTGTCGTCTTGTACCTTTCTGATGACATACTCGAGCACACGGTTAAAAAGACACGGTGAGAAGTCATCCCCCTGTTTTAGTTCATCGCGGATTTCAAATGATTCTGTGAGGTGGTTTTCTATTCTAACTCGCCCTTTTTTTTCGTTCATGCAAATTTGAATGAGTGCGGCATATTTTTTCGGGATTCCCAAGTCAACTACAATATGGTAGTCTTTGCCTTGCGACTGAGTCGTAGGCCTTTTTGAAGTCAACGAACAGTTGGTGAACCGTCTCTCCGTGTTCAGACTTCTTTTCCAGCAGAATCGGCATTGGTAGTCTCCCAGTACTTCTTCTGCGTACGGAGCGTATCTCGCCAGTATGACATTTGTCAGTATTTTGTATGTGATTGGGAGCAATGATATTCCTCTGCAGTTTTCGCACTCAAATATGTCGCCCTTTTTGAAAATGGGGACGACTAGTGAGGTTTTCCATTCTTCCGGAATGACTTTCTTATCACATATTGTTTTGATGGGTTGGTGGATCTTTCGAGCGGTTGCCTGTCCTCCATGCTTCACAAGCTCTGCCTGTATGCAGTCGACTCCGGGAGCTTTGTTGTTTTTCAATCGATTTATTGCGTCTACAACTTTGTTGAAAGGTGGCTTTGGGATCTGAGGCTCGGCTGTATGTACGTCTGGTGCGTTTATTTGTGGTTGATGGGTGCGCACATTGAGCAGGTTTTCAAAGTACTGTGTTACGGACCGACATTGAAGTCCAGGTCCCCCCAGAATCCACTAATCCCCCTTCGATTCCCCTCTTTACCTGTAAAAGGAGAACAACGTGCCAAGTAGCTAATTTGCATAAACTATTTTATGGAAATTCTACTTGGCGGAGAAAAGAATAAAAAACGACGTTGGCGTCAAATAAAATAAAAATATACGTCAACGGAAAAAAATAAATTAATGACAATTGATCGTCAATCTCCGAATGATCAACATTATTGCACTAATTTGCCGTAAATAGCAGTCAATTGGAATTAATCGTAAAGGAAATACTAAAAGATTTGATCACTGAAAAGACTGAAAAGCATTCGAGGTGGAACAATTTGAAGCAAGAAACCTTGGAGCGAACGAACGAGTTGAGTGAAGCATTTTCCGGAAGCCGACCGCTATCGAAAATTGAAAAGAACCTTGATCTTAAACGTTGGTTTGCCGAGATCAGTAAGAAAATCAATGAGTTAAGTGCTGATAATCCTAATACAACAGGGGATAATGAACGAGACTCGAAAGCTGATCAGGGGAGCAACAATCCAACGCCCGCTGCAACGAGACACTGACAACTTCTCCAACGACCGCTCAACGGTCCAACTCACGGTACAACCCAAGTAAGTCCTTCCTTACTATATGTTTAAAATTAAAATAAAATAAACTATATTAATTATATATAAAAACATAATTATATTTACATTTAAATATATTTGTTATACAAACAACGTAACACTTGTCACAATATTGTTTGTTTCTGTGACCAGACGCCCGTTGGCGTCTCGAATTATTTTGGCTCTCCCTCGGTAACCTTTTATAATTGAATTTATACCGTCATACATACCTCTGATGTTCTTGGCTCTGGAATTTTCTAGGATTTTTTCGATCCGAGTCTTCTCCCATTCGCGTTTTTAGCTTTTGAAGTCTCATTGTATTTTTCCGAATTGTCGAGTATATTTCTGCGTTGACTTCATCATATCTTTGTAAGTGGATCACTCTGATGCGTTTACGTTCTAGGATCTTCGCCCAACACTCATCGTCAAACCAAGGTTTAGACTTAATTGTTTTCTTAAATCCTAATACCTCTTGAGCTGTTTGATCGGTGTCCATTTAGTGCCCACACTATTAGCTTCCTCTTCCTCACTGCTCCCATTCTCTAGGATGCTAAATCTATTGGTTAGTTCGTCTTGATATTTAGCCCTTTTGACAAAAAATATCCTAAAGAGATTTTTTTGTTTACAATAATATATTCTAAACTATCAGGGTACCTTGGGTCAATAGTATCAGCCGATAACAACATGCAAGAAGAATTGCGCGAACGGCTGATCAAATCCAACAAACTCTACCATGGTCTATCAAGGTTCCTTAAACCCCGATATTTAACATCCAAGCTACTACTGTACAAGACCATGGTCTTACCAGTACTACTCATATATAGATATGAGAGCGGGGTGCTCAATAAAATGCACTCTGAACTCTTACCCGCGTTCGAGAGGAAGGTCTTAATCAGAATTGTTGGCGCCGTATATGGGGGGGGGGGGGGGGGGGGGGGGGGCGTTGGACGCGATCTACCTTGAAGCTAATGTTGTAAGAAAAATCATGCTCGGTAGACTTCGGTGGGCGGGACACCTAGCTCTGAGCGAAGAGAAGCCTGCCCGGAAAATCCTTTGTGGCAGGATGTATGGAAGGCGACAGTGCGGCATACTTTGTGCGATGCCGTAAACTAGAACGCCCAGAGCCTGGGAGTGCCAAATTGGATGACATCGGCTCGAAATCGGGACCGGTGGAGAGACTTGGTAAATAAGGCCAAGACCGGGTCCCGGTTGTAGTGCCGATGATGATTATGAATATATTTTTGACTCAGTCGGCGAATTCGAGGAAGCCTTAGTGAAATCGTTAATCGTAGAAGATCTAAATCTTACAATAACTAGAAGCCACAGAGCTGATTATAATTGGGTAAAAAATAAATTATTAAAAATGTACTAGCTTAGGGAAAAAGAAACCCATTCTTTTCTCGCTATATGGCTGTAGTGAGTACATATGTAAGGATGGGTATACTCCCAGTAAAAGGGAGTTCTAGGGGTTATATACAACTTCATTCTTTGAGATATCATCATCATCGGCACTTCAACCGGGATGAGCGATTTGTATTTCTCTTTCAGATATACTCACCCCAATACTCGTTTCGTTAAATCTTTTAGAATCTTTTCAAACAGGTTGCTGTGACAATATCGGGACCATAAACGACATTCACAATTTCAGTTGCCTGGTCTTATCGGAGCAAACATGTCAAATTGAATTTTCTCTTTGCTAACTTTCATATTTTACACCCTATAACTGACCACTGAATTGACTAATCAAAAAAACTGTCAACGAGTTTTTTTTTTTTTTTTTTTTTTTAGTATAGAATGACACTTTTCCAATGAGTACGAATCAGAATTTGTTTGATCAATACTTCACTAGATATACTACAGCCATCTAACAAAAAATAATTAATTTCTTTTTCCCCAAACTGATATCGAATAATATAGTCTCATATCTCTCAAAACCTGAGTGACTAAAGTGTCAAAATAAGGCAGAGTTGAGTTCAATAAATAATATTCGGTTTCCTCTTGGGTCCTTACTAAAGTAATTGGAGGAACAGCGAAGTATGTTTGTATTTAATTTGTTATATTTACATCAGATATTTCGTTTTTCCTACTCATCGATTAACGGTGATTGCCGGGGAGCAACGTACGCGAATTGTGGCATACATTTCTTCCGAGGACCTCCGCCTCCTTACTTTACATGCCTCGAAAACATCCTTCTTTTGACCTAGTACGCTTTCAGGGTGTCTTTGTAAGCAGCAACCACCCTTCGGGAAGCAGAGTTTCTCGCGAAGCAGGGAGAAAAAAGTGCGTGATAAGCATTACATTGCCAGTATATAAATGTAGTTTAAATATAACATAAGCGTACATATTTATTATGAAACGATTGTTCTTGAATTGATGACTATGCTGAATGTTTTTTGACAAATACCTCTGCTGTACATCAGAAAATTTATTATACTGGGTCAAGTGTTTTCATCTCATTTTATTAGGATGGCCATCAAGTATGCCGCCCCCTTAACATTTAGCTGTAATATAACTTCGGTTCATCCATCTTATAATGGTATTGCTGGAGGCGTAGCCTTACATACACGACTAGTTAGCATTGTTTTGCTTTAAAGAAACAGTTTACTGATCAACCAACTCTCCCTTAACAACACAGGCAAACCTCCCTGACATCCCCAAGGAGTTAATGTTGTGTGAGATTTCTACAAACATCTCTGCAGCAATTTCAGGAACATGCCAATGTAATTTTAAGAACACACTCGTGTATCATACGATATAATTAAATTCGTCTTCCTTGGAATATGTGTAACTTCTCCCAAAACACATGACAGTTTCACACAACCAAGCACCACTTGCCATAACTAGGTAACATAAAAGGTACATGGTAGACAGTAAGTACACTTAGTATCTAGGCTTAGTATCTACATACACTTAGTCATCTTCAAATTATTGGATAGTTTCGCTTCTTCAATAGTTAAAATACTTCCTCACTTGATGATGGATATCTTTCGTAATTCATAATTTTAAATTGTTGGTATTGCACATACGAGGACGGCATTAGTTAGGACATCCCATCCAAGTCTGATCCTTGATTCGGCTTTGAATTCTCTTTAATTAAATTTCAGCTCGAATTAATTGCAGGTCTTGTTTCCTTTTGTCCGAAATCCTGGTAATTCGAAGTAGTTAGACACAAAATGCAATTTTCCAGCTGAACGTCGTATTATGATTAAGACGAAGGACTTTTATTTTTATAAACCGACACAAAAGGCAGATGTTGATGTGCAAAACTATCTGATGCTGGTTTCTAAGCTTTGCTGGCTCACCATTCAACATTGACGTCCTCTAAGATATAGTGATGGAAAAATAAATTGAAAATTGTTGTGTGATATTTGTTGGCATGATTCATTGTCAGGATGCTATACGAATGTTTAATTGAATATCTTCCTGAAGAATTTTCAACACAATCGTTTCTTCATGTGTCACGAACATTAGGGATGGCTTGTAAAATGTGTGCAAAGATGACAGGCTGTTCAAAGCATGGGTCTTGATATAATCAAATAACTGTGTTTGACGGAAAGAGTACTTATTGATAAGGATATTCAAAAACGTCATTAGAAGTGTGTATGACCAAGTTGAATACTTAGGACGGCAAAGTACAATACATGAAACGATGTTGAATAGATACACAATATCTGGTTTAATACAGAGACGTTATATTTTCCTAAATTAATTGGCTGGATGTTTGAGCAAAATGGATGCGGACGGTCAGTACAACGTATGTCCTGACCTTAAAGGTGAAGTAGTTCGTTAGAGGCGATATATGCTTCAAGTTAATATGTATTGAAATTTTTTTGTATTCCAGCGAACGAATTGGGTTGAGAATTGGTCGTGTTAAGATTGTATATGACAGTCAATTACATTTGAATTTATTAAGGTGATGCCATTTTATTTACACATAATTGAATAAGTGGTAATTTCCGGAGCCGGGCGAAGTTGATATAGGGACCAATGGAGTGACTCGACCTACATTCAGGATTGGATAACTTTCAGAACTCTTTGATGTCAAATCATGGCAAGATTGATTTAAAAAGCAGGTTTTCCGACCGAGTCGTCTCTGACGAATATTTTACATTGAATACACGAACAGAACGTTGTTTGTTCATTCTATATGAAGTGCTCGTCACAGTGACATCTTTAACAGATTAAAGTAGCTGATGGGTTGGATTGTTAAAATTTGTTTGAACGACCTTTAAACGTCAGTACTTAGTAGTTGTTGTTTTCCTGTGTAACCGGTTTCATAAACATTCGCACAGTCAACAAGAATTATCGATGATTTGAAACTAATGAATGACAACCTGTTGCGCTGCACCCTGTATACTTAGTATAGGCAGTATCAAACATGAGTGTTTTCATCGATTGGTGATGTGAACTTTTAAATACAAAAGCTTGCGAGGTTTTTACATCAAATTATAGCAGGGAACTGTGGGGGTTTAAAGTGTATTGTACCGGACACGGGCACTTGGTTCACTAATATCCTTACGTAAAACTGCTGCAGACTGTTCACGGAACAGTACAATGAATAAAGGAAAACGCACTGGGGTCGATTTGATGTTCATGTTTTTATTTTTATTTTTATAACTATCCAAACGACTATAGCATGGGAAATTTAAAATTTAATTACTTGACATCTATTGAGTTTATATAGATTTTGTTGCTTTGTATGCATATATTCATTTTTGTTTTTCTACCTTTTAGGCACTTGAATTCCAAACTAAACTCATCACATCATCACAACATATTATTCCTTTTGATTTTCTGGTACGAGGGTTGCCTTTTATATTTCGGGATTAGAGAACAAAAACAAATATTGATCATCGAAAATCACTTTATTGTTTTTCAAAATATTCCCCATGAAGATCTATACACTTTTGCATGCGTTTGAACCAATTGTCAAAGCACTTTTGCCACTCTGATTGAGGTATCTCCAACACATGCATTCTGAATGCAGCGACCGCTTCTTCAGGGGTCGAAAAACGTTGACCTCTCAGTTTGTTTTTTACGTACGGGAATAAAAAGAAGTCATTCAGTGCCAAGTCAGGACTATACGGCGGATGACCCATCAAATCAATGTTTTGGGTGCTCAAAAATGCAGTTGTCGCAGCCGATGTGTGAGAGCTCGCATTGTCGTGGTGAAGAGTGATCCGTCTTCGGCGGTTGGTTTTCCTGATTTCTTGAAAGACAACTGACAAACAAATGGTTGTGTACCACTCAGAATTGACTGTTCTCCGTTGTTCTAGTGGTACGGTTGCGACATGTCCAGTTTTTCCGAAAAAACAGGCGACCATTTGCTTGGAAGTGCTTCGTGCGCGAACAACTTTTGTTGGATTTGGCTCATCTTGAAACACCCAGACAGTCGACTGCTGTTTACCTTCGGGCTCATACGCGTAAATCCACGATTCATCACTTGTCACGATTACATAGACGTGTTTCGAAGCACCGCGACCGTATTTTTTGAGCATTTCTTTCGACCAATTGACACGAACCTTTTTATGGGCGATTGACAAATTGTGTGGGATCCAACGCGAACAAATTTTTTTGACAGTCAAATGTTTATGCAATATTGAATGTATGCTGGTCCCACAAACGCCTAAGGTTGTCTCAATCTCACGATAGGTCACATGACGATCTTCCAATATCAGTTCGCGCACAGCATCAATGGTTTTCGGAACAACAACTGATTTTGGACGACCTTCACGAAATTCATCTTGGAGTGAACTACGACCACGATTGAATTCACCATACCATCGATAAACACTGGTCCTTGATGGAGCTTTATCGCCAAAAATTGAATTAAGTTCATCCATGCACTGTTGCTGAGTTAATCCACGCCGAAAGTTTAATTCCATTTTTGGGCCGAGATGAATCTTTTAAGTTACTGTAAACAACACAAATAGCGCTCGTATGTCAAAACGTTCTGAGTGCGTATAACCTCAAAAATGTCCAACTTTACGACAGAGCTGTCAATTGCCGGATTGCAACACTAGGGTTGCCAAATCCCGAAACATAAGAGGCAACCCTCGTACAATGTTGATTCCGTAATAGAAGGTAAATTATTTATTCTTTATGATAATGGGTGAAAAATCGGCTTGACGGACTTTTAAAACGGACAAAGAAAAACTCAACTCACGACTCGAATAAAAACGCGTGTGCACGCTGCAGTGGTTAAATATCGACTTCTCGCGGCGTGACCGCCGGCGGTGGTGATTGTAAAACGACTGATCCGAATTAGGGATGAAAATTGGGATTTTGGATTGTGCACCTCAAGCAACCAATCAAGATCATTCTTACATCTGTGCTCTCTCATGTTCCCCGCCTATCGAGGTGAATAACCCCTCGGTTAATTTGATAGTCGATGGACAAGCGAGAATGAGGGAATCAGAACGTAAAGTGCAATGATCTCGGAGTGGCTTGGCTTGTGTGCGTGTACCAATGCAGCCTCTGAGGATGGCCCACTAATCTAATTCGGTGACTGTGGTGATCCCAGAGTGCACCGAACTATGCGAAGATGAAAATGTGATGGAGAGGAAAATGGGAAAGAATGTCCGGGGGAAATCGAAGTGGCGCTGCGGGGGTACGAAGTATGATGCCTAACCTTGGCACGGTTTCTACTTTTACCCCAACACTTGTCCACAAAAAAATTGTTCACAGGAGGAAGGTAATAAATGAAACGCACTTGGTTTAGTTGTTTATGTTTTTTTCCTTTTTTTTATTTGTTAATATTAGGGTTCCTTTTGTTTTACATAAAAGTTAACTATCACTAGATTTACATGTGGTGGAATATATTAGTATCTACACACGAAGGTATCACGACACAATATAACTATAATAAAAGTACGATTAGGCCAATAATACACAAGGAACTAGAAACCTTTTGAGAATACTGCGGTGAGTATGTTGCATGGCGTTTAAGATAATTATGGATGCGTGTCTGCCCGCAATGGCGATTGAATAATGATTGAATAAAATATACACGAAATTCTGATTAGCCTCGAGCGGCGTGACCTCCTGTGGCAGTGGTTGAGATGCGATTGACTAATTAGGGGTGAAATTCTGGATTCTTTCTTTTACACAACGATCAGCCAATGGTAATCGCGCTCTCCCGTGTTAGCTTCAATTCTCGACGCTCATCGAAGTAGATAAGTACTTACGTATACATTCGACGTCGATGGGCGTAGAAAGGATAAAGAAATCAAAAGGTAAACCACAATAACCCAGGGTTGATCTGGCTTAGTGTGTGTGTATTAATGCCGCGCCTAAGACTGGTCCACTGACCTAGTGCGGTGATTGTGGTGATCTCAGAGGGCATCGAACTATGGAAAGACAGAATTGTGGAGGAGAGGAGAATGTTGTTTACGCTATTCACCTGTAAAATGAGATCGTTGATCTCAAGGGAATGGGTGATCTGAAGAAAAGCCGAAGTGACGCCAAATTGGCTAGGGTAATTTATCATGAGAACTAATTAGATATTTTGATAAAATCCCGAGCGGTTTCGCTATGATGCGACGGCGTCGTTTGCTTCGACTTGTTGTTGTTGCTAACCGACATGATGTGAGCGTAAGGTAAAGGGATCGAGTAACGTAAGTGTCAGAGAATTCCTTAGACCATCGTTTCACTAATCCGGGGGTAGAATTGGCGTGCCGGATTATCTTATTAATATGAAAGAGGAAGTTAAGTTCCCTGTCGCAAAGAATCCCAAGATCTCAAATACATTGGACAATAGTCAGAGAATTCCTTAGACCATCGTTTCACTAATCCGAGGGTTGAATTGGCTTTCCGGATTATCTTATTAATATGAGAGAGTAAGTTAAGTTCCCTGTCGCAAAGAATCCCAAGACCTCAAATACATTGGACAATAGTCAGGGGTTGGCTATGAAGGGTATAGGAACGCGAGATGAGTGAATACGCTTACGGGAAAAGATCGTAGATAGGCATTTGGCGACGTCAGTACAAAGCAAGTTTTCTCAGACCAAGTCGAGAACCTGTCAAAGTCAGATTGCAGCAGTGCAGAATCAAGTGGTGACTCGATGATCTTGTATAACCTGGTCTCATCAGCGTATAGGAACAATCGGGAATTCTTTCTAACCTTATCGATGGCATTAGTGGCCGGTATAAATAGGGAAGCACCCAGGTGGCTACATTGAGGGACCCCAGAAGTGGCAAGGAAGGGGTTGGATATCATGGACCTGAACCGAACGGAATAAAGTCTATCCTTTAGATAGGAAGAAATCCATTTCAGCAATCCAGGTTCGAAGGCGAGAGCGGATAATTTGAAGAGGATTAGATTATGGGCGATTTTGTGGAATGCTTTACTGAGGTCGGTCGAGACCATATCGACCTCGTTACCGTGCTCTAGTGCCGAGAATGTAGAGGAAGTCAACGAGGTTGGTTGTAGTTGATCGACCATTAAGAAAACCACGTTGCCTTGGTGAAATAAAAGGTTTGCAACGAAAACTAAGAGAATCATACAGAATGCTTTCGAGAATCTTATGTAAGTGGTCTGGAGATGGGGCGGTAGTTCGCGACATGGTTTTTGGCATCCTTCTTGTGGGTGGGGGTGCTGAAGGAGGTTTTCCAAATGTGAGGGAATACGCATTCAGAGAGCGAGAGATTAAAGATCAGTGAGAGGGGAGCAAAGAGAATGGATGAGCATTTTTTAGGGTACAACGATTTTGTGGTTAAACTATACTAGCAACAAATTATAGTTAGTGACATTTTGATACTGGTTAGTATACCCGCCTGTCACGCGGTAGACCGGGGTTCGATTCCCCGTCGGGGAGCCTCTGGCGAAAGACTAATGACCTTGCCCAGAAAAATAAAATCATTATGGAAAATTTAACAAGCCTCAGGACTTGCTAAATAAGGCCAAGACCGGTTCCCGGTTGTAGTGCCGATGATGATGATGACATTTTAAATATGGCCACCTGATGTCTTAAAAACATATCGCCGCCACTGAGACATCTACTATTTAATTTTAAAAGTTCATCGTTTTTCTTGAGAAACCCTTGTTATGATATTTACACCCTTAACACTTAACACACACCAGAAAAAGAAAACTCCTTGTTTTCTATAATTAGAACTAAACTTTATCAATCAATCAGACTGATTAGATATCACTCACTTAAACAAATTCATAGTTTCAGTCGCATATATTCCTTGTCATTTGGGATTTGCACAACGATCAACCGATCATAATCGTGCTCTCTTCTGCGGTCTTTCACTTCCCAGCCCATCGAGGTGAATAAACACTTGTGCATTCATTCGACAGTCGATGGACATATGGTGAATGAGGAAATCAAAAGGAGAGCACCATGATCTCGGGGTTGCCTTGGTTTTAGCGTCCATGCACGAACGCTACATCTGGTGATGACCGAGTGATCTAGTTAGGAAATCGGTTTGATCTCAGGGTGCAATGCACTCAGCAAAGAGGAAAATGAAATGAAATGGAAAGTGGTTTGTGCTATTCACCTGAATAAAGAGGGTATTGATCCCCAGCGAATAGAGTGTCTGGGGGAGGTCAAAGGACGCTGCCATAGCTTGGGAATATATTAGCGTGGGAGAAAAAGAACTAAAAGTGGTCGATATTACCCAAGCGATGATGCAACCGCGTTGTTTGGTTAGACTTGGTTGTTGCTAACCAATATGACTTAGAAATTTCCGGTGAAAATCTCATGGAGTTAACGCAATGGAGTTGCCGTATGGCAAATGGTACTGAATTCAATTATACATCATTTGTATAAATAATGAATTCAGTGATGCTTCCGTTTGGGATATGTCATAAGACACTCAAACGTCAATTACCTAATTTTTTCTTGTCAAGTGACCTTTTCAACACAGGACGCGAAGATTAAGATGGGGCGGACATGTGGCGCGAATGAGCAACGATAGGACCGTGCGTAGAATTCCTGATGGTAGACCAACGGAAAAGACACCGACAGGACGGCCGCAACGGAGATGGGAGGACAATGTTAGGTTTGATTTTGACGAGATCAGATCGGATGGTCAAGCGTGGAAGTAGAGCGCACAGGACAGGGAACGATGGCGAGCTCATGAGCTTCCGGATTCCTACAGGCCAATAAATAGTAGACTTTTTCAACTAAGCACAAAATTCGCCTAGATTACTGATCGGTTTTAATTTCTCTGCATTATGAATGGAATCGTACATAGTCATGCCCAGACACTCTTTATCAGACGCACACGAGATCCCTTTATTTTCTTAGGCTTCCACATTACTTTGTTGGCGAACCGAAAGAAATGTAATTGAATTGTTTATTGAATTAATATTTCATTTATTTAGGATGCAATAACCGATGTATGGGCCCGATTTAAAAAAGGAAATTTCAAAGGCAGGACCCCACGTGCTAATTCGTGAAGGGTTGACATGTGATTCTCCTTAAATAAACAGTGAGCATGTGTGCGCGGGCGGCATTGAAATTGTGGGGAGGAAGTATTGTGCCAGGCATGGACACTCGTGTCACTTCCTTCTCCAACGTCACTTTATAAATCTCCAACAAGAAACACCGCCCGCCGGGTGGGGGGACAAAACACTGAGCAACACCGCGAAATGGTTCATCAAGAATCAAGCTCCAAAGCACTGAGCGGACACCACACAGGAATAAAACACGGCATTATAGTTATTGGTTTATTTAGTATTAATTGTAGCTTCTTATGCACTAAACTGTTTCTCGATTATGCACTAAGCAGAGTCTCCGCTAACGACCACACGATTCGTTAATTTATACAACAGTTATTAAGGAAGAACTTGACTCCAAAATGTCTAACCCCGACTCGTTAACGATTTCTCGCGGTTGAATTTCGCGTCCCCGTGTGCACCGGGGAGCGAGAGTGAAATGACCACGATCTGCTCGGTCGGCGGATGTAAAAGGACTCAACGATATTCAATCGTTTGGGGTGAAGATCGTTGGTAGTACACATGTATGTGTGTACATGGGTTTTTTCATGGGACACACCATGATAACGAATCTGAAACACCAAGGGGCATAATGTGCATCCAGGAGATGTGTGTTCGTTGAAACAAACAAATCGAATTTCGTGGGATGCTAATGGGTTTGTATTTGATTATGCAACGAGGTCATGAGGGATGGATTCAGGGCAATTACAACACAAAGGGAAAAGCAACCTATGCATCGTTCGATAATGAGGGTCAGCTAGATAAATAGTAGCCACTCATTAAATGAAAACTGCGTTTAGGATACCGCAAACAATATGGATTGTTTTTGGTATCGCCAGGAAGCCTATGGAGGAACAGCGTTCTTTGTTTGCACTTGGTGCGAGTTAGGGGAAATTGGCTTCAGCGTTGATTGCGCTAATTGCATGCAGCTGCTTGGGTATTTTATTGCTGGGAGAAAAAGGTCGCCGGCCAATGTGTACGTTAAGAGATTTATCATACACATGGCAAAGCTGAAAAATAGACAACGCGATATTTATGGTCCCTGGGAAAGGTTACATAGTATGTAATCCAAATCCTTTGTTATTAGAAGTTCATCTAGAGGAATCTGCCTGGCAAATTGGTTCGGAATTCCCGATAAGGTAAGAAAGGAATCTTACAGGGAATTGTAAGCGGAGTGATGCAGGAAAGGTAAGTTTTCTCTTCCAGGGACTTGTAGGTTATATCAATTGGATCTATTTGATGGGTGAAGCTTAAAGTGCTAATGCGATTGCATTAGCGATAGCTTATGCAGACTGGGTTGTAGGGGCGGGGGTTCTTTAGTTAAGTAGTCAGTGGGGTTTGGCAGAACCGCAACAAAATCATATAAAAACAGATGTGTATGATAAGCGCGTGTGTGTACGCATGTGTAGTTTAACAACAACGAATCAAGGAAATCTGTAAGACAATGTCGAAATCAAAGATGGTCGTTTAGATGATAATTCAAGTGAAAGTTAATTGATGCATCAAAAAACGGTGAACTAGGGCATTCCGTGTCGTATAATAAATTTCATGAGCTATTCATACAACAGTGGGGCAAGAGTCAGGAGTCTAGCGTATTTATTTTTGCACAAAAATAAGCAACAGCCGTAACAGGATCGGTTGTCATAACATCACCCGCGTGTTGTCCACGGTGAAGGAATGTGCCGTCAATATTGATTAAATGTTGAGTGTAGAACTTTGCTTCCGCCGTTTTGCAATAGATGGCTGTAGCGGTAAGTGGTAGTTGAAAGAAATAGATCATAGATGTCATACAATAAGCTTAGGTATTTTTAAACATAACGCCATCGAAATATTAGTCGATTTGTGCCTGCGTCAGAAAGTTATCCTCGATTAAACATGTCAGCTTACGAGCCAAATTCTCGTCATTTGCGGGAGGTTTTAATTTTCTGCTTTAATATGAAGAAATGGATTCGTATGCTGCCCGAGAGATGGGAGAAAGTAGTGGCCAGCGATGGACAATACCTTGAATCATAAATGTATAACCAGTTTTTTTACAATAAAGCGGAAGCAAAGTTGTACACCTAATATTTGGAATGCAACGAAGTCCTAAGTGATCGTCATGCGAATTCCGGCACAAGCGACCCAAGGGAGACTTTTGAGTTTTATGGCTAACATCCGGCCAAATATAGTAAAAATATATGATGAGTTAGTACTAGTAACATTGAATATCTCCCAAGCTTTTGGCCATGTCTGGGACGCAGTCTTATAACGTTGTGCAACGATAGTGGATTGAATACTAGTGATTTAATTCCATTCTCTCTGCGATCGTCGAAGTGTGTAAACGCGTCCTACTACTGCTTTTGAAAAACAAAAGAGAAAAGAAAAATTAAAAGAAAACACGTGTGCGCGTGCAGATATAAATATGTGACCGTCATTAGGAACGGTCTGTGGCCGAACAATAGTGTATCGTGAGTAATATTAAGTGGAAAATTTTGAGAAATTTCTGCGCGACATTTTAAAATTTAAGTAAAATTGGTAAACGAAAACATAAAATCCGCGACCGCATCCGGAGTTTGCGTTCGCAGATGCTGGTCAGCGGCCCCAGTACTGCCGAGCTACCTAAAAAATGAAAGAAAAAAACTGCTCACAGTCCTCTGAACGCACCGAAGAAAGTAGCTACAATGGGTACTCAACTAACAACGGAATACCACAAAAAATACGATGACGCGATGGAAACAATAAGGATACTAACAGCCCAAATGGAAGAACTACAAGAAAAAATTCGCTCTCTTCAAGCGCAAACCAAAACCAATGTCGACGTCCCCATGAAGGAAGTTCCTCCCCGACCCATCTCATTAACATTCAACAATAACCCATCATCATTGAATATCTCGCCACCGCCCCAAGATACCCACAAACCAGAAGACCACTGGCAAACAGTTGGACAGAAATCTACAAATAAGGTGAGACCACCCCCAATTTACATTAAAAATCCTAATAGTACCAAAGAAGTCATCAAGACGCTTGAGAATGCCCTTGGACACAGAAATTTTACCACGGACTCAAAAGGATCTTCGATCTCTATCAAGACGATGACTCTAACGGATCACGACATGGCAATAAGAAAACTCTCAGAGAACAAACACGAGTTCTTCACATTCCAACATTCCCAGATAAAACCAAAAACATTCATCATAAGGCACATTGATCCAGCATGGACTACCGAGGAACTTACACTCGAAATCTTGAGGATATGCCCGTCAATGAAAATCCACAGATTGGACTACTTTCAAACCCCACACATGAGGGAGAATAATATTAGGAGCTTGCGAATCATACAAATCCCACCGAACTGTGATGTCACCCAACTTAAACAAATAAAATATTTGTTCACACACAAAATCACGATCGAGGAGCCACATGAACAGAGCATTCTCCATTGCAAAAGGTGTCAAGGATTAGGATACCTAGCAGTTGCGTGCCACCTAAGTGCACGATGCGGAAAATGTGCCGAACAGCATATACCAGGAGAGTGCAAAGTGAACCCGCCTGGCACAGAACCATCAATAATTCAGCAAACAAACGCCGATGGATCAACATCCACGAAAAAAAATTACCATAACTTGCTGTAACTGCGGAGGCCCACATCCAGCTAGTTTTTCACAATGCCCCGAAAAGCTACGGATTCTGGAGAGACGTTCGTTACATACGGCAACTAATACGGCCAAACCAGCTGCAACGAAACCCCTATCACCACAACCATCCCATCTCAGGGGGTCAGGAACATCATATGCAGAAATTACGAAAAGTTCCCGTAGCTGCCCGAAATCTCAACAACCCAACCCCAACGTTCTCAACCTGGATATCTTGGGATACATCAGGAGCCTGGAGACACTACTACCAACCTTAAAACACAGTTCCGAATTGGAAAAAAAAGGTCAGATCTTAAATTTAATAACTTCCCACATCCTTTCCCTTAACGTATAACTTAACCCTTATCTGCCTCAACTCAGAGTCCATTTATTCCCACACCCGTAGACAACACCTCCGACTGTTTGTTGAAAAGTTCTCCCCAGATATTCTTCTGCTTTCAGAAACTTGGCTGAAATCCACTTCTCGAGTCTACATACCTAATTACACATTTGTGTCCAACCCACGAACCTCGGGCCCTCATGGAGGTACGGGAATCCTAATACATAAAAAATTCCAATTTGCTGAGATTAGATTTGCTAATATAACTAGTGTCGAATACACGGCTGTTAAACTTTTCTGCCGAAATAATAAAGTACTGGTCTTGTCCTCCATATACATTCACCCTTCTCGTGAACCAAACTTCCCTAGTGCAGACATCTCACAAATAAGCCAACAGTCTCTGCCAGCACCTTTCATAATAGGAGGAGACTGGAACGCACGACATACTGCATTTAATGACATCAAATGCAACAAATACGGCTGCCAACTCCTTGATCTCTTCCGACTTCATCCATATATCTACGCAGACTGCCCGTTGCAACCTACTCGAATTTGCAGCTCAACCAAGTCAACAATCGATTTCTTCCTAAAGTCTACAGATAGCTATTCATCTAATCCTCCCACAGTGTCCTTCACATTCCCTTCGGATCATGGCTCTGTCCACACCTCGGTTCAAATCCCCTCGCTTGAACCACTCTACACTCTGAATCCTATTCCAAATTTCACCAAAACAAACTGGAAAAAAGTCAATAAGGATATTGCTGCTAGCTTTTCAAAATTTTCTTTACCGGAATCTTCTAACCTGCCCCCTACACAAATTGACCAAGCAGCGGCCCAAATAGAGCAAATACTGGGAAATGCTCTCTTCAGCCATACTCCCACTATCGTTCCTCATAATCACTTAGGAAAACCCCTACCCAACCTACTCACAAAATTATTACGTATAAAAAAACAACTCCGACGAAAATTGCACACTAGCTACTCACCTTTTATTAAACAACAGATCCAGCTATTGACCTCCCTGATAAATGGACAACTAAAAGTTTTCACTAATCAGACCTACACATCCACCTTAAACAATATCAAACCAAATCGCGATCTATTTAAAAACATAAACAAACTAACGGGTCGCAAACTCAAGCCCCGAACAGATTATCTTATTCACCCAACTAATAATAACATCGTCCAGTCGGACACTGATATAGCAAACTGTCTCGCTGAACATTTCTGCAAAGTCCATAAGCAAAACGATACCCTCCCAGTAACAAATTTCCACGATACCGTGAACGATTACATTCCACGCTCACTAGAGCCATCCCTCACACCATTTATTACTGAATTCACCGAAACCAATAAAGCATCACAACCCGTAGGAATCGACACATTCCTAAGCCTTGAAGAACTATCCGAAGTCATTACTTCACGTAACAATAAAAAATCGACTGGCCTAGATGGAATCCCTAACCTCCTATTCAAAAGACTCCACCCAAGCAACTTGCTCCCGATTCTCGTTCTTCTCAACCACATAATCAACGCTTCACATTTCCCTAAAAGTTGGAAAACAGCGGTGATCGTCCCTATTAGCAAATCTGGGCCCTCCAAGTACCCGGATAACTTCCGTCCGATATCGCAGCTAAACTCGCTTAGCAAGATTCTTTAATGTAAAATCTACAAAAATCTTCTCTCATTTGCCAGGGATAACTCCCTCATTCAGAACTCTCAATTTGGCTTCCGCTCACAACACTCCACTTGTCATGCTCTCTTAAAACTGACACATGATGTGAGGACCCACCTCCAAAACCAACCCCCAACGGTATGTGTCTCCCTAGACATAGCTAAAGCATTCGACTGTGTCTGGATCGCAGGACTGTTTTACAAACTTCATTCAATGTATGGATTAAACATCCACTCCACAAAACTTCTCGCTTCCTACCTCTCTGATAGAAAGTTTATGGTGAAAATAAACTCAACTCTCTCGACACCTTATAGCATAACCGCAGGAGTTCCTCAAGGATCCATCCTCGGCCCACTACTATACCTTCTTTATACATCAGACGCACCGCAGCGACTGTTACCCAATACAACAATGCTCAACTATGCCGACGACACCTTAATTTATTCAAGCAACAAGCTTGTCAAGGAGGCAAGAAACTGTATTAAGAGATATCTCCCAATCCTGTCAGCCTACTTTACCAAGTGGAGAATTCAACTAAATCCAACCAAAACTCAGCTCATAGTTTTTAAAGGCAGAAACGCGAGTTGTACTAACAACACTATTCGCTGCCATAATAAAATCAGAATTAAAATAAATAACAATATAATTAAACCCTCCAAAACCTTAAAGTATCTAGGTATAACCTTTACCAACAATCTGTCATTCTCCGCCCACATTAAAAATACGATTCGTAAAGCCACAACCCAACTGAACCTCTGCAGAAAAGTCATGTACAAACCGAATGGTCTCTCTCCCAAAGTCAAATCACTTATCTACAAACAAATAATCAGACCCACTCTCACATATGCATGCCCGATATGATACCATATCACACCCGCCCAAATGGAGAAGCTACGCATTTTCGAAAGGAAATGCTTCAGATTTATCACTGGCCTCAACCGACATCCTAACTCCCACAAATATTACAACAGTAGTTCGCTCTACTATGCCGCTAATATTGAACGTATAGATCGACGCTTCCTCGAGCTGTCCATCAAATTTATCGAAAATCTTCCCAATAATCCCAATCCGATAATAAATGCGCTCACATCGACTCCGTCAGACAACCGAACTGCCTACCCGAACTGTCTCCACACCAGAACCCTCTTCACCTCTGGCAGGTTGGTCAACAACTCCAATGAGATTGTATACCACAATACTGAACTCTCACCTCACCAGTTTAAATATTGTAATATACAACCCTCCTCTAATATCTTGCGTTTCAACGACCAATCGGAAAGTGTTCCCCCAATCCATATCCCCGACTCATAGTACCCACCCTAACCCAAATTCCACCCATCAACCACTATACCTCCCGCCCCACCCTACTCTAACTTATTGTAATAATAATAGATTTAATAATTAGATAAGCTAGGCTAAGCTAAGTTAAGTTAAGTTAAGCAAATTAGTTATAGGTTAAGTAAATAATTATATCCTGGTTTTCTGACCTTTTCCAGGAAGCCCCACCTACTCCTATCTTGTCCACCCATGAAATATATAACTTTATAATAATGTTTGAAAAATGTACAGCAAGTATGTGTAAACGATTAAAGCTAAGATAATTATAAGTTATCTGTATTACTTATTGTAACAAATCATTTATGGTCAATAAATACAGAAATGTAAAAAAAAAAAAAAAAAAAAAAAAGTGATTTAATAAACCTTTTTGTATGGTGATAATTATTAGAAATAAATCGTAAGTCCGGTGTATTATTTCAGTCAGCTGCTCCCACTGTAGTAAGCAATTCTTTACACCTCACCTTCAGCAATTTAATATTAAAGGCTGACCGCAGCTTTGTATGCAAATCCTATTTAAGCAAATCTAATTTGGTTACTATCCGGCAAAGTTGCCATAATGTTATTGATATAATTAACAGAACATAACAGCAAACGCTTGCTATCAAACATTAATTTTGATGTGAATGGGCGGCATATTTGCAAATGCGAGCACATTTTTGGCGCCAGTAAACCCGAACATTTGCATAATTACTACCGCAGGAAATAGAATGCATTTCGGTGAAGGCCCTGCAATCCCTGTACCTATGGCTTAATGCCCTTTAATTAATCCCTATTCAAATATATGCACACATGCCTGAATCCGTCAACAGATTTATGAGTCTGTTTATGGATAAAAATACCGTCATTGGTGGCGTGGGAGGATATGAGATGGTAAAACAAAACATATAAAAAAATTAGGATGCCCACTGTATTTTAATTCTGCTGTTATAGTGTCGATGAATTAAGCTAGTGTGACAACAGGAATAGAACAAGCGGCGTAATTACCTTAAAACTCGTAGCTGCATTTAATGAATTCAGACAAGAGTATTGCAGTTTAATTATAGTGTGCTGTCGTACACCTTTAAGTACAGATGGAAAAATAAAACAGTGAAAAATGTTGAAGAGTACAACCAACCATTTCATTGAAAACGAATGTCAGTCACAGATGAAATTATTTAGTAATAAAATGTTTCAACTAAACGACACATTGTAATAATTAGAAATATAACAATTCAATTCACACGTAAGCCGTATTGAATTACAAAAGACCACACTTGCTGGGGTTCTCGTGTATGAGTATTTATAAACCCATTTCAATATAGTTTTAATCCCTGCATGTAGTATCGGCTATTTTGGTTGCGTAAGGCACGAGATACAAATGTTATATGGAATTCATTTCATGAGTTTTTCAGTCCAGCCAGAAAATATACAAATAAAGAGGAAAAAATGAGATGAACTTCAAGCCGGCGGCTACGTTGCAAAAGGTTTTGCTACCATTCACAGAAGCATGAACGTATTTTGGAACTAAGTCCTTTATCCTGAGGCAAGCAAAACCTAACCGGGCTGCATTGCGCCACTGCGATAAATCATATCGTTATGAAAACTTTCGTACTAATAAAACTCATGGGATCGAAGTTCATGGAACTAAACGATGTAGAGAGCTAAAATTCAGGTTTTACATTTTCTGAACATATAGAAAAGTAATCGTGTACACACAGATACATAGCCCAGGAAAACATACTTACGACGGTACATTGAAATGGACGATACTTACTCACTCTATTTTTCCATTTTACTTGGTGGACAAATTAATTAAATTATAAAATTCGAAATTTGAGTAAGTTACAATAAACTGAATACAGAAGGGATTCGAACAAGCTCCTTGCATTGGTCGAGTGAATATGAAACTATTGGAAGATGAAAAAAGCTCGCCCCAAATATGCTCTGCTGGCGATGTTTTTATAACGAGAACGTTGCAGTCGCTAGCAATTATGAATATAATGACCAGGACAAAGGTTGATATAAACGTACTTGTTTCTTTTTGCTTCATTTCTCGATGAAAAGCAACTGTTACGTATATTACTGTGTACAAATATTACTCAGAATTTGGTTAAAACATTCAGAATGTTTACTTAAGTTTCCAAATAATTTCGTCTCCTTCAAAGTACCCTTTCCATACAATATACATTCTCATATCTTCGAAACGTACTTTTATTATTATTATTTATTGGCCTGTAGGAACCCGGAAGTTCATGACCTCACCGACTCGGCTTTGCCATCGTTCCCTGTCATGGGCACTCTCATTCCACGCTTGACCATTCGATCTGATCTCTTCAAGGTCAAACCTAACATTGTCCTCCCATCTCCGTCGCGGCCGTCCTGTCGGTATCTTTCCCGTTGGTCTACCGTCAAGAATTCTATGCACAGTCCTATCGTTTCCCATTCGAGCCACGTGTCCGGCCCATCTTAATCTTCGCGACTTGATTACTCTCACTATTGTATGTTTGCGATATAGCTCTTCCAATTCGTGGTTATGGAGTTTCCTCCATTGTCCTGCCTCCTCGTCATATTTACCTCTAAAGATGCTCCTCAAAACTTTATTCTCGCATACGCGGAATTTGTTTTCTTCCCGTTTTGTGAGAGCCCATGTTTCACATCCATATAGAACAATCGGCATGATTATGGTTCTATAGACACGGAGCTTTATGTTACGCGATAGCAGTCTGGATTTCAGCAGTTTATTGACTGCGTGCCAACTAGCATTGCCGGAATGCAGTGTCTTGTTAATTTCCTTCGACATTTCGTTACTGGCCGTCAGTATCGTTCCCAGATATAACTAACTTTTTCAAATATCGTACCTCTGACGTTTATATGCGTTTTCTGACGTCCACCTGCTCTCGCCGTAATCATGTATTTTGTTTGTCTTCATTTATTTCTAGGCCCACCTCTTCTGCCGCTTGCATGATAATTTCACAGTTTTTACTAACAGTTTCTAGATTATCGTCCAGAACGGCGATGTCATCCGCATATGCGAGCACTTGCGTGACCCCGTTCAGGGATGATCCGGCCATGTTGTCGTCTTGTACCTTTCTGATGACATACTCGAGCACAAGGTCAAAAAGACATGGTGATAGACCATCTCCCTGCTTTAGTCCGTCCCGGATTTCAAATGGTTCTGAGAGGTGGTTTTCTATTCTAGTTCGCCCTTTGTTTTCGTTCATGCAAATTTAAGTGACGGCGGCATATTTTTTCGGGACTCCCAGATCAACTGGAAATGGTAGAGTCTCTGCCTTGCGACTGAGTCGTAGGCTTTTTTGAAGTCAACGAACAGTTGGTGAACCGTCTCTCCGTATTCCCACTTCTTTTCCAGCAGTTGTCTTATTGTGAAAATTTGGTCGCTTGTTGACCGGTTCCTACGGAATCCACATTGGTAGTCTCCCAGTATCTCTTCTGCGTACGGTGTAATTCTCGCCGGAATAACATTTGTTAATATTTTGTATGCGGTTGGGAGCAATGATATCCCTCTGTAGTTTTCGCAGTCAGTTGTCGCCTTTTTTGAAAATGGGGATGACTATTGAGGTTTTTCATTCTTCCGGAGTGACTTCCTTATCCCATATTGTTTGGATGAGCTGGTGGATCTTTCGAGCGGTTGCCTCTCCTCCATACTTCACAAGCTCTGCCGGTATGGAGTCGACTCCGTGAGCCTTGTTGTTTTTCAATCGCTTTATTGCGTCTACAACTTCGTTGAGAGACGGCTCTGGGATCTGAGGCTCGGCTGTATGTACGCTTGGTGCATTTATCTGTGGTTGATGGGTGCGTACATTGAGCAGGTTTTCAAAGTACTGCTTCCATCTTGTCACGATATTGATTGTTTCTGTGACCAGACAGCCGTTTGCGTCTCGAATTATTTTGACTCTCCCTTGGTAGCCATTTCTAATTGAATTTATGCCGACATACATACCTCTGATGTTCTTTGCCCTAGAATTTTCTAGGATTTTTTCGATTCGAGTCTTCTCCCATTCGCGTTTTTTGCATTTGAAGACCCTCATTGTCTCTCGTCGAATTGTCGCGTATCTTTCTGCGTTGACTTGATCATATCTTTCTAAGTGGATCACTCTGAGGCGTTTACGTTCTTCGATCTTCGCCCTGCATTCATCGTCAAATCAAGGTTTGGACTTAATTGTTTTCTTAAATCCTAATACCTTTTGAGATGTTAGTTTGATTGTGTCTCTGATCGATGTCCATTTAGTGTCCACACTATTAGCTACCTCTTCCTCACTGCTCACATTCTCTAGAATGCTAAATCTATTCGTTAGTTCATCTTCGAAACGTACGTATAGTCTATTTCCCGCAGTGACCTTCAAATCACATCGTCTGGAACTGGGTTTCTTCAGAATCGTATTTTCATACTAAAGAATAGCCGGAAGACATACAGTGCGAAATCAGTGAATATAGCATTACGGAACACAACAGAACACTATTTCACGAACCTAACATGCCCTTAAACATTCGGAGATATATTTTTAACGGAACTGCAGGCATTTGAGTGAAAGTGCCCAAAACGTATTTATTTATCTCTAAAGCGATTTGAATAAATACCTGAAAAGTCGTTGAACGAATTACATCGACCGTCGGTCCTCAAGAAAAAAAAATAATAAAAGTACTGTTCGCGTACAAGTTTATGTGTTTTTTTGTTTTGGTTTTTAGTTTCCGGTAGGAAGGTTGAAATCTTCAAAAGATACCTCTAGACCCACCCAGAGCCATGCCGGATTTTTACCGGCTTAAACTGTGGCGTTTTTTTAATACATTCCCAAAGAACCGCCCATCCTCTTAAATTAACCTCCTATCTCCTTCCATGCAAAGCTATGGTACTTACCTGCAACTAGGGGCAAGGTAAGCTCCCCTGCAGCATCATACCTGAAAAGAAAACCTACCCGACGGCATCCACACATTCTGAACTTTCCTGGTTCATATTCCATGAACCAGTTCATCTCCTATCGGCTCAGCCCGTCTTCAATTACGATAAACAAACGCTGGCCAGCGTATTGTTGACATAGCTGCAGCCGATATTCTTTCCATAGTTCACGATTGTATATCGCGCCTATACCCTCAGGTCCGCGACAGTTGCGACAATTTCCCGTCTTCATCGACTTTCAACCG
Source organism: Microdon myrmicae (assembly GCA_963931805.1). Lineage (NCBI taxonomy): Eukaryota > Metazoa > Arthropoda > Insecta > Diptera > Syrphidae > Microdon > Microdon myrmicae. Next base: position 181,962,236 of record OZ007498.1, read on the forward strand.
ATCATGAATTTGGGCATGGATATGAACATTGTTTAGGTAACCTTACCCATGCCATGTCTATGATGACCCGCCTGAATAGCTAAAGTAAACATACAGTATCTCACTGTGTTCGTTACTTACCCGCATATTAATTCAAATATATAGCCATCCAGCCTGACCCTTTGCCGCCGTCGACGAGGTTTCTGTTGACTTCTGTCAACATAATAATTTCCCTCTGCATCGGTGTTTCCAAGGAATCTTAGGCAAATACCATGACGACCCCATTGTATCATAGGCACATCATATACATCATGTGTGCCACCATTTGACCTGCGAAATTGAGTTTTTGTTTACTTTGAAACAAAAATCTATTTCGATCCCTGGCATACATCATCACCGATGTATGGGTACATCGCCGCAGCCACCAATGATCGTGACTTTGTGTAAATAGGTGTCCGCCGATCATCGCCCTCATCGCTGGCCATTGTACTTGTCCTATACGGATATATATAGAATCCTCCCCTTTCGATGCAATTCGCGGCCATTGAATCTGATGGATCTGGGTTACGTCGTGGACTCAGATTTTATTCGCCCAAGGAGTCGGATGTCAAGTTCTATCAGCCGAGCAGGTTGATCGAGGTCGTTGCGTTGTCGGAGTCGCGAGAACTCGATGAGTTGTGTGTTCAGTTCGCGTGGCAATACACCGCCTGTTTTTTTTTTTTTTTTTTTTTTTTTAACATACTGTATTTATTTGACCAATAATCAATGTTTACATTAAGTACTACAGCTAACTTATAATTCTAGTGATACAACTGTTTACATGCATACATTACACATTTTTCAAACATAACTGAATGTGTGAATAACTATTCGAGTATTCTAGGTTTTAATATTGACAGTTTTCCTGGAAAAGGTCAGAAAACCAGGATTTTTATTTTTTAATTTAATCTAATCTAATACTTAACTTATTCTAGCTTAACCTAATTTATTTTATAATAAGTTAAATATGTAATGTGAATTGGGGAATATAGGGATTGATGGTTAATGAAGTAGGTTGGCGTGGGAGATGGTCAGTTAGTGGCCTCAGGTGCAGTAACACTTTCCGGTTGTTCGTTAAAACGCAGAATGTTGGAGAATGGTTGTATGTTACAGTATTTGAACTGATTAGGTGCCAGCTCGGTGTTATGGTACACTACCTCGTTGGAGTCATTAACCAATCTTCCAGAGGTAAAGAGACTTCTGGTGTGGAGACAATTCAGATAGTGAGCCCTGTTATCTAGAGGAGTTGGTAGTAGTGAAGTTATTATGGGGTTGGGATTATTTGGGAGGTTTTCAATAAATTTGATAGACAGCTCTAGGAAACGTCTATCGAGACGGTCAATATTAGCGGCATTGTATAGCAAGCTGCTATTGTAATACTTGTAAGAGTTGGGTTGTCGGTTGAGGCCAGTGACCAGCCTGAAGCATTTCCTTTCGAAAGTGCGTAGCTTCTCCATTTGGGCTGGTGTTATATGATACCACAGTGGACACGCATATGTCAGTGTAGGTCTGATTATTTGTTTATAGATGAGCACTTTGACTTTGTGAGAGAGACCGTTAGGTTTCCACATCACTCTTCTACAGAGATTCAGTTGTATTGTGGCTTTACGTAAAGTATTTTTAATGTGGGTGGAGAATGAAAGGTCATTGGAAAAGGTTATTCCCAGATATTTTAAAGTTTTAGAAGGTTTTATCTGGGTGTTATTTAGTTTGAGTCTAATTTTGTTGTGGGTGCGCCTTGTGTTGTTTGTGCAGTGCTCATTTTTACCCTTAAACACTATAAGTTGGGTTTTATCAGGATTTAGGCGAATTTTCCATTTATTGAAGTATGTTGATAGATTTGGGAGGAAGTTATTAATGCGGTTTCTTGCCTCTTTTACAAACTTGCTGCTGGAGTAGACTATGGTGTCATCGGCGTAATTCAACATTACGGTATTGGGTAATTGAGGCTGCGGTATGTCGGAAGTATAAAGGAGGTATAATAGTGGTCCAAGAATTGAACCCTGCGGAACCCCTGCGGTTATATTATACGATTGGGAGATAGAAGAATTTATTTTGACCATAAACTTTCTACCAGAGAGGTAGGAAGTAAGAAGTTTGGTAGTATGGGTGTTTAATCCAAATATGTAGTGCAGCTTGTAAAGCAGTCCTGAGATCCAAACACAGTCGAATGCTTTAGATATGTCGAGAGAGATACAGACCGTCGGACTTTGGTTTTGAAGATTAGTTGTGACATCGTGCGTTAGTTTTAACAGAGCATGACAGGTGGAGTGTTGTGAGCGAAAGCCAAACTGGGAATTTGGGATAATAGCGTTGTCATTAGCAAATGAAAGAAGATTTCGATATATTTTGCATTCCAATATCTTGCTTAATGTGTTTAATAACGAAATCGGACGATAGTTGCTGGGGTTGTTGGAAGGACTGGACTTACTGATAGGGACTATAACCGTGGTTTTCCAGTTATCTGGGAAATGTGATCCGTTTATTATATGGTTGAGAAGAACGAGAATAGGGACTAGATTTGACGGGAGAAGTCTTTTGTAAAGAAGGTTTGGAATTCCATCTAAGCCTGTCGACTTCTTGTTATTGCGTGATGTTATAAATTCAGATAATTCGTCTGCTGTTAGGAAGGTCGCATTATCCAGAGGATGAGACGCTTTGTTTGTTTCGTTGAATTCCGCGATGAAAGGGGTAAAGGATGGGATCATTGTGCGTGAGATGTAGTCGTTTACAGTATCTTGAAAATTGGAGACTGAGAGGGAGTCGTTTTGTTGATGGATTTGATAAAAGTGATTAGCTAGACAGTTTGCTATGTCAATATCTGATTGGACTGGGTGATTGTTAGTAGGGTTGATAATATAATCGATTCGAGGTTTGTATTTTCGACCCGTTAGTCTGTTGATATTTTTGAATAAATCACGATTGGGTTTAATATTTTTAAGTATAGACGTGTAAACCTTGTCGGAAAATTGTTTTAGTTGTCCATTTATCAGGGTAGTCAAGAGTTGGATTTGATTTTTAATAAAAGGGGAATAACTGCTATGTAGTTTTCGTCTAAGCTGTTTTTTCAGGCGTAATAGTTTTGTAAGGATGTTGGGTAAAGGTTTTCCTAGATGATTATGAGGGATGGATGTAGGTGTGTGGCTGAAGAGGGCATTTTTTAGTATTTGCTCTATTCTTAAGGCTGCTTGATCAATTTCAGCAGGGAGTAGATTTGAAGTCTCTGGCAAAGTATAGTCTGTAAAACTGGCAGCAATGTCCCTATTGACTCTTTTCCAGTTTGTCCTGGAGAAATTCGGGATCGGATTGAATGAGTAACATGGTTCGAGGGCTGGGATTTTGACAGTGGTGTGGACGGACCCATGATCGGAAGGAAATTCGAAGGATACTGTAGGGAGGTTAGGTGAGTAGACGTCTACGGATTTTAGGAAAAAATCTATTGTTGATTTAGTAGTATTGGAGATACGTGTTGGCTGTAATGGACAGTCCGCATAGATATATGGATGGAGTTGAAGGAGTGCTAGAAGTTGGCAACCGTATTTATTGCACTTAGTGTCGTTAAATGAAGTATGCCGAGCATTCCAATCTCCTCCTATTATGAAAGGTGCAGGTAGAGACTGTTGGATTATCTCAGTGATGTCGGAACTAGGGAAGTTTGGTTCCCGAGAAGGGTGAATGTATACGGACGACAATACAAGCACTTTGTTGCTTTTGCAAAAGATTTTAATTGCCGTGTACTCAATATTATTTATATTGGTGAACCTAATTTCGGAATATTGGAATTTCTTGTGTATTAGAATTCCAGTACCTCCACGAGGTCCACTGGTACGTGGATTAGAAACAAGTGTATAATTCGGGATAGATACTCGGGAGTTTGGTTTAAGCCAAGTTTCTGAGAGGAGGAGGATATCTGGAGAAAACTTTTCAACGAACAATCGGAGGTGTTGTCTGCGAATATTGGAATATATGGACTCTGCGTTGAGGGAAATTATGGTTATATTAGCCATTAAGGGAGAGGATATGTGAAGTTATAAGAGATAAAATCTGACCTTTTTTTTTTATTTCTGAGCTGTGCTTCAACGTGGGCAGCATCTTCTGTAAGCTACTTATGTATCCTGTGATGTCCAGATTCAGATCGTTACTGTTGGATTGGTGATTTCTTGTCATGTTAAGGGAATCCTTGACAACCTTAGCGTATGACATTCCTGGACTTGTAGGATTTATTGATTGATGTGATGTTGTTTTGGTTGTTGAAGGTTTGCTCGTTGCCATGGGTATTGTTCGCCTTTCTAGAATCCTCAGCTTATGAGGACATTGCGAGAAGTTGGCAGGGTGGGGTCCTCCACAGTTACAGCATGTCACTGTGATTTTCTTCGTTGTAATGGATCCATCAGGGTTTGTTGTTTGGATTGTTCCTGGTTCCATCCCAGGCGGGCTGACCTTACATTCTCCAGGTTGATGTTGCTCTGCACACTTTACGCATCGTACGCTTAGATGACATGCGGCCGCCAAGTGTCCTGAACCTTGGCATCTTTTGCAATGAAGGACGTTTTGTTTATGTGGTTCCTCAATCGCAATTTTATGCGTGAACAGATATTTTATTTGTTTGAGCCTGGTGACATCAGTTGGAGGAATTTGTATGATACGTAAATGCAGATTCTTGTTAGTCTGCATATATGGTGTTTGGAAGTAGTCCAACCTGTTTATTTTCAGTTCCGGACAGATCCTGACTATTTCTGCTGCAATTTCCTCATTAGTCCATGCTGGATCGATATGCCTTAAGATGAAAGTTGCTGGTTTCAACTGTCCATGTTGAAAAGTGAAAAATTCAAGCTTATGGTGCGCAAGTTTTTCTACCGCCTTGTTGTGATCCGTTAAAGTTGTTGTTGTGATGGAAGTCGAAGCTCCTCTTGTGTTTGTGGTGAAATTGCGGTGGCCTAAGGTACTTTCAAGCATTCTAATTAGTTCTTTGATGCTTTTTATATTTTTAATATAGATGGGTGGTGGTCTTGTATTTTTGTCGTGCGTGTTAGGCATTTGATTCCCGGTTGTCTTCTTTTGTTGGGACGATGGTGTTCCGGGGGACAACAATTGTTGGTTTGGAGATATGGCGCTAGTCCGGGGTGTTGAGCAGGCGTTTCTTCCATGCAGACGTCATCTCTGATTTTATTGGTTGTTTTTAGGGAGCGAATTTCCTCGTGGAGTTGTTTCATCTGGAGTCGAAGTGTATTGATATAATCCACGGCTTCCAGATACTTTTTTTGATAGTCCATAGCTTGTGTCTCCATGGTTGTTGGTTTCTTTGTTGCGCTCTGTAAATCGTCGATGGCTCTTCTTTTACGCTCTATCGTGAATTGTTGGTCATCACTGGGGCCGTCGCCCAGCATGCGTTACTGTTAGTTTTCACTGTTTTCACTATTTTATTACTAAAAGTATTACTAAAAGTATTTTTACACGTGCACTTCACCCACGTGTGTTCCAGACTTTCACAAACACGTGTTTCACAAACACGAGTTTCAACTATGCTATGAGCGAACGTCTGTTCCCTCTGAAGTACTCGATAAGAAACACCGCCTGTGAGAAATTCGGTTATATCGTACGCGAGTTCGTCAAATGTTAATTTTTGTCATTTAACAATGAAGGAGTTAGCACTAATGTACAAACGATTCGGTTATACTCAGTGATTGTGGTGTTAATATTTAATCAATAAGTGCGTTTAATGTTTACTTCAAACACAATCAAGTATAGACTCCCACGAATGTAAATTTACGTTTAAAATGTATAACTATAAATAGCCCAGCAAAAATAAATGAACATTCTACAGAACAACAACATCCGCGTTTTAATTAGTCATCATTCTGCAGTGTACACTGTCCTGGAACACGAGTGTGGAGTTCAGTGTTCTTCGGCTCAAGTTTACATCGGTATCCTGTGTTTCCTTCCATCTAAACATTTCTGCAGGTGATAATTTCCCTCGAACTATCCGTGGTGTTTTTATCGAACTCGCATCCTTGCTGATGCCATGGTAAAAACTACCCACAAAACCACCTCCCGCCAGGCATATATTCCCTTTGATCCCCGCGGAACTTTCTTTTAGATATTCCATCACGGGGTGGGACGGAGTTTACCTGTTATTCCGCTCGTCGCGCCGCAACTCCTGCACCATCACTTGCTACGGACCATGCCTGTTTTGAAATCAGCATGTATTCTATTACTTCTCCCGGAGTAACTGTCCGTCTCATGTGTCTCTCCAAAATCGTTCGTGCTGTCTCGAATCTCACGCACTCTGTGAGTACGTGTTCCGCATTTTCTATTTCGCATTCGCAATGCAAGCAGTATGGGTGATCCACACTTATACTTGTGTAAATATTGCCGAAAGCGTCCATGTCCTGATATTAGCTTAGTCAGGTAATTCAGCTCGCCATGTTTTCTTTTCACCCAGGTTTCTATATCGGGTATCATGGTGTGGGTCCACCTTCCTTTGGTGGAAAAATCGCACCTTCGTTGCCATTCTCTTACGCTTGTGAGCTCTAATTGTGACCGCATTATCCGACGATTCTCTTGGGAGACACAAACGCGAAATAAAAAAACATTAATAACAAACCTGTGCGTCAGTGTTTTATTTGTTCGGGTGATGACAATTTCTTGTGGACAGTTTACGGCGGCGCAATGGGCGACTGTAAGTGGATGTTGGCGGAGGAAGTGAACGGAGTGCCCGTGCCACACACAATACTTCCTCCCCACATTGGTGACCCCGAAGTGATCAGTGACTTTTTGGTGCTAAAAACAAAATTTCGACTCCTGCTCCATCAACTCTCACTTCGATCTAGAACAGGAATACGTTCGTATAGTTGATCATAGCTGGACGTCCTTTTGTTGTTAACATCGATCAAATATCTTGGAGTTTTGTTCGACAACATTATCAATCGCTTAATATAAATTCAGTGAACAATTGTGGCGGCGATAAACAAAAGACAATTAAAGGGTGTAACAACCTCAAAAATAACCATCGTCCAATAACACCGGTCGACACGCCATCACCAGAATAAATATACAATCAGTGGGCAATTGTGGCGGCAATTGGCGGAAAACATCAATGGGCAAAAACATCGCCCCAACGCCAGCCCAACAACAGCACCTGGCATAACATCAGCACCAGTAACCATCACCCACCAGCAACCATCCAACAACATCAACATCACAGGTTTGGTTTTTTTTTTTCACTTTTTTTTAAAATGTTTCATTTTTATTGTAAGCTCCTTCTGAGCGAAATCCAAATTTAAAATGTTCAATATTATGTTAAAAAATTGATTAGTGGATTATATCCAATACCAGGAATCATAGATGTAATTATTGAGCTTGTTTTTTGTGCAGAAATTGATTAACGGTTTGAAGTGCAAATTTCTGTATGTGGAAATTGGTTAAAACCTCTTTAATTTATTTATAAAAGATATCGGCATTCGTATAGATGGATATATGTCCGGTGCGTTTCTTTTATTTTCTTTTGAAATGTACAAACCAACATGAACAATTGGAAATTTCCAAAGCACATTACCATCAATGATTTAAAAATTAACATTAAATACAGAAATAGTGTACAATTTTTTTCTTTTTCATTGCACTTCACTGTGTCGTGCTGACAAACTAAATCAAAACGAAATATTAATTTCATGTATTCGAATTAGTAAAAATAAATAAATCAATTTAAGATTTTCTGTGTATCGTTAAACAAATATGAATAGTTGTAACGTTAATAAATTATTTCCTATTAACGAAATATAATAAAAACTGAGCAATTAAGATCAATTAAACTAACGGTTTTAAGAAGAGGCAACGTCAAGTACATTTTTAATAACCGTCCTAAATGTATCATACTCAAAATTGGTACCATTTTACTCTAATAATTATTCCAATTGTAACGTACTTGCTCTTAATCCCTGTCACAAGCACCACTTAAAGCAAAAGGAAAGTTAATTTTCCGCGAAGACTGTCATTTTATACACTAACGACATTACGTAATTAGTATTTGTATTTTATTCTAAATTGAACGTTTTATTTATCACGCGCACTTTCAGAAACCGTTTGTCTTATATTTTTCATTTATATTGCGCTCATTGAATTTTAATGAAAAAATATGTACATTTATTTGTCTCCCTCATTAAACCACTGACAGTGTGTAACGAAAATAATTTACGAGTATGCCAAATAACAATAAAAATTGTAATTGACTTAAAAGCAACCAACAACAAAAACTTTTAAATTTATATACATATATACACATATATGCAAGCACCATCATATTGTTTAAAAAAATAAAAATATTTTCATTGTATTCCTAATTCCTTGCTTTTAAATATTATTTTAACTGCTTCTCCTAGTTTTTACTCATGTTTGATATAAATTAATATAAATATATACACACAGATAAATTCTAACCAAATTAATGGAAAGCAGTCTTCAATTTTTACTTTATCCTTTACTTTGCTTTTGGATCTTATGTTAAGACGAACACAAATAACCAGAAATATTTTGAATATTAATCACTCTAAGCAAACAAATGCCAAATATTACATAATGATTATTATACAATCGCAAAACATCGAATTTACGCATGACCGAATAATAATTATTTTAAGAACCTGTAAGATTATTAATATAAACACGATTGTAAGCCCCTTCAGGGTTTTGATTAAGTGCAACCCTTTCCAGCACACACACGACTTCGCTCACCCCTATTTAACCCTTTCCAACACTACTCGACCACACGCGACTTCTGTACATCCACATCGCGACAATACCCGACCACCTTTCGACTCCACTCGAGAGCCTTCGGCTCCCTTTGGCCCCATTAGTCTCTCTTGACCTTTACATCATCCAACCTCGCTCGACTCCTTTTCAACCTCTTCCGACTACATTTAATTTCTTTTTCGACTTCACGTCGCTCACATTCAACTCTCTCGACTCCATTCATTCCTCCACAACCGACTCCTCTCTTAACAGCTCGTCTCTTACACCGGGACACTATGCCCCTTAAGCACTCGACCCCACCCAACCTCACTTGACCCCACATCGGCTCAATTTAAATCCTTTAACCGGCGCCTCATCAAACCCTTCGGACTCTTCGAGTTCAAAGTGATAACCTTTGGCCTTCTTTAAATACTGGTAAAACTCGCCTTTATCCACCCTTTTAAGGCCCCTTTTACAAATATTGGCGCACACGCTCGCCATTGCTCAACACACATTTTCTGCAAACCGGCTCCTTATGTAACAACAGCTACTACGCGTATCATATAATCTATAGGACGTCCGGTTTTGTCCCGCGTGAAACATCTCAACCGTCTCTCTCTTTTTTTTTTTTTTTTTTTTTGAATATTGGCGCTCATGCTCACCTTCTCGACTCTGGTTGACCTCTAACACCTTTTTCTGTCTCTGTCCAAATATTGGCGTCCATGCACGCCAAAGACAGTTATCACGCGACACCGTTCATCAATGCTCGACCTTTCTACCCGATTTAAGCAAGCCAGCCCCCCCCGTTACCGCAGCTACTACGCGTAGCAGCACCCGGCAGGACACCTGGCTTTGCCTCTTTATTTAAACTTCAGGACCTTCGTCCTTAGATCTTTTAACGTCTCCCAAATGTCTCAGCAACACCGGTCCACAAATCAAACCGATACCACCGGACTGAGACAATATACCTGGTTCCCCAATCTTTAGCCACCATGGCTCCCCTTTAGCGGCAACTAAAGGCTATACACGCCCCTTTACGCCGCCTCAAATACCTAGGTGCATAATACTTCGGAGCGCACATCAAATAACCCTAGGGCGCCCTGGGGTTGCACACAATCAACCACCCACCAGGAGCCCCTAATCAAAGTCACCTATTTTTTTTTTTTTTAACAAGCGCGACGGCCGGCACCTCACAGCAAGTTTCCATTCGGTCGAGGTCGCAGCTACCGCCACATTGGCACCGATGTACCGGTCCTCCCTCGATAGGTAAAACGTGCAATTGAGGGCCCGCCCTCCTCTACCAGTCCCAGCGGCAAACAATTCGCCATACAAACGTATGGACAAAAGACACCGGCTCTGGACTTGGTCCCTTTCCATCCCGCACACGGCAACCCGTCACTGCGGATTGGAATTACCCTGGGATAAGTTCCCATCCACCTCGCACACGCTATTTCGTCACTGCGGATGTGAGCGGATTTCCGACGGGTTCCGACCTATTCGGACGATAAGCCTGTTGGTCCTTGAGACCCATAACAGGCCTATGGACCACGCCGCATACCTTTTCCCTTGATGGCATCAATCGGTTCCATCTGTGTCTACCTTATCGTCAAAGGCCCATACTTCACCTGGAACTAGTCACCATGACAGTTCCCCCGATTTAATTACAGCGCCTCCCGAAGTGCGCAGGGCCACCTTGTTCGTCAAGTGTCCAGCCCTCCGCCCAGCATAGCACCATTTATTCGAGGACCCCTACAGCCCTACCTACTTTTCGCGACTACGTCACTAGGGGGCGGGGGGGGGGGGGGGTTACTGTAGCGGTGACGCCAAACCCGACGGTCTACTTACCTGAAAAACCCCCATAACTACTACCCAACTCCCTTTAGTTTGCTAATGCAACAGTATTAGTACCTGTAAATGCTTCACGCATTATATAGATCACCATCTATAATCTTAAAATCCCTATAAAGAAAACTTACCTTTTCATGCATCCCTTCGCATACAATTTTCCGTAAGATTTCTTTGTTTGCTTATTTGGTATTCTAAACCAATTCGTTACCAGACAAATTCCTGAAAAGAAAAACCCTCGGTTTACATTTCATGTAACCATTCCAGCCAGAGATAATTATCATGGCGTCGCCTATTCCTACCTTCATTCATGTATACGATAAATTTCTTTATCTATACATTGGCTGGAGACGTTTTTCTCCCAACAATAAAATTCCCTGACTCGCACAATGTGCAACCCAAAGTAAATAGGCATTTCGCGTCCCTTGGCATCAATTGAAATCCAAGCATAATCAATGCAAATGGGTATTCAATACGTACCCTTTCTAGCGATGCTATAAACACCATTTCCCAGTAACCTAGCTAAAACCAATTAGCACATTTTCACATCGGATCATCGTTTCTTTGTTTAGCCGCACATGTTCCAACAAAGATTCCATTGGCATCCGACGATTTTTAATTGCTTTACCGAAATCGTATCCTAGGAGTGTACTTTAGGTCTTTCTTTGTTCTAGGCGCACATACCACCATGATCACGATGAACGAGTGAGCTCTGAACGAGCAAGATATCGTTGAGTCGAATTCCATCTGCTGACCACGTTGGTCGCACGATCTCCCGTCCATCGTTTCGCGCTCGGGGACGTAAATATGCTAAATCAAGTGGAGTAAACGGGTTTTCAATTAAAGTGAATTTAACGCTTTATATATTGTTTCTGTGTGTCCTTTTAATCGTGTGTGAAGTAAAGTCGAGTCGAATCGCGTGAGTCTGCTGCGCGAGTTCTAATTGTTAAATCAAATTATCAATCGCGCAAACGCGAAATAAAAAAACATTAATAACAAACCTGTGCGTCAGTGTTTTATTTGTTCGGGTGATGACAATTTCTTGTGGACAGTTTACGGCGACGCAATGGGCGACTGTAAGTGGATGTTGGCGGAGGAAGTGAACGGAGTGCCCGTGCCAGGCACAATACTTCCTCCCCACATAGGTTATAAGTGTCAAAAGGTCTCCTGTGGACCGCCTGCCACGGAATCCGTATTGACGATCAGTCAGAAGTCCGTTGCACTCCAAATACTTAACCAATTCTGTATTGGTGACTTTTTCCATTACCTTACATAAAATAGAGAGTAATGCTATCGGACGGTAATTTTTTGGGAGACACTTTTTTCCCGTCTTTGGGATTGGCTGAACTCGAGCGATTTTCCAGCGGGCAGGAAAGGTCCTCCGTGCATAAGATAAGCGGAAGAGTCTGCCAAGAACCGGCGATAGTTCTTCCTACAATCCACTTCACGTAGAATGCGTTGAATAGTGCGCGGACGAAATCTCACATCCACATCGAAGACCGTACCGGCGAGATCACAGGTGGCTCCAAATTTTCGGGATCGAGGTTTGAATTCGCGGAAAATAAATTCGCGAATACATTAGCTTTATCCTTTGGATTCGTGACTAATGTCCGGCTGTCTGTCACCAACGGGGGGAAAGAGGAGGATGCGCAGAACACTCTTCGCATATTTTTTTACTTTATGTGAATATAAAAATACTTTAAAAATGTTATTTTCTATTATAATAAAAACTCTGAAAAAATTGTCAAATATAGAGTGTTAGTGTGAGCGTTTCGTTAAAAAAAATTGTAAATGATAAGTTAATTGCAGATTGTTTTAGAAAGAAAGATAGCCAAACTAGTCGGATGTTTCGTGTATAAAAGATTGGTCAATTATTCTACGAGACATTCGTAAGACTAGTTTTTGGCTAAGCAATCTCTCAAATATTTACTTGATATAAATTACTTTCAAACCTGTGATTAGTTGTAAACAGATAATGAAGCAGGAATTGAATCATCTTTGATTAGGTTGGAATTGGTTGTCATAAATTTGAATGTATTAAATCGTACATCACATAGAGCAATAATTATGTAATGGTAGAGTCAAATGCTTAAAGGTCTTTCCTAGATTTTATTGCTGCATAAATATGTTATGAGGATTCAAGGGCCAGCATACTGATTTAGAATTGGTTTCGCCAGAAAAGTTGTATATTTACTCTTTTTTGTTTATTCTTAGAGACATTCGTTTTTAAAATTCATATGAATTTAGGAAATTATGAATCCATTGAACCATTTTGAGTACTACCATGGTCCCACACTCACCTGCTTACCTAACCATGGGAAATCCCTAATCTATAAGCAATTTGCAATGCTCTCGATCTAATTGCAGTACAATGCCATTAGTTTAAATTAGATGCATGTGTGAATTTCCGAGTTGTATTAAACATACATTAACATGCATTACTTGTGTCCTTCCATTTAAGTCCATAAATCCGCTTGCCCGGATTATATTGCTCCAAAACTACCGTCACTTATTGTGTATTCCTTTAAACGTACTGTGAATGTAAATGCGGCATGGTTAAGTAATTATTCATGGTTTTCGTAAAATGACAGATAAATATGTAGTTTTAGTCAACGTATTGCTTACGTACTCGAAACACGACGTTTCAAAGGTTATATCAAAAAATCTAAGTAGTGCTATACTCATAGAGGAATTGGTGCGCAAAATGTGTGGTTGGAGACTGTACAACATTTACCGAGTGCACACTTCTTCGCTGCAATTTAAGTACACTAATGCATGTATACCATAAAAGAAGAATTTTTCGCCTGTTCTTTGCGCTATATATAAGACAGCAAATCTGCAATGTGGGGATTGTTTTCCTTTCCCTTGTGGGTAACCAATTTCACTGCATCAGTGCGGTAACACCGAGTTGACCAGTGTTGCACATATCAGAACCCGCCTGCAATAAATAGTCATACTTTACATTATAGCTGGTCATTAGTTCGTTTCGCTCCTCTTAGCTACGCCCTTTTATGATGTTATATTGTACAATTAAAAACTAGTATAGGTCAAATTTTATAGTTATTATTTAATTAAATTAGATATTTTTTAAGGGGGCAACCTCATGTAAATAGCCTGTTTTTCAGGAATTTTTTTTTTCAAAAATGTAATGCGTAGATTAATTTGCAATTTAAGGCACAATTTATATACGTTATAATATTTAAAGAAAATATTTTTTTAAAACTAATCGTTAACAATAAAACGGTGCAATGGCGGCTTGAAAACAGCGTCTTGAAAATGCGCCGTGCAGCATACAGTTCACAAAAATGATCTGAAACAAAAAATACAAAATGGGCTTGTGGGGGTGAGGAAGTATGTGTGCCAAGACCCGGGCGCCTGGTTCACGTCCTTCCCACTACGATTCACTCCGGATCGATCGTTTACGCCAGAGAAGTCCCGGGCAGATGTCGCAATAGCGCTCCCTTAAAGTATTTCCTTCTGTACCAACAGACTCAGCACACGAATACAACACACCAACGATGAAGGGGAGAAGGAATAAAACGCGCCGGCTTGTGGAATATAGCTTTTTATTATTCTTCTCACTTAAAATAGTTTATAACGCCGATTCACAGTAGGTTGTATTTACATATAATATAATTTTGCCCGAACGGACGGGTAACGCCGTTATTTACCACCAATGAGTTTATAATGTTAGTCCGTTAGTACGTACATATACGTAAACGAAACAGCATACCACGGTTCGATAGTAACGGTACACGGCTTCGACCCTCCGTGACACCAACTCGACTTTTGTGGCGTGTGCGCACTCGATGTAGGCCAATGCTCGAGTTTTGTGGCGTGGCCGCCCGCGGTGACGAGTATGCAATGACTTATGTAACGATGGAGGGATGTATGCCTGACGGTGGTTGTAACTCTACTTATGTGTCCGGCCCGGATGGCGGTTGAATCTCGACTGACTAATGAAAGCACAAGTTCATCGCATCGTACCAGTGGAGTCATAAACTCACTGCCACTTATGAGGAATTTCGAGATGCTTGCATAAGAATTCAGTTCCAGCGAATCCTCACCGTATCAGCTGAATTGGATTCGTTGGTTGTGTATACCGGGAAATTGGCATTGCCAAGTATGATCAAAGGTCTTGATCGTTGTGAGTGTTTCGTGGGAAATTAGCCGTCGCTTGGTCGCAGACGAGAAAGATGATTTAAGGAAGAAATGAACCGACATGGTTTTCGGGGGATATTGGAATTGCTTGGGTGAAAGCAAGGAATACCGTTTAGATAAGATATTAACCGAAGTAATTTCGGGGAAATGTATGCAGCTCGGTATAGTTGGTGGTGATGGTTAATGTTCGTTGTAGGTTTGAATATGTGTTTTATTACAGCATATTAATTTCGGGGAAATTAAGATTGCTTGGTCGCAAGAAAAGAATATTACTTAAGTAGAGAATTGACGGAAGCAATTTTGGGAAAATGAATGCGGCGATGATTTAGAATATATTCTGTTGACTTGTATTCTGTTGCGGATTTTGGAGTGTGTTTATTGCAAGGTTAGGAATGTATGATATTGCGGATTTTGCATGGGGAGTTGGGTTAAAGTGACGCGCTGTTAGCGGTCAGGGTTGGTTAGAACTGTGGGTTGGTTCTCCATGTGGTGTAGAGAACCCCCACGGGTTCTTTAGTTTATGCAAAAACGCTCAACGTGACGTTCCCCTTTTATTAAAATTTGCAAATTTGCGAAAATGGCGAAGTTTTGAAAAAAAAAGATTTTCGTTTATAAACAATTTTAATAACAATGTTTTAAATAAAATAATAAAAAATCGGAGCTCGTCATGCTGAGGCCAAATATCTATAGAATTTCTATACCAAACTTCATAAAGATTGAATGATTAGTTTTTGTGCTACGTTGCACGCCGTGCAAAATTTTGCGTTTCGAGAAAAACACGTTTAAAGTTTGAGTAATAGAAAAATCATGAAAAATTCGTAATTCGTTCTAACTTACCGCAGTTTTTTGCTAATCTGCGATTCCAGGGCCATAGAGTAGACCTTCCTCTTCTTCAAACTGTTCTGGTCTGAACCGGAAGGCCGAGCGTCCGACGAGCGCTCGACTATTTGAGTGCTCCGCCCAATTAGACTGTTTACTTTCTTTTGAAAATAAAGTATAAGGAGGTCTCGGACCACTTTCTAACTTTTTTTCTCGTATTTCTGAGGAAATTTCCTATCAATTTAGGCAAAAAAAAAAAATTACTAAAAAATTTCATTTTACACGAGGTTCCCCCCTTAAGTTGCCTCGGGCTTAGCTATGTGTGAGTACATTGACTTAGAAAACAAACTGATATCCAACTTTTCCTTTTTCAATATTGGTGGGCCACTAACACCGTACAGCATTGGATTTACCATAGCGACTTCTGCTAATGCAACTCAACGGATTTTTAATCGCAACTGCATTGTTCTTTTCTCTTCCTACCTCTGAAGAAACTACTCAATTTCCTTTCTTACTCCCGTCTTCTGATAGGAAGCGGGGACATTGCGTAGGAGCAAAACTTGGGGTCTACGAGAACACGATCAAGATGATATTGGAATTTCACCCCTTAACGATGTGCCTGCAGACTCCATTTGACTCTCTCAATGTAAATTCAAGGGTACGTGTATTCGTTTTTAGAGATTGATAAGAGATAGGGTAATTTGTAATGTACATTCTGTCAAATATCTACCCGGAATTTCGTAATAAAACGTTTGAATTAACCACCAAAATGTATTTGATTGTTAATTCAAATAAATAATAATAACGAAAGGCATTAATGATAATAACGAATCCATTAATGATAATAATAATAACGAAAGCCATAAATGATAATAATATAATAAAACAATAACAAACAAAAAATAAACAGCGCTACAGTACCCACAAAAAAAAACGAAACAAAGCTAAAAAAGAAAAAAATAAAGATCTAATTCTGCGTAAAACATTCAGTACATAGAAACGAAGCGAGAGGGGATTATTTTAAACAGTGTCGAATTGAAGATAATTTGTATGGAAAGGGAGACAAAACATAAATAAAGACGTACAGGAAGACAAAACTTTTACAAATACGAGAAAAATCCGGTGGAGACATTTCTTTCTTATCTCACAACACCTCTACTGGACAGACCAACGAGGGATAGAGAGCGACACAAACCCCGTCAAGCCAAACCCAGGCTTGACAACAACCAACGTGGGATAGAGAGCGGCACAAACCCTGACGTGCCAAACCCAGGGAGACAACAGTGAGTACGCACTATTGCAATCTTTATTTATTTATTTTGTTGCACCCGTATCTTAATTTTCAGCAATCCAGTGTCTTTCGAGAGTGGGAGTTATGACGGGGTATTCTAGTGCTATGTCAACGCGACTTACAGAGCGTGCTATTATCGGTTTTTTTAACTGGTGAAAATGTGACTCCTACTGAAATTTATTATCGTTTAAAGGGTATTTATGGTGACAATTCTGTTGATAGGTCTATTGTAAAGCTACTGTAAATCGATAGGCAATTTCATAATTGCGAAATGGAAAAGTCATAATTGTTGATGGAATACGAAGCGGATGTCCGATCACTGCCACAGACAATAATCATCGCAAACCCGTCAACGATTTGATTCAAAATGGTGAATTGCTCTAAACCGCATCACAAGCCATATCGGAATATCCAAGGAACGAATCGGCTTTATTATTAAAGAATTGAGATACCGTAAAATCTGTGTGCAATGGGTTCCATGAAGTCTCAGAGGCGAGAACAAACGCCATCGGTTATTATTGTTACACCTTTCCACAGAACCCCTCTCAATTAGCAATCATCCTTACAACTAACATTCATATTGCACACAAAAGCAATGCACAAACAATTAACTTACGCCTTTTCCCACAGGCAATTAATGTTCATGTCGCACACGTTGCGATATTTATTCATTCATATCCACCTTCCAAAGCCAAACGCTTTTCGTGTATCAATGCACCCGTTGCAATAAAACAATTGACATACGATATCACATTCCCACTTCTCAAGGCCACTCGCTAAATGCATTTTGATTCACAAGCAAGCACCTGTTCTCGGACCTACCCACACGGTTTCACATTTCAAACGCATTTTTTGCTTCATGCCCGAAAACAAGTGTCATACAAGTTGTATGACACGGTCGGTGCCTTCAAAGGCTATTAGCGACGACTTCACTCAGCGTCGATCAAAGTGCAAAGATCTGCGGAAGGACAGACACAGCAACGAAACGCAAATCGATCGAACGATACGATTTGAACGTGGGCTAATGTACTTTAATTGGTTCTGTATATGCACCAATCAATTAAGTAATTTCTTAAGCCAATACCGTTGCACTTTAAGCAGGGCAATTAAGTGGGAATGATCATTGGGAAATGCGAATGACTCATGCCAGGCATTTAGCCTCAATATGGGTCATACATTCTGGCTGAGGTAAACGCATCGTCTGTACTTCCTTGCCAATAATTCAGGTATAAAAGAGTGGTTGCAAATGGACAACGAAAAGAACTAATCGCGCACGCAAAGGGTTGCAGCCTTGCAACGGAACAGCGGGCCCCTTGCTTTGATTAGAATAGAAAGTAGTGAACAGTCTATCTTATTAAAAGTAACAGGCTGCGAACCTGTTACTCGTAATAAAGCAATCAGTGTTAAAAGTTATTCAATAAGTTATTTTGAAAATATAATAAACTAAAAGTACATAAGCTTACTTACTCGAACTCTACCACAGCGGAACCGCCCCCAGGAGACTTGGAGAAGACTAGAGCTAGAGCTAACGGGTAAATATATTAAATTAATAACCTCGGAGGAGTATCCCCCGACAGATAACAAAATATTATATGTTAATACCATAAATGTTTTTGGTGTTAAATTGGCCCCCGAGCAGTGACCCTAATACCATAAATACTTCAGATGTTACAGTATGCTGCAAGAAACTTTTGCAGCGCTATTGTGATGAAAGAGACGACTTCCCTTTGAAGATCGTGACTGCGGATGAGTCATGCGCTCGAGAAGATAAAAGATAGAGCGCTGAATATCGACATCTGTCTTTTCAATAGGCGATAAACCTCAAAACATAAACATCCCAAAAAAATAAACTTCTTTTGGTTGTGTTTTGGCCTGCTCATCGAGTTTATGAGACCGATTGTCTGGAGCTAGGGGGATCGGTAAATTTTTCTCAGTCCATACACACTCTAAAATGCCTCCGACGTCGAGATTGCCGTGTTAGAGACAGTCTGGCACAAATAATATCGCAACATGACAACGCTCGTTCACACACTTCATGAGCAATTGAATGGTGTCTGTGAAACCTGAACTTTGAACAAATTTCACACCCTCCTTATTCCCAAGATCTCGCCCCATGTAATTTTTATTATTTGCCTCCAATCAAAAGATACTTCAAGGGCAATCATTACACCTCGGCCGCTGTCAATCCCGGATTCGAAAAAAATTTAAGGAATTTTTCAATGTCAGAATAAAAAAAACTTGTAACAGGTTGGGAGAAATGTAATAGTCTCAACGGTGACTATGTTGAAAAATAAACATATGAATTTGAAGCTTAAGAATCGTATTTTAATATACTTCTTGGTCAAACTTGCTATTTGGTTTTTGTGTGCATTACTGTGGTGGTTCTACGAACCACCCAACCCACTATAGGTTGAGATATCGTCGTTCCACCAAGGAACATACTCACCTATATCCATTACACGTGCCCACGGACACGTTCCCCAAAATCCTTCCTTCCACCTGAAACAAAGGTAACATACCAAATACCCCAACATTGAATTCAATAGTAAAAACCAATCGAACTTAACGTTCAAAATTTCCTAATATTGAATTCAATGCATCCATCCAATGCATCCATTCGATTCATCCATTAAACGCATTTTTCTGAAAACAGACAGAATAATCTCCTCATGTAGCTAATAGGAATTGGCACCCTAAATTCCTCGCAAGATCCAAGCCGTAACACGGCCAGTAGCCTGATGTGTTACGCATTGGTTCAATTTTTGGTGATTCTAACTGTCATAGCGTCAATTCGAATCACACCTTCTTCACTATCATCCCAAACGCTATAATTGGTGACTCGCCGACGTGATCTGTACACACACACAGCACACACTTTCCCATAGTAAACAGAACTTCACGACATGATCACGACTTCCGCATAGAGCACTGGCGCACTCTCGTCTGCTCCGATGTTCTCTCGTTCGCTCCGTCGTTCGCACACGAAGCTGATCGTAACAAAGTTACTGAGGAGGGAGTAGGGTGGCGTTTCTAACAGATACACACACAATACATAAGCAAATAGTGAAGAACACCGAACGAAAATCGAATAAGAAAATGCATCAGAGCCGTATACCATAGCGATGATATAACAATTCACATCGGTTGAATATATTTGAGTTTCAAAACCGAGTTCTAAACACAGCCAATAGCCTGATGTGTTACGCATTGGTTCCGTGGCGGTTCCGCCAAACCCCACGGTTCACCACTTCCTAAGAAACCCCACAAGGTTCACCCAGTCTGCATAAGCTTTCGCTAATGCAATAGCATTAGCATCTTAAATGCTTCATGCATTAACGAGAACAAATTTGTAATCGAAAAAGCGAATTCTTACCTGCATGCATAACTTCGCATTTAAAATCCCCTATAGGAGTTATCTCCAAGCTTATCATAAATTTCCTGAAAGAAAATTCAATGGTTCATATATAATACCAGCGCATAATCCGGAAATATTACCATTGAGTTGACTTATCCCAGCTTCATCATGTGTTACATAAATTACCAGACAAACACATTGGCTGGCGACCTACACCCAAGGGACCAAAACAAATACAAGCATCTCTTGGCACCAATTAAATCCTACAGCATAAGCAAATGTAAATAGGAATTCAATACTTACCCTTACCAGTTATGCCATAAACACCATTTCCCGGTAATCTAGCCAAAATCCATTAACACCATTTCTTCGATACGTTGCGTCTATTTATTTAGCCGCGACGCACATCTCAAACAAAGACCCAATTAGCATCGGACGAGTTTCAGTTTTGTTTGTTTTACCAGACTCGCATCCCACGAATGCACATTATCCCTTACTTTGTTTAGAGTCTTTCCCATGGTTTTGATCCATAAAAGAACCAGTGTACACACATACATGTGTACTGTGGCGTACTTCTGTATGAGATCTGTCGGTTACCCCAAAGAGAGACGACGTCTCTCTTGGAACAGGAAATGCATCCTTAATTTAAGAGAGCCAGCTTCACTGGCCGATTTTCTTTCGAGAACGATTGAATATCGTTGAGTCGAATTTCGTCCACTGACCGAGACGGTAGCTCCGCCATCTGCCGTACCGGCACTGGTACGATGTGAAACGTAAAGTAGAGTCGAGTCGGACGCGTTACCAATTAAAAAAAAAACAGTTTTTCTTATGCAGTGAAATCTAACTAAAATTAAAAAATAAAGGTATTGTAAAATATAAGAACCTGTCACAACAAATAAAAAGTGGGTTTTCTTTTTACTTCGTCCTGGTGAACTTGTGGCGGTTCCGCCAAATCCCACCGTTCCCCTTCCTGAAAAACCCTCATAATCATCACCCAAGACGCATAAGTCTTCACCAATGCATTCGCATTCGGCACCTAAAAATACTTCACGCATTATATAGATCAAATCTATGATCATTAAGTAAAGAAAACTTACCTTCATGCATTCCCTTCGCATACCACTTCTCCTTAAGATTTCTTTATTAGCTTACCAGGAATTTCCAATCAATTTCGGCATCTACGTTCCCAGTCAAATTTCCTTAGATGAATTCCGGTAAACAAAATAATTCGATTTACATACATTGTAACCTTCATGACAGGGATCATAAATACTGCGCTGTCTATTTTCCCAACGTCGTCAAGTAAATTTCCTTACGTACACATCGGCCGGCGACCTTTTTCTTCCAGCAATAAAATTCCCTAACTCGCACCATGTGCAAATCGAAGATTGCTGTTCCTACATAGGTTTCCTGCGATACCATAGACAATTCATATCGTTTGTGGTATTCGAATCACATTTTCTATTTAATGAGCGGCTGCTATTTATCTAGCCGACCCTCATTACCGAACTATGCATCAGGTCATATTTCCCTCGTCCTTTAATTCGCCGAATCTTTTCCCTCATGAACTAGATGCATAAGCAAATACAAATCTATTAGAATCCGACGAAATGCGATTCGTTTGTTTCAACAAACACACATCTGTTGGATGCCCATTATGTCCCGTCCTTGAGTTTCAGGTATGTTTTTACCCCGAATGCTTCTAAAGACCCAAGTACACACGCGTGTGTATCGTAACGATCTCCTCTAACAGATCCGGTTATCACCACCTTAAAAGTGATTACATCCACAATTGGTTCTACAGCGATGTAATATCATTGAGTCGTCTTCCATCCGTTAACCAGCCTGGTCACACGCGATCTCCCTCTGTCCGTAGCGTTGCGGACACGCGTCCTGTACACATCATAGTCGAGAGTTTGTCGTTCACCAGAGTGCTAGTCGCGAATCAGTTTTTTTTTTTAGCCGCCGCAATTAGAATTAAATTGAAATTAGTTAGAATGTGTTAAATGTGACCAGTATCTAAAATTGTAAACTGTATGTAATCGAGAAACTCACCGACTAGTGTCTAGCTACAATAAAACCAAGAATAATAAACTAAATCAGTGAGTTTCATTTTCTGTGGCGCAGCTTCCCGTGTGTTTTATCTCCTTTTCCCTGGTGATCGTCATTTTGTATTCGGCGGAACATTTATGATGGAGGAGGAAGTAGAACGGAGTACCCATGCAGGTACATTACTTCCTCCCCACAAACTCCTTGTGGTCGGGGTGTTGCGGAGTTTGTTTCTTTTTTTGACGAACAGTTGCTGCAGCGGAACCTTCTTTTAGTGACGGTGGAGACGAGGTAGAACTCTCGCCCATGCTGGCGTCGCGACCTCGTACCCCACACTTCAATTTTTTGTTATTCTAACTGTCATAGCGTGAGTTCGAATCACACGTTCTTCACTATCATCCCAAACGCTATATTACCTTTTAGCCTAAACTCGTTTTTTCTTAGTCCTAAATGGTTCCAATTCAGAGCCATTGTCTTTGAGTTTCTGCACTATATTTAATGTTGATGTAACAAATCACATAATGCAGAAATATGTTCCTTTTCTTGTTTGAATGCTCATTTGCGTTTGCATTATTATAATGCGAATGATAGGTCTTCAATATTCGACTTTCTTAAAAACGCCTGGTAGGGAACAGTCGAATATCCCTTGCGGTCACTATCGTGCTTACTCTCTCCAGAAGGAAGCGTGATGATCGGAGTACAGGTTGGTTCAATGAAACGACATGCTTCAAAGACTTGTTAGTTATCTGTTTTTTAATTTGGACGATCATTACGAGGGTTGCCTTTTATATTTCGGGATTAGAGAACAAAAACAAATATTGATCATCGAAAATCACTTTATTGTTTTTCAAAATATTCCCCATGAAGATCTATACACTTTTGCATGCGTTTGAACCAATTGTCGAAGCACTTTTGCCACTCTGATTGAGGTATCTCCAACACATGCATTCTGAATGCAGCAACCGCTTCTTCAGGTTTCGAAAAACGTTGACCTCTCAGTTTGTTTTTTACGTACGGGAATAAAAAGAAGTCATTCGGTGCCAAGTCAGGACTATACGGCGGATGACCCATCAAATCGATGTTTTGGGTGCTCAAAAATGCAGTTGTCGCAGCCGATGTGTGAGAGCTCGCATTGTCGTGGTGAAGAGTGATCCGTCTTCGGCGGTTGGTTTTCCTGATTTGTTGGAAGACACCTGGCAAACAAATGGTTGTGTACCACTCAGAATTGACTGTTCTGCGTTGTTCTAGTGGTACGGTTGCGACATGTCCAGTTTTTCCGAAAAAACAGGCGACCATTTGCTTGGAAGTGCTTCGTGCGCGAACAACTTTTGTTGGATTTGGCTCATCTTGAAACACCCAGACAGTCGACTGCTGTTTACTTTCGGCCTCATACGCGTAAATCTACGATTCATCACCTGTCACGATGTCATAGACGTGTTTCGAAGCACCGCGACCGTATTTATTGAGCATTTCTTTCGACCAATTGACACGAGCTTTTTTTTGGCCGATTGACAAATTGTGTGGGATCCAACGCGAACAAATTTTTTTGACAGTCAAATGTTTATGCAATATTGAATGTATGCTGGTCCTGTGGGGCTTTTCAGGGCCCGAAGAGCCATACATCGCTCGATCCCCACTATTCCAAGCGATGCGACTTACCTCGAAGTCGAACCTTTAGCAAGGTTACGTAACCTTGCTACGGCATTAACCGCCAGCCAGATTGCTGGAATTAATTCAGTTACCCCAAAGGATAACTGACATAAATACCTTTTAGGCAGCTTACCTTTCCCTGGGGGTTTTCTCCAAACCCCTTTTCTCCACTACCATACCTGAAAACATTAAGTCCACGGCAAAGATTATCACCTAGCCGTGGCATCGAAAATTTTACCCGCGGGCATGCATCGCACCCAGTGCATCTCGTTCCCATTGCCTTATGCCATGGAAACAAAATCAACACGGAGTTCCTTGATTACTCGTTTTTTTTTGTTTGTCCATGGCACCCCTAGCATGCGGCTACCAGGTCCCATCAGTTTGCCACCGCCGACAAGGTTTCGGCTGATGCAAAGCAAACATTTCACTAATTACCAGCAATAGCTGGTTTCCTATTATCGGTCTCCACCGATCAGGGACCGCAAACAAGCAACGAATTGGATGCAGCCATCAAGTGTTTACTTTTAACATCTGGCAATGGCTGCACCCTATATTCGTTGCAATACCAAAACATAGCATGCACACCACAGATTGTTTATGGTATACCAATTCCCTATTAACGGCCGCCAACCGTCGGCGGACCTGGGAAATTGCACGTCCATCAACCCAAATGTTGATTTATGGCCTCTCCTAGGGTGACCAGATCTTCGGTTTGTTTTGCTTTTACCCCAGATTGTTCTGTTGCCGGCAAGTATTACACAATCAATTGTGTACACAGCCGTAGGCCCATGCATTGTTTGTATACGCAGGAGATGCAGTTGCGACGCTCGCATCCATCCTCGATCACCGGACGATCGTATGCGATGCATACACATACATGCGAAATGTATGCCATATTCCCCGGTCCAATCACGATTGACTGCCTCGAGTTGATCGTGCAGCTCCTTCCCTTTTACGGTTTTTCTTAGCGATGTCTTTCTGTCTGCAGCGAATGAAAGTCAGTCAGATTTGATACGCCAAAGTGTCGCGAACATTTGGAATTGGAGTTCCGAGCCGTTGGAGATTTTTAATCGCGATTTTATTTCTCTTTTACTTAATCTCAGTCCGTGCAATAGTTTATAGATAAGTGCAACTTTGTAGAGTGTCGTCCTCACCAGTTCTGTCTAATCAAAAGTGTGTTTCATGTTATCGGACAAACTATAAATCTCATACCTTTCATATGTAAATCCGCGTCAAAAATAATGTAATGTTAATAGCTCAGAAACAATAAATAAACGTTCAACTATCGAGTCATCGTGTTTTCTTTGTGTTATTCGGAGTTTCGAGTTTGAAGTGTACCGGCCGCAGGAATCGAGTGCTGAAGCCAGGGTTCACCAGCCTAATTTTGTTCCGGTCTACAAGTGCCTTCTTCTATGAACTACGTGGGTGTTTTTTTATATAGATCATGCATTCCTGTCAATGCCATAGTAATTAACTCCTACAGTCCCACTAACGCCTAAGGTTGTCTCAATCTGACGATAGGTCACATGACGATCTTCCAATATCAGTTCGCGCACAGCATCAATGGTTTTCGGAACAACTGATTTTGGACGACCTTCACGAAATTCATCTTGGAGTGAACTACGACCACGATTGAATACACCATACCATCGATAAACACTGTTATTAAGTCCATCCATGCACTGTTGCTGAGTTAATCCACGCCGAAAGTTGTAAAAAATAATCGCACGAAAATGTTGACGATTTAATTCCATTTTTGGGCCGAGATGAATCTTTTAAGTTACTGTAAACAACACAAATAGCGCTCGTATGTCAAAACGTTCTGAGTGCGTATAACCTGTAAAATGTCCAACTTTACGACAGAGCTGTCAATTGCCAGATTGCAACACTAGGGTTCCCAAATCCCGAAACATAAGAGGCAACGCTCGTATATGTTATACCTTAGATTCTATTTACCATCGCCTAATCGTAGCGTTTGATCTACGGCATAATTGCTGCCCTCGGATTTCGAAGACATCTTCGATTGCATGCATTAAAAGTTTTTGCTTCTCCTCCAGGAGATCTGCACCGCTGCTTCGAACTGAGTTTGCGAGGGCGTTGTTGTCCAGCTAACGCAAGAGCTGTGTGGGTCTGGTTTGATACTGCTTCACACCTTCCTTACTGTCCTGCTTTACCGGCATCAGAGTATTTTGTACCGCAGAAAGGAGTGAGAATCTTAAATTCTTCCTAAGAGAATTGAGGATCAATTTTCCGATATATAATATATTAGTTAGTACCGATAAACTACACCAAACATTAGTTGGTACGAAACAAAGCAGAAGATGGAACTTTTGTATAGTTTTACAAAAGCAAATTGTGCGATTTGTTATGCTGTCATTAGAAAATAAGTTGGCCCACAACCAAACAAACATCAACCTTCTCTCATTTTGCACAGGATTATTTTCACGCAGCAGTTTCAAGAGAAGCCCAAATCGAGTCGACTGTGGCCAAAGCATGACAACCCCATTACGTGTTTTCAACCCCAATGTTTTTCAAGTGACTGACTAGCCAACCTATCTGTTCTTATGTCTTAACGCATAATGCTATTGGTTTACTTAATGATTAAGATAAAGTTACGAATAACAATAGTAGGTTGAACCAACAAAAATCACATTCTTTTAATAGTACTCCTAGTTATATAAGCGGGTTAACCTACATATAATTGCAAACTAAAATACATCTTTACAGTTGAATTAAGGGAATGTTACATTTTGAAAAATGTTTAAAATATATATTCTTTGCCAAGTACTTTAATACAATATACGCCTATACCGATAGATGATGTCGTAGAAAGGTTTCGAAACGAGGACATAACTTATTCTCCAAGTAATGAGGTTAATCCCTTCCTCAGAAACGAAACTAGCTTAAAAAAAGGAAACACAAAACCGATTTATTCTTACTCTCCTTCAGAAAAGATATTCATAAATCTAGATACAAGCCACACACACCGCCGCAACGACTTTTCTAAAAATTTGTTCTTCCAATATCCTCATTATTTTCCAAACCATTTGCCAAGGAGATTAGTTTGACCTTTAATCCTGTACGTGACTCGCACCTTTCTCGACCAATATGTACGAGTTGGCCTAAGGTACAACCTCATTGAATATGTTCGGAGCATGTTGGCCGAAAGTTCACCGAGATACAAAACGGTCATTAGAAAAACTGTCTGTCGTTTCATTCTCAGTGTGACATCTTTGTATAAATTTAGAGAGCCTTCCTTAAGATAATAAAATTCCATCAGGAAGTTATTTCACGTTTTAAGATTAATGAAGCAAATAATTGAGTTTTCTTATTTAGTCTCCCTACTTAGGGAATGTTGTCTAATATGTAATTAAAAATTGTACACCGCTAAACGTGTAGACAATTTACAGCACGTCAATATTGTCAGAAATGGGAGCAAGACTTGAAATAGTTTTACCAGCAGCAACAACTGCGCATAAGTTGTTAAAAAGTTTGCTTTCGGCTCTACATGCGCAGATGTGGGTGCACGTTCCAGAAATTCCATATAATCGACACAAGTTAGATTTAGTTCTTTTCAGATACTCATTCTAATTTAATTTCATTGCAAATGTTCATGTAATTTGCGAACACGAACAAAGCAATCTCTGTCCTCAATTTACTTTGAAGTACAAGTGAGTTGTTTCCTCAGGCAAGCTTATTGTGAGTCAATTTAGTTGCAGGACAATTAAAGTTCATGTAAACGTGGAATGGGGAAATATTTTAATGTGGGGTAGCATTGCATTCATCATGATGTAATTAACTGGCTCTCGAAGCATTTGGACCTTACGTAAAAATGTACTCTACTCAAAACTTTGGGACACTACATTTAAACATATAGTACTTGACAGAAAGGCTTTATATTTGAAAATGTGTGCCTTTCAGCTATCTGCAAAAGCGTTATCTGTAAAGGAAATTAGAAAGTTAGCGGCAATTTGCATCCTCATCGTTTTACATTCAAATACATTTGTCAAGTTATCAAGCTTATCAGTACGTTAACTTTTTTTTTCCACTAGCGCGCGCACAAAATGGGTTTTTGGAGTACCCTTAAATGTCAGAGCACAGTGCTAGCGGAAGGAAAGGAAGTGGATAGGGAAAAGAGGCATCGAAAAATAGAACCCATATTGTAAGAGATTCCTTCAAAATAATAATACATTTTTGAAGTATTTGTCCGCACACTATCGGTATTTCATTTGTTCTTAACAGAATACCTAGTACGGGGACAATACTACAATTACGGTTACCGCCGTGCTTTCTCAATACTGAGAGAATATTGACGACCGTAATTTGAAATCCATTGTTTCAAACTACGTTATTAAGTTGATTGTCATTAAACAAACAAACATAATAAATCCTATTTTGGGGTGCATATTAAAATTCGATAGGCCAATTTAGTGGACGCCAAGCCAGTCACTGAAGTCTCTTGTGCTATTTTTGATTGGGATTTATTAAGAAAAAATACATCACATTGATTTTGTAAGGAAGACGTTTATCGAATAGAGTCCAATTAACTAATTTTCAGGAATCGATCAAAATATGGTTTACCTAATTCTTGAAAGAGATGATCATTGGCACTTCATGAGCTTGGATAATGAACATTTGATTTATTGATATGTGAAAACACTACAAAAAACTACCCTGTTATGTGATGAATTATTGGTACAATAGATTCTTCTACAGCAATACCATCTGGTGCCGCTAATGTGCCATTAATTGTCTTTGAATATCCGTTGTGCCTGGTAAAGCGCACCGGTTTATTGTTGAAGCCTTCCCTTCCTTCGTTAGCTGAGTATATAGAAATATATGACAATGGCATTTCCATCGATACGAGATACCTTTTGAATCGGTGATCATATTATTTCAATTTACCTTTGTGGGGTTCTTTAACCCACTTCCAAAGAACCTCCCATTACCATAATTTACCTGGACTCAACTTACCTGCAAATGAGCATCGTAAGCTACTCTGAATCACCTTTCACCTGAAAACATAAACCCACGGCAAGATTAACATCTTGCCGTGGCATCAAATTTTCATCCCGGGGCATGCTTGCATACAAACTATCATGTCCTAAAAACGAATCCGGTTTTCCCATCGCGTAACCAACATCAACATCCGAACATGTCAATACGTATGGCTGAGGAGCATTTTCCCCATAATCGGCATGACAGGCTTACCCTTGCCTTATCGGCAGACCCATCGGATGACCATCCTATCGACAATAGACAGCATAACCATCGCTGGCTACCCACAAGCGATCGAGTGTTATTTAAAGTAAACACACACTCGATCCATCGTCCTATGATACAGAGAAACCTATTGACTACAATCCCTTGCCTTTAGCCTTCACATACAAACATTTAATTGTACATTTAATTGATCACAGTATCGGTCCTGCCTAATGATTCGTTGTCTAAACAACGACCAGCCACTATTCTCACGCTGGCTATTCTTAACGAAATGCTTCTGTTTACTCTACGTAAACAGAAGAAATTATTTTCGCCTGCATGCCAGCATTCCTGTCCATCATCCAATGCCTAAAATAAACATGCACCCAAATCTAGTAGCCTTTGCCGTCGCAGCAAAGTTCTGTTGACTTATCGCCAACCCAAATCGATCCCCTATCGTACGATGGGAATACACCCAGCCGTACACCGATCATCATATTTGACCAGCTGCATGTTTGCTTTTCCTTTGCTGCGCCCAGCGAGTGTTTCGGTGTCTTTCTTGCAAAGGAAGGATTGGTTTTTCCCCTGCGATGACATGCGTGGAAACTCATCGCAATCACCAGAGGCTGGGTCAACGTCGCCAAGCTCAAGGAGTCAGATTTCTTCTTTCGGAGCAGGTACAAGTGCCACAAGGTCAGTCACGTGTCACTCGAACGGTGAGAGTTCGGTCGTTTGCTAAAACCATTTTATTAAATACATCCAGTGAAAGTAATTTGGATTTTGAAACGATATTCGTCAATAGGAATTCGTAGAACAATAATATTCAGTTTCGTAAAGACGTATAGCAATAGTGATTTGTATTTTAAAGCGATATTTGACAATTTGAATCCTGTGAGGAATTACGATTACAACTAATAAAGAACCATTGTAAGAGGATACGCAAGTGTTTTTTTTTATTTTCATCGCTCGTCAGTGTACATCGGTGGATTGAATTTCCTATGTTCTGCTGAGGATCAATTAGTGCTTTCAATAGAGTCGTGGTGGTATTTGTCTGAATCCGTGTCGTACGCCGACACACTAGCAACAAACCCCAGAACCTTGCAGTTCAAAAATGTGTCTTCCACGTCTGCCCGATTTCGCTGAGGTTTCTACATCTCTCTGATCTCCACGACCTATGCCTAAAATGTGGTGGCATTGTTTTTATGAGATGTTCACTTTCCATCCAAGTTTGGCACCTTCGACTGCTGCTTCAGAAATATTCCATTGTTGCATTATGACGCGAATTATTCGACGAAAATAGACACAAATCAGTCGTCATCGAGATAGAACGTGCGATCTTGCCTCTCGAGTGTGCATGTGTATAAATAGTGTCGGGTATTTCAACATATTATTAAATCCGAGATTTTAGTATTGATAAACTCGAATACGCGAAAAATGCACACCTCGTAGCAGCACGTCAAGAGGAGTTTTGTGTTCTCTTCTTAAACCGATCTATTAGATAGTTTCGCGAAACAAAAGTTTAACCATCTGTTGTAATTTATCGTGAGTGACATAATAAAGTGCTGCTGCTTCACAGTGATAAAAATAGTCAAACAAAATTAATAGAACGAAAATAATGAAAATAATCGAAAGTAAATAAAAAAAAACAAACAAAACGAAGAATAAATCGAACACTCAACACAGTGCATTAAATGAAATTAAAAAAAAAGTGCTTAAACAATCTCTTCAGTGAGGTGCGAAGAACAAATTAACAAACAATTAAAATATATCACCTCGATCTCAAGCGTGAAAATAATAACTAACAATATATTGCTCGTTAAGCACCTGGTTTTTAAATTACCATTTAGGGGGAGTGTAAGGTGATTGACTCTTAGTCGCCGATAGGCGAGTTCGAGTGGGGTTACGGAGAGACCGAGTTGCGTCGAGGTTCGTATAGCAGGTCGCCTTTGCTTTTTTAAAATGAAAACAAACCAGAGAGTACCAGCAAGAACACGGAAGAAGAAAATCACGTATCAACAAACAAGAGAAAAAGTTCCACGAAAAACTCTATTGTGACGTGAGGTAAAACCGCAAAATTAATAATGGAGAAAAAAGAACAGCAAATGGAGGAGGACAGTGAGCTTCTCCCCCTCCCTAGTTCAACATGTGTGGGGCAAATAACTCATTCGCTTCTCTTGCATCCTCAGAGTCTGAGGATGAAGAAGAGGAGATAAGTGAATTGGAGGCGAAACTTGCGGTGGCCAAAGGCCGACTAGAAGAGCGGCGCTCGAACAGGAAAAAACCACCCAACAACACCAAAAGCCGAAGCTAAAAGTCGGCCAACAATGACAGTATCAACAGCAACATTAACATCAACATCAATCAGCATCAACCGCAACATCAACAGCAACTACCAACACAAAATCGCCCACAGAGACAGAAAGCAGCACAACAGCAGCAACTCAACAACAACACTCGCGTGGGAAGGGAGTTCCACAGCTTCCCCGCTGTGTTACGGAACGAGTTCTGATACAGGGATGTTCGCGCCGTCGGGAGATGAACCACAAACGAGTGCGATCCGTCGGATTGTCTTGTGGAGCGCATATAAACCGAATTGCGTGGAACAATGCCAAGAATCTCCGAAGAACAGCACCCGTGATAATATCTCTAAAACAGACAGAGGTCGGCTACGCGCCTTCGATGTGATAGCGACTGTAGTCCCGACGTCAGCGCCGAGTCCCCGATCAGGCGGAACGCTCGTTTTTGTACGCTCTCAAGTGGGTCGAGGGTATGTTTAGGAGCCGAGCTCGAGACATTCTTTCGATGCTTACAATTGCACTTGGACAAATATTATATTCGTGATCGAAGATCCTTTGGGAAAGGTGAACGCTGTGGGAGATGTCCTTCAGGAAATGTACAGGTGAATGAATTTATTCACCGAAATCACGACCTGGAGGACAGAGTTCTACTGAATCAACTGCACCTCTGAATCCCGCTTTTACGGAATTCGGTGATGATAATCTGTCAATTGACATAAATGCCAATGGTGGGGCTAATAACCTTTTAATTTCGAGGGAAGGTATCCAGAGTATCTTCGACTCATTAAGAAGCAAAAAGTCAGTGGGAATAGATGGAGTACCTAACATCGTACTCAAGAACCTGTCCCCAATGGCAATAGATATATACACGGTCTTGTTTAACAACGCGTTGAAGAATGCATATTTTTCCGCGCGTTGGAAAACGGCAATCAAACCCAATACACATGCGTTCGATAAGTTTACTTCCAAGCGTCAGTAGTAAAGTATTTAAAAAGACTATTAACAAAGCTCTGCTAAAATGGGTAGACGACAACGAAATTATTCCGAATAACCAGTTTGGCTTTATGACGGGTCATGAAACCACTCATGCCGCAGCTAAACTGGTCTCGGACATACAATGGAATAAATGTAGAAACCAATGCACAGGTGCCTGTCTGATCGACGTGGAAAAATCCGTTGATACCGTCTGGATCGGGCTATATCACAAACAAGTCAGACATGGCATATATAAGCCTTTACTATATGTACTTTACGATATGTTAAAGGACAGGAGGTTCGTGGTCAGAAGTGGTAATGTGACCTCTAATTATACGTATTATATCAAGAATGGCTTGCAACAGGCAGCGGTATTTTCTCCGATTCTTTTTAAGATTTACATGATGCACTTCCGCAGGCTATTGCGTACGCAGACTATCTCATAATTTACAGAATAGCTCCGAAAGTTGAGATCATAAATAGTTTACTGCGGCGAGCAGCGCTATTGCGACTGCTGGAAACTTAAGATTAACTTCCAGAAATGTGAAGCCATCCTATTAAGAACCCCATTATATAAAGCCACGAACGACACAAGTAAAAACTAGCGAAAGTTAGTTATAGTGGGACCATATGGAACTTGGCATCTGGCTAGATCAATAACTGTATTTCAACAGACATGTAGAGGCTGTGTGGCAGTTCCGCCAAACCCCACTGTCTCCTTACCGTAAAACCCCCATAACATTCAGCAAAAATTCTGACTTAGCTAATGCAACACCATTAGCACCTGAAAATGCTTCACGCATCATATAGATCAAATCTATGATCTTAAAAAGTCCCTGTAAAGAAAACTTACCTTTTCATGCATCTCTTCGCATACAATTTTCCGTAAGATTTCTTGCTTTACTTATCTGGAATTTCAAACCTATTCGGCACCTTCGGTACCAGACAAATTCCCGTAAACAAAATGATTCGGTTTGCATACAATGTAACCGTCATGACAGGGATCATAAATATTGCGCCGTCTATTTTCCCTGCCGCGCCATGTGTACAACAATGTTCCCTACATTCACATTGGCTGGCGACTTACACCCCAGGGACCAAAGCAAATACGCAGTCCGCGTCTCTTGCATCAATTAAATCCTACAGTATATACAAACGCAAATAGGAACTCAATACCTACCTTTACTAGCGATACCATTAACCCCTTTCCCATTGTGTAAATAGAAAAACCATTAGCACTTCTTCCTAATGGCGATACATTTACTTACGCATCCGCACCACAGCATAGACACGGATCGTTAATCCACTTTTGCCAATTTCTTCGCTGTATCGTCATCTATTTATTTAGACGCGTTCACTCCATAGCCAGCGATCTTTTCGATCTCTTTGTCTTTACCGCCTGTCTGCTTCGTTTACCCATTGCCCTCGAGCACGTGTAAACCACACAGATCTGAACGATCGCCACATACCACCAAGAGAGACTTTACGTTTCTCTGGTGGTAGGTAAAAACGCTATCCTTATTGGAGAGGATATCGGTGAGTCGAATATCATCCGTTGACCACGCTGGTCACACGCGTCACTCCCGCTCTCTGCCGTCGCTGCGGAGACGCGCATATATATTTCGTGTTCGAAATAGTTCTTATATTTCAAACAGTGCCGCCGTAAAATGTTAGTAATCCGTGGATTCCAACTAGTTATCACCATAATAGTTTTTTTTTCCTTTTAAAATGAAAAAATAAAACTAAACAAAGAAATAGCGTGTTTCAATTAATTTCTTCTGAGTGTGGCGTTTTTCTCTTGGCGAACATTTTGCTGCGCTGTTCAGTGTGTTCCTATTTTTACGTGCCCTGTGTTGGTGTCTGGTGTTTCCTATGCTTCGCCGGAATCATGTAGTGCGCGTAGGAAGTTATGAAGGGGGAGGAAGTGAATCTTGTGCCCGTGTCTGGTACATACTTCCCCTCCACCGCTGCTTTGGCCAAAGCGAGGAAAACCTTTGCTATGACAAGGAGGCTATTTCACGGTAGCCAACTTCACAGCAGGGTAAAAGTTGTATACTACATGACGCTAATCAGGTCAGTGCTCATATAAGGTTGTCCAGTATGGTTTAACATAGGTCCAAAATTGAGGGAAAAAATTCGGGTGTTCGAAAGGAAGTGTCTCAGAACTTGTCTCAGATTATATCGGACACCGGAATCGGACTACAAAAAGTATTATTGAAATGAGACTTTATATAATGAAGCATACATAAATAGGGCGGCTAAATTTATGATTAAATTGACCTAATTTTCGGGGCTCATTATCAAAACACTCTGTACTGCGAGAACGTGCGTCGCAACGGTTTTGTTCCGCCAGAGGCGTTCTTTGATTTGGACATAAATGGGCTTGTGGCGTCTCTAACAGATACACACAATTCACAAGCAAAATAGTGAAGATAACCGAATGAAAATCGAATAAGAAAATACATCAGAGCCGTATACCATAGCGATAACATAACAATTCACATCAGTGGAGTATAGTCGTGTTTAAAAATCGAATTCTAAACACGGCCAGTAGCCTGATGGGTAACGCTTAGGTTCAATTTTTGGAGATTCTAACTATCATAGCGTCAGTTCAAATCACACGCTCTTCTTCACTATTATTCCAATCGCTATAATTGGTGACTACGACGTGATCTGTACACACAGCATACACTTTCCCATAGTAAACAGAACTTCACACACGATCACGGCTTCCGCATAGAGAACAGGCTCCGACGTTCTCTCGTTCGCTCCGTCATTCGCATACGAATCTGATCGTAACGAAGTTACTGAGGAGGGAGTAGGGTGGCGTCTATAACAGATACACACACAATTCACAAGCAAAATAGTGAAGAACACCGAACGAAAATGGAATAAGAAAATACATCAGAGCCGTATACCATAGCGATAACATAACAATTCACATCAGTGGAGTATAGTCGTGTTTAAAAATCGAATTCTAAACACGGCCAGTAGCCTGATGGGTAACGCTTAGGTTCAATTTTTGGTGATTCTAACTGTCATAGCGTCAGTTCGAATCACACGTTCTGCTTTACTATTATTCCAAATGCTATATGCTTATACAGGAACCATCCGGAATTGCGCGGATCTATCATTATAAGTAGATCATCCGTAGATGATCGATTGTGCTACGACCGGAAAATCACGCACACCGAAGAAGAGCTCTTGCGCTTCAGTAGGGCTATCTCCGACAGAGACCGGGTTGATAGTATTGGACAGCGTCAACAGTTCTGGTGGTTGAATGGCACATAAAAACTTGGATATCCATGTCGGCAGAATAAGAGTATAATCAGCCAGCTAACACAGACTTAGCTTTTCTAGAATTCGGGTAGTATAAGATTTAAAAACAATAGAAATAAGTTAAATTTTAAGAAAAAACAAAAAAAAATCAACACAAAGTTATCCAAATTTTTCTTTGTCATACAAATAGTCATAAATACAGCCACAAAGAAGGTTCTGTCGTCGAAAGGCAAATTATACAATAGTCATATTGTAGGTCGGAAGAAGTATTGTGCCAGACACGGACACACGGTTCACTTCTTCCCCATCACATCCACTAAAAGTTCCACAAATGTTCCGCCAAGCACTAGAGGAAAACTGTTCACCCGGAAGAAACGAAAATATGACCACTAGGACAAGCACCACAGAAAAGAAACACACTGCTGGCACCGAAGCGAAAGTTAAAGAAACGCCCGTTTCACTGTTCGAATGTTCTTCATTTTATTTGTATTGAAAGTTATTTTGGACACAAGAAAAATTTCTTTAATTAAATATATTGATTATCTGCTTAGTCTGACACAACACTACGACAACGTCTCCGGGTATTTACGCATGTACTTGTTTACGCGTCTCCGTTGCCGGCGGAGAGCGGGAGTGAAGCGTGACCATTCTGGTCCGCGGATGTAAAAGGACTCAGCGATCATCATCTCATGCGGAGATGATTTCGCTAAAAAGGAAAATTTAAGGAAAAAGGCGACCATATGGTTCGCTCCGCAATGAGGGTCATGTTTATGGAACGTCGCTATGACGGACGTTGGTAAAAAGGTGTTAATGGGATACGATACTTTTTACAATGGAAATTGTATATCGTATCTTGGGTTAATTGCCGAAACGTATCCCTTGCTTGCATTTAGGTATGCCAAGCAATTCGTGGTGGCGACGTAGGAAATGCATCATTGTTTGTTAAGTGAATCGCTAGTGTTGCAGCTGTAAAAACAAGCTGAGCGACATAGTATTTTAACTCAGACAAGGGGTGCCGAATGTTTGGTATTTATGGTGCATATGCACATTAAGGAACAATTTTAGGAATTTCAGATAATGGTTGAAAGCATTACATGTCCTTGGAAAAGGAAATGTTTTCTGGGGCAAATGCAAATGCATTGGCAGGAAACAATGGGAGTTATGGAATTCCTAAAAAGGTCAGGAAGAATTCTTACAGAAAATTGTATGCGAAGAGATGCATGAAGGTAAGTTTTCTTAACAGGGAATTTAAAATCATGGGTTTGATCTCTTAAATGCGTGCAGCGTTTTGTGTGCCGAATGCGATTGCATTGGCGAAATTATATGGGAAGATGGGTGTTATGGGGGTTTTTTAGGAAAGCGTGCCGTGGGGTTTGACGGAACCGCCACAATATAATTCCTTAGCTTAGAGCGTCTGCGTAGGACCAGTAAGTTATAATATAAGATAATTAAGCTAGAATTTAAGAAAACAAAATTTTTTGCAAGAAAATAAAAAAATAAAAAAAAAATTTGACGAAAAAAATTAAAAAACTTTATTATTATGTGGTGGCTCTATGAGCCCACAACAAGTAATTATTAGCAAGCACCGGCCACCTGACCGGCAGTCGCGATGTATGAACACACTCTTAATGTGATGTCAATAACATCACGTCATTAAATAATAACTCATTTCCGGTCACACTTGCTTGTAAACGTAATGAATAGAAAATTTAAAATAAAACAAATATAAATTAAAATTTGAAAAATTAAAAGAGCACATTTAAAAATGTATAATTAATTAATTCGTATTTAATTAATTTATCCCACTTTGAAAATTTGTGATTTCGTTTCGGTTTCGCAATCAATCGATTTTCCGGTTAATAAAAAAATTAGATTGAAAAAATAAATAATGGCAGAAGTCGGTGTCACAGAACAAACCATAACGGATCCGTCGGAACTAATGTCTTCAAATAGCGTTCTTGGATCATATGTTACTGGCCTACCTACTGGACTTTGGATCCAAGAAATAATTTCTGTGCAAAATATGACTGGCTATCTATCCATAATAAAAAAACTTGACTGTATCGCTTGCCGAAAAGTTGGCAACCTCGGAGTCGAGGTAAAGATGGGTATGGGGTATTCAAGGAATGGGCCAACATTTAAATAACTTACTTCGGTCCTAATCGAAAACGACAGCTTATGTCTTATGTCTCTACGAAAAACATTATTCGATCACAAGGAAACTGCGGCACACAAAGCTGCGCCTAAGATATTAGCAGAAGCCGATGCGGCACCTATTGAGAAAGTGTTGTTGAAGGCATTATCTCCGGAAAAAATCGCGACTGCAAAGATTTTTCGTACAACATATAAAGTGGCCAAAGAAAACCAATCGTTTCATAATTTTGAATCCGGAATGGATTTGCAAGAACTGAACGAAATTCAGATGGGCCGTATTCTTCATTCAACCCATGCATGCATTAACGTAGTGAATCACATTAGTTGTGAAATGATAAAAAAATTGGCTAAAGAAATTGTAAGATCGGACAATAAAACGTCATTGATTATCGATGAGTCAACTACGCTCGGTCAAAAATCTGTCTTAATTGTGTACATTCGTGTTTGTCTTGCGGACAGTGGAATGAGCTCACCAGTGGATTTATTCTTGGATTTGGTAGACCTCGAAAGTATTACCGCAAAGGGAGTTTTTGATTCTTTACTAAACTGCCTTCATTCCTATGGGATAACAGAAGAATTGCAGATGTGGAGTCAAGAAATTGCTGAAAGAAAAGTTTCCACCTGTTCTGGTTTGGCATTGCACAAATCACCGACTGGAACTGTCCGTTGGTGACTCCGTAAAACATGTTTCGGGGATCAACCGATTTAAAGCATTCATTGATAAGCTGTATGTCCTTTATCATGCTTCGCCAAAAAATTCCAGAGAATTGCGAATATGTGGCAATTTGTTAGAGTCTGAGTTGTTAAAATCGGAAAAATGTTTAGCAGGAGATGGGTGGCATCAAGTTTTCGTTCAGTTTTAGCAGTTTGGGAAGATTACGAAGTTTTGCTGCAACATTTTGAAGAGCTCTTGTCTTGGCGAGAAAGGAATAAGAAATTAACCGACGTACATAACAAGTAAGCATTAAACAAGTTTAAACCAAACTTAAATACAATTATACTAAAATTAAATAATGTGACGCATATGACAATCAGTACTACAGACAACCTCGTGAATTTTAACGCAAGCGGAAAAAAGTGAATTTCATGTGCTGATTAAGCATAATCAAGCAAAATCTTTAAATTGGATTACGACCTACTACCTCATCCAGCAGATTCCCAGATTTAGCCCACTGTGTCCAAACCTGAAGAAATGGCTGGGCGGCAAGATGAGGTCATCACAGAGCCCAACGCCTATTTGGAGGGGCTTGAGGAAACCTCTTATTTGGAAGGAATAAAAAAAAACGCTGGACTAAATGTATCGAGATAAAAGGAGACTGTGTTGAAATAAAATGCTTATTTGCCGAAAAAAAAGTCTTTTATGGAAAAAGTCAGGAAATTATCACCCTGCCCTCGTAAATAACTAAAGTTTGGTGTTACCTGGGATCAGCATATATACTACTACTCTACACATAGGACTGGAACAAAGACAACATTCAACACCAGACATAACTCTAAATGTTTTGTTATATTTAGTGTACAGGATTAATGTACTTAGTAAGATCCGTCGTGAATTTAAATACCTTCAGGATACAGAAAAATAATTAATAGCGATCAGTTCACCCGGAGCTTTCGACTGCGTTTGACGTGTTCATCTCGGTCGTGAGTTCTCATTACAACCATTCCCAAACGCGATAGATCGCCTGATACCGGGGACAATAGCTTGTCCTCGGATAAAAAACTTGGTTCCACTATGCATCCAACAAGTGGGCTTGGTAAAAACCCCTACCGTAATAAATTCACTCCCCTACAATGCCATCCAGATACAGATAATTCTGAAATGGACGAAACTGATTCGCCAATAATCAGAAAAGTGTATGTGCCACCAATCAAAGTGCTGCAAAAATCACCAGAATATGTGCA
Organism: Microdon myrmicae; assembly: GCA_963931805.1. Taxonomy (NCBI): domain Eukaryota; kingdom Metazoa; phylum Arthropoda; class Insecta; order Diptera; family Syrphidae; genus Microdon; species Microdon myrmicae. The sequence goes on from OZ007498.1 coordinate 182,001,960, forward strand.
TAGCCTCATGAAAAAGCTTAAAATATCCAGTTATTCAATAAAAAAATTAACAATTGGTATAAAAATAATGTTCGGAACTATTGAATCATTTAATATTGTGTTAGAAAAACTAAAAGAGGATAACTGTCAATATTTTTCTCATGATATTAAAAGTGCTAAAACTTTCAAAGTTATTTTGTATGGACTGGATGATATAAAAACTAATGAACTCAAAGCTGAACTCATTTCGCTTGGCTTAAAATGTTGTGATGTTAAAAAAATTGAAAAAAAACATGATAAATTTACTGACTTTTTTTTATCTCATTCACTTTGAAAATGGAACAATTAAATTAAGTGAACTTAAAAAAAATTATCGCTCAATTTTTCACACCCAAGTGAGCTGGAACTTCCAAAGGAAAATCAAAGGTAAGGTGACACAATGCTTTAATTGTCAAATGTTTGGACATGGTGAGAGAAATTGTCACATAAAAACATATTGTGCTACTTGCGCTGGTTCACACAAAACAAGCGAATGTAATAACGCTTCGGTAAATAAATGTGCCAACTGCAACGGCAATCATAAATCTACTGACGTCACATGCACCAGTAGATCTAAATACTTAGAAATAAAAGAAAGATCATCTGGAAGATCCAAGATCCATCCAAGAACTCATTTCGCTGCATCAACTCAAATTTCAAATCATCAAGCTTGCCAAAAACCGATTTCGTTTGCCTCTATGAGTGATTTTCCTACGCTTCCACAGCCACAGCGACGACTGGGACTAACCAATGCTCCGAGCAAAAGCTTTCCAAATTCAAGCCCGCAAATTCAAAGTTTACCACCAACAATTAATGCATGGGAAAATGACTCACGCGGCGCTTCTTCATCAAACAATAACAATAATTTACCCAACAACAATTCAGCACTCTTCACAATCGAGGAACTAAATTCCTTGTGCATGGAAATGATCTCAAATTTATCAGTTTGTAAAACGAAAATAGAACAATTTAATGTGATCGCGCATTTAGCCACTAAGTTTTTATACACTAATAATGTTAAGTAAAATGGCAGATACACATATAAAAATAATTACTTGGAATGCTAAAGGCATACGTAATAAATTTCATGACTTTTTAAACTTTTTAAATAGCTATAAAGTTGATGTTGCTCTAGTAACAGAAACTTGGCTTAATTTTGATATAAGACTCCCATCATCTGACTTTAACTGCTATCGCATTGATAGAGTAGACCAAAGGGGTGGGGGAGTGGCGATTCTTATCAGGAAGTCAATTCAACATTCGCTTTTACCTGTAATTCCAACTAGGCTTGTGGAGAATGTAGGTGTAATGATTAAGTTAAGAAACCATAAGACAGTAAAAATCTATTCTGTTTATTTCCCTGGTGGATCTTCGTCGGATATTAAAAGAAAATGGCTCAAGCAGGATTTAAAAAAGTTATTCACAATGAATGGTGAATTTCTATTAGGTGGTGATTTTAACTGCCGGCATAGAGATTGGGGGTGTGTAAGAGCAAATGCTTGGGGCAATATATTGGCTGCCCTTCCATTGGCACTACCAATTAATATTTTTTATCCACCTTGTCCAACTTATTTTCCCGCAGGTTCTCGTGGCATCCCCTCTGTCCTTGACTTGTTTGTGTCAAATGTCCCTGGTCTTATAACAGAACCCGTTTCGTTGAGTGCTCTCAGTTCAGATCATAATCCTGTTTTTTGTAACCTTTCTTGGTTGGGTGAAAGAAAGATTCAATATTTCCTGGACATGAAGAATGCTAATTGGAATTCATTCAAATCAAAGATTAAAATGAGCCTTCAAAATAGTACTACAAATCTTGAAAGAGTGTCTTGTAAAGATGATGTTGACCTTATTGTACAAAACTTTACACAAGCTATAATCTCTTCGGTTGATGAAAGTATTCCCAAAAGAGTAAAAAAAGATATTTTTAAAAAACTTCCAATCCATATCTTAGAGCTTATTAAAGTGAGATACATTCATCGAAGAAACTGGCAGAATTACCGTCAGCCCTTTTCTCGATCAATGGTTTCCCATTTTAATGAGCGCATTACTGACCAGACAGTCGCTCGTCGTTCGTCCAGCAACAAACATCGTAAGACGGTGAGCAGTTTTAAAACAAAGAATATCGAGTGCGTGTGTGCGTGAATTCGTGAATAAACTGTGTTTTTCGCAGTTCGACCGGCGTTGCACGGCGAAAAAAGAAAAAAAAAAACCCGTGTGTGTGTGTTTCGAAACCCAAATGGGCAAGACGAAGAGCGACGAATTAAAAATGGCACACTCATGTGTAGTCGCTAATTCAAAAACAATCAAAAAAATTACGAAAAGGAAAAACGAAGTGTCAATTATAGATGACAGCCCAGTGGCAAATAAAGTCCGCTCAAACCTGTCAATGGAAACACAAAAATCAAATGTGACGAAAAAAACCGTCACAGAAGAAAATATACCTGCCAAGGATACTTGTTACTCAGGAGCAGGGAACAAATTTAAGGAATTGGAGATACTAGAGTCAAACATTCCCGAAGGAGACGATGACCTAAACAGCTTAATTGCTGATCTCATCAAAAAACGAGAAGAACTCTCCAAACAAGTACGAGCAGCCCTGGAAGAGCGAAACAAAAGACGGAATGAAACCGAAGCAAAAAGACAGCAAAAAACAAATCACCAGCGGCAGCATCAACATTCGCTACAAATAAGCGAAACAATGGACGCTCAACACCAGCATCACAAACAACTGCAGCAGACAAAGACAGCCAAGGACGAGCAACAACAGCAACCAAAAAAGGAAAAAATACCTCCAATTGTCATCAGTTACATAGAAGCGAAAGATCTAATGAAGTTGGGTGAGTTGACTTGTAAAGATTTTAAAACAAAAAGAATTAGTGCTGAAAAAACTAAAATTTTGTGCGAAGATCTAGAAGGTTACAATAAAGTAAAGTCTGCTTTGGGAAGGGCAAAAACCGAGTACTACACCTACACCCCAAAATCAGAAAAATCAATTTCCATACTCTTAAAAGGAGTTGATCCTTCGTTCTCCCCAGAGGAGATACTCGAGGAATTAAAAACGGTTGAAACAGCTAGTTTAAAATTTACAGGTGTGAAACCGTTTTCAACTGCGAATTCTAGAAAGTGCAACCGCAAATTGCCTTTCTACATTGTATCTCTAAGTCCTAATAGTAAAGTTGATGCGCTTAGACATATAAAATGTCTAAGCCACCAAATTATAAGTTGGGAAAAAATTAGAAAATCTGAGCGCGTACTGCAATGTATGCGCTGTCAAAGACTTGGACACGTTGCATCAAACTGCAATATGAAATTCAGATGCGTAAAATGCCTCGCCGACCATAACATGGGTGAATGTCCGCTGGGAAAGGAACAGCTTCCGGATAGGGAAACACTGTCATGTGTGCTATGTAAAAATACAGGACATACGGCAAATTTTAGAGGCTGTCCCAAATTTCAACATATGAAGTTAAAGTGGGAATCAAAACAAAAGCAAGTGGCAGAAGAGAAAAAAATTAAAACTCGTTCTTATAATAATTTCGTTGCCCCGCATGTATCATATGCACAAATCACGGGCAATTCTATGCAACGAGTCCCCGTGGAATCCTCACATACCAATGGGCAAATACCGGCAGTAGATGCGCAACCTGAGATATTAAATATGATATCGGCCATGCAAACACAATTTGCTAATTTTCAAAAAATACTGACGGAACAAATGGCCCGAATAGATATGCTCTGTTCGGCTGTGTTTTCAAATAACTCCTTCTATCCAAATCTTCAACCCTCTAACTGAACTAAAACTAAAAATTATTTCGGTGAACGTAAATTCACTAATACACATAGACAGAAGAGATAATCTAGGCAACATGCTTGAAGTCGAATCCCCTGATGTACTTTTGGCTAGTGAAACTAAGCTAAACCAAAGGCACAAAATTGTCTATAAAAACTATAAGATAATCAGACGTGACAGGCCACATTCTACTCAAGGGGGTGGGGTTGCAGTTTTAATTAAAAAAGGTCTTTATCATAAGGTAATTTATAGTACAGAAGTACACAAATTTCAGGTGCTGGAAGCCTGCATAATAGATATTCCGTTGAGAAGTCAAAAGCACCTGTATGTGGTCTCCATTTATGCCCCTCAAGCTACCCAGTGTAAGCAATTTATCAATGAAATTGATATGCTATTTCGACACCTGAAATTAGACTCGGAAAACAACTATTTCCTAATAGCGGGTGATTTCAACGCCAAGCATAGTGCTTGGGGTAACTTAACCACGAACACAAGAGGGAATGCTTTATATGATTGGTGGCAAATGAATGCTATCGAGCGCAGATTAGAACTGTATGCCACAAGTACACCGTCTTATCCTAAAGGAAATTCATTTCTGGATTTACTTATGATAGACGATCGAATAAACTTGCCAGGCACAGATCTAACTACGCGAAACTGTCTTCGCACAATCGATTACGATAGCGATCACTACGGATTTGGAGCCATAATTGAAGTCCCAAATGAACAATATTCACTAGAGCAGTTCGACCAGATCCACTCTTTCAATTTTCGAAAAGCTCACTGGTCACGCTTTGATCGATTAATAAAAAAAGAACTTCGTAACAGTGCCATAGACCCACCGACTATTAGAAACCTCCATAACGACGAAATCGATCATTACTTAACAACATTGGACGATATTATTACCAATGCAATGAATCGTTCCATACCTAAAGTTCCCCATACCGACGGTTATACTAATAAGTACAGGACATCAGCAATTGACGCTTTGTATAAGCAAAAGAGCATTATGCTCTCAAAGCTGAAAAGACTGTATAGACAGTTCAGCGACCCAAATAGTCAGGAAATAAGAACACTTAAGTCCCTAATCAAAAATCTCCAAAAATTGATCCGTGACAATTACCGTTCAAGAATAAATGAAGAGTGGAAGAACAAAATTCAAGCCATTCAAGCTAGTGGATCGAATATGTTCTCACAAATCAATAAAACTTTTCGAAAGAAAGATCACAATGACATTCCATATTTGCGGGTCCCACGGACTCCTGAGAATTGTCAAGCAATGCTGAACTCAGGACTCAATCTGGAGTATATCAACTCCAACGAAGAAGTAATATTAGTCGAAGACCCGCAAGACAAAGTGAACTCAATTGGTGCATGTTTCGAAGCAGTATACAGAGTGAACGAATCCACTCACTCCAATACGATCCTCGAAAACAACGCATTCCAGACCTACAGCTCACTGAGAAATCAACTTAGTATCTGGAGGAACCAAAACCGTAGTTTTACCACATTCAGTGAAAATAACAGAGCGGACTCCCCCAGCGGTAATCAGAATATGAATATGTTTGTGAGTAAGGATGAACTTACGAACATCCTTAAGTCGATCAAAAGCAAAAAGTCTTCTGGGATAGATAGCATCCCAAATGTTGTTTTAAAACATTTGCCTCCTGAAGCAGTAAAAATCTACACTACGCTATTCAACAACGTCTTAAATAAGGCATACTATCCAACCCACTGGAAAACTGCAATAGTCCACCCCATCCCTAAAAAGGGTAAAGACAGGACCAATCCAACCAACCTTCGTGCGATTAGCTTGCTGCCAAATATCAGCAAGGTTTACGAGAAGATCATAAACAAAGCACTGATGAACTGGTGTGATGAAAATGAAATCATCCCCAACAACCAGTTTGGCTTTAAAGCGGGACATAGTACGGTGCATGCCGCGTCAAAGCTTGTTTCCGACATACAATGGAACAAGACAAAGCGCCAATGCACAGGTGCCTGCTTAGTTGACTTTGAAAAGGCTTTCGACACCGTGTGGTTAGAAGGACTTCTTCATAAGTTAGAAAACCTGAGAATGCCTCATTATCTATTGTACAACATTTACGAAATGATAACGGACAAGCAATTTGTGGTAAAATGCGGAGATATATTCTCAAGCAAGACCTTCAAAGTTACAAACGGTTTACAACAAGGGGCGGTGAATTCTCCCATTCTGTTTAATATTTACACCAGTGATCTAGTGGGTACGCTTAACAATGCCATTGCATACGCAGACGACATTGTGGTATACAGAACAGGAGAGAAAATAGATGTCATCAATAGACTTCTCCAGGACGACTTCAATAAAATAAAACGTTTTTGTAATGACTGGAAACTAAAAATTAATTTCCACAAAACCGAGACTATCCTTTTCAGAACACCTCTCTCCAGGGCCTCTCAGGATACAAAGTACAATTGGAAAAACTTCTCTATCGTAGGGAATAATAATCTCCCACTACAAGTGAAAACTGTAGTCAGATATCTCGGTATTTGGCTTGATCAGTATTTATACTTTGACAAGCATATAGCAGTCACTCTCTCTGCAGCAAGAAACGTATTTGTTGCCACAAAAAGTCTATTCCGAAGCAGCATTCTCAATCCAAAAGTTAAAATAATTTCATATTCGGCATTCATCCGACCAGTGTTGGTCTATGGCTGTCCAATATGGTACAATATATCCCCATTCTACATGGAAAAGATTCGCGTGTTCGAGAGACAGTGTTTGCGTTCCTGCCTCGGACTTAATAGAACACCAGAGTCACGATACCAGAAATTTTACCCTAATAAAACCCTGTATGATAAATCAGGATTAACTAGGATAGACAACTTCATTATAAAAATTATTCGTGGCCACATTGCAAGGGCAATGTGCAGTGTAAATAATCTTATCGCGGGAGCATATTATCCGAACGATATGTATCTGGAGAGTACCCTCCAGAACGGGTTCATTCCCCCAGAGGCGTTCCTCTTCTTGGACGGAAAAGGTCTAATCCAAGATGAGGGTGGAATACCTATTATATACCACGCTTTCCGTGGTGCTAGGGATAAACGAATTGTCCACAATAGCGATATCTCTAATAGGCCAGACCGACTTCGATTCAGTATGGTGATCAGTGAAAGAGATAAATCAATAAAAGACCGAGCCAACCCCAACTGGTGGTGGCTCCAAAACGAAGAAAGGACTTCACGTCCTCAGATATAATATTCAGCTCTGGCGCAGCTTCCTCCCTTCCTTTTCCTTTGCCCTCCTTCCCGTTAACTTCTGTTATTTTATCTTTTTTGTTTTAAGCACTTATTGTTTTGTTTTTAAAATTTTTGCATCCTCAAAAAAAAAAAAAAAAAAAAAAAAAAAAAAAAACACTATTTTTTTTGTCATAATGCTTCGAAAAGAAGAAGAGGTAGACCTCTAAGATAAGAGTTTATTTTTTTTTTATAATGTATGTGTATTATATTAAGAATAAATAAAAGAAAATGTAAGCTGAAAGGCATAAATTAAGCATATAATATTGTATAATTTAGAGTGCTTGTGAAGAGCCAGTAAATTACATTATGTAGTAAAATTATTAAGATAGGTTTAGCATTTAGACTAAAATTGTAAAATATAAAAAAGACTTTGTGAATAAATGCGTCTGCAAACAAACAAACAAACAAACAAACATTACTGACCAGATACAAATCCATCGTAATAGAGAATGGAACAAAAAACTGAGCGTTATGGATAAAAATGCTAAACCGTTCTGGAATGTAGTGAAGTTAATCAAGAATAAAAACCGTAAAATACCATTTCTGAAGGATTCTTCTACTACTTTTTTTACAGGTTTTGAACAAGCAAACCTATTTGGAACAAGTTTTTCAAAAAATCACTTGGTCTCTCAGCATTTGGGTGAATTTGAAACTAATGAACTTGTCGGTAACAGAATCGAAAGATTCGACACCACAAACGAATTAACTCCTCTAAATGCATTTGTAGAAGAAGAAAACGTAAGAAATGTAATCAAGTGCTTGCAAACACGAAAAATAGGAGGACTAGACAAAGTTAAGAATGCCTATCTAAAACAATTGCCTCATATTGGAATTAAATACTTAACATTTATAATCAATGCATGCCTTAAATGTCAATACTTTCCTCAATGTTGGAAAAAAGCAATGGTTGTACCTATCCTTAAGGCTGGAAAAGCCCCAGATAAACCTGAAAGTTACAGGCCAATTAGTTTACTTAGCAACATAAGTAAAGTTTTTGAAAAAATCCTGAAACAACATATTTTAAAAGTTGTTTCAGATAAAGATATTTTCCCCGATATCCAATTTGGATTTCGACGCTTTCACAGCACCTCGCACCAGGTTAAACGAATTTGCAGCCATGTTCTAGACCATCGTTCACGTGGTCAATCAACGGGCATGATATTGTTAGACATTGAAAAAGCTTTTGATTCCGTATGGCACAATGGGATAATATATAAAATGATACGGTTCGACTTTCCTTTGTATTTGTGTAAGGTCGTCCAGAGTTTCTTATCCAATAGATGTTTTCAGGTTCATGTCAATTGTGATGTTTCTAGATTGATATTTTTTGATTGTGGCGTCCCCCAAGGCTCAGTACTTGGTCCAGCTTTGTACAATATCTACACTTCGGATTTTCCAAATCTACCGCAGTGTGAATCAGCTATCTTCGCTGACGACACTGCAGTATTTGCGTCGCATGAATTTTCTCTCAACGTTGAGACAAATCTAAAGCATGCGATCGAGATACTTGAAAAATATTATATGAAATGGAAAATCAAGCTAAATGTCGGGAAGACACAAGCCATCTTTTTTACACGAAAGAGAAAAGCTTGCTATCTTCCCAGCAGTCAGCTGCAAATAAATGGTACCACGATTGCATGGGAGCAATCCGTAAAGTATCTCGGAGTTCATCTCGATACAAGACTCACATTTAAACAACATATTCAAAGTACTCTTAATAAAATGAGTATTGCTATTAAGATGCTTTACCCTTTTATTAATCGCAAGTCTTTACTCACAAATGAAAATAAGATTATTATTCATAAAGTTATTTTCCAAGCTATACTGTTATATGGGTGTCCAGTATGGGGTAACGCTACAAGGTGCCATTTAAAGAAGTTACAGGTATCACAAAACAAAGTTTTGAAAATGATGTTAGACCTCCCTTGGCACTATTCAACCTTAAGTCTCCACGGAAGGGCGGATGTTGAATTGATTTCTGAAAGAATTCTAGTATAGTAACTACTACTAGTATAACTAGTATATAACTTTAACATCAGCTGTGAAAGTTCTGAAAATCCTCTCATAACCCAGCTTCTTGCTTAATTTGTCATAATTTCATGTAAATATTTACATTTTATATTATTTATTATTGGTTTTATTTTTTTTTTATTTTTTTATTTTTTAATTTTTTTTTTTTAAATGAAGGTTTTTCTTTTTCGTATTTTCCTTCGATTTATTCATTTAATTATTAATTATACATATTTTTCTTTTCTTTATCCAAGATAATGTTTCATTTGTAAGATATAACTTATCAAATCTCTGAATTGTAAAATGTGCGGTCACAGACTTTTTTTTTTTGAAAATATTATTACGAAATAAAAGATCTCTCTCTCTCTAATTAATAGCGATGTGTTGGATTAGAATTTTTCATAATTTTAATTTCCAAATAGTAAATGTAGCCAAACAACATTTACATTTACCCATACATTGTCCCATCCTCGCGCATTCTCACGTCTTAAGACTGATGTACTGTTATCATAAGACGCTAATCTGACTTGGTAATGAATTTATTTTAGTGAAAAAGAAGGACCGGAAATTAGTTTAAGTGGCGCCTTGCCTTATACAGAATATAAAACAATACGCTCAAATTTTCCGATTCATATCACGGAACGTTAACTTGCTGTTCCGCTGCATTTTCTGTAGAGAAAAAATGTCGTACCTTCAAGTAGCTTACTAAATTGCTTCAGTTGACGGAAAATTATATGAACTGTAAAGTTTGCAACTGGCTGTAAAGGCCATCTACAGAGGCCGACACTGGAAAGGGATGAAAACGATTTCCTGAAGGGCTTTTTTCTCCCACTTGCAAGGAAGCATTCCTTGCAACAATGAAATGACTGGCGAAAGTAAATGTACCGAGGTACACGATTTTTAATTTTATCCACAATGCCATTAACCTATTTGCTGAGCGACGAATTTCCCACCGCTTCAGTTTATGTATCATTTACAACAATGACAAACTTATTCAATGGCCGGCAATGAAAGCCCGTGTGCCCCATTGGTAAAATTTTAATTAAATCTCTTCAATCTAAAGTAATTACAGTATCAGATCGATAACGGCTGGGTCGGCTCGTAAACCGTAAAAAGGTAAACATGCCGATACCGAAAATATGGGTGTGCTGTGGGGCTTTAAATAATGAAGTAATAATTCACAGGAACAGGAACATGCATCCGTTTGTGTTTGCTCCTGAGATAAACCGAAGTAAATACTGCCATTCAAGGATGAACATAAAATGCAAACCCTGCTACACAACACGACAAAAACTCAGGTGGTACTTGTATTTAACCGCCTTCGTTGTCGGTGATGGTACTGTTGGTGTAAGCTTGGGCGAACGTCTCTCCTTTTGATGGATGAAGTTATAAATACAAGAAACACAACAAAAAAAAAAGATTTTATAATGCGTCATCATTCAAAGGGAAAATGTACTAAAATCCGAAAACTAATTTGCATAATTGTCTTTCCTTTGATTAAACACAAATTACCAGTCCAAATTTTAATAAATACTTGGGTGTCATTACCAATATGAGGAAAAATTAAATTGCATTATTTTGGGAACGATAAATCAGAAAACTAAACTACCTACTGTTTATTTCACTCATTGGCTAACTAACATTCATCCTATACGACGTTTTAATTACACATATAATTAAATGTTACTATGTCAAAGTATGTGTTTAATTACTTCATAACATTAGGCTTTTGGATGAGTCAACAAATAAATTTAGTAATAAACTGTAATTAATCCAACAGATATGAATATTACTGTTTTTTTGATTTGTTTTATATCCACATTTATTTAACAATTCAATTACATATTTTACTTAAGACTAAATGTTAACTTCTATTTTACAAATATCATTCTTACATTAACTTACTGGCTCTTCGCAAGCACTCTAAATTATACATTATCATTTTTCTTATGCCTTTCGGCGTACAATAACTAATTTTTTTATAACATGACACAATAAGTGATATGTTTTCTTTTTAAATTTTATTCTATTTTTTCTATATGATGTATTATTTAAAATTTTTGTTTTTTTTTAAATTACATATATAGGGGGTTGTCAAGCAAAAAAAAAAAATAAATAAATAAAATAAACGAAACAGAAATTGGGGATAGGGGGAAGGAAAGTGGTGCACCTGAGAGGCATACTATGTTTGTGGACGTATAGCCCTGTGGGGAGCAGGAGTATATTGTACCAGACACGGGCACTCGGTTCACTCCTATCCCCATCCGTCTGTCACTAAAGTTCCAAAAATGTGCCCGCAAACACTGAAGGAAAACAGCATTTCGCCGGTGATCAGGAAAACACATTAAGAACGCCGAAGGCACTGCACCACGGAAAATTAAACACACGAATTCAAAGGTGATCACCGATTTTTTATTACTTTACTTTGAACTTAATATTAATATTAAATTGATTCTTTTTATGAATTTTAAACAGAATGAAACACATCCTTTCACGACCCGACTTCTGCATATATACGCTTCTCCGCCGCGCGACGGGAGGTCGCGCGATCAGCTCGGTCTGCGGATGTAATTTGACTCCTGGTGATAAAACCTTCGTTTGGGGTGAGTTTGTGGTGTGATGGTAGATGTCCTCTCCACTAAGGATATGTATTTACTTACCACCAGAGAAACCTAAAGTCTTTCTTGGTGGGATAGAAAACCAAATCTCGTAATGGAGATCATGGTGGTATGTGTGTGATCGTTCAGATCTGTGTTGTTTACCCATGCGCGAAGGCAATGGCAAAACAAAGCAGGCAGACGGCAAGGACAAAGGGATCGAGAAGATCGTTGTCTATGAAGTGCATCGCGTCTAAATAAATTGACGACGATGCTTTGAAGAATTGTGATAAGAGAAAAGATGAGACGAGGGCATCATAAAAGTCTTAGATGAGTGATGCTCTTGTGTAAATATACGAATAGCCATTCGACTCATTGTATAAAGTATTACAATACTTTATACAATGAGAATTGTATATCGTATCTTGGGTCGGTGGTCAAAACGAATCCCTTGCTTGCATTTGTATATGCAAGGAAATTCGTTGCGACAGAGAAAGGAATTGGAGATTGTTTGGTAGTGGGAAAACAAATCATTGGTTGGATATTATGCATGTTTACATGCGTAGGAATTCGGTTTTATGGCACTAGACGCTAGATGCGCGTATTGCTGTTGTCCCTTGGGCAAAGGGTCTGCAAGATAGGTGCATGGGGGAAGATAAGGGTGCACATGAGGAACAAAATTGCTTGGCAAACAATGGTGCTGGAATAGTTTTCCTACTTATAATACATGTATGCTGTTACGTGACGTTCGACAATCCACCGCCCCCATCATTTATTTGTTTTCATATAATTTAATTTTTATATAATGTGATGGTAAGGTGGTGGAGTAAGTGCACGATCCACATGTAAGTGTGCGGACACACCCCAGTTCGAGTGTGGATCGTGTACAAGTTTCGAATTCGGTTAGAGGTGGATGTCGATGAGTGAGAGAGAGAAACAGCATGGGGAATTTTCGATTCCGTTTTTGATGTTTTCGAAATAGACTGTTTTCTAGGTTCCGTTGATGACAGTCCGTTGATAAAGGTTGATTGCGGAGAATTGAGCAAAAAAAAAAAAAAGAAAAGAAAGAAAAGCAGAAATAGCCCGTTCCTTTTTGAAAAGAAGAAATGAAGTTAAAATTGAAATAGTTGCTTGGTTTGTCTTTGTTTGATAAATTAAAGAATCGATTAATTAAAAGTTAAGTTGGATTCGAAAAAGTGCTTTGCTTGTCTTTTGTTTCGATAAGTGAAGGATTGAAAGAGAGAAGGGTTTTCCTGGAATTTCATCTATCACCTTGCACAAGTGCGGGACGTTCTTGGAATGGATGCTACACAAGGAAGGAATACATAAAGAGGCTTCCGATACACAAAACTACGAACGTTGTGCAAATAGTCACCTTGACCCCAGGTAACCATTTTATACTCACCTCCAATTTTCTGTGGCAAAACTGTCACAATGCAAACGAATTATTTTCCAGCGAATTCTAACGATGCATTGGATGTGTGAACAGAATCTTTCATGAATTTTCATGCAATGCGTTGAAAGCATTAATGTCCTTGTAGTAGGAAATGTATATGCTGGGTGTAGATTGTGGTGCAGGTGTGGGAAAGTTGGAATTTGCCCGGCAACCGAAGGTACTGAATAGGTTTTGGGATGCCTGAAAAGGTAGAAAAGAAATCTTACAGGGAATTGTATGCGAAAAAATGCATGGAAGGTAAGTTTTCTTCTACAGGGACTTTTAGATTATAAATTTGATAACCTAGATGCGTAAAGCACTTAAGGTGCTAATGCGCTTGCATTAGCAAAAATTTATGCCGATTGGGATGTAGTAATGGGGGTTTTGCAGATAAGTGGGCCGTGGGGTTCGGCGGAACCGCCACAGCCCTTTCTTCATCACTGATCCGCCACCAGTTGGGATGGGATCGACCTTTTATTCACTTGTCTCTTTCACCTACTAAGACGCAGGCAATCTGGAAAATTAGAGATATCGTTATCGTGGAGAATTCGTTTATCCCCGGGACAACGGAAAGCGAGGTAAACATTAGGGACTCCATGTTTGTCTTGGATAAGTCCTTTTTATCCAAGAAAGGGAACGTGTCTGGGGGAATGAACCCATTCCGGAAAGCACTCTACATATACATATCATTGGGATAGAATGCTCCCGAAAGGAGATTATTTTCACTGCACTTTGCGCTTATTGTGTGACCACGAATAATCTTGATAATGAAGTTATCTATTCTGTTTAGTCCTGATTTGTCATACATCACTTTATTGGGATAGTGTTTATTATACTGTAGCGATTCTAACAGATACACACGATTCACAAGCGAAATAGTGAAGAACACGAACGAAAAATCGAATAAGAAAAATACATCAGAACCGTATACCAAGCGATAAATAACAAAAAAATAATTCACACCAGTGGAATATAGTCGAGTTTGGAAATCAAATTCTAAACACGGTCAGTAGCCTGGTGTGTAACGCTTAGGTAAAAATTTTTTCGTGATTCGAGCTGTCATAGCGTCAGTTCGAATCACACGATCTTCTTCACTATTATTTCAAATGCTATAATACTGCGGCTCTGGGGTTCTATACATACCGGGCAGCCATACACTAATACTGGTCGGATGAATGCCGAGTATGAAATTATTTTCACCTTGGGCTCCAGAAGACTACTACGGAAGGGACTCCGTGTCATTGCCTATGCGTTTTGTTTTTTTTGTTTTGGTTTTTCACCTCCATCCAATCACTGCCCAGGTCTTTTAAGATTATCATACAGAATCGACTTTTCATCACAGGTGACTATCCGGTCCAAAAAGGGTTCAGTTAGCTGTTTTAATCTAAGCGATGCCTAGATTTCCAGGCACCGTCGTTTTTGGGACTCGTTCAGTTCATTGGGTACCCACTTATCGAGTTTCTTTACCTTTTTTATGAAAGAAAATTGTCGATTTATTGTCATTGGGGATACTGCCATCCTTTGTGCAATATCCTGCACCGCTTTCGTTGGGTCCGCATCCATCGTTGCTCTTAAGACATCGTCGTCAACTAACGTTTCCGGCTTCCCACGTGGTTCATTTTCGAGGCTGAAACCTCCGAACGGAACTTTCCAAACCAACGTCGTGTAGTGTGTTCGTTCTTCGCTACATCGTCGAATGTCCGTGTTTCATTACCAATGATGCATTATGTCCCATTTTAAATTCATAAAGGAAGAGGGTTTAAATTTGAACTGCCGACAGCATGGTAAACGTAACGAACCCTAAAATCTCACACGTTAGGGACACGTAGCACATTATTTTATAAAAAAAGAAAATTTAACGTTCTGGCACAGATGTCACTCGAGAACTTCTTATTTTCGACAGACCAAAAATCGGACATTTCTTTTCGTATAGCCCAATACCATGCGAAATGCACGGCGATAGCATTGATTCTTATACGATATTTTCACTGTTTTTCGTTTTATATAGCTTTTAGTGCATAGGAAACCAAACGGATGGTTAGCTGGATGAGTTGTTTGACAATGCCACTGTCAACATTACCATCAGCTTTAAATGATATTCAGGGATTTCCAGATGCTTTAAGTATGTCAAAGTGGACTGGATATAGATTGGAAATAGAAATGTTTGCGTCAAGTATAGAATGTGATTTCAATCCACACAGCAAAAGTCGCTTGCTCTTTGTTTTTAGAAAAGATACGGGAAAATGACTAAACAAACATTTTTGGAATATTATTATTTTTATTATTTATTACAATGCAAGTAACTTAAGACTAATAGCACTAGCGACTAAGGCTTTCGGCTAGAATATAAATATTAAATATTGTTTACACTAGATTTTGTAGCTTAACTAAGGTTAGTAGTTTGTAGAGCTTATCGATATTAAATGATGATGGTTCGGATATGATGTTGATGATGTCGTCGTTGTAATGTTGGCGTACAAGGTCCTTTACCCCTGCACATTCAAATAGTATGTGTTTGGAGGATAGGTTGGAGTTGGATGTACAGATGCGGCAGGTGGGGGGATTACTCCTGTTGGTGAGATGTTGGTTGGTGATGTGTGCCCAAGGCGTAGCCGGAGGAAGCACCTGATTTTATGTTTTGCGGCTGTTGGTGGATATGTGATGGCTTCTCTTCTGGGGTTTACTACTGCATACATATGCCTGTAGTCTGCCCAGTCCTTTTGTTCTAAGTTGTGGAGCTCACTATTAAAGTATCTAAGTAAGTCCTTGCTGTTTTCAACGAAAAAGGTTATTAGGGGTTCCTTGATGGCCAGTTTTGCAGCAGCAGCTGCTGCTTCGTTGCCTGCTATCCCACTATGGCTTGGCACCCAGAGAAGCTTTATTTTATTTTGTTTATAGAATAAACTATGCTGGATCAAGTGAATGATTCGGTTTCCATTGTTTGGGTTCCTTATTGCTTGGATGGTTGATAGGCTGTCTGTACAAATAAGTGTCTTGTCCTTTTTTACTAACTTAATTGCTTCCAGTACAGCGGTTGCTTCGGACGAAAATATGGAACAGAATTCGGGTATAAGTCCCTTTCTGATTACTATTTTTGTTGACTATCGCAAAAGATGTGCCGTCATTTGTTTTAGATACGTCGGTGAAAAGTAGGTTCTATTGGCGGTGTTGGTTTTTGATATGTCGATAATGTTGTTGGTATTCTAGGTTTTTCGGGAGTAGGCTTAAATCGGTGTTGAATATCTTACGTCATAATAACCATGGGGGGTGAATTGTCCTTGCCTTTTGTGGTTTAATGTCTATTCGGATTTGGTCCGCAAGTAATATTGCCTGTCCTAGGGCCGACAAGTAACTTTAGGGCCCTTTCCTCCTAAGGATGTGATTAATATCCTTCACTATGGGTATCTCCGGTGTGGCGGTAAGTTTGACAACTAGCTTGGCTGAATGGTACTTCATTCGGTTTTCATTCGTCGGAAGTCCACTTTCTGCTAGAATGTTTGTTATTGGTGTGGTTCTGAATGCACCTGTACTTATTCGAGCTGCTGCGTGATAGGGGGATTTCACTAGTTGTAGATTAGTTTTGCTGCATTTCCCATATATTGGTAGGCTGTAATCTATTTTCGATAATATAATTACTCTGGTGATGTTTGTTAGTGTATTAGTATGAACAGAACTCTTCTTTGATCCTAAGTATTTAATGATATTTAACCTCAGATTTAAGTTTTTCTTAAGAGCTAGACATTGATTTTTGAAGTTGTATTTACTGTCAAATTTTAGGCCTAGAATTTTTAGTGTATTAACATTGCTGACGGTGGAGTTTTCAAAGTTAACTGCTAACAATTTATTACAACTGTGTTTTTTACATATATGTAATATTTTGGTTTGGTTTCTTGTTTGAGATTTTGGCTCCGGAATAGTGACCCCACATTCTAATATCTGAGAGGATATTTTCAAATGTTTGACTGATAAATTCTAAATTGTTGACATTACTGAAAACAATGAGATCATCTGCGTAGATACAATATTTTACAACTTTATATTTTGCCACCATAATACTTAGATCTTCAAACGCTATTTTAAATAAAACTACTGAGAGTGGTGATCCTTGGGGGATACCGGTTTCTAGATTGTGTACCCCGGAACAAACTCCGTTGGATTTTACCCTGAATTTCCTATTAGACAGGACTGATCTGATAAAATTGTACCTCCTATTTTCCATTATTGAAGTTTGTTCAGTATGACGTGGGGCCCGATGCGGTCGAAGGCCTTTTCGAAATCTATTGTTAGTGTAAACTAGCTTTATTACTTTCGAAAATTTATTCTTAACCTTTAAATATAAAACAATGCAATCTGTTGATCTCTTTACAATGTTGATGTGCAGCGTTTGACTGCTTGACTTGTACTGGTACCAACTCCACAACTGCCGCTGCTTATATTCGCTTTTTTGTCTCCTTTCCCTCGTTCGCATGTTGTCACAGGAACAAGGAGCCAGAGTATAAAATGTGCGATGCTCAGTCTGTCAGTCGGCAGTCGTGTGCTGCTAGTCGGCCGTCGTGTGCTGCTCCGTCTCCAACATTCCGCCCACCTTGAACTGTCGGTTCAACCGTCTTATCTCCCGGAACCGGTGTGACAAAGACCCCTACGCGCAAGAATTCTCCTTAATGCTGCCAGGAAAGCCTCGCTGGACAGCTCGCTAACCGCTTCGAGATGTATTGCCTTGGTTGCCAAGCATACGAAGAGACAGATGTAGCCTTTGACTCGCTTCGCGCCGCTTCCTTTCCATGTCCTAAGAGTGATAGGACCTCCATAATCGACGCCGGTGTTACTAAATGGCCGTGCGGGATTAATCCTACTGGCTGGCAATGCGGCCATTTGTTGAGATAGCACCCGCCCCATGTGACGAACGCAAACCGTGCATTCAGCGATGACCCTCCGGACAAGTTCTCGACTCCCTATGATCCAGTACCGGGAGTTAACTGCGGGTAGCAGTAACTGGCTTCCAGCGTGCATCAGTCTCAAGTGCAAATCTCTCACGATAATCCTTGCCAGGTGATGTTGCCGATGTAAGATGGGTGGATGTCGGCGTTCGTATTCCATCTTTGCTGCTTCTAGTCTTCCGCCCACCCTGAGGGTACCTTGGTCATCGATGAATGGGTTGAGCGCAATCAGTTCGCTTTGTCTTGATACTTGCATTCCGGCCCTCATGGCCGCTAGGTCCGCCTTCCGCCACGCTAATGTTCGTACCGTTCGAGTGAAGCTGGAGACTCTTCTTGTTATAGACAGCTCCTCTTGCTGTATTACGATATACGATGCCCTTCGTTCCTGGAGGTCTACCGGTGTTCCGGTGTCCGCCTCTCGGACTTGATGAGCGGGCGTCCGGGGCAACTTCAGCTCCTTGTCTCGCAAAAGGCCCGGCCCTCGGCACCACAGCTCTGCTCCGGCGAGCTCCTTTTCCTTAAGCCCCCTTGATAGGTAATCCGCTGGATTGGGCGCAGTCCGTACATGATGCCACTGGCCCCTTGGCAGCCTTTCCAAAATGTACGACGTACGATTCGCGATGAATGTCTTCCACCGCCTTGGATGATCCGATAGCCATTGTAGAACTATAGTGGAATCGGTATATGCGAAGCATTGAACCTCGCTAAGTTGAAGCGCCTTCCTCACGACCGAAAAAAGCCGAGCCAAGAGATGGGCACCACATAATTCGAGTCTTGGGAGTGACACCTGCTTGACTGGGGCCACCCTTGCCTTTGCCATGATGATACGTACTTGAGAAGCACCGTCCTCCTCAAATCTGACGTAGAGGACCGCTCCATACGCCTTCCCGCTTGCGTCTGAAAATCCATGTAACTGAAGGGTTTTCGGATGTCCCAACCATCGTGGGATCTTCACCGACTCCAGCGCTGGCAAATCCTTCGAAGTACTCCTTGCACTCCCCCCGGATCTCTTCATCCCGTGGTTCATCCCAATCGACACCTCTAAGCCACAGTTTTTGCAATACCGGCTTGGATCATATAGTCTGGAGACATGTGACGAAACCTTCCTCTTCGTGAGGGATGATACCCTCGGAATCTTCTGCACCTTGTAGCTCAAATAGTCCGGTCCGGGATGCCAATTCACACCAAGTAGCTTCCTTTCTTTGCTCGTGATGAACTGGTACACTTCTTCAGAACCCGGTGAATCGGCAAACAGCCAGTTCAGTACCTTGTGGCAATTTAATTTCCGATTACGTAGCGGGAGTCCGCCGGCTTTAAGAACCTCCGTCAGTTGATTCACCAACTGGATCGCCAATTTGGTCTGGCTCTTTGATTGGTGTGATTGGTGTGGTATAGGTTGCTGCCCCATAGGTTGTGGGTCCAAAGACTGTTGCGGAACAGATTGCTGCTGCATACTTTGCCGTGTCCTATGCTGTTGTGGCACAGATTGCTGAGTCATAGGCTGCGGTAAGGTTTGATGAGAGACAGGCTGCTGTGTCACAGATTGTTGTTGTCCAGATTGCTGTGGTACACACTGCTGTGGCGTAGACTGTGGAGGAACAGACTGTGGTGTTAAAGATTGTGATGCCGCCGGCTGTGGTACAGATTGTTGTTGTACCGACTGCTGTGGCATAGACTGCTGTGGCATAAACTGCTGCTGAACACGTTGCTGTGACGTCGATTGTAACTGCACCAGCTTGTGCGAAACAGACTGCTGTGGCATAGATGGTATCGGAACAGATTGCTGTGACATAGATTGCTGCGCCACAGATTGTTGCGGCAGAGATTGTTGGGGCATTGGTTGTGGTTGCTGCATTCGCCCATCCTTGGCGAAGCCGTTTGCTCCAGTGGACGGAGGCCCAGGACCTTGGACTTCTATTGATCTGGAGGCCTGGAGAGAGCCGCCCGCCCTGAATTGGTGATGGATGTATTGATGATGATGAGTGTTCCGTCGCTGGACGGTATCTTCCGATGGGATGCTGCCTATGGCATGTGAGGCCGCAACGTTGAGTTTGGTGCGACTTCTTCCATGGAACCGTCCGCGGATCCTGGCGGAATAACTGGTGTGGATCCAGTGCTGCATTTGCCCATTCGGCGGAGTCCCTTAATTTGAATAAGGTTGTGAAGATACCTGATAACAACTCTGTGGTTCATTTGTTACTTGGGCGTTTATGTACGTAGTGCCCGTCATTGTGTTTGTGACACCAGAGGAATAGGATTGCTGAGTTATATTAGAAGCAGGTGGTGAATTATATATTTGGAAGTTTTGTTGCTGCGGTTGTGTGGAAGATGGTGGAGAACCACCGAGTTCATTTCCCCCTTGATACACCGATGTCGGAACATAAGGAGCTTGCTGATAATTCGTATGCGCAGCTTTACCGTTGCCGATATCGTTATGTGTAGGCATATTTATTGGCAATGTCGAACTTTGCGTTGGCTCTTGTTGTTGCAACGCCTGTAAAGTTGTCGGAACACTACAGGTCCCCCAGCCATTACTGGTCAGAGAAGAAGTCATTTGATTTACAATGAAGTTTGTTGGCTGAAACGGGCTACTGTAATGTGGTTCAGTGCCGTTCATTTGCGATTGAAATTGTTGCTGGTAGTCCTCGAAGGTAGGCACGTCGATATGCCCCAACTTGACCGGTCGGGTTGTCGCTCCACTCGTGGAATCCGTTGCTGTCCGTTCCGTTGACCGCGTAACCAATTCCACCAAGCTGTTCATGAGCTTCTGGCTGGCATTCATGGCGTCAAGCAGCCTCTTCATTCCTGGTTGCCCCGCTGTTAACGGTGTAGTAGTTGCCGTTCCCAGGGTGTCTCCTGACGTATCTAATGCGATGGAACCTGTGCCTGTTGCCATGGTCAACCGCTGGTTGAGCTTGCTTTGCAGCGAAAAGTATCGCTCCTCGAATTCTGCTCGCTCTTCGATCTCCCTGTCAATGTTCAGTTCCGGGTCGTTCTCTTCGATGCATATCTGAAGGTTCTCAAAAGATTTGAATGAGTCCTCCAGTTTGCGCAGTCTGCTTGCGACTTCCTCCCTGGTCACCTCCTTTGACTTGTCCGCGAACTCCTCCAACCACGTGAGGAATCCCTTGATGACTCCTCGTCTCCGTTTCATTCTCCGAACAGTCATGTCGCCGGTAGCCATTGCAACTTAGTTTGCCCCTTTTTTGATGCTTGTGGTTCGAAGTGCCACTAGCTACTTGATTCCGATTCTTGTGGATCGGCTGTAGGTTGGCCTTAGGCTTCTACGCAACTGAGTGCGCTGCGGGTTGTGGCTAGCTTTAATCGGCTGGATGACCGTCTGTCTTGTTGCTTTGAGTTGCGGTTGAAACGCTTGGGTCACATGTTGTACTGCAGGAGAGGTTGTCCAGTCGGCAGTTGCTGTGTTTACCTCGGGTCGTGAATCCTCTAATATGCCGTGATGTAAGAAACTGCAACTCGTTTGTCCACTGCGAATTGGCAGCAGTGGATTGGATCCACAGACTGGATCCGGTTCAAAGGACCAATTTGTAAACTAGCTTTATTACTTTCGAAAATTTATTCTTAACCTTTAAATATAAAACAATGCAATCTGTTGATCTCTTTACAATGTTGATGTGCAGCGTTTGACTGCTTGACTTGTACTGGTACCAACTCCACAACTGCCGCTGCTCATATTCGCTTTTTTGTCTCCTTTCCCTCGTTCGCATGTTGTCACAGGAACAAGGAGCCAGAGTATAAAATGTGCGATGCTCAGTCTGCCAGTCGGCAGTCGTGTGCTGCTAGTCGGCCGTCGTGTGCTGCTCCGTCTCCAACAGTTAAAATGGAGGTATGCTTTTTGCAGGAAAGTGCAGAAATAATGTAGTTATCAAGGTGAAGGAGGGCATCCATTGTACCTCGACTTTTTTTGAATCCAACTTGCTGCGTACTTATAAGGGTATATTTCTCTAAATACCAGTTGAGCCTTTTTGCGATAATTTTTTCTAACAATTTGCCTAAGCAGGGGAGGAGGGAAATAGGGCGGTAGCTATTGATTATGTCGGTTTCCCCATCGGACTTTAAAATAGGTATGCCAGTGGATGTTTTCCATGTTTGTGGTATGACGCCTGATTTATAAATGTAGTTAAATAGATCTAGTAGACGCTGTTTCATGATCAGAGGGCTGTTTTTGACCATAGCA
Source organism: Microdon myrmicae (assembly GCA_963931805.1). NCBI lineage: Eukaryota > Metazoa > Arthropoda > Insecta > Diptera > Syrphidae > Microdon > Microdon myrmicae. The sequence continues at coordinate 182,024,230 of OZ007498.1, forward strand.
TAATCTATTCTGCCTTTTGCAGAATGCAGACTGGATTCAAATTCTATTCCCGTTATGGGACTTTCTATGGCATTGAGATAGGAGTTCCCTAGGGTGGTTATCCGCATTGGGTGTTCCTGCATTTGTTTTTTGGCTGCGTGGAAGTTTGGATGAAAATTAAATTTTATATTTGCCCAGGATTCGGCTAGATGTTCGGCTATTTTTTGAGGACATGTAAGTATGTTAGTGCCGGTATTTATTGCCCTAATGCCAGGGGTATTATAATTGCCTGTGAGCGTTTTTATATCAGACCATATCTCTTTTGGGGTGGAATTGGGCATTAATTTTGCCGTGAAGGATTGAAATGATTCGGCCTTTTCAATTTTGGCAGTTCTCCGAAACTGGGCGTTAAGCCTTTTATGTGTTATTAGATGCTGGTCCGTCGGATGTCTCTTGAAGATTTTCCAAGCTGATTCTTTTTCGGTCCGTAAACTTGCCAGTTCGGTATTCCACCATGGGACAACGGTTTTATGGAACCTTCTTGTTGTCTGCGGAATGGACATGTTGGCGGGCTCTCTAGTCATTTTTGTAATAATACCTGCTTCTTGATTAATATTTTTTTTGCGCTATGGGAGCTAAGGAATTGTGTGGTTAATGTTTGAAATTTATCCCAATTGGCTCGGTCAGATTGGAACTTGGGGAGGAGTTTGATCTTTTTCTTATTGCCGTTGCAGTCGAAATAGAGATTTTAATCGGGAAGTGATCGCTTCCATGCAGGCTGTCTAATATTTCCCAGTTAGTTATGGGAGAAAGTTGGGCTAATATTATGGAAAGGTCTACGTTTGTAAAGGTTTTGTGTGTGGAAAAGTGGGTTGGCTTGCAGTTATTCAGTATTGCCAAGTGGGATTGTAGCAAAAATTGTTCGACGATTTTACCTGTTTTGTTTGTTGTTCGTGATCCCCATATTGTACTCCATGCATTGAAATCCCCCACTAGGAGGATTGGTGTGTGCATGTTTTGAGTTATGTTATTCAGATCCGCTAGATTGAATGGTTGGTTGGGTGGGATGTAAATTGAGATAACAGTTAAACTGAATTTCCCTGTAAGATCGATTGCAGTAACCGAGAAAGGGAAAGTAATGTTGAGGTGTCTATGGTTAAGGGCCCTACGTATTAGTATACCGGACCCTTGTTTAGAGGAGTTGTTTCCTGTGAGGTTGTTGAAGTAGAATTTGTATTCCCGAGGCACTTTAGCATTTGAGGACTGGGGTAAGTGCGTTTCTTGCAATACTATGATCGGTGGTTTTAGTTCCTTTATAAAGATCTGTAGTTCGTGATAGTTATTGTGGAACCCATTCAGGTTCCACTGAAGCATTAAGAGATCGTTTGGGTTGTTGTTAGTGTTTGTTGTGGTGTTCAAAGTGGGGGAATCAATATAACGGTGGTTGGTAATCTGACTCCGCGCCACACAGCTCGTTTCACTCAGTTGTCCAATCCACTCGGATTGGTTTGAGTGAAAGTCGCCCTATGCCGCGGAGTCAGTGTGTTGGTGACAGAGATTAGGATTATATCTTTCCATGATCAGGTAAAGGGGAATTCTCGGTTGAGTCTAAACGGGATTTTTGCATTTCTGCTGGAGTGTGTTTCGGTTTGTTTGTGAGTGTTTGAGTTTGTATGGGAGAAGCGTTTTGTGTTTGGTTTTTTATTGTGTTTTGTTGTACGATAGGGTGTTTTCTCTTTTCTATTTCCTTTAAGGTTGCGTAGGAGGTGGAGGGAAATATATGCGTTTCTTTGGTAGCGGTTTTGTTTGCGGCTATTGGGTCTTGTATGTGTTTTGTTGGGACTGAATTGGCACCAGTTGGTGTTTTTAATGCGGAAGTGGTTTTCTTTATTTGTTTCGAATAGAGATCATTACTTGTTGTTTGTATGGGATTTTGTTCTCTGTATATGCGTTTAGCGTCGGATAGGGATGTTTTATTTTTTGTTTGTATTATTAAAATTTGTTGGTATTGCATATATTTTGGGCATGTGGAGGAAGATGCCGAGTGGAGGCCGTGACAGTTTGCACAGGTTGTTCTTATGCATTCAGTTTCAGGGTGGGTTGGAAGATTGCATGTATTGCATGCCGTTGTATTTTTGCACCATTTTGCCGTGTGGCCTAGTAATCGGCATTGTCGGCAACGCATAGGCCTCGAAATGTATTCCTTGACCTTGGTGTTGTACCAGCCGATTTCGATTGTTGTTGGTGTTGAAGACGGTCAAATGAAAATAGCATTAGGCCCGTGGGCTTCCTTTCTCCATTCATCATTTTGGTGAATTTAAACACATCAACAATGCCTTGAGAACCGATTTCTGATGTTATATCAGATTCTGGGACGTTTATAAGACAGGGGGCGTAACGATTCCTTTAGAGACGTTTTGTTTGGGGTGTAGTCTTATGTCGACCGGACAGATTGATTCGAATCGTTTGGATTGGATGAATCTATCTGCTGTATCTTGGTCTTTGACTAGAAATAGTATGGCGCCACCCCTAAGCAGGGTCATTCTTTCGTACTGTACTAATAGAATCAATTATTCTCTTCAGCACAAATACGTTAACAGATGTTAGTGGCCTTGAAGCATCGGTTGGGTGAATTTGAATAAACCGAGGTGTTTTTAAAATTGCTTTGTTTGGCAAAGCAGGGAAATCGAAAGACAATGGGCTGCCGGATTGCCTTTTCTTTTTTGTTGGCACGTTGGTTGCAGAGCCTGAGAGTGAGCATTCTCCCAGTTCTAGGAACCTGTTGCCGGTATGCTGGCTTGGCTCTAGGGCCATATTTTGGGTTTCTTACCTGATGTGTCTTTGTTGTGTTTTGTTTGTGAATTCTTAAGAGTTTTATCTGTTGTCAAAAGTTTCTTTTGAAATACTTTTACTTTTTAAATAGGTAGTCACTTCACTTTTTAACTGGCGCACTATTAAACTGGTGTTCTCTGTAAGAGAGTTCGCGGCTGACTGGATTTTTGGAATATAATGGTTTCTCTACAATTACTTTTGTGTTTCGGTCCCCAAATATGGAAATTATGACATTTAACGCATTCGCCAACTGAGAAATGAACTTCATAGCTAAACAAGAAAAATCGAGTGCTCATGTCTTCCCACATTCGTAACAGTTGAATTTAAACGTGGCCGTGAGATCTTGGGAGACGATGGACGTTCGGGACGTCCAAAAACTGCAACAACTGACAATAACATCGCTAAAGTTCACCAAATAGTGCTAGACGATCGCCGAATTAAAGTGAGAGGCTATGAAAATGCCCAAAGAACGTGTTTGTCATATATTAAATCAATATTTAGGCACGAGAAGGCTGTCCGCGCGTTGGGTGGCGTGCTTGCTCCCGTTAGGGCAAAACCGTGTTCGAATGAACATTTCCAAAGCTCTGTTGGCGCAGTTTAGGTGCAATAAATTCGAGGTTTGGGGCCGATGAAATACTTTCGATGCAATTTGGATACACATGTTGGGGGGGAAGTACTGTGCACCGGCGTTCGGCACTGGATTTGTGGGGGTGAGGAAATATGTGCGCCAAGACACGGGCGCCTGGTTCACTTCCTTCCCACTTCTTATTTTCCGCGCCTCCGGAATAGTCTCCGTCACCGCGTTCTTCGGAATCGAATAAGATTAACTTAAGAAAAGTGTGTCTCTACAAATACCGCTTTTCCTTGTCTCCCCACCTTCTGCTGGCAATGTTAATACGAGTGGAAGGGAACAATGAGCGCAGATGCGTCGTCCACGAACAATGGACTGCGATGATACACCACCGACGAAGGGAAGGAGGTATAAAACATGCCGGGTAATCGAATATAGGTTTTCTTTTATTTTTGTTTAACACATGTAGTTTTTAATGGTACCGTTCATTGAACTTAACACAAATACTTTGGTTTTAATGATTACCCTAATTAGCTTAACGCGCGTATTTTTTTTTAATTTTCGTACGGCAGTCGAGGCACCCCGACGACAACCGCTGACCCCTTTCGCAGATTAAATTCGGCTTTTTATGTCTGGCCCCGGTGGCGGTTGAACCTCGACTGGGGGCAATTAGAAGAACGATGTGAGCTCCGTGGCGGTTGGACAACAACTGACTAACGTAAGTAAAAATTCATTTCACGACAGTGGCGTCAAAAACTCATTGCCACTTACGAGGAAATTTGAGGAGAGTTGCTATGCTCGCGTAAGAATTCAGTTCTAGCGAATCCTTGCCGTACAAGCTGAGTTGGATTCGTTGGTTATGTATACCGGGAAAGGGGGGTGCAAGCAACTAATATCGTTTGGGTAAGATATTAACCGAAGTAATTTCGGGGAAATGTATGCGGCTTGGTATAGTTGGTAGCGATGGTTAATGTTCGTTGTAGATTTGTATATGCCTTTTATTATGGCATGAATTTCGGGGAAATAGGAATTGCTTGGTCGCAAAGAGGGAATATGGATTCAGTAAAGGGTTGACCGGGGCAATTTTGCGAAAATGAATGCGGGGATGATTAGAATATATTCTGTTGAATTATATTCTGTTGAAGGTTTGGAATATGTTTAATTGCAGGGTTTTGGATGTATGCTATTGCGGATTTTGCATGGGGAGCTGGGTTACATGTTAAGGTAAGGTGACGCGCTGTTAGCGGTCAAAGTTGGTTGGCGTCGTGGATTGGTTCTCCATGTGGTGTAGAGAACCCCCACAGATTCACTCCCGTCCCACTGCAAATGATCTTCCAAGAATCCAAGAGTATAGGAAAATAAAACGCACTGGTTTAATTTATTTCTATTTGTGTCTATTGTTTATACCTTTATTTAAGTTGTTGTTTATTTTTGGGTCTACATTAGTTGTTTCTATGGGTATGTAACGTTACACAAGTTGTATTTGGCACATGCGTGACACTGTTTAATTGGTTTATTAATAGGTTCCAGCCCCTCAATAGTATACTGGTTAGTATACCCGCCTGTCACGCGGGAGACCGGGGTTCGATTCCCCGTCGGGGAGCCTCTGGCGCAAGACTAATGACATTGCCCGGAAAAAACAAATCATTATGGAAAATTTAACAAGCCTCAGGACTTGCTAAATAAGGCCAAGACCGGTTCCAGGTTGTAGTGCCGATGATGATGATGAATAGGTTCCATTTATGGCACCGTTTCATTGGGAGTTTGTTTGGTGAATTAAGGGTCTGACACGTAAAACATCTCGTGTGTAAACGCACTGTACCGTGTGCACGGTACGGCGAAGGGAAGAAGACCCGACCGACTCCTTTGATGATTGTAATAAGACTCAACGATATTAAATCGCTATCAATAGAAATTCGGCCAGTGAAACAGGCTCTCTCGAATTAAGTTACACATGTATGTGTGAACATTGGACGAAACCATGAGAAAAAATCGAATAGAAAGGGAAAATGTGCATCCATGAGATGTGAGTTCGGCTAAGCAAACAAGCCGATTCTCATTGTATGCTAATTGCGTTTGTATTTGCTTATGTAAGAAGGTCAATTGTAAACGGATCCAGGAATATGTAAGACAAAGGGACCGTTGATGATCGTTGTCTACAATATGCATAGCAGCTGTATTGACACCCGCAATGCATCATGAACGTTGTGCTAATTGGTTTTAGCTGTGTTTATGGCATCGTTGGTACGGGTAGGCATTCAATTATTATTTGCATTTGCCTACGCTGTAGGATTTAATTGATGCCTGAAGACGCAAGATGCGTATATTTGTTTTTGTCCCTTGGGTATAGGTCGCCAGCCAATGTGTATGTAGGTAGTTTTTATTGTAGACATGTTGAGGCTGAGATGAAGTTAAGGGAGTTTTACAGGTAAGTGGGCCGTGAACAGTGGACTGAAAAGGGGGTACCGGCTCCAAAAAAAAAAAAAAAAAAAATCAAAAACTGCTTTTTCGGCTGAGAAAGTGATGGCGACTGTTTTTTTTTTTTTGGGAAAGTCATGAAGTTATCTTAATCGATTGTCTTCAAAAAGGAAAAACTATTACCGGAGCATACAGAAATTGCGGAAAAACGGCCACATTTGCAGAAAAAGAAAATCCTGTTTCACCAAGACAACGCGCCGACTAACACCTCAGCGGTTGCCATGGCGAAAATCCACGAATTACGGTTTACCAAGCGAGTTCTTTTTGTCTCGTAATGTAAAAATTGCGCTCAGAGGGCGGGGATTTCGTCAAATGAGGAGGCAGAGAAAACGACGAGTACTATTTGGACGAGTTAGAGAGATGGTAGCATCGCTGGGAGAATTGCGTAGAGTTACAAGGAGACTTAGAGAGATGGGAATATCGCTGGGAGTGTGTAGAGTTATAAGGAGACTATGTAGAAAAGTAGGAATACATTTTAAGAGAAAATGTTTTGTGTCTTTGTTAGGTCGGAAACTTTTCAGGCCACCCATGTAGGTATACTTTAGTTGTGCTAATTGTAGTTTATACGGGGTGTATTATTTAAATTGTTGTAGTCCGGCGCCGTGCTTCCTCGGTTGAGGGAAGAGCGGGGACCTTTTATTATTCCTTTTCTTCTAGAAAAATGCTGGTCCTGTTCTACATTTCGTCTTCTGGTTGAAACTTATCACGGGAATATTATGCAGAAGGCTATGTCGAACTGTCACTAAAGATATATTACTTAACTCTCGCTTGGTGCCTTTCCTTCTTCTTAGATTTTTATTTGCAGCCGGCTATTTAAAAATGTCCATATCAGTTTTATTTTATGTCGGGCTTTTATTTGATCTCGTTGCAAAATATTTTTATAAACACAAATCTCTGGTTATTGTATCTTGGAGTGAATATTCTATTAAAAATTATTATTAAATCTATTTTCTCTAGAGTAGAAGTAAACGCCTCGAAGTATTCAAGGCAAATCGAAGTTATCAACTGAATTTTTTCTCTATGACTTTTCACATTCATTTGGACGAAAATCCAAGTTGCTATGTTTTCAATAAATCAAAAGGTGCAGGTTATTAAGTGTGCTGTAACTGGTAATATTGTGAATGTTTATGAATGGTATGTATTAAGTGAGAATGTAATATATGTTAAGTGAAGTTTTTTTAGGATGTGTTAGGAGATTCAGTGTTAAATTTAATAAGGGTAGTATTCTGGAATACAACATCCCACCCTTCTTCGAGAAAGAAAATTATCCTTGAAGAGAATAATTTTCTAGTAACTATATGTTAGATTAAGATTAATTAAACTTGGATTTTCGTTCAATTACATTACAATGGTTTTCAAAATTAATCTTTATCAAAGGTTACAATAATCAATAAGTTCTTAATACTAGAAAAATAGTCTATTTACATTATATATTAACTAAATGTTTACAATAATCAAAAAGGTCTTAACACTAGAAAAATAGTCCAAATAGTCTATTTACATTACATATTAACTAACTAAATTTAAATATTTCTCCTTGGAACCTTTTGTTTTCTTATCTAAAAATCATTATTACTTATTATATTAAATATATAATATTAATATTATTGTTTCAAAATTCTCATTTCCGTATATATATTAATTCCAAAATTTCTAATATATATATTACCAATAAAATTTTCTTTCTTTCCTTTTCCGTTCGAATATATATTAATTCTAAAATTTCCAATATATATTACCTCTAAAATTTTCTTTCTTTCGTCCCCCTCATTACCTTTTTTTTTTTTTTTTTTTTTTTTTCATTTCCGTCATTTCCTACAATTGTTTGATTATTTCATATATATTGAATAATAAAACAAAGGCCATTTGTTATGTGTTTATCTTTTCCTTAAATTTATGGAAAAGTTTCCAAAACCTTTCTGGGCCTATTACTATGATTATTGTATAGAGATGCATAATACCAAAAATCTTCTTAAGAACTGATTTCAAATGTCCTAAATGATTGTGTAACTTTTTATTTTTTTGTATTTTGTGTTTGAATAAATGTTTATTGTTGAAAAAAAGAATTTGTAATGTACTTATATGGTTTTCCTTTTCCGTACCTATTTTAGTTAAATTATTATTTTCATTACTTATTATATCGTGTTTGAGTAAGTGTCTGTGTTTGTTTTCGTTGTTTAAAATTTTTTTTGTTTTCGGCTCATTGTCATCATTTTCTATAGCTTTAACTTCTTTAATTGAATTATTATTTTCAATTTTCATTACTTCGTGTTGCTGTTCAGTATCGTTATTTAAAATGTTTAGTGTCTTCGGCTCAATGTCATCATTTTCTATAGCTTTAACTTCTGTCGGAACGTCTACCTTTTCAGTCTTACTCACTGCTGATGGATCGTTTAGTTTCTCAGTCTCATTTACTGATTCGAATAGTTCTTCAGACTTATTAGCTGTTAGAACATCTTGGTTCCCAGTCCTATTTGCTGTTTGAACTATTTCTTCAGTTATATCTGCTGTAGAAACATTTAATCCGTCAGTCTTTGCTGCTGAAAAGATTTGTTCATCAGTATTAGCTGCTGAACTGACTTGGGTTTCGAATTTTATTGCAACTATTGGGTCTTCAGTCTTTAACACTGCTGAATTTTCAGTCTTGGTTGCTGAAGTGCCGTGGTTGTCTATTGGGATAGCCGGAATATTAGGGGTTTTTGTTTGTATATTTTCTGCAGGATCCGAATTTTCAGTCTTTAATACTGCTGAGTTTTCAGTCTTGGTTGCTGAAGTGTCTGCGTTGTCAATAGGGATATCTGAGATATTAGCGATTTCAGTCTTTAATACTGCTGAAAATTTCGAATTTTCAGTCTGTGTTGCTGAATTATTTTCCAGAATGGGAGTATGAATCGGAGTCTTTATATTAGGGACAGGATTATCTTCGTTTATATGGCTTGGTTTATAGGAGTATGTGGGCTCAGGGTAAATTTGGCTAGGAGCTTCATTAAAATGGTCGTTATTTATTTCCAAAGATCTAATGCTGTAAACAGAAAAATTTGGTTTGTCTTCCATAAATTTTGGTTGGCGTCTGGCCTCGTTTTCCGACTCTTGCACCCGAGAAAAGTGAACATTTTGTCTATCGTTTTGTCTATTGGTGCTCCTAGAATTTTCACCAAAACGATTTTCAGAGTTTGTAGGATTATTTCGGAATGGGTTACGCGTTGTTGTACCTTGTTGGTAATTTGTTGAAGCCGATCCATTCCTAGATATCTTGTATCTACACTCGTTCTCTGTGTGATTATTCCGTCCACAGAAATTGCAAAAAATGTTATATTCCCTTTTTATGGGTTGTCTATTCGGAAAATAGTTGGATTGCATGTTCCGATAACATGTGTCCTGTGTATGTCCTGACTTACCACAGGTTTGGCAGACTATACGATTGCATGTAGGTTTTTCGTTATATTGATATGACCTGGGAGAGTTGTCCATTCGAGCCGCATGTGACACTACATGTGCAATCGACTGTTTTAAATTGTTTCCCCCATGGACTTTAGCTAGTATCTTTAGCTGTTCGTTGTTTAGTCCATCCTCAAATGTTTGTACGGCCAATTTTATGTTTTCTTCTATTAAATATTCCCTAACCACCGCGTCTGCTGTTATTTCACACGTGGCAGAGTTTAGAGTCCTTAGAGCATTCGCGACTCTATCGCCGTATTCCCGGACGGTTTCTCTGTAGCGTTGTTTCAGAGAAATCAACTCATTGTGTGCCGTCGACCGAGATTGCTCCTCTTTATATTCCGATTCTAATTTTTCTTTTAAATCCTCCCACTTAGCGATTTTGCTATACCTGATCAGATCGTAAGCATGACCCTCTAGTCTATTTTTGACTAGATCTAAAAATGTCTCGTATATATCCGGGTCTGCCTTCTTTATGGATCTAAATAAAACGTCTCCCCCGGAAATAAATTTACCTAAGTCGCAGGGTTTCCCGTCAAAGGTAGGGACGATTCTGAAAACATCAGAAATTCCGACAGACAGAGCCATTTCAGGGGTTTTACTGAGTATCTGTTGATAGTGGAATTGTTCTTCCCCCTGCCTAGCCGCCTGTCTCGTGTAATATGGGCTCGTAATATTGAAAATTTGAATTAAAGTATGGCGAAAATTCAATTCTTAAAATATGGTTAACTTAAAAATATGGTTATGGAAAAATTGGCCTTTCTTTTGGTTATTCAATATATATATATATATAGGAAAGAAAAATAAATTGGTCCCAAAACTGAAAAGAAAGAAAATTCGACGAGAAAGAAAGAAAAGAAACGGAAATGTCTTCGAAATACTGAAATGAGAATTTGCAAATAATTTAGATAGAAATTTCTATCCAAAAAAAATGTATGTTAGTAAAAAGGAAAGCTTCCAAGTAGAAAATATTACTAAAAAAAAATTAGAGAGAAAAGTCGCAAAAAAAAAATTCTTACTCCACTAAATGTTCATTGCTGTCATACGTAATGTTGATAGAAGTCTTTGTCTTGAGTTTCTTATTGTTGTGTGTTCTTCTTTTTTTTTTCACTTTTTTTTTTTTTAAATATTTTAATTATCGCCAGGCAGACTTCACGTCCTAGAAGTTGAATATCCTGGTCTTTTTTTTTTCGTGGTTTTATGTGTTTTTTTTTTTTTCGTTGTGGAGACGTTTTCATTTATCCTTTGGGTTTTTTTTCTTCTCGTTTTTCTCTTTTTGTTTTAATACAAAACAAAAACCATATAATTTATTACAAATAAAAATATGATTGTAATCTTGCTATGCAATAATAATAAATAATTTACTTCAAACTATTAAAGGAAATTCTTACTTCGGGCGTAATTTATATGTCGTTTAATATTTTTTTTTTTTTGCGTTAAAGATTACTTTTTTCTTTTCGTTGTTTTATGTTTAAAATTTTTTTTTCTTGTTTTTTTTTTCGTTGTTTTATGTTTAAATTTTTTTTTTCTTGTTTTTTTTTTCTTCTTATTTTCTTTTTATTTGGGATCCTTTGGTTGTATCCCACCGCTGCCACCAGTGTTGTAGTCCGGCGCCGTGCTTCCTCGGTTGAGGGAAGAGCGGGGACCTTTTATTATTCCTTTTCTTCTAGAAAAATGCTGGTCCTGTTCTACATTTCGTCTTCTGGTTGAAACTTATCACGGGAATATTATGCAGAAGGCTATGTCGAACTGTCACTAAAGATATATTACTTAACTCTCGCTTGGTGCATTTCCTTCTTCTTAGATTTTTATTTGCAGCCGGCTATTTAAAAATGTCCATATCAGTTTTATTTTATGTCGGGCTTTTATTTGATCTCGTTGCAAAATATTTTTATAAACACAAATCTCTGGTTATTGTATCTTGGAGTGAATATTCTATTAAAAATTATTATTAAATCTATTTTCTCTAGAGTAGAAGTAAACGCCTCGAAGTATTCAAGGCAAATCGAAGTTATCAACTGAATTTTTTCTCTATGACTTTTCACATTCATTTGGACGAAAATCCAAGTTGCTATGTTTTCAATAAATCAAAAGGTGCAGGTTATTAAGTGTGCTGTAACTGGTAATATTGTGAATGTTTATGAATGGTATGTATTAAGTGAGAATGTAATATATGTTAAGTGAAGTTTTTTTAGGATGTGTTAGGAGATTCAGTGTTAAATTTAATAAGGGTAGTATTCTGGAATACAACAAAATTTTCGAAATCTAGATTAATGGGTAGACATCATATTTCAGTTCTCTTGTCCGATCCTTTTACGACAGACCGCGAATATTCAAAAGCTGATTAGAATAATCTTGTAATATTTAAAATAAACCAAACCACTTCAAAGCAAATAATGTGTGTTTTGTTATTAAAATATTACCGAAAACCCGAGGGTTTAAATGGGCAATCCCATATTTGGATTATCAAGTATTCGTTTAAGAACCCCTATGTTTAAAAAACAGATTCATACTTCCACTCCAAAGTGTATTGTACACACACCCATCATATAGGTACTTGAATTAAATTTGAACAACTGAATTTCAAGCTTATACTGTCGTATTCAAAATCGCAGAAACCAGAAAGGTATTAATACTAGGATGTCGTTTAACAATGAAATGGAAATTGCGGAAACTTGCAGTAGGAACTGAGTTCGGTTACGTGAAGAATTTGCCGTAGTGCACCATTATCATCAGTGTTTCCGTTTTGTAACGTTTTCAGAATCTGATTACAATGGTACAAAAGTATAGAGCACCTGAGTTTCTTTTCATGTACAAAGTTAGACGTACCTTATGTTCAATCACTCGAAGTGAACTGCTGTCACTGAATGTAAAACTTTTCAGCTTTTGGTTTGAAGTATTTAATTCCCTAGTTGGGGATTGCTCTTCAAGCTTCTGTTACCAGATAAATTCAGTACGTCATTCGAAAAAATTATGCAAATCTGTATCTTCATGTGCTACTAATTTGATACCTCAATTAAATTTCTATGAACTAAAATATATGATGAAGTAGGAGCCGATGTGGTCTTTAGAATTTGAGTCATAATTTCTATCGGACATTTTACAAAATTAAGCAACACACAATGCTTTTAGTTAATCACGTTTTTGAATTGCAAACTATCTCGGAAACACCTGAATATATACTAGTTTCCATTAGCAACACTAGTCAGACACACTAGATGATGCTCTAACTTAATAAAGGCCAAGTTCGAATACAAAAGCTATAGCTCAATACATTGTAAACAAATAAAATCATTTTCCATAGTCATAGTCCCGTAGTGAAAAGGAAGCCGTCGCTCTATTAGGTTAACATTTAACACACGAACAATATGCGAGATAACAGAATTATAGCCTGAAAAGGCTTTGTGACCTAAAAGTTTTACCCAACGTGTTTGCAAGTGTAAAACCGCAATGGTGCCCAGCGACTATATGTGATGACGCATAAATCTGCCGATAATAGAAGAGGATAACAGCCACTTTGAATGAAAGTTCATCCATTTACCGTTATATCCCATTTGAGTTCGAATCTTCTAAAATCTAGGTATAAAAATCGTCAAAGAAAGCAAGCGAAAACTGAATTAATGTTTTCTCTTTTTTCCTAGATGTTTTCCAGGAACTGTGTTTTGGCTGAAATATTCTGAACCATGAACCCGTAAGGATTTAGCTTTCCTTAATACGCAATGGACTGGAAAATACTGTTTGCAATTTTAAGATTACTGAGGAAAAAGGTCAGATGAAACTGCTGTACCAATTCGAAGCCCTTGAAGGCAATTTTACAGCAATAAAAAAGACAGAAGACTGGATAAGTTATTCAGAAAAAGGCGAAACCTGGGCATTCAGCAATGAGTGTTTTTTATTATTTCATTTTTTAAATATACGATACGAAAGGGAGTATCTCACGTGCGACTACTTTATAAGTTGTGGAAATTATTTTCCCTTTAGGACCAAATTGATACTGACTTCTGTGTAGATTTAGCATCCCCACCGATCGTAAAACTTTTCGAAGTGAGGCATTTATGCGAACCCTTGGTTCTGGTTATTTTCACTAAACAGGAAGTGTATTAAGTAATTCAAAGCATTTTGCGAGATATTAATAAGTTGTTGCACAAACAATTTGGAAAGAAAAACTTCCGGTTAAATGTAGGCTAATATTGGCTGTCACAGTGGGTTGTTTCTTTTTTCCACAATTTTGAACAAATGTACCATTCTTGCTTATATCAAATTAGGCACACGTTTATCTGTTTGCGATATTGTTGGCTTTTGTCCTTTTATGGTGCACAATCTAGGCAATCAAACCAGAATAGTCAACATTGATTTAAGGTCAAAACCTATTTCAATCATAATTTTTCTTAGTGTTAATAACTGGAGATTATGTTGATGATGATTTTTAATTGATGAATGAGTTGTTCTATTGCAACTATGGAGGAAAACGAAACCAGGTGAACATTTTCATTAGAATGCCGAAATGGAAGAAAAAAGAGATGTGACAACTTTTTTTACATTAGCGCGATTTAACACCGCTAAAATATAAGATAGGTAACAATCAAACATAAAACACAGATACTTTAAAATCTGTTCAACTTAATGTCATTCCCAAAACACGAACAAAAGAAAACGTGAACCACTGTATTTTAATAATAGAAACACGGGTACTTCAAAACCTGTTTTACCTAATAGATTTAAGATATTAATAGGTTCGAAATATATAAATAGAGTTAAATTCGAAATGTAACATAAGAGATCCTGTCTGACTACGGACTCGAATACACGAGCTGCTCAGAGCAGAAAAATAATAAAAGGAAACATAGTTTCTAAATAAACAAAGACAAAGGTCTTTTCATTTGTAAATATTTTCTCCAGGAACAGCGCAAAATAACTCACGCCCACAAAAGGGGATTTTGGAGTACCCTCAAATGTCAGAGCACAGCGCATGCAGAGCGGGAGGAAGTGGATAAGGGAAGGAGGTATTGTTGACGTCCGGCGCCGTGCTTCCTCTTTCGAGGGACCTTTTCTTAAATAAAGGATGGTAAGACGTCTACTTTCTCGAATAAATAATAATTCGTTTTTCTTCTTCTTTTGAAATTTCCTTATTTCTTCTTTGGGTTTATTCTATTCTTAATAACTACTTCTTTTCTCGTCTCTATATTCTTATCTCTCGTCTGTCTCTCTAATAACTTCTTCTCAACTTTACTTCTCACACGCAAACTCAACTTACTAATTCTCAACCTACTTCCCTCGAACACAACTCAGACCTGATTTTACAATTGAATTTTTTTCTCTACTTATAGAACATTGTGTTCTAATTTACTGGAAATTATAACGTGAACAAAACAAAATTTATCAAAGTCTCTGTGACTTTTAAATTGAATAAAATTTGAACGAAAATCACAGTTACTACGAGGGTTCCCTTTTATATTTCGGGATTAGAGAACAAAAACAAATATTGATCATCGAAAATCACTTTATTGTTTTTCAAAATATTCCCCATGAAGATCTATACACATTTGCATGCGTTTGAACCAATTGTCGAAGCACTTTTGCCACTCTGATTGAGGTATCTCCAACACATGCATTCTGAATGCAGCAACCGCTTCTTCAGGTGTCGAGAAACATTGACCTCTCAGTTTGTTTTTTACGTACGGGAATAAAAAGAAGTCATTCGGTGCCAAGTCAGGACTATACGGCGGATGACCCATCAAATCGATGTTTTGGGTGCTCAAAAATGCAGTTGTCGCAGCCGATGTGTGAGAGCTCGCATTGTCGTGGTGAAGAGTGATCCGTCTTCGGCGGTTGGTTTTCCTGATTTCTTGGAAGACAACTGGCAAACGAATGGTTGTGTACCACTCAGAATTGACTGTTCTGCGTTTTCTAGTGGTACGGTTGCGACATGTCCAGTTTTTCCGAAAAAATAGGCGACCATTTGCTTGGAAGTGCTTCGTGCGCGAACAACTTTTGTTGGATTTGGCTCATCTTGAAACACCCAGACAGTCGACTGCTGTTTACTTTCGGCCTCATACGCGTAAATCCACGATTCATCACCGGTCACGATGTCATAGACGTGTTTCGAAGCACCGCGACCGTATTTTTTGAGCATTTCTTTCGACCAATTGACACGAGCCTCTTTTTGGGCGATTGACAAATTGTGTGGGATCCAACGCGAACAAATTTTTTTGACAGTCAAATGTTTATGCAATATTGAACGTATGCTGGTCCCACTAACGCCTAAGGTTGTCTCAATCTCACGATAGGTCACATGAGGATCTTCCAATATCAGTTCGCGCACAGCATCAATGGTTTTCGGAACAACAACTGATTTTGGACGACCTTCACGAAATTCATCTTGGAGTGAACTACGACCACGATTGAATTCACCATACCATCGATAAATACTGGTCCTTGATGGAGCTTCATCGCCAAAAATTGAGTTAAGTTCATCCATGCACTGTTGCTGAGTTAATTCACGCCGAAAGTTGTAAAAAATAATCGCACGAAAATGTTGACGATTTAATTCCATTTTTGGGCCGAAATGAATCTTTTAAGTTACTGTAAACAACGCAAATAGCGCTCGTATGTCAAAACGTTCTGAGTGCGTATAACCTCAAAAATGTCCAACTTTACGACAGAGCTGTCAATTGCCGGATTGCAACACTAGGGTTGCCAAATCCCGAAACATAAGAGGCAACCCTCGTATGTTTTGAATGAATAAAAAGGTGCAGGTTATTAAATGTGCTGTAACTGGCAATATTGTGAATGTTTATGAATGGTATGTATTAAGTGAGAATGTAATATATGTTAAAGGAAGTTTTTTAGGATGTGTGAGGAGAAGTGTTAAATTTAATAAGGGTAGTATTCTGGAATACAACAGTATCGATATGTATATTGGTCTTAAATTCCAGGACATTGGTTTTAAATGCCAGGACATTACAACGACGAGGAAACACGTGATCAGGCAGAGTATTCCACATTCGTGTGGTTCTGCTAAAGAATAACTCTTTATGTTTATTTGCGCGCCTGCAGTTGACTTTCAAAGTGAACTGATGCTCATTCACAGATTGACGGGTATCGCGGGAAAATATCTGAGGAGGCGGAACATATCCAGCAAGTTTATTTGAGCAACGACTGTGATAACACTTATAGAAAAGGTATAGATATGATATGTTGCGCCTATGTTCTAATGACGGAATTGAACGACTTAAGGTTGGGTCCCCTATAAGTTTCACTACTCGATTTTCCCTCCTATCGAGGACATGTAGCACATTTTTGGATGCGCCTGACGAAAAGGTTGAACTCCATTTTGGGGGGGAATGTACGCCTTGTAAATAGTGGCCAGGTTGGATGGAGTGTTATGTTCTTTTTGTATCTCTTAAGGATACATTTGGCAGCATTTCAAATATGTGGTCGTTCGAACTAATAGTCAAATTAATTCGAATGCCGAGGATTGATAGTTCCTTAGCTTCGTCGATGGAAGCACTGACTTTTTAAGGCATTGAATTCTTGGTTAGATAATCCTCATTCATATAACTTGTTGAGACGGGAATTTAATATATCCAGCTTAACTTGCTGATTGGTAATGACATTCGAAAAGTTTGGTCGGGAACGGTTGTATGAGTTCTACAAGCTCAACGTGCTATCATCGGCAAACGAGTGAATTGGGATGTCAATAATTGACAAGAGATCAATTATAAAGATGACGAAGAGGTGCGAGTACAGAACCTTGGGGAACATCTGCGTTAATTTGATGGCAAGCAGTTATCAACAAAAACCACTTGGATTGAACGACCAGAAACTCATTACTTGTGCCACCTGACGCTATCAATAATGTTGTTATATTTTTCTTTTTCACAATGAATTAAATATAATTGAAGGTGTACTCTATTCTAGTCTATCTATTTATTGCCCTGTAGAAACCCGAAAGTTCATGAGCTCACCGACTCGACTCCGCCATTGTTCCCTGTTCTGTACGCTCTCCTTTCACGCTCGACCATCCGATCCAATCTCCTCGAGGTCAAACCTAACACTGTCCTTCCATCTCCGTCGCGGCCATCCGATCGGCCTCTTTCCCGTTGGCCTACCATCAAGAATTCTATGCACGGTCCTATCATCGTCCATTCGGTATAGCTCTTCCAATTCGTGGTTGTGGAGTTTCCTCTATTGTCCCGACTCCTCGTCATATTTACCGCCAAATATACCCCTTAAAACTTTATTCCCGAGTACGCGGAATTTGTTCTCTTTCCGTTTTGTGAGAGCCCATGTTTCGCATCTGTATAGAGCAATCGGCATGATTATGGTTCTATAGACACGGAGCTTTATATTACGTGATAGCAGTTTGGATTTTAATAGTTTATTGGCTGCATGCCAACTAGCGTTGCCGGAATGCAGTCTTTTGTTAATTTCCTTCGACATTTCGTTACTGGCCGTCAGTATTGTTCCCAGATATTTAAATTCTTTGACATTTTGAAATATCTTGTCCCTGATGTTTATGTGTGTTCTTTGAGGTCCACTTGCTCTCACCGTAATCATATATTTTGTTTTGTCTTCATTTATTTCTAGCGAACCCTTCTGCCGTTTGCATGATGAGTTCACTGTTTTTACTTACAGTTTCTAGATTATCGCCCAAAACGGCGATGTCATCCGTGTAGTGCTCCAAAACGCCCTACTACCCTTTTCCCCCATTCCTACATCCAAATCCTAGCTATCTTAATCCAAACCATTAAATCCTATCAAAACCCTGAAAAACCAAAACTGAATCCAAAATTCGCAATAAACGAATCAAAATATTCGTTTACCGCTTTGCATTTGCCCCCACGGCATAATTTAATCAAAAAACCTAAACTAAAATCAAAATTCGCAATAAACGAATCAAATATTCGTTTATAGCTTTGCATTTGTCCGACGGCATAATCTCAATTCAAAATCCAGAAATACATTTCAATCTGGTAATTTCCCTAGAAAATTAAACAAACCAAATCGATGGCAAATCACACCAGATGTTCGAATTTGCCACAAGCAAACAATACCCAAAATACCATTTCCAATTCTCATATACAAATAGATTGATGAAGATTCAGAAAACTGAATCTTATCTAAAGTAAACACAACATCTCACTGGAAAGATCGAGATTGTTGCACGAAAATGTGTATCTTTGGGATACAATTTTCGATTCCTTTTCGTTTATAAAGGGATAGCAAAACGATCTCGAGGCCGCAGTCTTAAATCGATCTTAGTCCCTGGAGGAAATATCCTAGTGGAAAAACTAAGGAAAATAATCCTATAAAAAATTAAATAAAACTCTTTAAGAAAAACAACACGGATTTTCATTTAGTGGCGAATTGGTAGATAGGAAGACCAAGAGCAGACCAAGGACAAAGGCCTAATTAAGGACAGTTATTCTTCCCTCAGGTATACGAGGAAGCACGGTAACGACCCCTTTTGTAGGACGAGTTTCAGGAGCGGCCAAATTTTAAGAGATCGCCTTGTCCTTTTAAGGACCAGGAGACACGCTTCCTGGAACAAAACCCCTACAAAGAATACAACATCCGCATACGCGAGCACTTGTGTGACCCCGTTCAGGGATGATCCGGCCATGTTGTCGTCTTGTATCTTTCTGATGACATACTCGAGGACAAGGTTAAAGAGACATGGTGAGAGGCCATCGCCCTGTTGTAGTCCGTCCCGGATTTCAAATGGTTCTGAGAGGTGGTTTTCTATTATAACTCGCCCTTTGTTTTCGTTCAAGCAGATCTGAATGAGCGCGGTATATTTTTTCGGGATTCCCAGTTCAACTACAATAAGGTTTTTCCCTACGTCTTCTTTTTGCCGAGTCGGTGTTTTCTTGATGATTTGTTCCCTCATAGTAGTGTCCGCTCATCACACCTACGCCTACCGGGTTTTTCGTGAGATTGTTTTTTGTATTGATTATTCATTTTTGTTTCCACGATTCTTGGGGTTTCAGATAGACCGCCATATCAAAACCCCTCTTTGATATGGTCAGGTCTGCTTATTGCTCTGATTCGAGCCGGTGTCAGAGAGGCGCCGTTATAATTCAGCCGGTATACCCCTGGCTGCAAATCATTCAATGGGCAATATGTTACTCGTCGCTAGCCTGTCTGACATGGGCGGCCCTACTGGAATCATATGCTTCCGTCAGCAAAGCCTGAGTGATTCATTGTAGTTTAAGCCCCAATACCACGTCAAGGTTTCTACCAAACGGGGAATTTCATAAAAAAAAAGTATAAAATATGGTAATTGAATCCGCCTGCCGGGTGTGGTCTCAGCCATCCAAAATAAACTCCGCTCATCGCTTATTGCTATCCCTTCTCTTCCCAAACTCGACAATAAAAATAAGTTTTCCTCTATAATCTGTATAGTAGTATTGAAACCCGTCAAATTAAATGATCCCGCAATAACTCCAATTGATTACTTACTCGAGATGACTAGTTCCAGGACAATATCTTAATCTTTAGCCAATTTAACCTCCCTCAATTCGAATGAACATTATCAGACAATCAATCCTTTTATATCTCACACCCCATTAATACCAAGGAATATCTCATCATGAGTCATCTCACCGCCTCAAACCTCTGTCCAGTAATCAATGTATGAAATGACATTTGTAGGTAACTCGACCCTGTGTTCACAACTGACCCCAATAATTACTCAGTTGCGCTCAGTCCCCACATTCTCTAAAATATTGATAATTACCAAACCGCGCTTCTCTTCTCCAGTTCACCCCTCCCCATCCCGTGACTATTTTTCCTACACCCTATCCTTTATCTTCGAAATAAGAGGGATAAATTCTGGAACATTTTCCTTAGAACACGTTCTCCCCACGACTACTCCAACTACCTCGGTTCCATGTTTCAATTCACCGAACTTTTGAGCTCTCTTGGACCTTTCAGCACTCAACTTTTTCAGCAACATCAAGCTACCGAAAAATTAAACCAATATAAAGATTAATTTTGCCTCGGCGCAGACAGTTTCTCTGCTGTCTTAAAAAAAAATGCTCCTCCTGCACTCTTTCTTGCCCGCTTTCAATGATCTATAATCCATCCCTTAAACCAGTTCGATTCCCAAATATTTGGAAATCCGCTTTTGCTACCCCATACATAAAAGGGGTCCTAAAAATGATATGTCTTAACTTTCTCACATCCCAAAACTCTTCGACGGCATTCTATACGAAGCTTTATGACTCTGCGGCAAATCTCTCATCTCACCCAACAAGCACGGATTCCTTTCTGGTAGGTCTACCACCATCAATGTAGTTGAATTCTCATACCACACCCTCTATGCCTTAGAGAATGGCGGCAAAGTCGATGTAATCACAACCTACCTGAATAATCGAACCTACCGAGTTAGATCTAGATCCATTCTTTCTAATCCTTTTCTCCCCGCCTTAGGGAATCCCTGGGCCTTCATATTGGCCCCGTCCTATTTATTCTAACCATTAACGATATAGACATCAGTATCATCTATCTCTTCTGTACGCAGATGATACTAAACTTTACAAGACGATCAGCTATCCCTCGAGTCCCCACTTCTTCAAACTGATCTCGATAGCTTTTTTGTTTGGTGCCAAAACAACTACCTTGAAATATACATCTACCAGTGCCACTCAATCACGCTCCCTTTCTCCACCGCGTTTCCATTTCGAAGCGTATGCTACTCTGTAACTGCTAAATAGAATGATTTGTCCGCCACAACTTCCAGGTAGACTCTTCACTTCAGAAGAAGGGTTTTATATCAAACTGACCGATAGTCTCAATGAACCTCGTTTGATTTGTTGAGTAAATGGAATAATTCCATGTGAATACTCGAATTCAAAAATCGGATTAAAAACACGCCCTAGACTAAAAATTACTGTAAGTCAGATGTGAGACTAGAGTATGATTACTATAATAGGTTAAAACTTGTATTGCGTTTAAGTGTACCAAGCAAAAGACGGAGCCCCATTATCGCATATTTTATTTACAAAGCGCGAGCACAGAAAGGCATTCTTATATGTCAAAACACACCTCACCCTCCTCACAACAAAGATGTCTGGTTGGTTTTTGGTTTTCGAGTTAAGTCGACGCCTTACTGGAATGGTCAGTGGTGTAAAAAGCTTAGCAAAATACGTACGATTTTTATTGCGCTTTTTTAGCTCCAATATACAGGGTGTATATTCGCTCAAAACTTGAATTATATTCCCGCAACCAAGGTAGTCCTATAGGTACAGAAATAAGCAATGAGCTTTCTTTTATATATGCTAAGGCGTGGGTCATTTGGTTCCATCTTTAGAACCTGTGACCAACAGGGCTGTTCGTTTCTATAGGTATTATCATGGTTGTTTCTCAGCTGAACCCTGCGAATGTGTTCCGTATCTATAAAGTGTTTTCCGTTGTACGCGTGTGCGTCAGTTTAATTAGTAAGTTTATTCGTACGAATAAATAAAAATCGTTCTTCAGCCGACCCACACATCATGTTTCCCTGGTATTGCTGCCCTTAGGCATTCAAGACCAATGTACAATGAATTAACACCTCTCCGGCCTATGAAGGCTGTCTCCTCTATGCTTTAGGCTCTGTTACTTAAGGATGTCACAGTTATGAAGAAATGCTCGCACATAAATACAATGTCAACTAATAGACATTCCTTTCGTGTGCCGAGATACGAATAAAAGGGAGAGCAAATTGTTATACAAAATGATTTAATTACTTAAAAGGATAGCTGTGTGAAAGGAAATCTCTACAATGCCATTCTTTTCAATCGGTAAATTTAATTTTAATGGATAGTATTCTATTATATTGCTTCAACAAAGAAATGAGGAAATTTCCCAATTAAGGATCAATCGATGCCATGTTTTATGTATGTAGTGTCACAAGCTAAAATCCCAACCTTTTAACATCATGTTAATAGACATTTTCGACGTAGATACGCATGCTAATACCATTACGCTTTGTATTAACGAGTAACCTACTTTCCACAGTTCTCATTTTCATTCATTAATATTACAGAAAGAACGGAGCAGCTTAATGCGATTAGTGGTGTTAATTTCGATTTAATTTGTGTGATGATTAAATCCTTTTACGATGGTTTACTTCAATTTTTGGGCAATTATTAACGGGGTTAGTTTTTGGCAAATCTGATTGAACCAAACCACCCTCCTGCCGACCAGAAGTAACTGTCATAGAAAACTAAATCTCGGTTTTTAATTTACTTTGGGAAAAGAGCGAGTGGGGTTGGACATCTTTTTCCCACCTGAACTGATGTGAATTTAATTCCTCAACGACTAAAAATATATTTTGACGGATTAAGATGTTCTTATTAATCTGTTTATATGCATTTGCCCGCAAAATACGTACTATAATCTTTTCTATTCCATTTCAATTGTTCAAAACACACAAACACCGCTTTCATGGTTATTTGGCTGCCTAGAATTACGTCGCTTTCAGACACCCTGAAGATTTAGTGCTACAGTTATGTTAAGTCCCTTACAGACGTGCAGCCGTTTTGGCGGACCCCCACACTTTTCCGCGTATTCAGGATCGAATATGGAACACAAAATGGCTGCAGATGTCATATCACTCATACGCTCTGGTGATTAAGGATATCATGCCCGTATATTTAGGATCTGTGCGACATGCATGGATGGAGTGTTAGCGAAATTTAAGCACATCGCGGACCCTTAGTAAAACTATAATGCAGTCGACATACTGTAAATTATTTAGAGCACAGCAGGAGGAACCTGCCGGAAACTGTAGTGTTGAATGAATGACCTGATACTATTTTCTTTTCCACCAGGGTAGAAGCAGGTTAGTTTTTATGTCTATGAGAAAATTTAATTTAATTATTTGAATCAACAATCACCTCAAGTAAGAGTAATGTTGTATTTGATATCGTGTATATGAACTTAATTCGACAGGTTTATCTCTGAAACTATTTTAGATGTAATGTTTTGCTTCTGTAGATAAGATATGATATGGATTTATTATAAGAGAACCTAGTTGACTATTTATTGGAATTCCGTACAAGGAAAACCTCATACACTTACGAGGGCAGTCCCAGAATCAATCGGCCTAACACATAGATGGTGGTATTTATTAAAATATAATGACTGTGGTAGATAGTATCAACTTTAGAAAGAATAGGTTTCAGGTTTGAAGACGCTACGTTGTTTATTAGTTGTTTGACAGCCATCAATAGTGAAGGCTGTCAGTGAATTTGAAACATGGAAAAAATTGTTCATCGTCATGTGATTCAATACTTCCATTTGAAAGGACTTAGAGAAACCTATATCAAACCCGAGCTAGATTGTACTTTGGGGGAGTCTGCGCCTTCGTTTTCAACAGTGAAGTATTGGAGGGCAGAGTTTAAACGAGGGATGGTAGCCATTTCAGAAAATGCTATACATTGCATATTGACTTAACGTTTGGACATGAGAAAGTTGTTTGCAAGATGGGGGCGGCATTTGCTCACAATCGAACAAAAATAGCATCGTGATGATATTTCAATCGAGTGTTTGATCACGTTTCGAGGCAACAAAGCCGAATTTTCCGTCGATTCATAACTGCTGGTGAAACATGGCTCCATCATGGCTCCATGAACAAACAGTCAAAGCAATGTACAGAAGGGGGAGAATCGGCTCCAAACAAGGCAAAGACGGTTCCATCTGCCGGCTGGGTTGTGGCTTCAGTTTTGTACGATGCGCGTGGTATATATATTTTTTTAATTTATTTATTAATTTATTATAATGTAAGTAAATTACATGATAACCTAAATCTCATAGCACTAGTGTTGCAAAAGCAACAGCACAATAAACAAGGTTTCATCAGGTTGAATCAATCGTAATCAAATTGACTCATTTGAATCGGCTGAATTGCACACTTACAACGCCCGAAAGCAGACTGTGGCGTAATCAATTAGAATCAAATTAATTCAATTGAATCGGCGAAGACAGTGCCCGAAGGTATAATCAGTTGTAATTAGCCATATCACAATACCATTGGAAGTGCTGATTTTGGAGAAAATTCAGCCAGAGGATGTCAAACTCCGTTGCTGGAACTGCTGAAGCGAATAGGGAGCAACATTTGGATAGTGGAAGAGACGATTTATTGCAACGGCCACTGAAAGGAGGAGTAACTGGCGGCGACCGAAAAGGTTGCAGTTTGTTTGTCTTGTCGGTAAAAATCCGGTACATTTAAATTGATACGGTTTTGAAATTATATAAAGTATGAGTTTTTGGAAAGAACAGGAATGTGAAGTTCTATAGATTAAAGGTTGTTACGAAAGAACTTATAAAAAATAAGGTGAACATCGTTCCCAAAAAATATATTGTTGAATGTGAAATTTAATTCATTGTTTTGTTTTACATTGAGTCTATCGCCGACATTCATTGGCTGGACGTCAAAGGCGGTCACATTCCGAATCAAACTTACGAGTTCCTTTGAGAAACGATTTTTGCTGAGTTGAGAAACACTAACATGGTCCTTCGAGCCGGATAGCGCGAAGTGTGCACTAAACCAAAGGATTACATCCACCGTGCAGTGTGCCGGATTCTACATCCGCCGACGAACTATCAACAAATTGGATTACGTCCCTAGGATCACGCCCGACATACAAAAACCTCAACGAGAGAGCTACACACCGAAACAAGGTAGGGTGCACCTCTTTTCATAATATATTATATAATAATTAAGCGATCCGAAGTGGATCATAATTGAAAAAGTGTTGTGAAGTGTGTGCCTTCAAAAAGAGGCTTCAGTGTGGTGTGAATAACGGGTGACAGCAGCGATTCATATTAGAAGTTGGCATTGAAACAGCACGCATCCTCTCAGGAATTCCAGTTTCGATACAACAATTCATTGACCAGTCAAAGTCCTTAGGCGATTATCGCAGTCAATTAATGACTTATGCGCAAAATTCCTCCTCTGCATGCAGAACCAAGAAAAGAACAACTAGGAAACCGGGTAATTGTTGTTGGGCTTGCTGGACTAGATTCGAATTTAAAACCCATTTACATTTTTAAAGATTACTCCAATCTAAATACATTAATAGCTAAATCTAAAGACATGCATATCTATCATATATATGTATACATATACACCATATAGACTTAGATAGTTAAGGCTAGACCAATCTATCGATTTATATCGAAAGAGACGTGTTCTCATTATATTGAATTTTATACAACAATAAAGTGGTTCAAGCAAACGGTGAATTAAACTTATATCAACAAATTTCTAAGTTGGAAAAGTATCCTGAGTGCTGTATTCGAATTTCAAGTACGTGCGTGACAAATGGACCGTTGGGCTGTTGGATTCTTGTGAAAGGAGTGCCGATTGGGTCACGTACAGAAGCCATAATTTCTTTGCCGGTGGATGTTCGCTGTGCAACAAATAGTTAATGAGAATAAAGTATATGTATATATATGTGTGTCAAAGAATCAGGAAAGGTGTAATATTCCATATTCCATATAAAATATAACCAAAACAAACATGTCAAAGTTAAACACAATTCGAAAGACGAACTAAATAAT
Organism: Microdon myrmicae; assembly: GCA_963931805.1. Taxonomy (NCBI): domain Eukaryota; kingdom Metazoa; phylum Arthropoda; class Insecta; order Diptera; family Syrphidae; genus Microdon; species Microdon myrmicae. The sequence goes on from OZ007498.1 coordinate 182,050,079, forward strand.
AATATTCGAGTGGTGAGGCTGGAAACACTAACAACTATTAACTATGGAGAAGAACAAACTGAAGGAACTGATACGGGACACAATAGCGGCCGTTTCTGAACAACGAAAACGCGCCGAAGAACGACTATCACAGATTTTCAGAGTTAGAGGATTTTCTCCAACTATTCTACAAATCGTTATGGAGAACAATGTGAAATTACCAATTGGACAAGCGGGAGTTATCTGTTTCAAGAAGTTCATTTCATCCTGCTGGTTGGACAAGGAGACAAACCCTAGTGAAACAAATCTCTTCTCAAGTCATGAACAGGAACGTGCAGTGATTCGGGGCAATATTGTGAATGCAATTGTGCATGCTCCAGACATAATGGTCCGCATGTTTGAAAGATCTGGAAGTCCCAAAAACGTTAATGAGAAATATCGGAAATTTGCGGAATGGTACCTTCCTACGTTCAGGTCAGGTGTTCTGGATGTTTCACTTAAGATTTTCGACCAATATCTTAACCGCGTTTATGTGTCACCGCGAGTCTTAGCTCATATTCTACTGTACCTAAAAAATTCAGTGATTCATGTGGATTCCTGGAAGTTAATTAAACCTCATATGGTTGCAATTATTCAGGATGTTATACTTCCAATAATGTTCTTCACGGAGTCTGATCAAGACCTCTGGGAAAACGACCCGCATGCATTTATTCGAATATATTTCAACATTTTTGAAGATTTTGTTTGTCCAGTTCCTGCAGTACAAATGTTTCAACACTCATCAGGTAAAGCGCGGAAAGGAGTTCTACCGAAAACTATGAGAATCATGATGCAGGCTATTACATCACCAAACGCTGATGATAAACAAGAGGATGGAGCACTTCATGTGAATGGAACTCCGGCAGATGTGCTTCTGAAAACGAAGATACCTTGGTCAAGTGGAATATACTTACCACATATATATTTCCTGAACTTCATTCGGGCTCGACATATGCGAGCCCGTACTGGTTGGATAATTCACTACCTTTGTGAACTACCTGAAAACTAACTTGTGCTTTATTTAAATAATTTTCTCTTGTGATCGGCGGAAGATAGAATAAAATAATGAATATTTTCTATTTTTCCCATCTTACAACTCCAATATAAATAAAATAACATTTTTTTGCGTTTCAGTCGATTGCAACGCGTATGAATTTACGATAAAATTAGGACAACGTTCAAAGATTCGTCGATGACATAGAGGGATTCACGATCCAAAAGAGGACTACGTCTAAGAAGTCATCGATGATATAGATGGATTTACGATCCAACTTACACTTCAACGTTAACAAAGGTCGAACAATAACCTGAATAAGAATATTGATCTCATCATTAATAAACGAAAAGCTGGTAATTCTACCAAATTACGATTATTTAGCAATTTATATAATAATCAACTTTAACAAAGCCAAATTACAGTCCACTTTCTTAAAAATACAAGGCTGTTTCATTTATTTAATTCTGCAGAAGTCACCGCAGGTAAATCAAGAAGATTTCAAATCGATCCCAGTACCAGGTTGAGGACATCGTTCGGCTCCTCTTTTAACGATCTTGCAGGTAATTGGCACGACCCACGCTACCACTGAGATACGCCCCGCGTACACCTGAAAGAACCTCAAGAAGAGGACGATGGCCCATCGGGCAATAGTCAAGAGGACAAATCCTTTGAATCCAAACGTGTGAAATCAGGTTCAACAACAGAGCTGAAGCTCTCACAGCAATGCAAGCGGTCAGTACAAAGAAAGATTTTGTCAACAAAGGCCCGTCCGGTCCTATGCCTGCAAGTATCAACCCAAAAATCGAATTACAGATGAATAAGGCCAAGAAATCCGAGAATTTTCACCGCCTCATCCACATCCGTTCCTGCGCACCGCTTCTCGAAACCTGGGCGCATCGTTTACGCATCCAGAATTTGTCGCTTCTCGCCACCCAGGCACGCTGTCAAGTGTCTAGGGTTCTTCGCTTTTCGCCGCCTGGACGAAATGCTCTAGGGGCACCCTCTTAACACCGCCCATTGCACGTAGCTGCCACGGGGCACCACTCCAACGGAGTCGGTGTCTAAGATAGACTTTCGTTTGTAAGATTAAGGGACAAGAAAACGAGGAACAAGGAAAGATGCCGGCACCCTTCGGAAAAGCATGACATCAGAAAGCTGTCGCGGATTTGGAGTTCACCGCTTCTCGTCACCTGGACTCATCGCTCAAGCATCCAGGATTGTCGCTTCTCGCCACCCAGGCACATTGCTGTTAAGTGTCTGGGGTTCTTCGCTTTCGCCGCCTGGACGAAATGCTCTGGGGGCACCCTCTTAATACCGCCCATTGCACATAGCTGCCACGGGGGCACCACTCCAACGGAGTCAGTGTCTAAGGTAAGCTTCGGAAATAAGATGAAGGGACAAAGAAAACGAGGAACAGGAAAGATGCCGGCACCCTTCGAGAAATCATATCAACGGAGAGCGAATAATGAACACATGGTCCAGCCACCAGACAAGAAGAAAGATACCTTGGGGACTATTTCATCCTGCGGCACAATGGAACGAGGGCTGCTATTGATCAGCAGAGTATTCTTCCTAATAGCGACCTGTATGCACAACCTCTCCGAACCAAGTGCCAGTTGTAATTCAATAAAATATGCCGCATGGATTCGACCACAACATTCCAAAAGGAAAAAGACACCATGTCCAGCACCATCATTCTATCAGTGAATCAAATACTCCACCAGGTATTGCTGCCGACAGAGAGTTCAGTTCCCATCAAGAAATTCGCCCAACGCCGAGCATTGGTTTAGCGGCGTAGATGGGACATATCCCCAACTGCAACAGCATCAGCCAGAGCAATCAACTTGGATTCGAGTCGCAGATGATTCTATGCAGTTGGCGGTATACCTAACATTTCTGGTAGCGGCACAGGCTGGACATACTGAGAAGATGGTGGTGTTGAAGTCCGGCGCCGTGCTTCCTCGGTTGAGGGAAGAGCGGGGACCTTTTATTATTCCTCTTCTTCTTTTGCTGGTCCTGTACGCACAACAATCTTATTACAACTTAAGAATTCTCCTCGTATTAGGATCCGCGTCCCAGGCGGACCTTCCTTTGGTGAAAGTCCAGTTACAACTGGCTGAGGCGCCATTAACAAGAAAAATCCTTTTTTTAATTCAACGGCTCTTAAAGGGTTTTAGATGATATTAAAACTCATATTATTAGCACTATATTTAATATATTTATACCAACTTAGGGTTTCTTAACTCAACTTTCCAGAATCACAATTCAACTTACAATCTCAAACGAACTTTATGAACTGAATTTTTTCTCTATTCTGTTTTTTCTTCTGTGACTTTTCACATTCAATTCGGACGAAAATCCAAGTTGCTATGTTTTCAATAAATAAAAAGGTGCAGGTTATTAAGTGTGCTGTAACTGGTAATATTGTGAATGTTTATGAATGGTATGTATTAAGTGAAGTTTTTAAGGATGTGTTAGGAGATTCAGTGTTAAATTTAATAAGGGTAGTATTCTGGAATACAACATCCCACCCTTCTTCGAGAAAGAAAATTATCCTTGAAGAGAATAATTTTCTAGTAACTATATATTAAATTAAGATTAATTAAAAACTTGGATTTTCGTTCAATTACATTACAAAGGTTTTCAAAATTAATCTTTCATCAAAGGTTACAATAATCAAAAAGTTCTTAATACTAGAAAATTAATCTATTTACATTATATATTAACTAAATTTTTCCAATACTCAAAAAGTTCTTAACACTAGAAAAATAGTCCAAAATAGTCTATTTATATTATATATTAACTAAATTTAAATATTTCTCCTTGGAACCTTTTCTTTTCTTATCTAAAAATCATTATTACTTATTATATTAAATATATAATATTAATATTATTGTTTCAAAATTCTCATTTCCGTATATATATTAATTCCAAAATTTCTAATATATATATTACCAATAAAATTTTCTTTCTTTCCTTTTCCGTTCGAATATATATTAATTCTAAAATTTCCAATATATATTACCTCTAAAATTTTCTTTCTTTCGTCCCCCTCATTAACTTTTTTTTTTTTTTTTTTTTTTTTTTCATTTCCGTCATTTCCTACAATTGTTAGATTATTTCATATATATTGAATAATAAAACAAAGGCCATTTGTTATGTGTTTATCTTTTCCTTAAATTTATGGAAAAGTTTCCAAAACCTTTCTGGGCCTATTACTATGATGATTGAATAAAGATGATTATTACCAAAAATCTTCTTGAAAAATGATCTTAAATAATTTAAATGACGGTGTAACCTTTTATTTTTTTGTATTTTGCATTGGAATAAATTTTTATTGTTGAAAAAAAAGACTTGTAATGTATTTATAAAGTTACTCTTTACAATACCTATTTTAGTTAAATTATTATTTTCATTTTTTATTATTTCGTGTTTGAGTAAGTGTTTGTGTTTGTTTTCGTTGTTTAAAATATTTATTGTTTTCGGCTTAGTGTTTTCATTGTCCATAGCTTTAACTGCTGTCGGAACGTCTACCTTTTCAGTCTTACTCACTGCTGACGGATCGTTTAGTTTCTCAGTCTCATTTACTGATTCGTATAGTTCTTCAGGCTTATTAGCTGTTAGAACATCTTGGTTCCCAGTCCTATTTGCTGTTTGAACTATTTCTTCAGTTATATCTGCTGTAGAAACATTTAATCCGTCAGTCTTTGCTGCTGAAAAGATTTGTTCATCAGTATTAGCTGCTGAACTGACTTGGGTTTCGACTTTTATTGCAACTATTGGGTCTTCAGTCTTTAACACTGCTGAATTTTCAGTCTTGGTTGCTGAAGTGCCGTGGTTGTCTATTGGGATAGCCGGAATATTAGGGGTTTTTGTTTGTATATTTTCTGCAGGATCCGAATTTTCAGTCTTTAATACTGCTGAGTTTTCAGTCTTGGTTGCTGAAGTGTCTGCGTTGTCAATAGGGATATCTGAGATATTAGCGATTTCAGTCTTTAATACTGCTGAAAATTTCGGATTTTCAGTCTGTGTTGCTGAATTGTTTTCCAGAATGGGAGTATGAATCGGAGTCTTTATATTAGGGACAGGGTTATCTTCGTTTATATGGCTTGGTTTATAGGAGTATGTGGGCTCAGGGTAAATTTGGCTAGGAGCTTCATTAAAATGGTCGTTATTTATTTCCAAAGATCTAATGCTGTAAATAGAAAAATTTGGTCTGTCTTCCATCAATTTTGGTTGGCGTCTGGCCTCGTTTTCCGACTCTTGCACCCGAGAAAAGTGAACATTTTGCTTATCGTTTTGTCTATTGGTGGTTCTAGAATATTCACCAAAACGATTTTCAGAGTTTGTAGGATTATTTCGGAATGGGTTACGCGTTGTTGTACCTTGTTGGTAATTTGTTGAAGACGCTCCATTCCTAGATATCTTGTATCTACACTCATTCTCTGTGTGATTATTCCGACCACAGAAATTACATACAATGTTATATTCCCTTTTTATGGGTTGCCTATTCGGAAAAAAGTTGGATTGCATGTTCCGATAACATGTGTCCTGTGTATGCCCTGGCTTACCACAGGCTTGGCAGACTATACTATTGAATGTAGGTTTTTCGTTATATTGATATGACCTGGGAGAGTTGTCCATTCGAGCACCATGTGATACTACATGTGCAATCGACTGTTTTAAATTATTTCCCCCATGGACTTTAGCTAGTATCTTTAGCTGTTCGTTCATTAGTCCATCTTCAAATGTTTGTACGGCCAATTTTTTGTTTTCTTCCATTAAGAATTCCCTAACCACCGCGTCTGCTGTTATTTCACACGTGGCAGAGTTTAGAGTCCTTAGAGCATTCGCGACTCTATCGCCGTATTCCCGGACGGTTTCTCTGTAGCGTTGTTTCAGAGAAATCAACTCATTGTGTGCCGTCGACCGAGATTGCTCCTCTTTATATTCCGATTCGAGTTTATCTTTTAAATCCTCCCACTTAGCGATTTTGCTATACCTGATCAGATCGTAAGCATGACCCTCTAGTCTATTTTTGACTAGATCTAAAAACGTCTCGTATATATCCGGGTCTGCCTTCTTTATGGATCTAAATAAAACGTCTCCCCCGGAAATAAATTTACCTAAGTCGCAGGGTTTCCCGTCAAAGGTAGGGACGATTCTGAAAACATCAGAAATTCCGACAGAAAGAGCCATTTCAGGGGGTTTAATGTGTATCGGTTGATAGTGGATTTGTTCTTCCCCCTGCCTAGCCGCCTGTCTCGTGTAATATGGACTCGTAATAGTGAAAGTTTAAAATAATGTATGGCGAAAATTCAATTCTTAAAATATGGTTAATTTAAAAATATGGTTATGGAAAAATTGGCCTTTCTTTTGGTTATTCAATATATATATATATATAGGAAAGAAAAATAAATTGGTCCCAAAACTGAAAAGAAAGAAAATTCGACGAGAAAGAAAGAAAAGAAACGGAAATGTCTTCGAAATACTGAAATGAGAATTTGCAAATAATTTAGATAGAAATTTCTATCCAAAAAATATTCTATTGGGATAAGGAGAGCTTCCAAGTAGAAAATATTCCTAAAAAAAATTGAGAGAAAAGTCGCTAAAAAAAATTCTTACTCTACTAAATGTTGTCGTTGTACTGTTGATAGCAGTCTTGAGTGTTGCTGTTTTGTTTTTTTTTTCTTCAGTTTTCCTTGGTTGTTTCCTTTGTGTGGTTCTTTTTCTTTTTAGATTTTTTTTTTCTTTGGCGCCAGGCAGACTTCACGTCCTAAAGTTGATTGCTCATCCTGGTCTTTGCTGCTTTCCTTTTTTTTTCTTTTTATTTCGTTGTTTTATGTCGAGGTTTTTTTTTTTTCTTCTTATTTTGGTTTGGTTATTTCTCCTGTTTTTTTTTTCTCTCTTTTCTTCTTGAAAAATTCTTTTTCTTCTTCTTATTTGGTTATTTCTCTTGTGTTCACTTTATTTTTTTTTGTTTTAAATTTTTTTGTTTACTTTGTTGTTCGTTGTTTTATGTTTACTTTTTTCTTCTTCTTATAAACATTTTTTTTTGTTGTTTTAAATTTTGTTTTGTTTAAAAAAATTTTTTTTCTTGTTTTTTTTTTTCTTCTTATTTTCTTCTTTTTATTTGGGATCCTTTGGTTGTATCCCACCGCTGCCACCAGTGTTGAAGTCCGGCGCCGTGCTTCCTCGGTTGAGGGAAGAGCGGGGACCTTTTATTATTCCTCTTCTTCTTTTGCTGGTCCTGTACGCACAACAATCTTATTACAACTTAAGAATTCTCCTCGTATTAGGATCCGCGTCCCAGGCGGACCTTCCTTTGGTGAAAGTCCAGTTACAACTGGCTGAGGCGCCATTAACAAGAAAAATCCTTTTTTTAATTCAACGGCTCTTAAAGGGTTTTAGATGATATTAAAACTCATATTATTAGCACTATATTTAATATATTTATACCAACTTAGGGTTTCTTAACTCAACTTTCCAGAATCACAATTCAACTTACAATCTCAAACGAACTTTATGAACTGAATTTTTTCTCTATTCTGTTTTTTCTTCTGTGACTTTTCACATTCAATTCGGACGAAAATCCAAGTTGCTATGTTTTCAATAAATAAAAAGGTGCAGGTTATTAAGTGTGCTGTAACTGGTAATATTGTGAATGTTTATGAATGGTATGTATTAAGTGAAGTTTTTAAGGATGTGTTAGGAGATTCAGTGTTAAATTTAATAAGGGTAGTATTCTGGAATACAACAGTGGAATTACAACCCATCACCTTCAACCTATTGGCGACCACAGTGCTTGGATCCACGATCCAACATAGGACTACGTCCAAATTATTTAAACGATAATTACGGATCCACGATCCAACAGGGGACTACGTCCAACATATTGATACTTCATTCAAGTGGATTTACGATCCAACATAGGACTACGTCCAACTTATTGATACTCTACATACGGATTCACGATCCAAAGAGAGCACTATGTCCAAGAAGGTCATCGATGACACAGAGGGATCCACGATCCAAAGAGAGGACTACGTCCAAGAAGTTCATCGATGACACCAGGGATTTACGATCCAACAAACAATAACCATAGTGATTTCAACCAATAGGATAACACAAACACAAATCACATCGTTGCCGCGTCTGATGCGGCAAATATCGCCTCTCAGGCAACCCCTCCACAACATGTCGGAGAATATCGACAACAATAACGACGGCAGGACCTCGAGCTACAACGTTAGCACACAATGGCAACTTCGCCTTTTTTGTCACATACACACACACACTCACGCACTGATAACTGACATATGAGTTACGTGAAGGATAACCATCGTAACATAACTAATTATATTTCATAACAATCCAAGTAATACAATTAGGTCTAACCAATATAATTAATTATTGCCACCCTACCGTTGCACCGTGCCAATTCACGTTCAACACCACTGTCAATTGCAATATCCTGGTTCAACTATACCCTAGACGATCATCGACTCATCTACAGGAAAGAAAAACTCCATTGGTCCGCCGTCGCCAGCCCGGGAAGATGTTGCAAAGGCAACACCACAATAAACAAGGTTTCATCAGGTTGAATCAATCGTAATCAAATTGACTCATTTGAATCGGCTGAATTGCACACTTACAACGCCCGAAAGCAGACTGTGGCGTAATCAATTAGAATCAAATTAATTCAATTGAATCGGCGAAGACAGCGCCCGAAGGTATACTCAGTTGTAATTAGCCATATCACTTAATACCATTCGAAGTGCTGACTTTGGAGAAAATTCAGCCAGAGGATGTCAAACTCCGTTGCTGGAACTGCTGAAGCGAATAGGGAGCAACATTTGGATAGCGGAAGAGACGATTTATTGCAACGGCCACTGAAAGGAGGAGTAACTGGCGGCGACCGAAAAGGTTGCAGTTTGTTTGTCTTGTCGGTAAAAATCCGGTACATTTAAATTGATACGGTTTTGAAATTATATAAAGTATGAGTTTTTGGAAAGAACAGGAAGTTGAAGTTCTATAGATTAAAGGTTGTTACGAATGAACTTATAAAAAATAAGGTGAACATCGTTCCCAAAAAATATATTGTTGAATGTGAAATTTAATTCATTGTTTTGTTTTACGTTGAGTCTATCGTCAACATTCATTGGCTGGACGTCAAAGGCGGTCATATTCCGAATCAAACTTACGAGTTACTTTGAGAAACGATTTTTGCTGAGTTGAGAAACACTAACAACTAGCAACTAAGGCTTTCGGGTAGGGCGTGGTATAATTTTCATTGATTATCTTGAAAAAGAAAAAACCCTCAACGGCGAGTATTATGCGAACTTACTGCAGGGTTTGAGTGATGAAATAAGGGGAAAAAACCACAAAACCGGCGAAAACGAAGGTGTTGTTCAGTCACGACAATGCGCCCGTTCACACATTCGTTATTGCAGTGGCCAAAATCAATGATATGAGATACGAATTACTTCCTCATGCACCCATTTGCTCAATTTAGTACCCCATTGACTATGTTCTCTCTCCAAACTTGAAGAAACGGCTCGGTGGTAAAAGATTTTCCAACGGTGAAGAAGTAATGTTCTTATATTTAATTTTGTTAATTATATATATATGTTATGAAAGAGTGGGTACTGACTGTTTGCAGTTGCTCCGGGTTGAGGCAGGATTGGAGTCGGTGGCCGTTGTTTTGAGATTACCTGCTTCCTCCTTCCTTCCTCCTTCTTTCATTTTGCGTTCCTCCTCCTCGCTGAGGCTGATTTTCCTTCAAAAAATTTAACGGCTTTTCAACACTCAGAAATGAATTGATTTGTCAAAGATTAGGAAACCGCCAGCCATTGGGGAGATGTTTTGCCTCGTCGGTTCCCAGACTACACGAAAAGAAATTGCCCCCAAGAGGAAGGAAGGGAAACAACCAAAGGAAAACAGCCGATCGTAGGGGACTTCGTCAGTCCCCAAACCGTGTAGAAAAAATAAAAAAGGCGCGAATGGGAGACCTCGTCGGTTCCCAAACCGCAAGGAAGAGAGAAATGACAGCGCGACAACCAGAACAACAAGGGAAAAAAGAAGAAAGTATTAGAACCAACACCACCTGTATAAGCAAAAACAATTGGACGGAGTGAAGCAGAAATGAAATTTTAAAAAGAAAAAAAAAGGAGAAATGATATGTTAAAAGAAAAAACGATGTTAACAAAAAAAAATGTTAAAAAAATAACGAAAAAATAAAATATAAGAAAAATGTAACGTTCTTACAAAAGCAATTATAAGAATATAACATAAATAATGATATAAAAAAAATAAAATGTATACTTAGTATTGTAAACCTCGAAAAACCAAGTAATTTGTTACTCGTTTTTACTTAATTCGATGTGGTTTATTTCTAACTTAAATATACTACAACTACTATTAACAGTTCACCTCCAGGCCGGACTCTGCTCCGGATTACGGGCGTTGTTATCTTGACCGGTGCTTGTTGTACTGCTTCAACTCCCCCACTGCCGCTGCTTATGTTCGCTTTTACCGCTTTCTCTCGTTCGCATGTTGTCACAGAAAGAAAGAGAGCCAGAGTATAAAATGTGCGATGCTCAGTCCGCCAGTCGGCGCGCTCAACTAATAGGCGCCAGCTGTGCCAATTCTTATAAATAATTATGTTAATCATATACATGTTATGAAAAAGTGGGTACTCATTGTTTGTTGTTGCTCCAGGTTGGGGCAGGGTTGCAGTGGGTGGCTGTTGTTTTGGGATTACCGGCTTCCTCGGCCCGTCCTCCTTCTTCCTTTTTGCGTTCCTCCTTCTCATTGATGCTGATTTTCTTTCAAACATTTTAATGACAGTTTAACCCGCAGAAATGAATTGATTTGTCCAGGATTAGGACACCGTCAGCCATTGGGGGAATGTTTTGCTGCTCTTTTTGCTTTAGAGGATTCACTAACGTGAATAATTTAGCGACCGAAAAGGAATTTCATTGATATAACTTCTTTATTTAATATTCGTACACGTCTTGTCTGTTATTTTCTACCCTTTACTTTAATTCTATTCTTATATAATTACTATTTATTGGCCTTTAGCAGCCCGGGAGTTCATGACTTCATTTCCCAATGTCCCGAAAAGCTGCGAATCCTCGAGAGACGATCGGCACACACGACAACAAATAAACCAGCACCAACCAAAGGAACTGCAACTAAACCATCATCACCTCAATCATCTCATCTCGCGGGATCAGGAATATCCTATGCAGAAGTTACGTAAGATTCCCGAAACTGGACTAAACCTTATCAACCCAATTCCAACGTCCTCAACCTGGACATCATGGGTTATATTAGAAGCCTGAATACGTTGCTACCCACCCTGAAACACAGCTCGGAAATAGAAAAAAAAGGTCAGATCTTAGATTTAATAACTTCCCACATTCTTTCCCTTAATGAATAGTTTAACCCTAGTCTCCCTCAACACAGAATCCATATATTCCCACGCTCGTAGACAACACCTCCGTTTGTTTGTTGAAAAGTTCTCCCCAGATGTTCTTCTTCTCTCAAAAACTTGGCTTAAATCAAACTCTCGAGTATACATTCCTAATTACACATTTGTGTCCAACCCGCGAACCACTGGCCCTCATGGTTGTACTGGAATTCTAATACACAAGAAATTCCAATTTACTGAAATCAGGTTCACTAACATAACTAATGTCGAATACACGGCAGTTAAACTCTTCTGCAGAAGTAATAAAGTACTGGTTTTGTCGTCTATATACATTCACCCTTCTCGTGAACCTAACTTCCCTAGTGCAGACATTTCTCAAATAATCCAGCAGTCTCTGCCGGCACCTTTCATCATAGGAGGAGACTGGAATGCTCGACATACATCATTTAATGACATCAAATGCAACTAATAATGGCTACCAACTCCTAGATCTCCTCCCACTTCATCCATATGTTTACGCAGACTGTCCATTGCAACCTACACGAATTTGTAGTACAACCAAATCAACAATCGATTTCTTCCTAAAATCCACAGATATCTATTCATCTAATCCGCCTACAGTGTTCTTTACATTCCCATCCGTTCATGGGTCCGTCCACTCCACGGTTCAAATCCCTTCTCTCGAACCACTCTACACAGTGAATCCTATCCCAAATTTTTCCAAAACAAACTGGAAAAAAGTCAATAACGATATTGCTGCCAGTTTTTCAAATTATTCTTTACCGGAATCTTCAAACCTGTTCCCTACTGAAATTGACCAGGCAGCTGTAAAAATAGAGCAAATACTGGGAAATGCTCTCTTCAGCCATACCCCTACGATCGTCCCTCGATAACCACCCAACCTCCTCACAAAATGATTGCGCATAAAAAAACAACTCCGACGTAAATTGCATATTAGCTACTCACCCTTTATTAAACAACAGATACAGCTTTTGACCACCCGGATAAATGGACAACTTAAAAATTTTACCGATCAGACCTACATGTCTACTCTAAACAGTATCAAACCTTGGATAGAATCCCTAACCTTCTATTTAAAAGGCTTCACCCAGAAAACTTACTCCCCATTCTCGTTCTTCTCAACCACATAATAAATGCCTCACATTTCCCAAAATGTTGGAAAACAGCGGTGATAGTCCCTATTAGTAAATCCGGTTCTTCCAACAACCCGGCTAACTTCCGTCCCATATCGCAGCTAAATTCGCTTAGTAAGGTTTTGGAATGTAAGATATACAAAAATCTTCCCTCATTTGGTAGAGACAACTCCCTTATCCCGAATTCTCAATTTGGCTTTCGTCCACAACACTCAACTTGTCATGCTCTGCTAAAACTGACACATGATGTGACAATGCATCTCCAAAACCAATCCCCTACAATATGCGTCTCTCTCGACATAGCAAAAGCATTCGATTGTGTTTGGATTGCAGGACTGCTCTATAAGCTACATTCAATGTTCGGATTAAACACCCACACCATAAAACTTCTCGCTTCCTACCTTTCTGATAGAAAGTTCATGGTGAAAATAAATTCAACTCTTTCGACACCATACAGTATAACCGCGGGTGTTCCTCAAGGTTCCATTCTCGGACCATTATTATACCTCCTTTATACTTCAGACACCCCGCAGCCACTGTCACCTAATACAGTAATGCTGAATTATGCCGATGACACTTTAATTTATTCAAGCAACAAGTTTGTCAAGGAGGCAAGAAACTGTATTAACAGCTATCTCCCGAATCTCTCTGCATATTTTACTAAGTGGAAAATCCGACTCAACCCAGCCAAAACTCAACTCATAGTGTTTAAAGGCAGAAATGCGAATTGTACTAACAACACCATACGCTGCCATAACAAAATCAGAATCAAGTTAAATAACAATATAATTAAACCCTCCAAAACCTTAAAGTACCTGGGAATAACCTTCACCAACAATCTGTCCTTCTCCGCCCACACCAAAAACTCGATTCGCAAAGCCGCAATTCAACTTAATCTCTGCAGAAAAGTGATGTACAAGCCGAATGGTCTCTCTACCAAAGTTAAATCACTTATCTACAAACAGATAATCAGACCCACTCTCACATATGCATGCCCGATATGGTACCATATCACACCCGCCCAAATGGAGAAGCTACGCATCTTCGAAAGGAAATGCTTCAGACTGATCACTGGCCTCAACCGACATCCCAACTCCCACAAATATTACAACAGTAGTTCGCTCTACTATGCCACTAATATTGAACGTATAGATCGACGCTTCCTCGAACTGTCCATCAAATTTATCGAAAATCTTCCCAATAATCCCATCATCATCATCATCATCATCATCGGCACTACAACCGGGAACCGGTCTTGGCCTTATTTAGCAAGTCCTGAGGCTTGTTAAATTTTCCATAATGATTTATTTTTTCTGGGCAAGGTCATTAGTCTTGCGCCAGGGGCTCCCCAATAATCCCAACCCGATAATAAATGCGCTCACATCGACTCCGTCAGATAACCGAACTGCCTACCCGAACTGTCTCCACATCAGAACGTTCTTCACCTCTGGCAGATTGGTTAATAACTCTAATGAGATTGTATACCACAATACAGGGCTTTCACCTCACCAATTTAAATATAGTAATATTCAACCCTTCTCCAATATTTTGCGTTTCAACGCACAAACGGAAACTAGTTCCCCAACCCACATCCCTGACTGACAATATCCTCACTAACCCATTGATCATTATGCAACCCCCTCCACACCACACTAACTTGTTTCAATAATAATTAGCTAACTAGACTAAGTTAAGATAAGTTAAGTTAAGTTAAGCAATTTAGCATAGGTTAAGTAAATAACTATATCCTGGTTTTCTGACCTTTTCCAGGAAGCTCTACCCACTAAAATCTTAATCCATAACGAATATATAACTTTTATCATATTGTTTGAAAAATGTACTAGTAAGTATATGTAAACAATTATAGCTAAGGTATCATAAGTTATCTGTATTGCTTATTGTAAAAATTATTTATGGTCAATAAATACAGAAATGTAAAAAAAAAAAAAAAAATGACTTCACTGACTCGACTCCGCCATTGTTCCCTGTCCTGTGGGCTCTCCTTTCACGTTCGACCATCCGATCCGATCTCTTCGAGGTCTAAGCTAACATTGTCCTCCCATCTCCGTCGCGGCCGTCCTGTCGGTCTCTTTCCCGTTGGTTTACCGTCAAGAATTCTACGCACGTTCCTATCGTCGCCCATTCGCGCCACGTGTCCCGCCCATCTTATTCTTCGTGATTTGATTACTCTCACTATTGTAGGTTTGCGGTGTTGCTCCTCCGATTCGTGGTTGTGGAGTTTCCTCCATTGTCCTGCCTCCTTGTCATATTTACCCCCAAAGATACCCCTTAGAACTTTATTCTCGAATACGCGGAATTTGTTTCTTCCCGTTTTGTGAGAGCCCATGTTTGGCATCCGTATAGAACAATCGGCATGATCATGGTTCTATAGACACGGAGCTTTATATTACGTGTTAGCAGTTTGGATTTCAGCAGTTTACTGACTGCATGCCAACTAGCGTTGCCGGAGTGTAGTCTTTTGCTAATTTCCTTCGACATTTCGTTACTGGCCGTCAGTATTGTTCCCAGATAATTAAATTCTTCAACATTTTCAAATATCTTGGCCTTACGATTAGTTGAGACTGGTTGGGTTGAAGATAAGAAAGAAATGGAGGAACAAATTTCAGAACCACTTAAAAGAAATCGAATCGATGAATATATAGCATTTTGGCTGCTCCGGTAACACTAGCGCACAAAAGAGATAAAAGCATAAAATTAAGACTATGTATAGACTATATATAGATTTCAAGCTCGGTAGACTCCGGTGGGCGGGACACCTAGCTCGAATGAGCGAAGAGGAGCCTGCCCGGAAAGTCCTCTGTAGCAGGATGTATGGAAGGAGACAGCGCGGCAGACTATGTCTGCGATGGAGGGATGGCGTAGACCAGGACGCCCAGAGCCTGGGAGTGCTAAACTGGATGATATCGGCTCGAAATCGGGACCGGTGGAGAGATTTGTTAAATAAGGCGAAGACCGGATCCTGGTTGTAGTACCGATGATGATGATGATGATAGACTTCAGAGATTTGAAAAAGATAATAGTGCCTCAATCACAACCATTCCCATTAATTGAAGATATAGTTATAAAAACAAGAAATTTCAAATATTTCTCAAAACGGCATAAACTCAGCATTTTGATCTATTCCTTTACGAATCGGAGATAGAAGAAAAACGAGATTTAAAACCTAAGAAGGTAATTTTCAATGGACTTGCCTGCCATTCGGATTAAAACCGTCACCAGCTACCTATCAAAGAATCTTGAGTAATATAATAAGAAAACATAAATTAACAGATTTTATAGTACACTATGTAGACTGTACCGTTGTCCAGTACAAAAGAAATTGCCAAGTCTGAGCACTGCCGGAAATCCCAGGTAATACTTAAGGGATTCTAGACGGTTGCCGATCCAAGGTAAATTACCTAAGGATCAGACAAAGGATGCGCTGGCTCACAAAAGAGACCCTAATACAAAGCATCGTGGCGGCTCCATGAACCGCACAAACCACAATAGGCAGAAGCACCTGTCGTTCCACCAAGGAACATACTTACCATAGCCTAAACCCCCATAGTCCACCCTCTCGCCTAACCAAAGGTGACATTCATACGGGTGTCAACAACCCGGATACGTGGGCCCTAAGTCTCGAATATTTCAGAACGCCTGCACGGCGATCGAAGGACACGACCCAGTATAGAAATTGTGTATCGATCCATTAGCTGGATAAACAAAAGTGGTTGGCACAGCTGCGCCAGATGTCGACAAACATCAAATTTCCGGCGATAAGCAAATTGCCGTAAAACAATCCATTGGCTAAGCCTCTGACCCTACCGCAATGCACTTCGCCTAAACAAAGACCATTGCGGACGAACGGCAATAAACCAGCAAACACTGTTCCCATAGGGCAAAATAAATACAATTATCGTAACCGACGATAATTACCACGATCCCAGAGATCGCCAAGGATAATGAACCACATATCGGAATATACACAAAAGCGATGCCGCAGAGGGTGTGAACGTTTTGGCGATCCTAGACAGATCTTCGGCCACACAGGCAGCAGCATCCGCGTCTGTGTGTGTTGGTGTGACCGCACATCTGGCCTGCGACCAAACAGGAAATCGCAGGACACAGATAGAGGGTGTGTTCTCCGCTAAGGGAGAGATTTTTGATGAAGAGAGATTCTCGATTAAGGGAGAATCACCATAAAAGAGTGAGTCGGGTGATTCGTGACACCCCCTCAGGGAAATTTTAATCAGTTGAAGAAAATCCACTAACGAAGGCAGAGTTGACATTCGCATTAAAAATTAAGTAGTAAGACATAGTTCAGGAAATAAATACCGTGAAATAAAATCGTGTGTTTTTGTGGTGCCGTCGTTAGAAAGCGATCAAGGAAGCACGAGGGGAACGCATCCCCCAACCCTTTAAACAGGGGGTACGAAGTCTCAACGCCGAAGCCGTAAGGTAAGAGTCCTTTGTAAATACATTACAAACAAAATATCCAACACCTACGAAACTAAATTCAAATAATACAACAGTTCGATCTTCGTCCTGCACTCATCGTTAAACCAAGGTGTGGACTTAATTATTTTCTTAAATGTTAAATACTATTGAATAGCTAAACCTTTCTCAATCAATAGCTGTGTGGCGGTTTGTACTTGTGCATCAACATGGACGCTGTAACTACACGCTGTAAAAATTGTCTATCCAAAAACCAAACACCAGATAAAAGGACGAATAAAAGGCTCCGGGTGATTTTGACATTAACGTTCTCTTTATTCAAACTAATTTTCACAACAACTTTTGGTTAGCTTTCACATAACCTTTAATCCACTAGTCAATCGTACTAATCACATTCGCACATAATTGTCATTGCCCGTGGTTTATTTACTACGTTTGAAGGTTTGATTAGGCTCTTATTTCTAGATTGTTAAGTTAAAAAAAAAACACGTTTGTTGTTTTGGCAGTTTTGACCGATTTACTTAAAACCCAGACTTACACGACTTTCGATGCTTTACCACAGACTACTGATTATCATCTCGACGCGTGTAATTGATTGCGCGATTCAAATCTAACTCACGCCATGTCCCCGGTACGTGCGCGCGGGTCGAAGGTTACTATCTGACTCCCTGACGATTCTAGATCTTGTTTCGCGCGGATATCACTATTCGAGATGCACACAAACAGGAAGAGGGCCTGTACATGGGGAAGAACAGTATTGCATGTATCGGCTGCAGACGAATAAGGAAAAACGACAACAAAAACTGACTAACGATATTTGAATTTGAATAGGTCAGCTGTGCAAATAGGTGGTCGCTCGTATAGCAGCCGGAAATGGTTGCTATGTTTGAACTAGCGACTTGTTGATGCAGAAATAGTATTCTGAGTATTATGTCAACAGAAACGCTATTTCGGAGGTCAAACGCTAAGATACGTGTTTGTTTGCCTTGGTTAATGGTACGAGAGTTGTTTAAGGGAATGATACCGTGGGTCCTGATCTGCTGATCGGAATGATTACACAATGACGGTTGTGTATTTATCCACGTCAATTGTGCATTGCACCCATAGCGAGTCGAGGGTCGAATTCCAGTGTGAATATTTACATTGGCAAAGAATTCGGCTCTTGGCAGTTAGGTGCGAGTTGCGCTATGCTTCGTATTAGTGAACAAAACATGGGACATGACCATTGCTAGATTGTTTAGGAAAAACAAACTATGATCACGTTCAATTCTATGGTAGTTTATCGCTTATGCAACCGATCAGGGATAATCGGCTGCAGCTGTAAAAGCAAGCGACTTGCCATGGCTTGATCGTGAGACCAACGGTTGCTAGAGAAAGGTAAATACAGTGGGATTGCTGTGTATATGGTAGGCATGGATGTCGGCAATAGGACCCGGTGGATTTTTAATGAATCATAATGGTCATAAAGGGTGTGAACCGAATGTCTACCAGAGAGTTTGATGCTGCCCAAATACTGATAGTGAAAATGGTTGGTAACGAAATTGTGGTGCTTGATGCCATAGCAAGATGAAGATCTTGCCGTTGGTTATATTTCAGGTGGGAAATGGTTAAAAGAGAGCTTTGTGCTGCTCGTATGCAGGTAAGCTACTTATGGTTGGTGCAGGTACTTGCAGGATGGGGCGGGGAGTTGGGTTAGGACGCAGGGTGGTTCTTCGGGAATGCGTAAAGAACCCCCGCAGCTGCTTTAAGAACCGGCGAGTATGATAAGATAACTACTACGAATGCCTTAAATCATGCTAAACACATGTATTCAGAGGAAGACCATTTTGAATAAATTCCAAAATTTGTTGCACATAATCCAGGTCTTATATTTTTAATGATCACAGTCCTAATTGATCTGTGGCAATCCATAAATTCGAGATTTACCGTGAGTAAACGCGGTATTTGTTTCGCTGATATCTTCCTTATTGTCATGTTTGATTATAATTTTGAACACATGTTATTGAAAATAGGTATGTAAGTTTAGACCAAATAAGGACGCCATTGTTCGATGCGTCCCCTCAAATAACAGTCACTAACTTATCAAACTGCTCGGATATAAACTAGATTTTACCCATTCATTTTTTAATTTATAAGTTGGGATACCTGTGGCGGTTCCGCTAAACCCCACGGTGCGGTTACCTAAAAAAACCCCATAACTTCCACCCAATCTAATAACTTTGCTAATGCAATCGCATTAGCATCTTAAAAGCTTCACGCATTAAGGAGGTCAAATCTGTAATCTAAAAAGCCCCCGGAAAAGAAAACTTACATTTCATGCATCTCTTTGCATACAATTCTCCGTAAGATTTCTTTCTTAACTTATCAGGCAGAACCCCCATTATTACAACCCAACTTCCATTGTTTCCCGCCAACGCATTTGCAGTGGCACCTGAAGACATTTTCCTTTTTCAAGGACATTTAATGCATACAACGCATTACCTAAAGTTCTTCAAATAGTTCCTTAATGTGCATATGCACCATAATTTATTTTCATTACAAATCATTCGGCACCCATTGTTATCGTTTGAAATGCAATGTCGGGCGGCTTGTTTTTACAGCTGCAACAAGCCGACCAACGATTCGTTGCTCAATAGACAAACAATCATCCATTTCGTATTCCATTAGCACCTTTTTTCCCAACGCCGATAATAGCGACGATGCATCGCTGTTACGTAGTAGTAGATGTTACTACTGGCCTCGCTCCCAGGTAGCGTGTCTTCTTATCCTGAAAAGGACGTAAGATCTCTTAAAGTCCGCTCCCGAGGGGACCCGTTGCGGTTGCCGCCGTGCTTCCTCGAACCTCGAGGGAAGAGCAGCTTCCGATCGTTCTAGGGACGTCGCTTAGGAATTGCGTCCCTGTGCCGTGGAACCAGGTGTCTTTGGGTGATGTCCGAAATCGCGGATGCTGCAAGGGTTTAGTTTGTGGGCTTGCCACCACTTTACTCACCGGTTCTTTTTGCTGGTTGGAAGTGTCCACCTGTCCTAAAGCCGCCAATGTTCCTCAGTGAATGCATCAAACCAAAATAAATCAAAATACTTTTGGTTTCGTTTAAATAGATGCACTTATTTTTTAAATATTTTTGGTCCGGAAATTGATTGATCTTCCGCCGGCGACTATGAACAGAATGAGAACTTACTCCTACTGGACCTCCAGCACTTCCGCCGGGGACTATGAACGTTGATTGATTGCCTTCTCGAGATCGCGATACATCACCTTTTAAACGAAATCAAATCGAGATTTCTATCTTAAAAATGTACATTTTTATACAACAATCTCGATTTTCGATACATTTCGTGCTATGCTCAATGTTTGTTTTAGATAAGATTCAGTTTTCTGAATCTTCATCAATCTATTTGCATATGAGAATTGGAAATGTAATTTGGATATTGTTTACTTTTGGCAAATCCGGACATCTGGTGCGGTTTGCCATGGATTTGGTTCGTTTAATTTTCTAGGGAAATTACCAGACTGAAATTTATTTCTGGATTTTGAATTGAGATTATGCCGTGGGGCAAATGCAAAGCTATAAACGAATATTTGATTCGTTTATTGCGAATTTTGATTTTAGCTTTGGTTTTTCAGGATTTTGATAGGATTTAATGTGGAAAAAGGTGGTAGGGCTTTTTAGAGCACTACATCGCGTAAACAATGACCCGCATTATCGAACGAAGAATTTGGTCGTTTCCTCCTTTGTCTTTGCCGCCTGCCTGCTTCGTTGTTCCATTGCCTTCGAGCATGTGCAATCAACATCAGATCTGAACGATCCCACACACACCTCCATGATCTCCATTACGAGATCTGGTTGTCTGTTCTACCAAGAGAGACTTTACTTTTCTCTTGTGGTAGGTAATTCTTTTCCCTAGTGAAGGGGAATTGCACCCAAAAATTTCCCTTGCTAAGCGAATCAGCTCTGCACGAGATGATTATGGCTGAGTCCATTTCCATCCGCCGACCGCCACAGTCGTTGCCGCTCCCGCTCCTCGTCGCGCGCCGAGGACGCGAAAATACCTGAGTCGTGTTACTACACACACATTAAAATGTATAAAGATCAATTAATGGTAATAAAAAGTTTAAGTGCAATATAAAAAACACTAACATATTCTATAATAGCCAGAGAACGAAGAGAATAAAACGGAATAAACCAAAATAAAAACAAAGCGTTTCTTTCCCTGTGTTGCAGTTTCCACCAGTGTGTTGCATCGTACGTTTGCTTTGTGGGTGTTCTATTGTTTGTCATTGTTTTTGGTGATCGTGATTGTTATTTTCAGCGGACCTTTTAACAGTCGCGAAGTTGTATCGGTAGAAGAATTTGTATCGGTGGAAGAATTTGTGATGGGGTTGAGAAGTGAACCGAGTGGCCATGCCTGGCACAATACTTCTCGAACCCCACATACCTTCGCTTTATATCAGTCAATACAAGGGTTTATAAAAAGAAAAACAAAGTAGTCCTGTATGAAATGCAAATATGCGTTGTTCCATAATTTATTTGTACAAATCATCGTGATACATTAAAACTTTCTATGTCTGATACTCCAGAAAAAGTTTTAAGACAACACATAGCTTAATTGATGCTAATGCAATTTCGAATGCAATTGCTCTAGTTAATGCCAATGGCTGTCTGATACTCGTTCATCTACAACGTAGTTATATAATTCTATCTGCTATTAGTTTAATTTATACGCGGGTTGCCTCTTATGTTTCGGGATTTGGCAACCCTAGTGTTGCAATCCGGCAATTGAAAGCTCTGTCGTAAAGTTGGACATTTTTGAGGTTATACGCACTCAGAACGTTTTGACATACGAGCGATATTTGTGTTGTTTACAGTAACTTAAAAGATTCATCTCGGCCCAAAAATGGAATTAAATCGTCAACATTTTCGTGCGATTATTTTTTACAACTTTCGGCGTGGATTAACTCAGCAACAGTGCATGGATGAACTTAATTCAATTTTTGGCGATGAAGCTCCATCAAGGACCAGTGTTTATCGATGGTATGGTGAATTCAATCGTGGTCGTAGTTCGCTCCAAGATGAATTTCGTGAAGGTCGTCCGAAATCAGTTGTTGTTCCGAAAACCATTGATGCTGTGCGCGAACTGTTATTGGAAGATCGCCATGTGACCTATCGTGAGATTGAGACAACCTTAGGCGTTAGTAGGACCAGCATACATTCAATATTGCATAAACATTTGACTGTCAAAAAAATTTGTTCGCGTTGGATCCCACACAATTTGTCAATCGCCCAAAAAAAGGCTCGTGTCAATTGGTCGAAAGAAATGCTCAAAAAGTACGGTCGCGGTGCTTCGAAACACGTCTATGACATCGTGACAGGTGATGAATCGTGGATTTACGCGTATGAGCCCGAAAGTAAACAGCAGTCGACTGTCTGGGTGTTTCAAGATGAGCCAAATCCAACAAAAGTTGTTGGCGCACGAAGCACTTCCAAGCAAATGGTCGCCTGTTTTTTTCGGAAAAACTGGACATGTCGCAACCGTACCACTAGAACAACGCAGAACAGTCAATTCTGAGTGGTACACAACCATTTGTTTGCCACTTGTCTTCCAAGAAATCAGGAAAACCAACCGCCGAAGACGGATCACTCTTCACCACGACAATGCGAGCTCTCACACATCGGCTGCGACAACGGCATTTTTGAGCACCCAAAACATCGATTTGATGGGTCATCCGCCGTATAGTCCGGACTTGGCACTGAATGACTTCTTTTTATTCCCGTACGTAAAAAACAAACTGAGAGGTCAACGTTTTTCGACCCCTGAAGAAGCGGTCGCTGCATTCAGAATGCATGTGTTGGAGATACCTCAATCAGAGTGGCAAAAGTGCTTCGACAATTGGTTCAAACGCATGCAAAAGTGTATAGATCTTCATGGGGAATATTTTGAAAAACAATAAAGTGATTTTCGATGATCAATATTTGTTTTTGTTCTCTAATCCCGAAATATAAAAGGCAACCCTCGTACCACACGACTCTTAAGCCGTTGTGAATTTTTGGTCCGCGCCTATTTCTATACTAGACTATTCCGTCAGTTAAATAGGCAAGTAAGAAATTCAGTGGATAATGAGGTCAGTAGGTTGTTTGTAGCTAAATAAGTTTCGGGATTTGGCAACCCTAGTGTTGCAATCCGGCAATTGACAGCTCTGTCGTAAAGTTGGACATTTTTGAGGTTATACGCACTCAGAACGTTTTGACATATGCGCGCTATTTGTGTTGTTTACAGTAACTTAAAAGATTCATCTCGGCCCAAAAATGGAATCAAATCGTCAACATTTTCGTGCGATAATTTTTTACAACTTGTGTGCTGAAAAATCATAACATCACTTTCTATTAATCTAATTATGCATATTACATGTATTAGAACATCTGTTTTATATGGTTATGGCACTTTTTTTGTCACTGAAGAGAACACTTAATTGAACACAGTATACATCCAATTGTTAGAAACGCAAGTCTCGGATATTCCGCTGGAGGCCATCCTCCGTTGAAATTACTGCTTACAGTGCAAACTCGGAAAACTATGAACCAATAATAAATTCACCCACTTTATGGCACAAATGTCACAATGATATAATACGGCTGAACGGGTGTACTCTACTTTAAACTGCCAGCATGACTGAGTATGAGTGGGGCCATAAATTTGACCAAGTGGAAATTTTATTTCATTCCCAGCTCTGGAAACAAACAATGAAATATTGAACAATCCAACTGTAAACTCTCGAACCTGTAACCCAAGCTCACATGTTATGTGGTCATATGGCAGTCCACAACAATACATCTTCGTCTCTTGCAGCAACAGCAATGGGTTTGACGTAACAACGGCAACGATAGAAGCAGCAATATCATCACTAGAACAAGGACTGAAAGAGATATCGTATTGTTATAAAAGGCATGCATTTCACACGACCGCATATTGTTCTGTGGGATGAATCTATCATTGAGGATAAAAGTTCCAAACTTTTCGCTACCATCTCACTCTGTTCACTCAGAACTTTGTGGGTGCTTCTACTCTCATGTACATCCCCAGTACCAGGGGTGAAATGGACATATGGATGAATAGTCCATGTTCAGAGAACGTACTTGCATCCACATCCTCGTAGGTCGTTTCAAAATCATGGCGCAACTTACAAACAACATACTTGAAGCTTTGATGTCAATTTAAAATTCTCATATTATTTATGTATAGGTATTGTAAGCGAGTTGAGATTCATCTTTGCGTTCCCCCTATGATTGACTTCTTCCACCAGAAGCCAGACGAACCGGTCCTCTTTATCTCTTTATGTGGGTGAACATTGGAATAGGTTTATAGCTTATGCAGATATTTCATTGTACATTCCGTGCACAGCACGAGTACGACTGTAATACTAGATTAACATTTCCTATGAATCCTACCCTAATTTGAACGAAGACAAATTTTATGCAAACTAAATTCTTAGATTGAACCGGGAAAACAAATTTGATTCGACGGTGCAAGTTACCACGTAGTACTGAACTAAACTCACACTTGTAAACTCGAATACTCGATTATCCTTTTGACGGAAGAAAAATGTGTAACCCCAAGAGTTGTCCGCTGGGTCGTTTATCGAGAGAGAATTGAAGTTTTATGAAATACCGTGTCTTGTGAGATTTCCTGGCGAGTGGAGAGTTTTCGTCAGATTAATATGTCTCTTTCTGCTGTTGCCACTATTGGGGACGGTAGCTCTGCTGGTGTGCCGTAACTTTTGAAAAGGTAATATTTCATAAAGTTAATTCACCTGGTGGCAAAAACTGAAGTGAACTCAATGATGGAAATGCGAAACAGAAGATAAAGTTCAATTTGTGTCACTTCAAAAATCGATGTTTTTTAGGAGTTCACTTTTGAAATGAAGTTTCATGTGTTGCAATCGTACCCTTTTGGTCTTCGATATCTGATTGTGCCCTTAGAACATAGAGGATAAAGTTGTATATGAATTTTTTTTTTTTTTTACAAAATGCCAGGTGTTACAAAGTTTCGAGAATTTTAAACTCCAACATACACATTATCAATTGTGTTGTTTTCAATAAAAAAAATTCACAATTGTTTTTAATGTATTTCAAATACTGCCAGCGAATTGATGGCAATCAGCCTCTTAAAGGTTAAGGGATGAAGCGCCGCTAAGTTCAGAAGAGATGAAATTGGAGTCCAAATCTCAAGGATGTTAAAAATCGGAGGTTAAGGTGTTGGAAATCTACAATACGTATATCTAAAAACGTTTGTTTATGCTTATTTTCATAGTAATTTTGATGTTATCGCGATACTATGACTGTAACTATACATTAAAAACAAAAATATAAAGTATTTTCAGGGCTGCATAGTGTAGTTGCGGTCACATCAAAAACTCGTGGAGAACCTTCGTCTTTTTTTACAGATATTATGGCGGAGACTGTTCTTTTGAGATCCGTAATATAATTTCGCGGAAATTGGTTTATGTGCGCCCCCAACAATCCCATGAATCCTATTAATATCCCATTCATCTCTTACCTGTGCGTACATCTTTTTTCTTAGTGAACGAGGAAGCTGTGGAATCCCCTTCCGCTGCAAGTGTTTCCGGAGTGCTTTAATTGAGATCTGTTCAAAAAGAACTCCAACAGTTAGCTAATTGCATTTCAGGGCTTTGATTCAACAATATAGTTTCCACCTGAGAAAAAAAAACAGTTGGGAGGCTAGTTACCAATGACCGACCGCTCGGTAAAATGCCATCCCATCATGCTATCATCATCTTCTGAAGTGGTGGTCGAAAAAGTTGAAACAATTGGTACAGCCCAAGCAGAAAACACATATCGAACCACAAAATCGAAAAGCTTTCAGCCTCAAATAGTGTACTTCCTAATCATTTATCCGACCAGATGACTCGTAAAATTTTGGGCATTTATTACCAGAGTGTTCACGGTGTACCCACAAGGACATAGCATACATTGAATCCACTGTGATTGCCCTCACAGAAACTAACCTTATCATATCGATTAACGACTCCGTTAACACTAACTATAAGTTCAGGTGTACTGCAATAGTCCTCCAGTACGTCCTGATGAGGGGCATTAATTGCAACAAAACCAAATGGCCACAACTCGGTGATTTAAATCTCTTCATAATGAATTCATTTTCATCAGCTGATGAAACCTGTTAACAGATTTAAGTCCTGTAGCAATAGTTAGGCCACACCTGTTTTTGACATCTATATGTATTTGTTGAACTCTGTTACAATAAATTAATTAACAAAAGGTCTAATCACGGCCCCGCCGATGGTGACGCCTTTTTCTGGGGTTTCTGACGTCGTACACGTTTTCTCCGTTGAAGTGGCGATGGAGGTGCTCCTTTGTATGACGGTATTTCAAATATCCCTTCAAAAGTCTTATAAGTTGTATTACACCGCACTGAATTTATATTCATTCAACTTTTATTCAAGTTTGTCCACATATGCTTTTATAATTTCTTCTAAATTACAGGTTTCAGGTACAAGTACAGATTCAAATTCGTGCACATATGTTTTTATTGTTCACTGTTTCTAATCACTAAATATAATACAATAAAATTCTATTTGGGAACTTTAACATATGAACTTTTTTGTAGGAATACCTAATTTTGCAACTAAATTAGTTTTCCACTTTCGAATTTATTAACACACAACTTTACTCTCAGATGACCAGATTAAAATCAACCTGATGCAGACCCCCCAGGCTGCAACCTTATCCTATGTGTTTAATCACATGTTAGTCAAGAAAACTGTATTTTCCTGCTTGCATTCTCAAGTGAAATAACTCAACATGTGAATATTTGTTTATGTTATTCTTTTTATTTTGATTTCTTTATTTCGTAGCATTTCATGTTTATCAATTAATCACTTGTAATTTGTGTTTTGATTTGAAGTTTTAGTGGCTGTACGAGGGTGGACTGAAACGTTTCCGGCCTAACAAATATTCAAGAGATTTGTTCTTAAAATTTATTTTTATTTTTCTACATAGTCTCCTTGTAACTCTACACACTTCTCCCAGCGATGCTCCCATCTCTCTAACTCATCCAAATAGTACTCGGCGTTTTTCTCTGCACAATAACTGTTCACGAAGGTGATTGTCTTCTCATTTGACGAAAATCTCTGTCCTCCGATCGCAATTCTTAGATTAGGGACCAAAAGAAGTCGCTTGGGGCTAGATCTGGTGAGTAAGGCGAATGGTCAAGCAGTTCAAACCGTAATTCGTGGATTTTAGCTATGGCAACCGCTGAGGTGTGAGACGGCGCGTCGTCTTGGTTAAACAGGATTTTCTTTTTCTGCAGATGTGGTCGTTTTCCCGCAATTTCTGCCTTCAGTTGGTCAAGTAATGATGCGTAGTATGCTCCTGTAATGGTTTTTTCTTTTTGAAGATATTCGATTAAGATAACTCCATTACTACCCCCAAAAACAGTTGCCATCACTTCCCCAGCCGAAAAAAACAGTTTTTGTTTTTCTTTGAGCTTTATCACCCCCCCCCCCCCTCCACCCCACATAAAATACATAAAATCCTGGCCAATACAAATGCTTTCTCAATACCAAAACAGCACACTAACAGTACAATCGAATATTCCCACCATGCAATAGACAAATATTTAAAATAAAATAACAGCCCTAAAAATACCTGATCCCTATCCCAGTAAATAATATTTGGTTCGCAATAAGGTCCCAAATATTATCAACTGAATGCAACAATAGTTCCCCTAATAAGTTTCCTGACAATGACAACAGTTCCTGCATTGAAAAGGAAATGAAACGAAAACAAAAAAGGATATGCATTGGCGGACAACAGGATTCAAGCTCTCTTGAAATTTGATAGTACGGTTCGGTCACCCTTTTTGAAACAGATTGTAATTAGTTCAAAGAAATAAAAAACACCATTCGAACTGGAGTAAACGTGCGCATTATCTAACTTGGCGACAAGCGACAGAAACCAGTGCGGTTCATCGGAATATTTTCCATAAAGAGCGGTGTACAATTATTGCACTGTTTGCTAAAAAAGAAGACGCGAACAGCTGTTTTCACTTGAGGAACAAAATAGGGCTGAGTTCGGTGACGAAAACTTGTATAAAATAATTGTTAAAAAACAGCTCGATATTCAATTTTGTCCATTTTCACAAAAACACTCGCATCGACTCACTCAAACGAGTGTCAAATAAAAATTACGCATCCAAAGTGGCTGAAATTTTGGTGAGTATTTGTCAAAGGATGCACAACTACATTCATTAGCTTTTATTGAGGAGTGCTGCTATCTTCATGTTGGGGTCGGAAACTTTTCAGTTCACCCTCATATGTGTATTGTATATTTTTTTTTTTGGTTATAATGTATACACTATATCGGCGTCTCTATAGTTTAGTGGTTAGTATACCCGCCTATCACGCGGGAGACCGGGGTGCGACTCCAACAAGGCGCCGCTCGGTCGAGGACCCAGCTGCCGTTTATCAAGCTCCGCGGTCGACACCGGCCTCCCTATCATCACAGCACCCACCATCGAGCATCCATTCGCCCCTAGCTTTTTTTTCGTGACTACGTCACTGGGGGAGGAGTACTGTGGCGGTTCCGCCAGATCCCACGGTTCGCCTTCCTGAAAAAAAAACCCATAACCACAACCCAATCTGCATAAGCTTTCGCTAATGCAATTCGCATTAGCATCTTAAATGCTTCACGCATCAAATAGATCCAATTCGTATAACCCAAAAGTACCTACAAAAGAATTCTTACCTTCTCAAGCATTCCTTCGCTTACAAATCCCCTGTAAGAGTTCTTATTTTCCTCATCATAAATTTCCTGAAAAGAATAACCCTCGGTTCACATATCATGTAACCATTCCAGCCAGGGATAATTATCATGACGTCGCCTATTCCCAACTTCATTCATGTATACGATAAATTTCTTTATGTATACATTTACCTGGCGAGGTTTTTCTCCCAGAAATAAAATTCTCTGACTCGCACAATGTGCAAACCAAAGCAAATACGCATTCCGCGTCTCTGGGCATCAATTAAATCCTGCAGCATAAACAAATGCAAATAGGTATTCAATACGTA
The DNA here is from genome assembly GCA_963931805.1 of Microdon myrmicae. Lineage (NCBI taxonomy): Eukaryota > Metazoa > Arthropoda > Insecta > Diptera > Syrphidae > Microdon > Microdon myrmicae. The sequence goes on from OZ007498.1 coordinate 182,079,244, forward strand.
CCCTTACTAGCGATGCCATAAACACCATTTCCCAGTAACCTACCTAAAACGAATTAGCACATTTCCACATCGCATCGTGGTCTCTTTGTTTAGCTGCTACGCACATGCATCCGACGTTTTCGGTTTTATTTGCTTTACCGAAATCGTATCCTAGGAATGCACTTTATGTCTTTCTTTGTTCTAGGCACACATACCACCATGGTCATGCTAACTCCCGGTGTCCGGTGGGCACGGAGTCGCGTACATATCAATAATATACCCCGAGTCATGGCGAAGATTGTGTTTTTTTATTGACGTCCCATTGTACGATCTAATATCTAATAAAAAAATGAAATGAAAACGATAATCCGCGAATTCAACCATTTATCCAACAATAGTGTTTCCCAATTAAATAAATATAAAACTAAACCAAAGGAATGCTGTGTTTAATTTTTCCGCGTGTATTGGCGACGTGTTTTTTTATTTCTCCGGTGTGTGATGTTTCCCCTCGGTGAACTAATTACCGCGGAACTTTCATTAAGTGAATTGTGGGGACGAGGTAGAACTCTCGCCCGTGCGGCGTCGCGATCTCGTACCCCTACAAGCCTCTGGCGCAAGACTAATAACCTTGCCCGGGAAAAAAAAATCATTATCGAAAATTTAACAAGTCTCAGGACTTGCTAAGTAAGGCCAAGACCGGCTCCCGTTGTAGTGCCGTTGATGGCGATGTTGATGATGATGATGATGTATATACTCGTACCATTGCTTGCGTAACACAGATCTAACTAAATTTTAGAGGCGACATTTTACATGTCAATGTCATTGGACGGTTCACATAAGATTGCTCATGCTATGGTTACCATACTTAATATTTTTACAGCAGATTCGCTCCTGTTTGTAGAGAATATTACAAGATAGCACGAATGGTGCGAATTCTCCAATAATTTTAGTACTGTGATATAAAGTAGCAGTACAACACTTTGCATTCTTTAAATCGGTATGTAGCCGCTGCACACAGTTGCTGAACTTGTAATCAAATATATATAATGTGATATAATTAATATCGTTTAATTATTACCCCCCCCCCCCCCCCCCCCCCCCCCATATAATACATAAAATCCGGGCTGATGCATATCCTTTCCCAATACCAAAACATCACATTAACAGTACAATAGAATATTCCCCCCCTGCAATAGACAAATATTTAAAATAAATGAAGATCCCTAAAAATACCTGATCCCTATCCCAGTAGATAACATTTAGGTCAACATATAGAGTCACAAATATTATACACTGAACACAACAACAGTTCCCCTAATTTCGTTTCCTCACAATGACAGCAGTTCCTGTATTGAGTAAACGGAACAAAAAAGGATATGGATAGAGAGACACGAGGATTCGGCCTTCTGGATTAAGTAGTCAACGTGTGCGGTTGTGTTTTCGACCTACACCCGAATATTAAAATTAAAATAACCCGTTGGTAATCGAGTAGTCGACGCGTGCGGCTCGGTGAATAAGAAAACAATATATTTTTTTATATTAAGTTTTTGTGTAATCATCTAAAACCAGCACCAGAAAAGGTTCCGTCTGGACATGAAGCGTAAAAATGAATTGACAAGATTTTCTTTTTAATTACTGCGTCGTTCGGAATAAAAGTTGAAAAAGAAAACAATTTATTTATTTATATTAAGTTTTTGTGTAATCATCTTAAATCTGTCGGCGTTCGGAATAAACGTCGAAAATGAATTGGTGACACTAGGAACTATGATTTCAGAACTTAGCAATTTATTTATTTATATTAAGTTGTTGTGTAATCCCCTAAAACCTATGCCAGCAATTTGAGCAATTACTGCGTCGTTTGGAATAAAAGTCGAAAAAGAACTGGTGACACTAGGAGATATAATTTAAGAAAGAAAATTTACAAAACCCGTGTTCTATGCAAACTCAAAGTTAAATTATTAAAAAAGTCAACATAAAACAATTAACTACGAATCGACAGAGACCAGAAGAGGTTCAACAAAAATCAAAAGTTGAACGAGTCATCGCCACGGGGGTAAGTTCTATGACACAAAATATACAAAATAATATAAAAAAATATATATATACAAAATAATACAAAAATATGTTGTATTCCAGAATACTACCCTCTATTAAATTTAACACTGAATCTCCTTACACATCCTTAAAAAGTTCCCTTAACATATACTACATTCTCACTTAATACATACCATTCATAAACATTCACAATATTGCCAGTTACAGCACATTTAATAACCTGCACCTTTTTATTCATTCAAAACATAGTAACTTTGATTTTCGTTCAAATTTTATTCATGTTAAAAGTCGCAGAGACCTTGTTAAAAGTTGTTTTGTTCATGTTATAATTTCTAGTAAATTAGAACACAATGTTCTATAAGTATAGAGAAATTTATATTGTAAAGTCAGTTGAGTTGAAGCCGTTGAAGTGAATCAGTTAGTTGAGAAATACAGTCGAGGAAGTTAGTTGAAGTAGAAGAGTTTTGAATCAAGAGCTTTGAGAAGAGTTTTAAAAGAAGAGTTTTGATTGTAGAGTTGTATTATAAATTAACTATAGTTTGAGTTGTGTAAATAAATATGAACACTAAAAATAAAACTAAACGCATTTATTAAAACCTCCACGCTCTTCCCTCGATAAAAAGAGGAAGCACGGCGATTGGAGTTGCAACAAATATATAAATATATACAAAATAATATAAAAACATAACACAACTGTCTAGGGGCTATATTGGGTCACCACATTTTAAAAAGCAAGAAAGCGGCGATAACAAACGCAGCTTGGAGAAACTGATGCGAAAAGTTGGTTGTTCTAAAAGATCAGGCAAAATGTTCCTAGGCTCTGTGGCAGATCTGTGCCGGTTCCGCCAAACCCCACGGTTCACTTACCTAAAAAAACCCCCATAACTCCCATTCAACCAATTAATTTCGCTAATGCAATCGGATTAGCACCTTAAATGCTTACGCATCTAGGATTATCTAAGGTATAATCTAAAAAGCTTCAGTAAAATAATTCTTACCTTTTCTTGCATTCCCTTCGCATACAAATTCCTGTAAGAGTTTTTTCTTACCTTACCATAACTTCCATGTAATAAAATTCATCGGTTCGCATATCATACGACCGCATATCCTTGAGATGGCTAATCCCAGCCTTAATTTGTGTACATAAAAACGATCTATGCACACATCGGGTGTCGACCCTTTTAGCCAACGACAAATAGTCCAACACCTGCTGCATGTAATTAGCACCATCCATGTTGAAACTATTTCCCTAATTCACACCATGAGTAAACAAAAGACCGCAGTCCTTCATCAGGCATTCTGGCGATACGCAAATAATTCAATCATCATAGTATCCCAAATGCACCTACCATCTGATGTTTACTCAGTTAAACTCTCAGGCCATAAATTCCTTTATCCTACATAGTTATAGATTCGTTTCCCAGTAACCTCTCACATAAACAAGGAACTCGACGAACCCTTTTGCTTTCTTTGTTTCAGGTTCATTCCCATGGCTTGGTGTAAGAAAAAAAATCAAGTGATCTTCATTCACACATACATGTGTACTACCAACGATCTTCACCCCAAACGATTAAATATCGTTGAGTCGTATTTCATCCACGGACGGAGACGGTCGCTCTGCCACCCACCGTACCGGCGTCGGTACGGTGTCAAACGTAAAGTAGACTCGAGTCGGACGCGTTGATAATTAAAAAAAATAATTTTCCTAGTGCATTGTAATCTAAATAAAATAAAGAAAAAGCATGGTGAAATATAAGAACCTGTCATTATAAATAAAAAGTGCGTTTTCCTTTTTACTTCGTCCTGGTGAACTCCTTGTGGTCGGTTGTTCCTTTTTTTTTACGAACAGTTGCTGCAGCGCAACCTTCTTTTAGTGACGGTGGAGACGAGGTAGAACTCTCGCCCATGCTGGCGTCGCGGTCTGGTATCCCACAGATCAATCCCCTTATATGCAGCTCCAGTATGAGGAAGAGCAGGGATAGCTGACCCCGTGCCAGCGCGGACGTGAGGGAATTATTATTATGGGCTCACGACACGATCCCCGATAAATTAAAATAATTTTTTGTTATTTCCAATCAATTTGATGATCCAGCTTTTAAGCAGAATTTTCTTGAATTTACTTATATATTAACTGAAAGTTTCAAATAATTATTTATTGCAAACATTGGGAGGAAGAAAATGATTTTGTGGGGTTAAAAGGAAATTGTGTACGCCTTCTCTGCGATCGTACCATAACTACTAATAAATATAATATCGACAGGCATTTTAAATAAGAACTTGATGACGCCATTATAAAATGTATGCTTCATAGGGCTATTCGAAGTGAGATAATAAATAATTTAAAGAAGGGATTGTTGAGTCAATAACTACTTTTCAGAAACGTAAGGTTATTACAAATTTTTATTATTATTTTAACCTATAAAAAAATATAAAAATAAAAATAAAAAGAAGTTAATTAAGCGAAAAAATATATATCTTAAGAAAATGTAATTAAGAATTAAAAAAAAGTAACGATAACAAACGTATATTTTGTCATTAGATATTGTTGCATCTGTAACGTTCATGAACATTTTTAATTGTGTCCTTTGTTCCAAAAGATTGTCTATCTCTGCTCTAGACATTGAGACGCAATCCAAACAGTACTTATCATTTTATTTCGTTTCATTTTACTTTACTTAATTTTTTATTCATTTACAGACATACAAATCCAAAACACTTGATCACCTTTACTTTCCTTTCATTTATTCTCACCCGCAGCATCCAAAAGCTACGTTTTTATATCATACGGGCGCTTTAAAGAACTTGAATGCGTTTACTATTTAATTTGCAAGACAGATCGTTTGAAATTGTTGATTCTAGTGTACCTTACTCGTACAACCTAGGTTGGCATTTTCTAGCCTAGTGTTCCACAGCTTTAGGTAAGACACATACAACATATTTAATTTAGATACCATTCTTGTTTTTGTCCGGAATATCTGCTGAATTCATAAGATGCTCTGAAGTCAAAGTGGATCACTCAGTAGGTACTGTCGAATAGAAAAATTGTATTGGAATTATTTAAGAATGTCTGTTGCGGGAATTTTAATTGTGCAGACCTGTAACCATGGCACGTAATCGCTCTCTAAATGTTTAGTCTTGTAGAGTTAATATAGGAGCGTATGTTCTTCTTCCACACCTATTATACATTACAAAGATCACGCGATCTACGAATCAAAAGAAATAGCTTAATGAAAATAAGAAAAAGTCAACCGGCCTCAGTTCCATCAACATCTTCCATCGAACTCTTCGAATTTGCTTCGCTTTTGGTTCCATAACTAAAATTCTAAGTGCCATTATATTGTTATGGCACTAGTTCCAGGCGGTTTAGGCAATTTCAAAGCTAACACCCGGGAACAAAAGACTTTTAAAAGTTACCACAACAATATCGAAAGCTACTCGTATAGCATGCATTTTAAATTAATAAGAAATGTCCCGATGTACCTACGGTCATTATTTAATTTGTCTTCAAAAAGTTACAAAATACAAAATGTATAAAATTCCGTGATCATAGTGCTCACATTCTGTGAAAGGTGATAATTACATCAAGTGCTTTTTATGTACATAGGAGTAGAAGGCGGACCTTAACTGGTTTAGCAGCACCAAGGAGTTACATTGGTATCAAATAGTGTGTGTACAATCCTTCGGCCTTGCAATGGTATAAGAAAGCAATTCCGTTGTTCTTTTTTTTCTTTTTAAAATAGCCTTTCATCTAGCACCCAAGAGCAAACGGCGGAACATTTCAATCATTTTGAGGAATGGATTTTTAATGGTTTTAAAAATTACATTTTCCGAAAACCAATTTCACATATCGTTTGATGACCCGACATCGAATACAGAAATTTAGAACAAACCCGATATTTTCAAGATAACGAGGGGACGGATAAGAGTCGTTGTAAATATTTTACGGAGGAGTACTTTCAAGGAACTTTTACAAGGAAGTAATGGAGGTCTTCTGTGTGTGGGTAAAATGCTGCGCACTTACTGACACTCTTTGTTCTCTTATCAGCAAGGATATTCGCTTGGGATTTTGTAAGCTTTCAGAGCTTATAAATTTAAGAGGCTCGACACAAATATTTCTCTCTCTAGCGCTAAATAGTACACACTAATATATCAATTAATGTCAATAAAGGCCCCCACTCCGTGTTTCTTTCAACGCGAATCCATTTTGGAACCGGCATATCCACTTGTTTTGGTTATTGCTATTTTAAAGCCAATGCTTGATGAACCTAGTGCAGTAAACTGGATAAATGGTCTCTTTAAGGGGCCTTTGTGAAAATCAACTTTGAATGTGAATTTAAAACTGAAAAACTATTGGCAGTTAACTTGTACTTTTTTACAGATGACTATAAAGTATTTAATATGTGTTTTTATTTATTCAGCTTAATTTAAACAAGCTTTCAATTCTATTTTAGTTCTAATAGTTGAGAGAGGTACAGGGTCCCGACTTTACACCTGATATACGATGACTAGGACTCAACACCGATGAGCGGTTTAGCATTATAATAATCTTTCCCGATATTTGCTAGCATACTTTTCAACATTTAGAAGATTTCTTCCTTTGTTTCAATTTGGAAAATTTAGATTAGAAGTTTAAAAGGATTGATTTTAAGAATCAAGTCAACCATTGACTAAGTAGCATATGCGGTAGTGCTCACCGAAATCGTTATTTGTCAGATGTTGAAGCCAATTCATGTTCAAATCAAGAAACGCCTCTTGTGGTCATTGCGCTTATTGCTTTCGCAATGTATCCTCTGATTAATTTGATCATAAAATTATCCACCCTATTTATGTATACTTCATTATATAAAGTCTCATTTGAATAGTACTTTTTATAGTCTTGTGGCGGTTCTACGAACCACACAAACTACTATAGGTTATGATGTCCTTTCCACTAAGGAACATACTCACCTGTATCCATTACACGTGCCCCAAAAGTCCTTACTCCCACCTGAAACAAAAGGTAACATTACATACACCAACATCGAATTCAATAGTAAAAATTAATCGAACTAAACGTTCAAAAGCTTCTAATATTGAATTCAACCCATCCAAGCCACGCACCCATTCAAGGCATCAATGCATTGCACCAATTAAACGCAATTTTCGGTAAACAAACCGAACAACGAATATCTCCTCTGGTAGCTAATAGCAATTAGCACCTAAATTCCTAGCATGACCCAAAACTCTAAAGCCGCACTTGTGCAAACAAAGGATGGCGATTCGCCCCTAACCAACAGGTCATGCAATCATAAACATCTTAGCGCAGATCTCATGCTAGGCGTTTATGAGTTGGAAATGCAAACAAAAGCAATACCAATCCCACGGACCCGTTGTACCCATCTGAAGCGCACGAGAACCCTGGTTGTCGTAAGCCAGATGGGGAACACAAACAAATCCCAAGAAAAGATCGAAAAATAAGCGGCGGTACGATCGATCGTTTAAACGAAGGAACAAGATTCCGATAAAGAAGGCGGAAAGGAGAATGATCATTATGATGGGAAATTTTCTTTGCAGATCGGATAAAAAATTTTCTTTTACAGATGAGGGGATGAAAAATTCGAAATGGGGATGAGCATTTTTCAGTATACTTCGAGCATCAGTCTAATAGAGAGAGTTACAGAGAACTCCACGAGGTAGTCGGTCCGCGCAGCAAAATTTAGAAAAGACGAAATTAACGTGTGTCGTCGTGCGTAAGGAACTAGAATATTCGAAAGTAACGTGTGTCTAGATTAACGTGTGCTGTCGTTCCAAAGAAATGAAAATATTTGTATATGTGAATACGAGTAGTACGAATTGAACACATTAACAGCAAACAAACAACGCTAGAGTGACATACACATAATCGAGTGTAGATTGTCGCTGGTCCTATCCTTAAGTGTGTAAAGCTTAAAGTGAAAAATAGATGTTCTTACTTGTCACTGACAAAACTCATATCTCCGTGTTTTACTTGTGTGCTGTTTTCCGCTCCGTGTAAGTATTGAACAGTGTTCGGCGGAACCCACCAACGACTAAAGACCCAAAACCGCCAAAGTCTCATTCCGGTGTTCGATATAATCTGAGACATCTTCTGAAATACTTCCTTTCGAACACCCGAATCTTTTCCATCAAATTTGGACATAAGTTAAACCATACTGGACCACCTTATAAGAGCATTGGCCTGATTAGCGGCATGTAGCATATAACTTTTAGCCTGCTGTCAAGTTGGACACTGTGAAATAGCCTCCTTGTCATAGCAAAAGTTTTCCTCGCTTTGGCCAGAACAGACACTACATGTCTGTTGGAATACAGATATTGATCTAGCCAGATACCAAGGTATTTAACTACAATCTGGGTTTCCAGTTTATCTCCATGCGGTCCCACGATGACTAGCTTTCGCCAGTTTTTCCTTGTGTCGTTCGTGGCTTTATATAATGGAGTTTTAAGTAGGATGGCTTCACATTTCTGGAAGTTGATCTTAAGTTTCCAGACATCGCAATACCGCTGCACGTTGTTAAAGTCTCGCTGTATTAAACTATTTATGACCTCAACTTTCGGAGCTGTTCTGTAAATAAGAAAAATCGTCTGCGTACCCAATAGCATGCGGAAGAGCATCTAATAAGTCGCTAATATAAATGTTAAAAAGAATCGGAGAAAGTACCATTGACGATTGCAAGCCATTCTTCATATTTTACGTTTTATTAGAGGTCACATTACCACTTTTGACCACGAACCTCCTGTCCTTTAACATATCATAAAGTACATATAGTAAAGGCGTATATATGCCATGTCTGACCAGTTTGTAATATAACCCTACGATGTAGACGGTATCAAAGGCTTTTTTCAAGTCAATCAGACAGGCACCTGTCCATTGGTTCCTACATGTATTCCATTGTATGTCGGAGACCAGTTTAGCTGCGGCATGTGTGGGTTCATGACCCGTCTTAAACCCAAACTGGTTATTCGGAATAATGTTGCTGTCATCTACCCATTTTAGCAGAGCTTTACTAATCATCATCATCATCGGCACTACAACCGGGATCCGGTCTTGGCCTTATTTAGCAAGTCTCTCCACCGGTATCGGGTCCTTATCCGAGACTTGTTAAATTGTCCATAATAATTTGTTTTTCCGGGCAAGGTTATTAGCTTTGCACCGGAGAGCTTTGCTAATAGTTTTTTCAAATAATTTACTGATGCTTGGGAGTAAACTTATCGAACGCATGTTCATTGGGTTTGTACAGTCTTTGTCCTTTTTGGGGATGGGTTGTATGATTGCCGTTTTCCATCGCGCGGGGAAGTTAGCATTATTGAACGCGTTGTTAAACAGGACCGTGTATATATCTATTGCCATTTGGGGCTGGTTCTTGGGTACGATGTTAGGAACTCCATCTATTCCTACTGAATTTTTGCTTCTTAATGAGTTGAAGGTAGTCTGGATTTCTTCCCTTTTGATTAAAAGGCGATTAGCCTCACCATTGGGCTTAATGTCAATTGAGAGATTATCGTCACTGAATTCGGTAAAACCCGGAATTCTCCGATTGCCAAAGTGAAATTTCATTTCGGAGGTGCGGATGATTCAGTAGAGCTCTGTCCTCCAAGTGGTGATTGCGGTGAATGCTTTCATTCACCTTGTATATATCCTGAAACACAGCTCCCACAGCGATCACCTCTCCTAAGGATCTTCGATCACGAAGAGCTCACTGTTGAGGATCGCGCTCTCTGTATCTCTGCCAATGTTGATTAGCAGCTGCTTGTTTACATCAGGACGTGGAATTTGGAGACACTGAATTTCATTTTGATTATTTCTCCTGAATATTTTATTTATTTGCGCGAACATATTCGGGTTATTAGTTTTTATAGTTCGAATTCTGTTGCTCCAATACAAATTTGTTACTATTCTATAGTTAGCTTTAAGTAATTGTTGGAGGTTTTTTAATCGGGATTTCAGTGGTATTATCTTTTGGTCTTGTCTGTCTATAAACTGTCTGTGTAATTGTTTTAGTTTCGATAGCCGTCTGCTCTTTTTCTTGTGGAGTGCGTCTATTGTTGTGTTTCTGTACATGTTTATGTGATCTGTAACTGTTGTTTTGGGAATTGTTTTGTCCATTGTTCGTTTTACGGTTTCATCCATTTGTTGGATGCATTTGTCGATTTCGTCTTTTGTCAGGCTTCTGTTTACTGGCAGATTAAAGTCATCCGAGCGAAGTTCTCTTGTTAATGATCTGGTAAACCGTGGCCATCGCATTACTCCGTAGTTGTAGGAATGCAGAATCACGAATTCCTTCGGATCTTCCAGATCGCTTGGAAGCTTTATTACTGCCGTGAATGCACAGTGGTTACTGTCGTATTCAATTGCCCGTAAACAGTTTCTGTTTCGTCTGTTGGTGTTAAGTAGTCTCAGTCGTGTGTCAACTAGCAAGATATCTAAAAACGATCTACCTCTAAGGAACGATGGATATTCCGTAGCTAGCAAGTCAGTTCTATATTCTATATGATACAGATTAACCAACCGCCAGCTGATTTCCTACGGCATTAGATATATAATTTCCCCAGTTTTTATGCTTGGCGTTCATATCTCCACATAGGATAAAGTAATTTTTTCCAGGTGCAATTGTAAGCATCGAAAGGGTGTCTCGAGCTCTGCTATAAAGAGGTTATGTTGGTGCTTCTCTTGTGTCTCTGGTATAACTTTTTTTCCCCGCCAGAAGTACATCCGGGTTTTCATCTTGCAAGAGGTTAGATTTGCTCTTCTCTCAGTTCTTATTAGCGAATTTACATCCACGACAAGAGCTTTGATTGATGTTTTGATTAGAGGGTTTGTAGTGGATTACAATATGGTCAGGTATGTATTCACTATTGCGTCTGATGGTCTTCTGTGGTGATATATTAAACACTTGCCAATTGTTTCACACTTCTTTATTTAAAAATCCATAATAAAAAAAAATCAATAAACAACTAGCTACACAAATTCACAAAATCCTTGTCTTCATCGACTAAGGTGACTCCATTGGTCCAACTGACTCATTTTGTTTACTACCGTTCTAAGTTGATATTTACACTCCTTTAAGTGATGTTCAGTTGTAATTAATAGTACGTAAAGTTAACAAAATATGTGATATAAATTCATAATAAGTATGGTCACTTGCAATGAACACTAAGTAAGGTTAACAAAATACTACAATTTATCAGTAGTTGGGACAAGAAAGTACTTTGCAAGTCCTGACTCGATGGTGGCTGTAAACTGACTTTATATTATTCAGCGTGGAGGCCCAGGGAATCTAGAACGCGATTAATTTCAGTCATCTAAGCGACAGAACACTAAGATTCCATCCATCGCCTCGATGACCATATATGGTAAGATTCTAATTAGCATCGGCACGTAGGGCGCGAAACATAACGATGTTCGCCTCTGTTGCTCATGGTGTGTGTGTGTGTGTGTGTGTGTATCCACAGTATGCGGACCGTGGATCAACAAATCCATAAGGGTAACACCATGAGCAATGATCTGCAGCTGGGCGCGTTGACCAGAAAGGGCGCCTGCATGTTTACTTTAAGAAAACGCACACACGATGTGTGTGTAGTTGCACCGATGATGGTGGCCTACCCAGGATGCTCGTATGCATGTTAAGATGCTGCAGAATTTGCTTCCGACGTCTGGGTAAGTATATGATGGTAGCGCCGAATGGGTTTCCCGGATGTATGCTGCGTTTATAATTTCTTACCAGAAATTTGATGATGCAACACACAACCTGTGAATTGCTTTTAGAGAATTGATATTTGATGCTGATACAATTTATGTCAGCTAGTATTATTGACTCTAAGTATTCCTAATATAATAGGTACAACTATGGAAGGTAAGCACACGTTCTTTATGTGTTTTTGGCAACTATTACCTTATCATAGTAGTGACGTTCAATGGAACTGCCACAATACTTGTTTTTTTATGCCTTTAGTATGCCCTAGATGGGGTTTTTACCTGAATAATGGGAAGATGATTGGTGGCGTTCCAGAGAAACACCACAGGTTTATATTGACTTTTTATTTAGACTGGGCAAGTCCGAGTAGATCTTGTTTATTTGATTTTGCAGCTGTGTCATCTGTCTCCGGAGATTGAGCAGGATTGTGAACACGTCTGCTTGCGATGTTGTTTCAGTCTGACTCAGATTAATTGTGGCTACCAATGTTGTAGCCAGTTTTGCTGTTATCCCACGAGATGCAACTTGTGCGTGCGGCCGCTGCGATGTTACGGGCATTGTTATTGTACGTATTGGCTCTTTGTTTTTTTGCCGAGTCACAGTTCTTGACATTATTTCTCGGAATTTAGGACATCATCGATTATTAGCGGGGTGTCCCCCATTCCGGCACACTGCACACTTTATAAGGGCTTTGTCTTCTACCTTTTCTTTTCCCCGAGGGCAATTTTCTGCCAAATGGTCCTTACCGCATTTTACGCATCGATGCTACATTTCACAGTTCGCCGCTGCCTGACCAAACCTTTGGCAGCGGACACATTGCAGGATGTCTCTGCCTTTTTTTTATTGGTCCCAAGTGACAATTTGATGATCCAAGATTGGAATTTTCCGTAGACCACTGTTGGCGACGTTACATACGAAGCCTAGGATGGAGCAGCACACGACTGCTGACTGGCACACCGTAGATCGGCAATTTATACCATTCGCTCTTTGGTTCTCGTGACAATACGCAAACAAGAGAACGGCGACAAAAAAGAGGATAAAAGCAGCGGCAGTTGGAGAGTGCAACCAGTTTAGTTCAGTTCAGTTCAGTTCAGTGCAGAGGTAATAAGAGATCTTAACAGATTCTGGTTCTACCAAAACAATAAAATAAACAATAAAAAAAATAATAATACAGTCCACTGATTGAATAAGGCGATCCGTGCTCGCAACATAATCGAGACGCCGCCTACCAGTAAAAACCACTAATTCTACTGCTGGGTGTTAATTGGACCAGAAAGAAGGGTAGCTTCCGGTTCTCCCTTCTTGCCTTGGTTGTGGTGAACAGTTTTACCGATGAAAACTCGAGGTCTTCATGCTTCAGCTTTTTCAAGCATTTCGAACAGAGCCCTCGGTTCCATTTCCGGGTTGATGCCCTTTAATAGAACCGTTACCCTCTTCGTTTGTTTCGGCGTGAACGAGTAAAATTCCGCGGTGGCTTTTTTTTTAACATCCCTTTAATTTTCTCGTGGTCTGCCACCGCATAGGTTTGAATGGCATGCCTGTTACCTGCCAGTCTTTTAACTACAAAATTGTTTCCTATTGCTAGCTTACCGAGACTTACCAATTCCTTATATTCAATATCTATGGTGTTGATTGGTGGCATCTTTATTTTTCTGTTGTTGTTGTCGAATTGATGTTGTTGTGCCGATTGCTGTTCCTGCGGGCGATTTGGTGTTAGTAGTTGCTGTTGCTGTTGATGTTGATGTTGATTTTGAGATTATTGGCCAACTTTTGATTCGGCGTTTGTTGTTGTTGTTGAGTGGATTTTTGGTGTTCGAGACCCGCTATATTTTTCTTCGGCGTCTCTCTTCTAGCCGCGCTCTTGCCACCGCAAGCTTCGCCTCCAATTCGCTTATCTCCTCTTCTTCATTCTCAGACTTTGACGATGCAAGAGAAGCGAATGAGTTGTTTGCCCCATACATGTTAAATGGTGGGGGGGGGGGGGGGGTGGGGGGGCTCACTGTCCTCCTCCATTTGCTGTTTTTTTTTTCCTCCAGTAATAATTTTCTTTCGTGCTCATGCTGACACTCTCCGGTTTGTTTTGAAAAAAAAAACAAATGCGACCCGTTATACAAACATTGACACAACTCGCCGAGTCAGAGTGAGTCACCTTACACTCGCGCTAAATGATCACTTCACTGCTTATACGTTTATTATATGTTTTGTTTTGTTTGTTTGATTTTAAGTTTCTTTGTTTTGACTGGCTTGTCTTTGTGTTTTTTTTTATTTTTTATTTTTTATTTTGGTCGATTCACTCAGTGCCGCACTTCACAACAATTGTTTAATACTTTCAATTAGTATACTGTTCGTTTTTAAATTGCAATAACTGTTAACTTTTTTATTTATTTAATTTTATGTGTTAAACTCCACTAGTTACAACACTGTAAACTTTGCGTAGATTCGATTTGGAAAATGATCAATAACGTAGCAATTATCGCAATGGGTTTTTGTATTGAATTAAATTCTTTTTTTCACAGTGCGAAATACATCGTCTGTGTAAATGTTCATAATTGAAAAACTCGAGACTATTCTCAGAGGACAATGCTACCGACCAACGATCGACTGTTCATAAAATTGGTTCATTCTATATTAGTAATACCGAATAACCCAACTGTTTTTTTGTTTTGTTTTTAAAACAAAATTTGTTTAGTTAAATAATGGAGAGCCTTAATCAATAATAATTTATAACAATTTTTTTGTTTAAAATACCATCATAGGAATTATAGTTTTATTTTGAAGTCGTTTTTGCTGGCAGTGTCTTAAATGAAATGCAAACTTTCTTAAAACTGCTCATTTGTGCCCGAATAATTCCTTTTGACTGTTCCAGTGGGCAGGGTATGTTTTGTGGGGGGTTTCGTTTATTTGTATTCGATCTCTTCACAAAACTGTCCCCGACTCCAAGCTCACAGTCCGTGAACTGCGCAACTATGCCACTTGTAATTAACAACCAAAAGGGAGTGAAAGTCACGATTCAAACTCAAGCAATTTCTTTATTGTTTTTACTGCAAACTTAAACACACTCAATTCAAACGACTTATTGTTAATCAAAAAGAGTGTACAGTTAATGTAAATAAAAATGGATAACAATGTCACTTATTTGAATTTAATTCTGAATCCATGTACAGTTGGTGTGAATTAATATGGATAAAAATGTCACTTGTTTGAATTCAATTCTAAAACAATGTACAGTAATACGATGTCACTTAATTGAATTTAATTCTAACTATTCAGTTCACCCGGAGCTTTCGACTGCGTTTGACGTGTTCATCTCGGTCGCGAGTTCTCATTACAACCATTCCCAAACGCGATAGATCGCCTGATACCGGGGACAATTGCTTGTCCTCGGATAAAAAACTTCGTTCCACTATGCATCCAACAAGTGGGCTTGGTAAAAACCCCTACCGTAATAAATTCACTCCCCTACAATGCCATCCAGATACAGATAATTCTGAAATGGACGAAACTGATTCGCCAATAATCAGAAAAGTGTATGTGCCACCAATCAAAGTGCTGCAAAAATCACCAGAATATGTGCATAGCCTCATGAAAAAGCTTAAAATATCCAGTTATTCAATAAAAAAATTAACAATTGGTATAAAAATAATGTTCGGAACTATTGAATCATTTAATATTGTGTTAGAAAAACTAAAAGAGGATAACTGCCAATATTTTTCTCATGATATTAAAAGTGCTAAAACTTTCAAAGTTATTTTGTATGGACTGGATGATATAAAAACTAATGAACTCAAAGCTGAACTCATTTCGCTTGGCTTAAAATGTTCTGATGTTAAAAAAATTGAAAAAAAAAACATGATAAATTTACTGACTTTTTTTATCTCATTCACTTTGAAAATGGAACAATAAAATTAAGTGAACTTAAAAAAAATTATCGCTCAATTTTTCATACCCAAGTGAGCTGGAACTTCCAAAGAAAAATCAAAGGTAAGGTGACACAATGCTTTAATTGTCAAATGTTTGGACATGGTGAGAGAAATTGTCACATAAAAACATATTGTGCTACTTGCGCTGGTTCACACAAAACAAGCGAATGTAATAACGCTTCGGTAAATAAATGTGCCAACTGCAACGGCAATCATAAATCTACTGACGTCACATGCACCAGTAGATCTAAATACTTAGAAATAAAAGAAAGATCATCTGGAAGATCCAAGATCCATCCAAGAACTCATTTCGCTGCATCAACTCAAATTTCAAATCATCAAGCTTGCCAAAAACCGATTTCGTTTGCCTCTATGAGTGATTTTCCTACGCTTCCACAGCCACAGCGACGACTGGGACTAACCAATGCTCCGAGCAAAAGCTTTCCAAATTCAAGCCCGCAAATTCAAAGTTTACCACCAACAATTAATGCATGGGAAAATGACTCACGCGGCGCTTCTTCATCAAACAATAACAATAATTTACCCAACAACAATTCAGCACTCTTCACAATCGAGGAACTAAATTCCTTGTGCATGGAAATGATCTCAAATTTATCAGTTTGTAAAACGAAAATAGAACAATTTAATGTGATCGCGCATTTAGCCACTAAGTTTTTATACACTAATAATGTTAAGTAAAATGGCAGATACACATATAAAAATAATTACTTGGAATGCTAAAGGCATACGTAATAAATTTCATGACTTTTTAAACTTTTTAAATAGCTATAAAGTTGATGTTGCTCTAGTAACAGAAACTTGGCTTAATTTTGATATAAGACTCCCATCATCTGACTTTAACTGCTATCGCATTGATAGAGTAGACCAAAGGGGCGGGGGAGTGGCGATTCTTATCAGGAAGTCAATTCAACATTCGCTTTTACCTGTAATTCCAACTAGGCTTGTGGAGAATGTAGGTGTAATGATTAAGTTAAGAAACCATAAGACAGTAAAAATCTATTCTGTTTATTTCCCTGGTGGATCTTCGTCGGATATTAAAAGAAAATGGCTCAAGCAGGATTTAAAAAAGTTATTCACAA
Source organism: Microdon myrmicae (assembly GCA_963931805.1). Classification (NCBI taxonomy): domain Eukaryota; kingdom Metazoa; phylum Arthropoda; class Insecta; order Diptera; family Syrphidae; genus Microdon; species Microdon myrmicae. The sequence continues at coordinate 182,096,008 of OZ007498.1, forward strand.
TGAATGGTGAATTTCTATTAGGTGGTGATTTTAACTGCCGGCATAGAGATTGGGGGTGTGTAAGAGCAAATGCTTGGGGCAATATATTGGCTGCCCTTCCATTGGCACTACCAATTAATATTTTTTATCCACCTTGTCCAACTTATTTTCCCGCAGGTTCTCGTGGCATCCCCTCTGTCCTTGACTTGTTTGTGTCAAATGTCCCTGGTCTTATAACAGAACCCGTTTCGTTGAGTGCTCTCAGTTCAGATCATAATCCTGTTTTTTGTAACCTTTCTTGGTTGGGTGAAAGAAAGATTCAATATTTCCTGGACATGAAGAATGCTAATTGGAATTCATTCAAATCAAAGATTAAAATGAGCCTTCAAAATAGTACTACAAATCTTGAAAGAGTGTCTTGTAAAGATGATGTTGACCTTATTGTACAAAACTTTACACAAGCTATAATTTCTTCGGTTGATGAAAGTAGTCCCAAAAGAGTAAAAAAAGATATTTTTAAAAAACTTCCAATCCATATCTTAGAGCTTATTAAAGTGGGAAACATTCATCGAAGAAACTGGCAGAATTACCGTCAGCCCTTTTCTCGATCAATGGTTTCCCATTTTAATGAGCGCATTACTGACCAGATACAAATCCATCGTAATAGAGAATGGAACAAAAAACTGAGCGTTATGGATAAAAATGCTAAACCGTTCTGGAATGTAGGGAAGTTAATCAAGAATAAAAACCGTAAAATACCATTTCTGAAGGATTCTTCTACTACTTTTTTTACAGGTTTTGAACAAGCAAACCTATTTGGAACAAGTTTTTCAAAAAATCACTTGGTCTCTCAGCATTTGGGTGAATTTGAAACTAATGAACTTGTCGGTAACAGAATCGAAAGATTCGACACCACAAACGAATTAACTCCTCTAAATGCATTTGTAGAAGAAGAAAACGTAAGAAATGTAATCAAGTGCTTGCAAACACGAAAAATAGGAGGACTAGACAAAGTTAAGAATGCCTATCTAAAACAATTGCCTCATATTGGAATTAAATACTTAACATTTATAATCAATGCATGCCTTAAATGTCAATACTTTCCTCAATGTTGGAAAAAAGCAATGGTTGTACCTATCCTTAAGGCTGGAAAAGCCCCAGATAAACCTGAAAGTTACAGGCCAATTAGTTTACTTAGCAACATAAGTAAAGTTTTTGAAAAAATCCTGAAACAACATATTTTAAAAGTTGTTTCAGATAAAGATATTTTCCCCGATATCCAATTTGGATTTCGACGCTTTCACAGCACCTCGCACCAGGTTAAACGAATTTGCAGCCATGTTCTAGACCATCGTTCACGTGGTCAATCAACGGGCATGATATTGTTAGACATTGAAAAAGCTTTTGATTCCGTATGGCACAATGGGATAATATATAAAATGATACAGTTCGACTTTCCTTTGTATTTGTGTAAGGTCGTCCAGAGTTTCTTATCCAATAGATGTTTTCAGGTTCATGTCAATTGTGATGTTTCTAGATTGATATTTTTTGATTGTGGCGTCCCCCAAGGCTCAGTACTTGGTCCAGCTTTGTACAATATCTACACTGCGGATTTTCCAAATCTACCGCAGTGTGAATCAGCTATCTTCGCTGACGACACTGCAGTATTTGCGTCGCATGAATTTTCTCTCAACGTTGAGACAAATCTAAAGCATGCGATCGAGATACTTGAAAAATATTATATGAAATGGAAAATCAAGCTAAATGTTGGGAAGACACAAGCCATCTTTTTTACCCGAAAGAGAAAAGCTTGCTATCTTCCCAGCAGTCAGCTGCAAATAAATGGTACCACGATTGCATGGGAGCAATCCGTAAAGTATCTCGGAGTTCACCTCGATACAAGACTCACATTTAAACAACATATTCAAAGTACTCTTAATAAAATGAGTATTGCTATTAAGATGCTTTACCCTTTTATTAATCGCAAGTCTTTACTCACAAATGAAAATAAGATTATTATTCATAAAGTTATTTTCCAAGCTATACTGTTATATGGGTGTCCAGTATGGGGTAACGCTGCAAGGTGCCATTTAAAGAAGTTACAGGTATCACAAAACAAAGTTTTGAAAATGATGCTAGACCTCCCTTGGCACTATTCAACCTTAAGTCTCCACGGAAGGGCGGATGTTGAATTGATTTCTGAAAGAATTCGTAAACTAGTATATAACTTTAACATCAGCTGTGAAAGTTCTGAAAATCCTCTCATAACCCAGCTTCTTGCTTAATTTGTCATAATTTCATGTAAATATTTACATTTTATATTATTTATTATTGGTTTTATTTTTTTTTTATTATTTTTTTTATTTTATTTTTTTTTTTTTTTTTTTTTAAATGAAGGTTTTTCTTTTTCGTATTTTCCTTCGATTTATTCTTTTAATTATTAATTATACATATTTTTCTTTTCTTTATCCAAGATAATGTTTCAGTTGTAAGATATAACTTATCAAATCTCTGAATTGTAAAATGTGCGGTCACAGACTTTTTTTTGAAAATATTATTACGAAATAAAAGATCTCTAATTCTAACTATATACAGTCGATGTAAATAAAAATGTATAAAAGTGCACTTATTTAATTCTAAATCCATGTACGGTTGGTGTGACTTAATATGGATTAAAATGTCACTTGCTTCAATTTGATTCTGCGCACCACATTTACACGCCAATTTATTAAAATCGATTACTATTTTTGCTTTCACGGCACGACCGATCACTTTGAACACCAAAACTAGACTCCCTCATTTGCTTTATTTAATGTGGAGGCCCGACATCCCTACACGGAATCCAGAACGCGATTAAAGAAATAAATTGACACGACAGAATACCAAAACTTTCATTCATTGCCACAATTACCATATAATGGATGATCATCGCAAAGATGTGCACACACACAGATGAGGTTGCTTTGCCCTCTCATGCTGTGCATGAGCAATCGAACCGTGGATACAAGGAATTCCTAATCCCCGCATAGGGATTGAAATGTTTCCATGATCAGCGACTGCGTAAAGTATTATTACTGACCGTGTACATATTGATGGCATCTCCACGTAGTCAAATTCTCGATGGTAAATTTCCATTTTGAGAACTCGACTTGCTTGGGCGGTCGGACGGATGCCCTCATGTATTTGTCGGTCGGGTGACCGATCGATGTGGGCATGATATGCAAAGGAAAGATAAAACATTTCCTGCATGGCTGGCACGCAAGAGAAAATCTCATGGATATTGTTCGGGCAATGTTTGTTGCTAGAAACTGCAACCAAATTGCGCTTACGTGTGGAGGATGTGTGTCATATGATGGAAATCGAACCGAGACATGTACAATGTATTGGTTCGGTACCTGTTGGTTGCGTGATGATGCAACCAAATTGCTTTCAGGGAAATTAATATTTGTTGCTGATGAAATTTTATGCCAGCTAGAATTATTGATTCAAAGTATTTCTAAAATTATTGGTACAACTATGGAAGGTGAGTACACGCTTTTTATGTGTTTTGGGGAACTATTTCTTTATCATAGCTGTAAGGTAAGTAGTGGCGTTCAATGGAACCGCCACAATACTTGTTTTTTATGCTTTTTGTATACCCTAGGTGGGAGTTTCTACGTGTTAATGGGAAGATGAATGGTGGCGTTCAAGGGAGCCGCCACCGTTTTTGTATACTGTCAATTTTAAGTAGCTCCAAAAGAAAAAATCCATTGAAGTCAAGTCGGGCTGTGTCCAGCCTAATTTATGTTACTTGTTACTTCATCGGGATAATGTTCTAAGGAAAATTTCATAAACTGCCCGTACAACTGTCGGGAATGAGTATTTGTGCCAGACACGGGCACTAGTTCATTCCTATCCCCAACAATTCTGCTGTTAATCGTTCACAAAATGAGGAAATAAAAACACTAGGAAGTGGCTTCGTAATTATAGTTTCTTTATTCTTTGCTTAACTTGGTGAATTTGATATACACTTTTAATGTCGTATTTGATTGAACTCGACAGCAACTGAATGAAATCTGTCTGTTTATTCTTTTCTTTAATTAATGAAATGTAACAATCCTTACACAACAGCTGTATGAAATTGGTCTGTTTGTTCTTTTCTTTGATTGGTAAAAAAAGGAATTTAACCACGCTACAATTTACCGAACCCCGCGGTGTTTGAATTCTAGTGACTAGTTCAACGAGGGGTGAAAATTGACTACTTGACTCTACACACACGATCCACCAATTTTGACCGCACTCTCTTCTGCATTCTCTCATTTCCCCGCCCATCGAGGTGACTAAACTCTTATAAATTTATTCAACAGTCAATGGACATAGGGATAGTGTGGATACCGAAAAGGACAGCGTGATGATCTCGGGGTTGGTTTTTGCTTTTGCGTGCAACGAAAGCAATACCAATGGTGACCGCATGACCCAGTTTGATAGTTGTATTGCTCTCAGAGTGCAATGCACTCCGTGAAGGGGAAATGGGGTGGAATGAAAAAATATTTCATTTCATTTTTAAAACATTTTTTTATTTTCTTTTTATCTTCTTAGTTTCTAAATTACATGCTAGACAAAAAGTGCTTAAATTCTAGCTTAATTATCTTATATTATAACTTACTGGTCCTACGCAGACGCGAAAATATATATTTTTTGCGCTAATCACCTGACTACTGAGTTTATTGATCCCCAACGAATAGCGTGTCTGGCGCAGGTTAAAGGACGCGCGATGGCTTGGGAAAATATTGGCGAGAGAAAAAGAACTAACGGGATTCGATATTACCCAAGCGGTTTCGGTATGCAGCAACAGCGGTGCTTGTCCAGACTTTGCTGTTGCTAACCAAACATGAGATTTGTGATTTCCGATAGAAAACTCATGTGATTTATGAAAATTGATGCCATATGGCATAAAAGGGCTGAATTCAGTTCTGCATTATCTTCATAGAATAATGAATTCAGGTTAATGTCCTTTTGGTAGATACCTTTTGCAGGTGAAATTGGCCGACGAAGGAATTGGGGTAGACGTGGTGCGCGGTTAGCGGGCGAAATTGGGTTGTGATTGTGGGTTGGTTCTCCGCGTAATATAGAGAACCCCCACAAAACCATATTCCATAAAATTGGAAAAAGAAGTTGGTTGAAATTCGCCACATATTACTCTAATAGGACACTTGACCTCTTGCGAGTGGATAGACTGGGAGTCTCGCAACAGGTGCACACTTTCTACGTTCATATTTTGACATGTGTCATCCATTCCATGGTTTGGGCATTGGAGAATCTGTCTTATATGCCCAAGTTTTGATAAGTTAAGCATTCGATCCATTTTTAATCGGACGTATTTGATACAGATTGTAAAACCTTAGCCACAGAGTATTTTGTTTTTGTTTTTTTTTTAAACGACTTTTGGGACACCTTCTGTAAATGGACGAAAACGACTCCAGCCTGTAGTGGTGTGTGAAGAACGATAGCTGGAATTATGAGGAAAGTATCTTATTCTGCAATAGATAAAGTGCCTTCTAATTTGCAACATAGTCGCGACTACATTTTAAGAGGTAGGATTGTACGACTGCCGCCTAAATGCACTCGCTTAAGTTCATGTCTTAAATATAATGCAGAATTGCACTAGTCTCCGACTTTGGCGATCGCTTAACTTGGTTATCCATTGTACTGAATAAAATAGCTGATTTAATGAGATCACTATTTTTCAACTCATCTTTGCCAAATAACTTAGCTTTAATATTAAAACTTTAAGTAACTGTTTATCAATTGTTTAGTGCAGCTTCAAAATGCTCGAAGACAAATGGAACTGCGTGCTTAAGTAGAGAAAGACTTTCTATAGCTCGAAGCGTATTACTCGGTGCTTGCTTAATGCCGTTGCTGTTCTCCCTTTCGGAAGTTATCGTGAATACGAGTACTATCGAAGAAAGAGGATACTGTATTATAAGATGCTTCACACACTCCGATTATTGCCTCACATTACATTGAGTTTTGTGCTTGAGAGAGGGGAGGCGTTTTTGGCTATGACTATGGTAACACTAGGCCACCCCAAAAAGTTGAATGCCAAGGAGAAACGTATAAAGAACATTTTGGTGTGTTCACGAAAGCCAGTGAAGTGTGCTTGGGTTTTTTATTTAATCATTATATCCGTATCATGGCAGAATAGATGTTTTCGGTAAGTTAATGTATAACATAATTCCGCAGAATCTTTCGTGCTTCGATGCCTTGTGATAGGTAAACGTGGTACATGGATGAGATAATGAGATTAGGGTTCACAGACGTCGGCCAGCAGATCCGAATCACTCCCCGGTTGTCTAGTCAACCAATGAATGAATAAGCTGGTGTTAATATGTTCATTCATTCATTTTGAACAGGTTTCCCATAAAAAACCAGGTAACATTGTCGTTGCCTTTAAGTCAAAGATACGTCCATTAAATTAAAGTGTTAAACTTGAAACACCCATTGTCGAAATTTTGTATATTTCCCACCTTCTAGATATCCAATAACGTATTTCACTTCTCTCTATTTGAATCTATTCCTTTCGATCCGATGGAGTTTATTGCCAATTGACTTTTATATTATAACTTAACGTACATGTATAGCATATTCATAGTTGCCTCGGGGTGAATAGCATAAGATGCGACCTCTGGTGTGCGCGCATAGGGTATTGACTTTATGTACGCACGGTTAAATCCGACCGTTAGTGACTGTTGTTATACCTCCTCAGCCGTGTCTGACTTAAAAAATGGTAATTTCATAATGGAGATATTTTTGAAGTGATTTTGTCGTGGGTTGCAAATGAACCGTAAAATAAAGATAATGTGCATGGAAGCTTTTTATGGCAGTAGCAGGATTATATGGATATTTTCTTGATCTTGTAAATCCTTTGTAAATAAGGATATCAAGGGAAGATTAATATTTCCGTCATGCGGGGTGGTATGTGATAATCTTAATCACATCATCGAGTTGCTTGTCCTAGGGTTGTACTACATGGAATGTGCGAATACAATGATAGAAACGAACTCATTTGCTCACAAACACGTTGAATCCTTGATTTTTAACTGGATTCTCGTCTTGAGGGTAGACATGATTCTTAATGTTTGACTAAAGTTCAGCACTGAATCAGGTTGTATAATCTGTTCAGAAATATGGTACTCATTGTACAGAGCGTGAAATAATTTAAGTAAACTTACATTCCATACGGTAAATGTCGTTGTTTCAGGAAACTGCACCTTCATTTTTGCCCCCCGAAGAAGCTCGAAGACTTTAAATATTTATTTGTGAATCCAAAATGGCTGCCTTTTCCGGTTATTTCATAATCGTGGTACCGTAGTGATGAGTAGTGCATTGGGGTCGGAAACTACGATTATAGAACCATACAGCTATTGTTATATCGCAGCATTTTTATTGTCGTATGAGTTGGAAGATGCTATAGTTATACGACCAACATTCACATAAATCCGATAACCCAGCTAAAAACAACCTTCAGAATCCAAAAGTAATTGAACAAAAATGACTGAGTAAAACATAGAAACAAGTATCTTTCCCATTTTACTCTCATCGAATATGAGAAAATGAAGTTGTAGGTGCTGAAATGTCTTGTGATATTAGATTGACAGGTAGCGTCTGGATATGTCAAGTGTTGTCGCTTTGACCGCAAAACAATTACGCTTATTTTCATCATCACCGTCATCATCGGCACTACAACCGGGATCCGGTCTTGGTTCTATTTAGCAAGTCCCTCCACCGGTATCCGGTCCATATCCGAAACTTGTTAACTTGTCCATAATAATTTGTTATTCCGGGCAAGGTTGTAAGCCTTGCGCCAACCTTTCTCAGGATGTCGCTGCATGCACTGGTTCACTACTTGGCGGGTGCCCAAGTAGCTATCCAGGGAATCTACACCGTAAAACAGAGAAGAGTAGAGAGCGATGTCTGCACCAGGCGCGGAAGGTCTACCAAATAATCTGCAATATGAGACGGTACACACCACGCTGCACTTAGTGCAAGGATAAAGAAGGTAATCTGATTATCTGAAGGAATTCTGGAGCGATGGGAGGTGCACTTCAATGAATTGCCAAATGGTCAGCTCACAGAAGAATTGGAGGTTCTGCCAATGCTATATCAAACCAAATGCTGCCGCCAACAAGCATTGAGGAGAGATTGAGACATTAAAAGCCATAAGACAGATCCAATCAAATAAAGCCCCTGGAGCTGATGGCATACCAGCTGAGCTGATCAAACAAGGAGGGACAGCGTTACATGACGCAATTCATGAGATCGTAATGCACGTATCGGAGCAAGAGGAGATGCCAGAAGATTGGCGTCGTGGAATAATTTGCCCCATCATAAGAGTGGAGATATCACAGTGTGCAGCGACTATTGGGGTATAACATTGCTGAGTACCGCCTATAAGATAGTCTCCACTATCCTACAAGATCGGATAGCCACATACGTTAAAGCCATCATTAGTCAATATCAGTGTGGCTTCATCCCAGGCAAATCAGCGATTGATCAGATATTCACACTTAAGCAGGCGATGGCAAAATGTCAGGAATTTAAGATTCCATTATATCATCTATTCATAGACTTTAAGGCCGCCTACGACTGCATAACCAGGGTAGGAATATATAATGCCATGAGAGAATTCGGCATTCCAAACAAATTGATACGACTTTGTAGGTTAACCATAACCAACGTAACTAGTCAAGTAAAAATAGCGGGATTGCTGTCCACACCAATAAACATCTTTAATGGACTCCGACAAGGGGATGCCTCCTCTTCAATTTCGTGTTGGAGAAAGCAATCTGTGACTTTGGCGTTACAACTAGAGGGACTATTATCACCAAGTCCAGCCAGATACACGCCTGCGCAGACGATATCGACATCATCGGTAGAACCGATTCGGCTGTGCAGTACTCCTTCACCCAAATCGAACAGGCGGCACAAAAACGGTGACTGCACATTAATGAGGGAACAACTAAGTACATGGTGGCAACTTCTGCGAAGAGAAGACTAACGTTGGTCAAACAATCAGGGTAAAGGAGCACGAATTTGAAATAGTGCAATCCTTTAACTAGCTCGCGTCAATAGTATCAGCCGATAACAATATGGAAGAAGAAATACGCGAACGGCTGATAAAATCCAACAAAGCATAGTATGGTATACAAAGCTCTTTAAATCCCAAAATTTATCCAGAACATCCAAACTGCAGAATCAGGGTCTTACCAGTACTCATGTATGGATCTGAGACCTGGGTACTCAATAAAAGGGATTCTGAACTCTTAGCCGCGTTCGAGAGGAAGGTTTTAAGGAGAATGATTGGCCCCGTATGCGAGGGGGGACGACTTAGGAGACGCTACAACCACGAGTTGTACGCAATCTACCTTGAAGCTAACGTTCTAAAAAAATCAAGCTCGATCGACTCCGGTGGACGGGACACCTAGCTCGATTGAGCGAAATGGACCCTGAGCAGAAATTTCTTTGTGGCAGGATGTATGGAAGTAGACCTTATCTGTGGTGGAAGGATTGCGAAGACCAGGACGCCCAGAGCCTAAGAGTGTCAAACTGAATGACATCGGCTCGAAATCGAGACCTGTGGAGAGACCTGCTTAATAAGGCCAAGACCGGGTCTCGGTTGTAGTGTCGATGATGATGATGATGATGATTTCGCCAACAATCGCCTTAATCAAACCAACCTCAGTTCAATTAGACTTGGTAACGTTTCCTCAATAATATTTTCCAGATGGCTGGTAAGGTTTTCCTCTTCTTTTCTATTATCTGTACCAGCGAAATGAATTCTCAAATTGTTTGAATTGTTTGCTAGGTCACACATTTCGAAGGCATCTCTAATTCAGAAAAGAGAATTATATGATTTATAAACATTATGGGCCAATGCCTATAGACAATTTTGTGTTGGAAAAATTACTAACCACTAAACGTTTTTTTCTGATTCTTAATTTTTTCCCTAATTCTTTTAGCTGTACTTGATTTTTTTATACACTTGGTTTTATGTAATTTAATTTCTGTATATATATTTTTTTTTCTTATTTTTAATTTTTAAATTCAATGTGAACTTATTTTTGCATAAACAAAATTTTATATGTACACTTAACGACGGTCAGCTATAAAGTGATGAATAAAAATACTTATAATAAAATATTCGCCAACTAATATGACTGCATTTAAAAGCCAAAATATACAATGTGGCCTGTAGGCATGAAACAGAAGAGGACTCATCTCGATCCATTCATTCCCGAAGCCATTGGATCGCATGAATTATACTTATCTTAACTGACGGTAACCAGGAGTTTTATTCTTGGAATTATATTCATGTAATTATTCCTGCCACCATAGATTGGTGCGAATGCGTCAATTCCAGTTGCCGTAACTTTGATCTGTGTCTTAATTTATCGGGAGATATTTTTTGATTCGTGATCCATTTGGTACATTTCGATATTTTTTCTCACCACTCGATTTGTGGGAAAGGAAATCGTGATATCGCCACATATGGACTTGTGGCTGTTCCGCCAAACCCCACTGTCGACTTACCGTAAAACCCCCATAACATTCAGCCAATTTCCTAACTTCACTAATGCAATCGCATTAGTACCTGAAAATGCTTCACGCATCATATAGATCAAATCTATGATCTTAAAAAATCCCTGTCAAAGAAAACTTACCTTTTAATGCATCTCTTCGCATACAATTTTCCGTAAGATTTCTTGCTTTACTTGTCTGGAATTCCAAACCAATTTGGCACCTTCGGTACCAGACAAATTCCCGTAAACAAAATGATTCGGTTTGCATACAATGTAACCGTCATGACAGGGATCATAAATATTGCGCAGTCTATTTTCCCAGCCGCGCCATGTGTACAACAATGTTCCCTACATACACATTGGCTGGCGACTTACACTCAAGGGACCAAAGCAAGTACACATTCCGCGTCTCTTGGCATCAATTAAATCCTACAGCATAAACAAATGCAAACAGGAATTCAATACCTACACTTACTAGCGATGCCATAAACGGCATTTCCCAGTAACCTAGCTAAAACCCATTAGCACATTTCCACATCGCATCGTCGTCACTTTGTTTAGCCGCGACGCACATTTCCAACAAAGATCCCATTAGCATCCGACGAGTTCGGTTTTATTTGCTTTGCCGAAATCGTATCCCATGAATGCACTTTATGCCCTTTCTTTGTTCTAGGTTCGTTCTCATCCTTGAAAGAACCATGCACATATACCACCGTGATCACGATTAGCGAGTGAGCTTCGCACGAGCAAGATATCGCCGAGTCGTTTTCCATCCGCCGGCTGCCATGGCGGTTGTCGCTCCCGCTCTCTGTCACTGCGGAGACGCGCAAATATATACTGGAGTCGTGTTCGCGCTGTACAAGTAACTTTAGTTAAAGTCGGTGAAAGTATTGACTAAAATCTGTCATTTTTGTGTTGTTCGATTTTGATATACATTCAAAACTAAAGAATAAATCTAAGTGAACATATTAAAGGGAACAAATAAAGTATTATTGTTAATCAAACCGGAGTGTTTTGTTTCTGTGTTGTGTCCGCTCGGTTGCGAAGGTCGACCATCGTTTGCTTCATCCTTGCGTAGTGAGCACCAATCCGAATGAACAAATGGACGATGGGGATAGGAGAGAATCAGCGCCGCACGCCGGTGCACAATGCTCCTACCCCACAGACTGAACTTTGACTGCTTCATCATTGTGTGTTTTCTTATGTTTATCCATTTATTTATCTTTTAAGCAATAACTCATGTAGGTTCCTATTAAACTGTTTTTTAATTTTAAATTGTTCAAATTTGCATTTATTTATTTGATTTTTTTTATATTTCTGTATTTAATTATAACTAATTACTTTATTATATTTTACTTTAATTATATAAATAATTAATCAATGAAAGAACTAATTAATTAATTAATCAATTAATTTACTGAATATCTAATTAAGTAATTAATTAAATAATTATATAAAGTTTATGAAAGTACATGCAACATTTTATTTACTAAACCAAGATCTATAATAGAAGTTCCCAAGTGATAAATGAAGTTCTTGATATATCCAGGCAGAACGAATTACTCTTGCTTTCATCATCATCATCATCATCGGCACCACAACCGGGAACTGGTCTTGGCCTTATTTAGCAAGTCCTGAGGCTTGCCAAATTCTCCATAATGATTTGATTTTTCCGGGCAAGGTCATTAGTCTTGCGCCAGAGGCTCCTCGACGGGGAATCGAACCCCGGTCTCCCGCGTGCCAGGCGGGTTTACTAACCACTATACTATTGAGGAGCCACTCTTCCTTTATTTTTTAAAAATTGTTCGACCCACCGGAAACCGATTCTTCCTTATGTACAATTATTCCAATTCCAATTCCTCAACACACTTTTAAAGTTAATCCCGTATCAAAACAATGACAAAATGCATAGTAACCATATTCAATGTTTGTGCTTTGAAAGCGTTTATCTATTAAAAAGGAAAAAGTAAACTTATTCCCTTCGCTGGTTGGTAAAATTCATTAATCCGATTTATAATCACGTCCATTCCTTGATAGAACGAAGTATTCCCCACTTAGCCCATAATTCTAGTTCCCACTACGGCCAAGTTGCGGAGGAAGTATCGATAGTTAAATGCAAACAAATCAATACCAGAGAACTTATTAGGTCGTCGTTCAACTAGTTTTACCAGATACGTTGTGCAGGATCAACTCCCTGGGAGAAATGTGCATTTCAGTGTCAAGTTGGAAAATACCCGTCCTTTAAAGTTCGAAAACTAAAGCAGTCCCTCGGTGAAAGTAAAAAAGTTATTATAGCTCAGTATTATCACACGCGTCAATAATGTGTTTATGAGGCAACTGAAATTTGTGGAGCTCATTCTTATAGTTTTAACTTCAATTGTTGTGACTTTAGTTGAGCGACACATATTGAAAATAAAGTCATTCATGTGTCTCATAACAGTAATAGGATAAGAGTAACGAGCTATTCACGATGGCTAAGCAAATTTCCACACTTGATCCTGTTTATCACAATAAAGAGCTCTTGCTCGTTTAATAAAATTTACAAGTATGTTGGTATTCTATCGCCTGTATTTTTAAAATTCTTGAAGTAGCTTTCACCGTTCATGGTTACGAAATACTAAGAATGACCCAACCTTCGTCGGAATGAATTAAATGTGTATTGCATTTGAAAATGTATTTATCAATTTTTAAACCTAAAAAGTATCGGTATCAATTATACTACGGCTGCTGGTAAGGGGAATTTAATTCCCACATCGGAATCAGTGGGCGGTTCGAAAAGTTGTTCATTCCGTTTCGGGGATCGTTTATCATTCTTCTGTTTGGAGATAAATTATGGAAACATTTCAGCACCACACAAAATAGTTTACTCGGGTTTCAGAAGCCTGAGAACTGACGATGCGAAATTAGTATAATGCCACTGATGACTGTACGATTTTATTTGTCTGGAGCTTTATGGTAATGTTTCAATTAGTTCTATTTAAACTGAGACTATTTTATTTTGGTCTGGTGATTTGGAAACATATTTCAAATTTAATATATGCACACGTTGTATGGCTTTAATTATTGTGGTAAAATATATGTATTTCTTATAAAAGAGATTTAAGTTCCCCATATGCTACTATAGCAGAAATAACTATGGGTTCAGTATTTAAAATTTCACCAGGAATGGTTAAGAAATTCTGAAATGACTAGAGAAATTTAATATTATATAAAAACATGAATTATTTCAGTCAAATATGTTAAAATTCCCTTCTTATAATTTAGAAAATTAAATAATTTATCTGGTGTCCAACTATCACAAAAGCACACAGTTGCCAATAAAGCCGACGTATATATTTAAACATCATATAACTATAGGCTATTGACCTTTTCAATGATCTTTGAACTGTCACCGTAAGAGTTTTACGTTCTAAAATTCTTGTGTTCGGGCATAAAAATTAGAAAAAAAAATAAAAATAAAAAAATATAAAATTAATTGAGATATGTAAAAGAGGAAGGTTTCTTATATATATATATATATATATATATATATATATATATATATATATATATATATATATATATATATATTGTTATGGATGCTGCGAATCCATAGGAGAAAAACCTATCAGGAATCCTAACCCTATATCCATCCATAAGAAATACTTGCTTAAATCTACAAATAACCTACCCTGAAATACAAACCCCATAGAAACCACTAAAAGAAACAATTTTGCTTAATTCATAAAATAATCCAAGTCCCATAATATGATATGATCAAAAGAAACAATTTTGCTTAATTCACAAAATAATCCAAGTCCCATAATATGATATGATCAAAAGAAACAATTTTGCTTAATTCACAAAATAATCCAAGTCCCATAATATGATATGATCAAAAGAAACAATTTTGCTTAATTCACAAAATAATCCAAGTCCCACAGCCATATGACCCATGGGATATATTCGCTTGATCTGCAGATTGTCCCATGGTATAATCCATAAGATACAATGTAGTCTGTACGGAAATACGAACCCCATGGGAGCCCCTAACAAACGTTTTGCATGATCGACAAGAAGGAATGCGATCACGGGCAGCCTGCGAGGCAAGTAAGAATGGAAAACGAAGAGAGTTCGTCAGAAAGTCTTAAAGAAGCATGGTCGTCCTACCGTCCAAAAGGTCTCGTCCTACCGTCCAAAGAAAAGTTAGTAACAAAAGTAAATTTAGTAACAGACAGTGAATTGATTTGTTAAAGACCTTGAGTTTACAAAGCGCAAACAGGTAAAATAATATTGTGCAAAAGTTAGTAACAAAAGTAAATTTAGTAACAAACAGTGAATTGATTTGTTAAAGACCTTGAGTTTACAAAGCGCAAACAGGTAAAATAATATTGTGCAAAAGTTAGTAACAAAAGTAAATTTAGTAACAAACAGTGAATTGATTTGTTAAAGACCTTGAGTTTACAAAGCGCAAACAGGTAAAATAATATTGTGCAAAAGTTAGTAACAAAAGTAAATTTAGTAACAGACAGTGAATTGATTTGTTAAAGACCTTGAGTTTACAAAGCGCAAACAGGTAAAATAATATTGTGCAAAAGTTAGTAAATAAAGAAAATATAATAATACGATTGTAATTAATCAAATATTATGAATTTAGAATTAACTAACTATCGCTAGCTAAGAATTAATTAGATATTGTAAATAAAGGAAAATATAATAATACGATTGTAATTAACCAAATATTATGAATTTAGAATTAACTAAATATCGCTAGCTAAGAATTAATTAGATATTGTAAATAAAGAAAAATATAATAATACGATTGTATTTAATTAAATATTATGAGTTAAGAATTTATTGAATATTGTGAACAAAAGATATCAATTAAATATTGTAAATTGACATAATCGATAATTGTAATTAATAAAGTTAAGGTTAAGGTGAAAATAAGCGTCTTTAAAAAAAAAAAGAAAAAAAAGGTGACTCCACACGGTAACATCTCCATTGGCTCCAGCGTCCGCTCCCTAGTCCAACGGAAAAGCCAGAGGCTCTACCCACAAACCGTATCTGGCCTGCGGACTTAGTTGGTGCAAATTATTACATGGTGTGCAGCCTACTGAAGGCATAACAATATATATATATATATATATATATATATATATATATATATATATATATATATGTATATATATATATATATATATGTATATATATATATATATATATATATATATATATATATATATATATATATATATATATATATATATATATATATATATATGAATCGTACTGTTATCGTCAAAGCGAAAGGACGCGTTTTGCAATCGCTCGTCGCTTCAGAGAAGAAGACAAAAGGGCAGGGAAAAAAAAATAAAGAAGGGAAAAAATAAAAAAACACACGTACCGGCGTGTGAACAATAAATTTGTGGCCGTTACTAAGAACGGTTTTTGACACAACACTGGCTGAAGCGGAGGAAAACAAGTTTTTCGCGACGGAAGTAAAAGTGTGTGTGCCTGAGCACGAGGTAATCGAAAATAATATTCCAAACAAAAAAAAAAAAAAAAAAAAAACTGAGTTGAGTGCTGATATTTACGAAGGTGCATTATCCGCACATCCTGAAAACGCGATAAAAATTCAGAAGACAAAATATAAAAAAAAACAAACAATCAAAGATAATGGGAAAGACAAAAATTTCCCAAACACAAAAACAAAATAAACGAGCTAAATTAAACGAAATGTCAAATGTAAGTGAAGTGCAAAACACTGAAGCCATAAACAGTGAATGCTCCTACAGCGGATTAGGAAACAAATTTAAGGACCTAATAACAGGCCACGAGGACAGTGAATACAAAAATTTTATTGCTGCAATGAAGCAAAAAAACACAAATACCAAAAACGAGGACCCCGAAAAGAACCAGCAAAGAGAAAAACCAAGAAAAACAGCAAACGAGGCGACGGAAGATCAACGACTACCAGAGAAGCAGCAATCACAACAAGAAAATCAAACAAAAGAAAAGAAAATAAAAGTGCCACCAATTGTCATTAGCGGTATGGAAACTAAGGACATCATTAAATTAGGTAAATTGGCAAAATTGCATCTAAAAATTAAAAGAATAAACCAGGTAAAAACTAGTGTAACATGTGATAGTATTGAAGACTATCGAAAATTAAAAGCGGCATTAGGGGAATCGGAAAGCCAGTACTTCACGTACACACCGAAAACAGAAAAAAACATCGCCATGTTACTCAAAGGAGTAGATCCATCATTTTCCCCGAACAAATTCTAGAGGAACTCAAAAATGTTGAAACAGACAGTGTGAAATTTACAGGGGTAAAACAATTTTCGACTTCGTATTATAGAAACACGAATCGCAGATTACCGTTTTTCATTGTCTCAACAAGTCCTGGTAGTAAAATTGATGGATTAAGACAAATTAAATACCTCCACCAGCACATTGTTAGTTGGGAAAAGATTCGTAGGTCTAATCGCGTACTACAGTGCATGCGTTGACAACGCTTTGGACATGTAGCATCAAACTGCAATATGCAGTATAGATGCGTAAAGGGTCTAAACATTCATCCGGTCGGAGAATGCCATCTAGGAACAGAAAAGCTTGAAGATAGAAGCAAGTTAGCCTGTGTGTTGTGCAAAAATACAGGGCATACAGCCAATTTTAGGGGTTGCCCAGTAGCTCAAACACTGAAGGCAAAAATGGATGCATCAAATTGAAGAGCAAAAACGAGCGAAAGTTCGCTCATATAACAACTTCGTTGCGCCCACTATATCATACGCTCAAATGGCTTCTGGGTCGAACAAACCAACTAATGCAGCAACAAGGGCTCAAACAGAAAGGATCTGCTAGTGAACAGAGAGAAGAGACAACTTAGCTACACTGTTGGAAGCAGAATGCCCGGATATTCTTTTAATCAGCGAAACTAAGCTAAATCCAAAGCATAAATTAGGCTTCAAAAAATACAATATCGTAAGAAGAGACAGACCAAACTCCACACAAGGAGGCGGTGTTGCACTTCTAATTAAAAAAATTCTCCGATATAAAACTTTGCACAGTAAAGATGTGTACAGGTTTCAAGTGCTAGAAGCATGTATTGTAGAAATACCTCTCCAAAGTCAGAAACGTATATACGTCGTATCCCTATATGCACCTGAAACAGTCCAAAACCCACGTTTTATAAGCGAACTAAACACGCTCTTCGAGAGCCTCAGATTACAGTCAGGAAACAACTATTTCCTTTTGGCAGGAGACATCAATGCAAAACATTCTAGTTGGGGTAACTCGACCTCCAATACCAGAGGTAATACCCTATTCGATTGGTGGCAAACAAACACAATCGAATACAATATAGAAGTCTATGCCACTGCTACACCATCTTACCCAAGAGGGGACTCTGTGGGGTGGAGAAGTATTGTGCCAGACACGGGCACGCGGTTCACTTCTTCCTCATCAATCAAAAGTTCCGCCGCAGCACGAATGTGCACAAGGAAAACAACAGCACATTAAAACAAACAAACGCTAGTTTATTATTTGAACGTCGGGTTTACTGCACCGCACTGTTAATTCAATTTTTTGGACTCGACACAAACGATTATTCTCCATTATCGCTTCCCTGTGCGCGCCAGGGTAGCGATCGAGCCGCGACCCGCTAGGGTCGAAGGATGGAATTTGACTCAGCGATCGTCATCTCATGCAGAGATGATTTCGCTAAGGAACAAAAAAGGAAGAGAGAGAAAAACTTTTCTCTTAAGGGTGTAACCACTAAGAAAATGCGATCTTTTTGGTGCAGTGGTATACGTGCGCGATCGAACAGATTCAATGTAATTGCACGTGTTCGAAAGCAGTGGAACGACGAAACAGGCAGGCGGCAAGGACAATAGGGAAAAATGACCAAATGCGCCGTTGGTAATGCGGGCCATGGTTTACCCGATGCCTCGTCGCTATTTTCGACGTTAGGAGAAAAAGGTGCTAAAAGCAAATTGGATGTTTATGGCATCTCTGGCTGCAATAGAAACCGGGTTCATATTTGCATTAGGAAATGCTGGAGAATTTGGTTTAAGCGTCTATTGCGCTAATTATCTGCAGCTGCTTAGGTTGTTTGTTGATAAGACAAACAAAAAAGGTTGCCAGGCAATGTGTATGAAAAGGTATATGACGCGGCTGGAAAATAGACGGCGCGATATTTATGGTCCCTGTGATGAAGGTTACATTGAATGCAATCCGAATTATTTTGTTTACAGGAATTTGTCTAAGGAAATTTGACTGGCGACGTAGATGGCGAAATTGATTGGAAATTCCTGTTAAGTTAATAAAGAAATCTTAAGGAGCAATGGTATGCGAAGAGAATGCATGAAGGTAAGTTTTCTTTACAGGGACTTAAAGATCATAGATTTGATCTCTTAAATGTGTGCAGCATTTTTAGGTACTAATACTGTTGCCTTAGCAAACTTAAGGGAGTAGGGTAGTAATTATGGGGGTTTTTAGGTAAGTGGGCCGTAGGGTTTGGCGGTACCGCTACAACTCCTTTTTGGACCTCCTCCTAATAGACAGCCGTATACAACTCCTAAATACAAATACAAATATCAGAAATTGTCTTCGAACAGTAGATTATGACAGTGGTCACTATGGACTAGCCGAAACTATTAAAGTCCGTAATGAAGAAATGTTGCTCGAAACGAGGGAACAAAAAGACTCCTACAAATTCCACAAAGCTCGCTGGTCACGTTTTGAACCCACTATGAGAAGAGAAATTCGCTCAAATGCTGCAGACCCACCCACTTATAGGAACCTTCAAAACACAGAAATAGATCACTATCTCCAAACGATGGAAAATATTATTCGGAAATCAATGGATCTCTCTATTCCAAAAATAAATAAGGATGGGGGTTACACAAGCCAATACAGAAACTCAACCATAGACGCTCTGTGGGGAGGAGATGTAATGTGCCGGACACGGGCACACGGTTCACTTCACTCCCCATCCTCACCGAAACAAAGTTCCACCAGTTAACAAATTGAAAAATTGTCACACACAAGAAGTAAAACTCCGCCACAAGACAGTTAAATGAAATTTATAAATTGTTTATTGTTTGTCTTTTACATTTTTGTATGATTTATTCGTTTTCACAAAAACTATTAAACACGCTCGTATGAACTTAAGAATATTGTTTTATCAAAGAGGCTATATGTTTTCGCCGCACTATATGTTTTCGATAATAAACAATTTGGGATCAATAAATTTACGTTATTTCATAGATTCACGGATAAATTTACGTGGAAAAAAAAAAACTAAAACTTCCTAGAGTTGAAAAATAAAACACACACGACTCACGGGGGTGCGAACTCCGACGCACCCCTCGATGGTAAAAGGGTGGCCCATCGTATTTACGCGTACCGAGCGCAAAGGTAGCGTAGTGGAGACCCGACCGACTTGGTCTGGTGATGGAATGAGACTCAAACGATATCCTCACCAATAAGGATATCGTTTTTTACCTACCACCAGGGAAACGTAAAGTCTCTCTTGGTGGTATAGGAAACCAGATCTTGTAATACAGGTCATGGTGGTATGTGTGGGATCGTTGAGATCAATGCTATTCACACGTGCAGTGGAACAGCGAAACAGGCAGGCGGCAAGGACAAAAGAAAAGGCGACCAAATGGTTCGCTCTTTAATGAGGGTCATGTTTATACGATGCCTCGTCGCTATTTTCGACGTTAGGAGAAAAAGGTGCTAAAAGCAATATGGATGTTTATGGCATCTCTGGCTGCAATAGAAACCGGGTTCATATTTGCATTAGGAAATGCTGGAGAATTTGGTTTCAGCGTCTATTGCGCTAATTATATGCAGCTGCTTGGGTTGTTTGTTGGTAAGACAAACAAAAAAGGTTGCCAGGCAATGTTTATGTATGGTATATGACGCGGCTGGGAAAATAGACGGCGCGATATTTATGGTCCCTGTCATGACGGTTACATTGATTGCAATCCGAATTATTTTGTTTACAGGAATTTGTCTGGTGCCGAATTGGTTCAGAATACCAAATAGGAAAACAAAGAAATCTTATGAAAAATTGTATGCGAAGGGATGCATGAAGGTAAGTTTTCTTTATAGGGATTTTAGGGTTATAATAATTGGGTCTGTTTGATGCGTGAAGCATCTAAGATGCTAATGCGAATTGCATTAGCGAAAGCTGGTGCAGACCCGGGTTATGGTTATGGGGGTTTTTTCAGGAAGGCGAGCCGTGGGATCTGGCGGAATCGCCACAGCTCTGAATAGACAGAAAAGTTCTCTCCTATCCAGGTTGAAAACCCTGTACCGGCAATTCACTGACCGCCAAAACGCAGAAATAACAACACTAAAGTCTCTGATTCGAAATATAAAAAAATTGATAAGGGAAAATTACAGAGTAAACATAAACGCAGATTGGGAAAAGAAAATTCGAGCTATTAAAACAAATGGCTCGAATATGTTCCAACAAATAAACAAACTGCTTCGAAGGAAAAACTATAATGATATTCCCTGTCTGAAAATACCACAAACTCCAGATAACGGCCGAACACTGCTAAACGCAGGTTTTAATCTCGAAAACATTATTGCCGACGAAGACTGTTATATTATAGAGGATCCTGAAGAGAAATCGAATGCTATCGGTGCGTGTTTTGAGGCAATACACAAAGTGAACGAACCCTCTTACTCCAATGATATACTGGAGGAACGGGTACTTCAAAACCACATTTCACTTCGCAACACGATTAGTAGGCGGCGTTCCGAAGGTAGAAACTTCACAGTTTTTAATGAAAATAACAGCGCGAACGATCCCGTTACAAATTCAGACAACAACTTGTTTGTAAATAAAGAAGAACTCCTCAGTATTTTTAATTCACTCAAAAATAAGAAGTCTGCTGGAATTGACCAAATTCCAAACGTTGCCCTCAAACACTTGCCACCTGAGGCAGTAAATATTTACACCACTCTGTTCAATATTCCGTTGAATAATTCATATTATCCACCGCGTTGGAAAACAGCAATAGTCCATCCCTTGCCAAAGCCGGGTAAAGACAATAGTAGACCAAATAATCTCCGCTCGATCAGTATACTCCCCAACATCAGCAAGGTTTTCGAAAAAGTGATAAACAAGGTGCTAATAGAGTGGACTGAGGACTACACAGTGATTCCAGATAATCAATTTGGTTTTAGAGCCGAACACAGCACTGTGCATGCGGCGTCCAAACTTGTCTCCGATATTCAATGGAATAGAGCTAAACGGCAGTGCACTGGCGCATGTTTGGTTGATTATGAAAAGGCTTTTGATACCGTATGGTTAGAAGGACTTTTCTATAAGCTAACCACCCTTGGCATGCCCGCAAATTTGCTGTACATTGTATATGATATCCTAATGAACAAACAGTTCATCGTTAAATGCGGAGACACATTCTCCAACAAGACTTTCAATATAAAAAAACGGCTTGCAGCAGGGGGCAGTCAACTCGCCTGTTCTATTTAACATATATACGAGCGATCTCGTAAATTCGCTTACGCATGCCATTGCATATGCCGATGACATAGTAATCTACAGATCAGGTACTAAAATTGAGAGCATCAACAGACGTTTACAAGATGATCTCAATAGAATAAAAGACTACTGTGATAAGTGGAAGATAAAAATAAACTTCCTCAAGACTGAAACTATTCTTTTTAGGACACCTTTAAGCAAGGCCTCGGGTGACACAAAAAAGAACTGGAAACAATTTTCCGTTATCGGTCAAAACGGAATACCTCTGGTAGTCAAAACGGTTGTTAGATATTTCGATAAACATATAGCAACATCGCTCTCCCGAGCTCGAAGTGCCTATGCTATGGCTAGCAGATTATTTCGCAATCGAGCCCTGGACTCGAAAGTTAAAATCATCTCATAGACAGCACTAATACGACCTATACTCGTGTACGGTAGCCCAGTATGGTTTAACATTGCCCCTTACTACATGGGGAAATTACGGGTATTCGAGAGACAATGTCTGCGTTCTTGTCTCCAAATGTACAGGACGCCAGAGTCTCAGTATACGAAATACTATCGAAATGAGGACCTCTATAATAAAGCAGGTCTTAACAGAATAGATAATTTTATAATCAAAATAATTCGAAGCCACGTTGCACGAGCGGCCGCTAATGGAAATAATTTAATCGCAGGAGCTTTCTATCCTAACTTTAGGTATCTGGAGAGCACTCTGCAGAGTGGCTTTATCCCCCCAGAAGCATTCCTCTTATTAGACAGTAGAGGTCTAATACAAAATAGTTCAGGAATCCCCATTATCTACCATGTGTTTCGGGGAACTAGGGATAAAAGAATTAATTATAATAATGCTCTCACTAATAGCTCAATTCGTCTATGTTACAACATGGCCGTTGGAGACCGAGATAAACAATGTGCACTTAAGCTTCAAACAGCCTGGTGGTGGTTAAATACCGAAGAAAGGACTGCACGTCCTGACACTTAGAAGGCCGTATAGGCTAAATTTCTTCTCTTACCCCTTAGCTCCCTCGCCCCGTTATCCCCGTTCACATTCCGCTTCCTCACTATTTTTACTCATTTATTAACCAAATTCTTTTGATTTTAAATATAATGAGCCAACAAAAAAATATATGTATGTGTGTGCACATTATATATATATATATATATATATATATATATATATATATATATATATATATATATATATATATATATATATATATATATATATATGCATATGTGTATATATATTTATATATGGGTGTGTGTGTGTGTATGTGTATATCTATGTATATATATGTTTAAAAAAAAAAAAAACAAAATCAAAAATTTATATGATTATAGTTTCAAGTTTTTTTTATTCTCAATCTTTTTACTTGAAAATTAATTTACTATTTGAAAGCTGTATAAGTAATTAATATATAGCTCTATACCGAAAGGTAGTCTTAAAATTTGTTATTAGTATAATTTAGAGTGCTCGCGTAGAGCCAGTAAAATAGAATACAAATTATTATTGTGGAAGTTGAGTTAGCATTTAATCAAAAAACTGTAAAAACGAACTGTAATTATTGTTGTAAATAAATGCGTTTTAAAATAAAAAAAAATAAAAAAAAAATATATATATATATATATATATATATATATATATATATATATATATATATATATATATACATATATATACAATGCTGTGAAAAATTCTGTTTTCTTGGAATGGGTAATAACCTTTTATGAATAGTTTTGTGACAAAATATTGTCAACCGAGATCAACTCAGCAAAAACCCTTTAATGGCCCAATTTCTTTTTCACCAGGAATTATGATTAATTTTCTGAAAAAGCCCAAATTAGGCTGGGAAAAAGTATAAACTCAAGACATTAATATTTTATTTTCTTGTATAATAATTTATTTAATATGCTTTGTCCGTTATTTCTTATAATAGTTAACAATCTGCATGGTAGACTGCAAATAAGATTGTTTAAAGCCCGGTATATTATACCATGCTTCAACAATTCTTTCTTTGAGTTGTTCCCCGTTTTGAATTTCTGACTTTTCCTGATAGTAAACCAGCCTTGCCAGGATCTCCCACGGATTCTCAATGGGGATTGCGTTTCGACTTAAAGCTGGCCACTGTAAAAGTTCAATATCATGTTCTTGAAACCACGCTGTTGTTGTTCGGGCTGTATGGATAGGAGAGGAATTGTCCTCTTGAAATATGATATATTCGTTCTCTGTTAAGAAAACTAAAGGAAGAAGAGTCTCTTCCAACCTTTCTTGGTACATTTTGGCGTCCACTCTTCCAGAATTAAAAACGATTTCTGTTTTCAGATTTCCAATGCAAGCTACCCACACCGTAACTCCTTCTCCTACTAAAGGCCTGCGTGACATGATTTTTCTCGCTTTCCTAAGATCATGCCAATATGGTGGTAACATATATATATATATATTTTTATATATATGAACTTATGGGAGCAAGAGGAGATGCCAGAAGATTGGCGTCGTGGAATAATTTGCCCCATCATAAGAATGGAGATATCACAGTGTGCAGCAACTATTGGGGTATAACATTGCTGAGTACCGCCTATAAGATACTCTACACTATCCTACAAGATCGGATAGCCACATACGCTAAAGCCATCATTGGTCAATATCAGTGTGGCTTCATCCCAGGCAAATTTGCAATTGATCAGATATTCACCCTTAGGCAGGCGATGGAAAAATGTCAGGAATTTAAGATTCCATTATATCATCTATTCATAGACGTTAAGGCCGTCTACGACTGCATAACCAGGGTAGAACTATATAATGCCATGGGAGAGTTTGGCATTCCAAACAAATTGATACGACTTTGTAAGTTAACCATAACCAACGTAACTAGTCAAGTAAAAATTGCGGGATTGCTGTCCAAACCAATAAACATCTTTAATGGACTCCGACAAGGGGATGCTCTGGCCTGCCTCCTCTTCAACTTGGTATTGGAGAAAGCAATCCTTGAGTCTGGCGTTACAACTAGAGTGACTATTATAAACAAGTCCAGCCAGATACTGCCTACGCAGATGACAGCGACTTCATCGGTAGAACCGATTCGGCTGTGCAGGACTCCGTCACCCAGATCGAGCAAACGGCACAAAAACTGGGACTGCACATTAATGAGGGAAAAACTAAGTACATGGGGAGCAACTTCTGCGAAGAGAAGACCTAACGTTGGTCAAACAATCAGGGTAACGGAGCACGAATTTGAAATAGTGCAATCATTTAACTAGCTCGGGTCAATAGTATCAGCCGATAACAATATGGAAGAAGAAATACGCGAACGGCTGATCAAATCCAACAAAGCCTACTATGGTCTATCAAGCCTCTTTAAATCCCGAAATTTATCCAGAACATCCAAGCTACTACTGTACAAGACTATGGTCTTACCAGTACTCATGTATGGATCTGAGACCTGTGTGCTCAATAAAAGGCACTCTGAACTCTTAGCCGCATTTGAGAGGAAGGTCTTAAAGAGAATTGTTGGAGGCGTATGCGGAGGGCGGTAGGGGGGGGGGGGGGGGGGTAAGCTTGGTCAAGCTTGGTAAACTGCGGTGGCGGGAGACCTAACTCAAATGAGCAAAGAGATGTAATTCGGAATTTTACAGATTGATTTCGTAATTTAATCTAATTAGACAATGAAATCACGTCCGCTAGTTGTTATACGTTTACAACTTTACGAAAGTACTTTCAAACATTAAATGTGAACCAAGAAGGTTGAATCTTAGCTCTCTTCAAGAAAGCAACTACTCCTTATACAGACAAATAACAATCATTTAGTTATCACTCGGGGGTTTAAATTGACGAGTCGTGAATTTACGCATCTCCGCAGCCGACAGAGAGCAGAAGCTCGGTGACCAGCGTGGTAGGCTGATGGAAATGGACTCAGCGATAAGCGGCTCGTGGTGAGCCCACTCGGTCATGGGTGAGCTTTCCCGAGAGAGAAGGTGTTTCTCTCGTGGTGAAAACAAGGAAGAAAGATTTGGCAATGTATGTGTAGGTGTGAGTGAAGATCACACAACTTTTTTTATACACACGGCCATGGGAACGAAACTGAAACAAAGAAAGGGAAAATGTGCATTCATTAGATGCGAGTTCGGTAAAGCAAACAAACTGAATCTCCTTGGATGATAATTGGTTTTCTGTTTGCTCTTGCCGCTGCTGATGAGAAGCAGATCCCGAATATGAAAAGACAAAGGGAACGTTTGGGTCTTTGTCTGAGACGTGCATTGCGGCTAAATAAATAGTCGGTAATGCAATGTGGAAATGTGCTAATGGGTTTTAGCTAGATTACCGGGAATGGTGTTGATGGCATCGCTGGTAAGGGTGGGGTATTGAATTCTTATTTGCATTTGCTTATGCTGTAGGATTGATTGGTGCCAAGAGACAGGAGATGGCTATATTTGTTTTGGTTTCTTGTGGGCAGGTCGCCAGCCAATGTATATGTATGGTGATTTATGATACACTTGGTGAGCACTGGAAATAGGCGACGCAATGTGTATGGCCCCTGTTATGATGGTTACATTGTATGTAAACCAAATCATCTTGTTTTAAGGAATTCGTCTAGGGAGAAATGCACTTGGTGAGATTGGGATTCCTGATAAGTTAGGAAAGGATTCTTACAGGGAATTGTATGCGAAGAAATGCATGAAAGGTAAGAATTCTTTTACATGTACTTTTAGGTTATATAAATTGGATCTATTTGATGCGTGAAGCATTTAAGGTGCTAATGCGATTGCATTAGCAAAACTTATAAGGTTGGGTTGTAGGGATGGGTGTTCTTTAGGTAAGTAGTCAGTGGGGTTTGGTGGTACCGGCACAGGGTAATGCGATGGCCTCGGTTTACTAGATCGTTAATAAAAGAATCACGTTCGAATGATATTGACCTACCAACAAACAGAAACCTGACGAATGACGATATCGACAAATACATTCAACAAATGGACGAAACTATAAAACGAACAATGGACAAAACCATTCCTAAAACACGGACAATATGAATTTGTATAGGAACACAATAATAAAAGCACTTCACAGGAAAAAAAGAAGACTGCTAACAAAACTAAAATAATTACAGAGACAGTTTACTGATAGATACGACCAGGAGATAATATCGCTGAAATCCCGATTAAAAAATCTCCAACAATTACAAAAAGCTAACTATAGATTAGCAACAAATTTGTATTGGGAGAGTAGAAGTCGAGCTATAAAATCTAACAACCCGAAAATGTTCCCACAAATTAATAAGATATTCAGGAGAAATAATCAAAATGAGATTTAGTGTCTCCACTTACCACGTAATGACAAAAGCAAGCAAATATTAATCAACATAGGGATAGATACAAAGAACGCTATCCGCAGAAGTGAGCACTTTGTCATAGAAGATCCCTTAGAAAAGGCGAACACTGTGGGAGCTGTCTTCCAGGAAATGTACAAGGTAAATGAGAGCATCCACCGAAACTACGAACTTGGAAAACAGAGCTCTAATTAATCACTTGCACCTTCGAATTGAAATTTCAAATTGGCAATCAGAGAATCCGCGTTTTACCGAATTCAATGACGATGATTTGTCAAATGCTATTAATGCCAATAACAGGGCTAATAGCCTATTATTAGCGAAGGAGAACATCCAGGGTATCTTCGACTCATTGAGAAATAAAAGGTCAGTGGAAATAGATGGCGTACCAAATATCGTACTCACGTATCACCATTGGCAATGAACGTATACACAGTTCTATTTAACAACGCATTAAATAATGCCCACTACCCCATGCGTTGGAAAACAGCAATCATTCAGCGTATACCAAAAAATGGCAAGGACTGTACAAACCCAATGAACATGCGTTAGATAAGTTTAATTCCAAGCATCAGTAAAGTAGAGGAACGTAAACGCCTCAGACTGATCTACTTAGAAAGATATGATGAAGTCAACACAGAAAGATACGCGACGATTCGGAAAGAGACAATGAGACTCTTCAAACGAAAAAAACGCAAATGGGAGAAGACTCGGATCGAAAAAATGCTAGAAAATTCCAGAGAAAAGAACATCAGAGGTATGTATGCCGGATAGGACCGTGCGTAGAATTCTTGACGGTAGACCAACGGGAAAGAGACCGGTAGGACGGCCGCGACGGAGATGGGAGGACAATGTTAGGTTTGACCTTGAGGAGATCGGATCAGATGGGCAAGCGTGGAAAGAGAGTGCCCAGGACAGGGAACGATGGCGGAGTCGAGTCGGTGAGGTCATGAACTTCCGGGTTCCTACAGGCCAATAAATAATACTATTAATAATCAGTAAAGTATTCGAAAAGACCATTAACAAAGTTCTGCTAAAATGGGTATACGACAACTACATTATTCCAAATGTCAGACAAGGTATGTATAAACCTATACTGTATATACTTCATCATCATCGGCACTAAAATCGGGAAACGGTTTTTTCCATAATGATTTGTTTTTTCCGGGCAAGGTCATTAAGTCTTGCGCCAGAGGCTCCCCGACGGGATACTTTATGATATGTTAAATAACAGGAGGTTTGCGGTCAAAAGTGGCAAAATGAGCTCTAGTATAACGTATAATATTAATAATGGATGGCCCGGACTGACACGGAGATAAGTCAAGATAGTACCTTCTGAAATACAGAATTTCGGAGGCAAACTAACAAATTCGCCATTGCATAATCGGGCTCCTTCTCGAGGCTCTGTCGTCACTCGACTGGTGACGGCATTTTGTAATATCAGGGGTATCGGTTTCACCACTGCCAATGTAAACGCTGTCCATATTTGCAAACAGCGAAACCTGATATGCTTGTCCTAACCGAGACCCGGTTCGATTCGTCAACCGATTCGACATATCTTCGTCGCTCAGGATATGACACATTTGAGATTCCGTTTTAAGGGCAGAGTCTGCGTTTTCACGCGTTCCGATCTGGCCTGCCAGAGGATGGAACTCAATAACCTGGAGGACATCACGTGGTTGAGGGTCGTGCTGTTCTGTTAAATTTATTTGTGGTCTTTACCGCTTTCCGAATGACGATCAACCGGGGACATTTTTCGAATATCTTTCACGTACCGTCTACTGGATACGAATCAACCACGCGGTTTCTGAAATTATCTTCCCTGGCGATTTTAATGTACACAATTCCGGCTGGTTGGTGCACTCCAACAGAACCGATGAGGTTGGGAGGCTGGCGGATATGTTCGCTGTTAGCCTCAACTTTACTCAGCTAGTGGAGGAACCAACGCGAGTGCAGGATGCCCGAGATGATCACGCGAACACCCTGGATCTGTTTTTAACATCCGAACCGAGTATTTATACCGTAGAGATTTCTGTGCCACTGTGAAACTCAAATCACTGCTTTGTATCGGTCGCGCAACTACTTACATTTCCATTAACATTTACATTTACCGACCGAAACAGTTTCGCCATGTATGGAGGTATGGGGCCGCTAACTGGGACGATTCGCGAGATTTCTTCGCATCCTTTCCATGGTCGGAGTGTGCTTTGGAGACTCGAATATTTGCGCTTGCACGGAGTCGGTGACAGAGGTTATTCTTTTCGGAATGGTGATCCACAATCCGCATTCCATTAAACGAACTTCATCTGATAAACCTTGGTTTGATAAAAAATGCGAGCAGATTACAGAGGCAAAAAATAGAGCTCTTAAACAATGGCGCTCCAATCCCATCGAGGTTAACACAACGAATTTTACTAGAATCAGAAGCAGGTGAAACCAGGTGGTTGATACCACGAAGAAGGCCGACAACAACAGAGTGACCAATATACTTTTGGCAGTTCTGCTAACGCCACTGCCACCTTTTCAACTTACCCCCAAATCTTCCTGCCCTAAAGCTCTAGTGATCTTACCATTTTGTCGCTTTTGCAAGCGCATTAACTCCCCCATGCATTCTCACACCGTTTTCGTCATCTTTCGATTATGCAAATCGCATCCAACACCGCAAGCATTTTCCTCACCAAGGACATTCACACATTCAATGCGTAATATCATTTTCCTGGAAAACTTCGGTACGCCAGTACCACATACATCAATGCATCTCATCATTGCTCTAAAGAAAACATTTTGGTTGCCATACTAGATAACCGAAATGAACAATGAAACAATCAGCGGAACCCCTGCTACCTGCGTTGTCTGTCCCACACGTGCAGGGCAGATTTTCATAATATACTCGTACTCAGGGCGTCTTTCATGCAACCTTCAAAGCACCAGCGCAACTCGCGCCTAGCTGCCAAGAGCAGAATTCATTGCCAGTGTAAATACCCACACTGGAATTCGACGCGCGACTCCCTACGAATGCAATACGCAATTGACATGGCTGTAAACACAACGATCATTGTGTAATCATCCCAAACGCATCCTAATCCCCAGCGCGAAATATATAAAAGACGTTCTATCTTGTGAATGTGCATTTCCGACGGTTCGTGCACCCACGAGCTCGCATCACGAGCAAACAAGGTGATCCGCGCGCAAATGAACACACCCTCGTTAGGTTCTATGCACTGGAGATCCACTCCTATTGGTCGAGCCAGCAGGAAAATTTCATTGTCTGTTTTACCACAGCGCCCAACTCGCCCCAACCGAAGAGAAAGTAGTTTAGTCGATGTGAGTATTTCAAAACGGACGAGTGTCCAATAATTTACGTAGGAGTCGAGGAAAGATAATAATTCAAGGTTTCCAAAGTTACCGAGTGCGCAGAATCGACCGGGTTCCCTGTAATATTGCTAATTGAGACGTGTAGTTACCACTTAAAATAAACAACGTCACTTGTGTAGTTACAACTTAAAACAATCAAAGTCACTTGTGTAGTTACAACTTAAAACAATCAAAGCCACTTGTGTAGTTACAAATTAAAAACAATAAAAGTCACCATTTACCATCAACCATTTCCTGGAGTTTTATTATCTTTGCTGGAACAGTGGCGGTAACCAGTTGGACATCTGGTTGTGTTTCTGTAAGTCTCCTGAGTGCGTCGGTAAAGTGAACTTGTCAGGAAATCTTAGTCAACCCGTGCTAATGTCGGTACATAACTAAGATAATTCCTACATACTTCTTCAGTGCCCGACTGGTTCGCGCTCCTTCTGGTCAATAGCAAGGGCTGTCAGTAATAACTTCGCTTCCTCCCCTTTTTTCGCATTAGTGACGGGCAGCGGGACGTTAGTCACAAATTCAAAAGATAAAGCTAATGTTTTTGCGAATTTATTTACCGGGAATTCAAACCTCGATGCTGGTCTTTTGGAGCCCACGGCCGGCACGGCCTTCGATGAGGGATGTGACGTTCCACCCGTGTACTATTCAACGCTTTCTACGTGGACTAGACTGTAGGAAAGCAACCGGCCCGGACGGAATACCAGCAATAGTCCGTAAGAACTGTGCTCCAGAACTATCGCCGGTTCTCGACAGACTCTATCGCTCATCTTGTCATGAGAACATTTCCTGCCTGCTGGAAAATCGCTCGAGTTCAGCCAGTCCCAAAGAGGGGAAAACCGAGTCTCCCACAAAAGCACCAACCGATAGCATTACTGTCTATGTTATCTAAGGTAATGGAAAAGGTCATCAATGCCGAGTTAATTAAGTACTTGGAGTCCAACTGACTTCTGAATAATCGCCAATACGGATTTCGTGGTAGGCGGTCCATGGGCGACCCTTTGACCCTTATAACCGATATATGGACATCTGCGATTGAGGGGCATGGTGAGTCAATCTTTTTAGACTGAAGAAATATTTTACTCCGGCTTAACTTCTTTTCCTACATCAATCCCAATTCACACCGGCGCTTGAATATCGCTCCCATGTTTGGAGCTCTGCTCCTAAACATACCCTCGACCTACTTGAGAGAATCCAGAGACGAGCGGGACTTCAGTCGTTATGACATCGAAGGCGCGTAGCCGAGCTCTGCCTGTTTTACAGATATTATCATGAATACTGTTCTTCAGAGATTAGTGACATTGTTCCTCGGAATTCCGTTTATATGCGCTCCGAGAGACAATCCGACAGATCACACCAGTTTGCGGTCCATTTCCCGACGGCGCGAACATTCCTGCATCAGAACTCGTTCCGTTACAGAGCGGGTAAGATGTGGAACTCCCTTCCCGTGCGAGTGTTCCCGGGGCGAAACAATCGGCAACAGTTATTTGGGGGCATCTATAGGTTAGCCTCTCTCGTGAGAAGTGTAATAAAAAAAAAAAAGAAGAGAAAGATATCTCAGACTGTGCCTAACGTTCTAATGGATTTACTTTTCAAATATTCTAAAATCGAGCTTACCATCCTCATGGATTTGGGTGATATTGCTGGTTGCAAGGCAAGCAGAAGTCAGAGAAACCATTAAAGACATATTTGCTTTTATCTGAAGCAAGTTGAGTTTTCTACTACCACCTTTTTTGAGAGAGGTGGGTGCCGTCGGGGAGCATCTGGCGCAAGACTAATGGCCTTGCCCGGAAAAACAAATTATCTTGGAAAATTTAGCAGGCTTCTCAGGACTTGCTAAATAAGGGCAAGACCGGTTCCCGGTTGTAGTGCCGATGATGATGATGATGGATGCCGACAAATGTATTAAAACGACATAAGACAACAATTAATAAGTAAAAATATAAAATAAAACTCCCAGTCGTTTAGTCAAACCGGATGCCGGTTACCACTCTTCCCGCAAACACTTATCTGATAGGACTGTGGGGTTTCTCTATATTACATGGAGAAACAACCCACAATTCCAACCACAATTTCCACCTTATTTCGACCGCTTTCAGCGCGTCTTATCT
Organism: Microdon myrmicae; assembly: GCA_963931805.1. Lineage (NCBI taxonomy): Eukaryota > Metazoa > Arthropoda > Insecta > Diptera > Syrphidae > Microdon > Microdon myrmicae. Next base: position 182,128,850 of record OZ007498.1, read on the forward strand.
ACCCATTTCCTTTATATGCTATTCCCCTGTAAAACATGTTAAACGGACGTATAGCTAAACTCATTATCCTATGCAGATAATGCATAATTGAGTTTAGCTACATTCTTGCCATATGGCAACTCCATTCTTGCTAAACATGAGATTCCCATCGGAAATTTCATAATGTCGGTTCGCAAAAACAAGTCTAAACGAACGACGCTGTTGCATCATAACAAAATCGCTGGGGTTATTTCAGCGTCTTAGTTTCTGGTTCTCACGCTGATTATTTCCCAAGCACCAGCGACGTCCTATTGACTTTCCCTCAGATCATCCATTCGCTTCATGATCCATTCGATCAATGATCTCTTTTTGCAGGTGACTAGCATCAGCTATGTCCTCCTCTCCTTCGCAGTTTTGTCTTTTCACGGTTCAATGCGCTCTTACTACACCATAGCCGTACCACTGGGTCAGTAGGTCATGTCAGTAGCTGCATTTGATACCAACACACACAACCAAAGCTACCCCGAGATCACAGCACATCATGTTTCTGTTCTCTCATTCTCCATGTCCGCCAATTTCCCTTTTAACATAAGTTACCCACACTTCGACGGGCGTGAGGTTGAGAGAGCAGAGGCGTGGTCTCTTTTGGTTATCCTGTGTGTGGAATGAAATACGAATTTCACCCTTAATTCATCAGTCATTATTCAACCACAACCGCGGCAGAACACGCCGCTCAGAGGAAAATTTAATTTCGCGATCTTTAAAGCCAGTCACTATCCCATCTCGATTGCGATCAGACACGCTACCGCTCGGGCACAATTTTAATTCGTTATATTTAATGCGGTCACTAATCATCCACCATACGGTGCAAAAGTGAGTAGAGTCGAGTGTAATCTGTTTGTTGTGTATGCAGCTTCAGTGTAAAATTGTCGCGAAAGTTGTCTCGGTTTTTAACAAATTCTTACTGGGCCTGACCTTTAAAATTGAACTATTATTTAGTTGCCACCAACACGTGACATCGAAATTATTTTTTTGAAACAAGTGCACATTAGCACCGGAATAACCTTTAGCTGTAATGAAAATAAAGAACAAATAAAAAAAAAATAATTGAACAACTAAACCTGGGTGCAGTTTTATTTAATACCATCTCGTGGACTTCCCGAGGATCATTTTCGCGCAGCAACATCGTTGGGGACACAGGTGAATCCTGTGCCATAGGTTGGCAATTATACTTCAACCCCCACAGGACTACACTTGTACACTTGTATTATTTGTTTTCTCATACAGACCCTCTGTCGACAATGATTTTCTACGATAATTGCTGTATTCATATATATATATATATATATATATATATATATATATTGATATATATGATATATATATATATATATATATATATATATATATATATATATATATATATATATATATATATATATATATATATATATATTGATATATATATCGTCTTTCGACGATTTTGTAGACGCGATAAATCGACTGAAAAACAACAAGGCTCCCGGAATCGATTGCATACCTGCAGAGCTTGTGAAGCATGGAGGAGGGGCAACCGCTCGAAAGATCCACCAACTGGTTAAAATCATATGGGACAAAGAAGTCATTGCGGAAGAATGGAAAACCGCAATAGTCATCCCCATTTTCAAAAAAGGCGACAGATCTGACTGCGAAAATTACAGAGGAATATCATTGCTCCCAATCACATACAAAATATTAACAAATGTCATACTGGCAAGAATCACACCGTACGCAGCAGAAATATTGGGAGACTACGAATGCGTATTCCGTCGGAACCGGTCAACAAGCGACCAGATGTTCACAATAAGGCAACTGCTGGAAAAGAAGTGGGAATATGGAGAGACGGTTCACCAACTGTTCGTGGACTTCAAAAAAGCCTACGACTCAGTCGCAAGGCAAAGACTCTACCACATTGTGATGGAGCTGGGGATCCTGAAAAAATATGCCGCCCTCATTCAAATTTGCATGAACGAAAACAAAGGGCGAGTTAGAATAGAAAACCACCTCTCAGAACCATTTGAAATCAGGGACGGACTAAAACAGGAGGGCGGCCTCTCACCATGCCTCTTTAACCTTGTCCTCGAGTATGTTATCAGAAAGGTACAAGACGACAACATGGCCGGATCATACCTGAACGGCGTCACACAAGTGCCGCGTATGCGGATGACATCGCCGTTTCGGGCGATAATCTCGAAACTATAAGTAAAAACTGTGAAAACATCATGCAAGCAGCAGAAGAGGTGGGCCTAGAAATAAACGAATACAAAACGAAATACATGATTACGACGAGAGGAGGTGGGCCCCAGAGAACACATATAAACGTCAGGGGCAAGATATTTGAAAATGTCAAAGAATTTAAATATCTGGGAACGATACTGACGACCAGAAACGAAACGTCAAAGGAAATTAACAAAAGACTACATTCCGGCAACGCTAGTTGGCATGCAGCCAGTAAACTATTAAAATCCGAACTGCTATCACGTAATATAAAGATCCGTGTCTATAGAACCATAACCATGCCGATTGCTCTATACGGATGCGCAACATGGGCTCTCACAAAACGGGAAGAGAACAAATTCCGCGTATTCGAGAATAAAGTTTTAAGGGGTATATTTGGCGGTAAATATGACGAGGAGTCAGGACAATGGAGGAAACTCCACAACCACGAATTGGAAGAGATATACCGCAAACCTACAATAGTGAGAGTGATCAAGTTGCGAAGATTAAGATGGGCCGGACACGTAGCGCGAATGGGCGATGATAGGACCGTGCATAGAATTCTTGACGGTAAACTAACGGGGAAGAGACCGACAGGACGCCCGCGACGGAGATGGGAGGACAATGATGGATTGAACCTCGAGGAGATCGGAAAGGATGATCGAACGTGGAAGGAGAGCGCACAGGGCAGGGAACAATGGCGGAGCCGAGTCGGTGAGGTCATGAACTCCCGGGTTCCTACAGGCCAGTAAATAATAATAATAATAGTATATATATATATTTAAATATATATATATAAATATATAAATATATGTATATATATATATACATATATATATATATATATATATATATATATATATATATATATATATATATAAATACCAGGGTTGCCTTTTATATTTCGGGATTAGAGAACAAACACAAATATTGATCATCGAAAATCACTTTATTGTTTTTCAAAATATTCCCCATGAAGATCTATACACTTTAGCATGCGTTTGAACCAATTGTCGAAGCACTTTTGCCACTTTGATTGAGGTATCTCCAACACATGCATTCTGAATGCAGCAGCCGCTTCTTCAGGTGTCGAAAAACGTTGACCTCTCAGTTTGTTTTTTACGTACGGGAATAAAAAGAAGTCATTCGGTGCCAAGTCAGGACTATACGGCGGATGACCCATCAAATCGATGTTTTGGGTGCTCAAAAATGCAGTTGTCGCAGCCGATGTGTGAGAGCTCGCATTGTCGTGGTGAAGAGTGATCCGTCTTCGGCGGTTGGTTTTCCTGATTTCTTGGAAGACAACTGGCAGACAAATGGTTGTGTACCACTCAGAATTGACTGTTCTGCGTTGTTCTAGTGGTACGGTTGCGACATGTCCAGTTTTTCCGAAAAAACAGGCGACCATTTGCTTGGAAGTGCTTCGTGCGCGAACAACTTTTGTTGGATTTGGCTCATCTTGAAACACCCAGACAGTCGACTGCTGTTTTCTTTCGGGCTCATACGCGTAAATCCATGATTCATCACCTGTCACGATGTCATAGACGTGTTTCGAAGCACCGCGACCGTATTTTTTGAGCATTTCTTTCGACCAATTGACACGAGCCTTTTTTTGGGCGATTGACAAATTGTGTGGGATCCAACGCGAACAAATTTTTTTGACAGTCAAATGTTTATGCAATATTGAATGTATGCTGGTCCCACTAACGCCTATGGTTGTCTCAATCTCACGATAGGTCACATGACGATCTTCCAATATCAGTTCGCGCACAGCATCAATGGTTTTCGGAACAACTGATTTTGGACGACCTTCACGAAATTCATCTTGGAGTGAACTATGATCCCGATTGAATTCACCATACCATCGATAAACACTGGTCCTTGATGGAGCTTCATCGCCAAAAATTGAATTAAGTTCATCCATGCACTGTTGCTGAGTATGTCAAAACGTTCTGAGTGCGTATAACCTCAAAAATGTCCAACTTTACGACAGAGCTGTCAATTGCCGGATTGCAACGCTAGGGTTACCAAATCCCGAAGCATAAGAGGCCACCCTCGTATATATATATATATATATATATATATATATATATATATATATATATATATATATATATATATATATATATATATATATATATATATATATATATCACATTTGTCTTTGCATAAAGCTGTAGCGCTAGGGTTATCTATGACTGTTGAAGCTATACAAAACATTGTTACTGCACTCTTTTATTTATATTTTTTCAAAACGCTTCTACCTGTTGTCACTATTTCTTCCCCTTGCAAGGTAAATGAAACCATACACCGAAACTACGACTTGGAGAACAGACTTCTAGGGAATCACTTGCACCTTCGAAATAAAATTTCTAATTGGCAGTCAGAGGATCTCGGTTTTGCATTAATCGTTAGTCCGACTCGAATTAAATTTTCCTTAAGATAGAAATTCAGTACAATCGGTTGTATTGCTACAACAGAGTGTATCCAATTGTGTTCGCTGGGTATTGCTGGCTGTTACACTAGAGTTTGAGTACTAGAATCCACATCTAAGAGCTGAGTGTCAACTCCTAAACTGTTGTTCCATTTGCACTCCAGAAGCGAAATCCTTTTGCCCTATCATCCGGGCTGAGGTTTTCACAAAAAAAGCTTTTTTTCCAGGTGTCAAGTTTTTACTTCATGTTGATGGTGGTAAGCTCCTGTCTAAAGCCATCTAATGTTTTCATTTAATTTGACCGATTTTCATCACTGTGCTTCAAAAAATTGCCTCCAATTAACCATTAGGTAGTTTACATGGCCACAAACTGTAAATCATAGGGAAACAAATTAATCACATCTTCTCTGCTACACAAGGAAATATTTACCCGGATCGTGTGATGGTGACAAATTTTTGCCATGCCTCACCAATTACGGGTAACTGCCAAAAGTACTTTAAAAATTCGACTTCAATAAAAAGGAAAAAGTTTTCAAGTGACGTTGCGAACGCACATCTATTACCTGCCGAGATACATGAATCACACCGATGTAGTCACAAACTACTAACTACACAGCGCCGTACCTGCTCTAAGTGCATGTCATTAGGGGATTTTAATATATTGCTTGGAATTATTCGATGTAGGAGCTGGTTTGCACTTAAATCTCTGTGAATAATTACTGTGGGCAAATAATGAAAAATGAACCGATTGGCAGGTGAACACGCTGTAGATCCTGTGCTTTAAAATGTGGTTCGTATGCAAATTTTAAACACCTTGCAGTGTCAATTCATGGTGGCAGTGTGCATTTTGTGGGATTAATCAGAATGTAATATATGAAAACATTACAGGCTCACTTAAATAAGTTCATTATTGTTGAATTTGCATCCATGAACATCGTTCCGGGGCTTAATTTAACAGATAAATAAGTATAGATGTTATTTTTAGATATTTTATCAGGTGTTTTTGGAGTGTACAAAACATTTGCCATGGTTGTTCTGTATTGTATGAATTGTTAGGGATCAAGCTTTTTGTTTTTCAGTTGTAATGGTAACTGCACAATTTGCCACTGGCCTCTTTTTTCGCCATAGCTTGGAGTGATACCTGTTATTATATACTTAATATCGATATCTTTTTTTTCACGCACAAAAGGGGATTTTGAAGTATCCTTAAATGTTAGAGCTGAGTGCGAGTGGACGGAGTGGAAGCGGATAAGGAAAGGAGGTATCGATGTATATTGGTCTTGAATGTCTGGACATCACAACGACCAGGAAACACATGATCAGGTAGAGTTCCTGTGGTTTGGCTAAAGAATGAATCCCTATGTCTATTTGTGGGCCTGAAGTTCAGTTTCAATGTGAACTGATGCGCATTCACAGATTGACGGGTATCGTGGGAAAACCTCTGAACGGTCGGAACACATTCAACAAGTTCAGTTGAGCAACGACCGTGGTAATACCTATAGAAAAGAGATAGGCATGATACGTTGCGCCTATGTTCTAATGACGGAATTAAACGACTCACGGCTGAGTCCCCAATAAGTTTACCTGCTTGTTTTTGCATCCTGTCGAGCACGTGTAGCGCAGTTTTGGCTGGGCCTGATCAAATATGGGAGTTGAACTCCATTTTGGGACGAATATCATCATCATCATCATCATCATCATCGGCACTACAACCGGGAACTGGTCTTGGCCTTATTTAGCAAGTCTTGAGGCATGTTAAATTTTCCATAATGATTTATTTTTTCTGTGCAAGGTCATTAGTCTTGCGCCAGGGGCTCCCCCACGGGGAATCGAACCCCGGTCTCCCGGGTGACAGGCGGGGACTCGGGACGAATATACGCTTTGTAAATAGTGGCCAGGCTGGATGGAGTGAAGTATCTTTTGCATCTCTTAAGCAACCCCATACATTTTGCGCCACATCAATAATATGGTCATTCCAATTAAGAGTCGAATTAATTCGAGTACCGAGGATAGATAGTTCTTTGGCTTCGTCGATGCAAGTGCCGTTCATAGACAGTATATTTACTTTGGGGTTCGCCTTTGATGACAAGAGGTAGCACCGAGTTTTTAAGGCATTCAATTCTACTCGGTTCGATAATCCTTATTGATATATCTTATTGAGGTCTGAATTCAATGTTGCAAGCATCATCTGCTGGTGGATAATCACGTTCGAAGAGTTTGGACAGGAGTGTTTATATGAGTATGAGAAACTCAACGTTCTATCATCAGCAAACGAGTGAATTGGGTTGCGGGTAATTGACAAGAGATGATTTATAAAGGTGAGGAAGAGAATGGGTGAGTGTACCGAACCCTGGGGAACACCTGCATTAAGGGGACATTCCGGTTTTTCGGGTGAAAAAATAGGTTATTTTAATGATTTCTTTTAAGAGAGAGTATTAAAGATATAACAACAATTTTTTTTTTAAACATTTTATTCGTCTTTCGACTACGTTTGTAAATTTTGTCGAGTCACTCCGGAATCGGAAACCCCCTCCCCTCCAGGTGTTCAAAGTTAGCCATCCCTTCTGCTCGTGTAAGGGTTATTTTCGTCCCCGGTGAAAAAATACGAGAAATGCAAAAAGTTTATTGAACTTAAATACATTTAGCCCAAAAGTGATAAAAAACAACAAAATGGCGGACTATTGAAAAAAAAATGATTTTTCGGCCCTTTTTTACTCTATTTTTTACTTATAACTAAAAAATAAATAAATAAATTAAAAAGTAATTCACTCACAATCTGCGTGTGTGCTAGTTAAAAATATGTGTGCGAACTTTCATAAGAATCGCACGCACTGTTTTCATATTATCGCTTACATCATCATCATCATCCGGCACTACAACCGGGAACCGGTCTTGGCCTTATTTAGCAAGTCCTGAGGCTTGTTAAATTTTCCATAATGATTTGTTTTTTTTTCGGGCAAGTTGATTATCGCTTACACCGCACTCAAAAAAGTCGTTTCGAGAAAAACGCATTCAAAGTTTGGAGATAAATTAGACAAAAGATAAAAGTGATTTTTTTCATGAAATCATCGGGATTTTTTATACTAACAGCTAGACATCAATTCCTGGACCATAAACAATTCCTTCCACGACTTCGAATTGGTCCTCCAGTTGCATTTTCGCCTTTTCCTTCGCTGTTCGTGCCTCGTGCGAGTTGTATACTAGGCTGCGGTCAGCGTCTTGCAGCCGATCTCTGTCCCTCTCGTTCGCAAATGCTCTCGCAGCGTACCCAATTTTGATGTCCATTACTTGCATTATTAGCAATACGGGTAAAAACCCCTCATTAAACATACAAGCTGCAGTAAGAGCCGCAACTTCAATGATTTTCCTACCACTGTATGTGTGTTTTGGCGCCATTTGCCAGATAGTAGCATTGAAACTTTCGTTATTATTTTGCGTGAAACATCCCTCGCATTTTTTTAACAAATCGGGATCTGTCAGTTTTACGTAAACAGCTGTTCGTACTTTAGGGTCCAAGGGAGGCTTGTAGTGGTGGAACTTTGACAGCTCATTCGCAGCTTCCGCACGTTTGCATTTGCACCATGACTCCGGGCCCTCTGGACAGTTTTTATGTTGCGGATTTTCATCGGTTGATATTTTGTGGTAGTATGTTGCCCAAATTTCTTTCGCCATTTCTTCAGCAGAGTGAGCATTGCGTCTAATCGCAAGTTCGTAATAAGTCGTCAGTGCTGTTATCATGTTTCCCGTAAGTTTGCCAGGACCAGCTCCTCCTAATTGGTCTGTTTTTTTTTTTTTTTTTTGCTTTTTTTATGACACCGCGTAATTGCGAACCGATTCGCTTTCCCAGGTGATTGATGCACTCGGCCTTTACAACATTTGGAAATGATTTCTGCAACGCATGCATTATTTTTACATGACCTTCTCCAACGTACCTATCGTAAATACGGCCGTGCAGATCAAAAGACCGCTCGAACATCTCTAACATTCCGTCAGGCTCCATTTTACGCGAACTTCCATTGTGATCCAATGTGCAAACTGGGTCGTGCTCATCCTACCAAGTATCATATTCAGGGGTGCCTTTCTTTGTTTTCATAAGGTTGCAGCCTTGGCAATAACGCGATTTCACAGTAACATCGAGAACTTTGTTTGTTTTGTTGCCGATCAATGTCATAACGCCATAATTAGCAGTATGACCCCCTTTGCTCCAACTACCATCTCCAGAAGCAATAAATTTTTTATCTTCACTTTCATCAGTTTTTCTTTTTCTTCTTTGCTAGCCTTTTTTATCACGGAAGAAAGAACGCCGATACAAGCGGTGTGTGCATTATCGAGAGCAGCGTAGTAGATGTGTTTTGTAAATTCGCCAATATCCATCAGTGAAGTGAAACAATGTTGTAGCGGTTCCGCCACACCCTACGGTCCACTTACCTGAAAAAACCCCCATAATTACTACCTAACTTCCTTAAGTTCGCTAATGCAACAGTATTAGTACCTGTGAATGCTTCACGCATTATATAGATCACCACCTATAATCTTAGAATCCCTATAAAGAAAACTTACCTTTTCATGCATCCCTTCGCATACAATTTTCCGTAAGATTTCTTTCTTTGCTTATCTGGTATTCTAAACCAATTCGGTACCAGACAAATTCCTGTAAACAAAATGATTCGGATTGCATTCAATGTAACCGTCATGACAGGGACCATAAATATTGCGCCGTCTATTTTCCCAGCCGCGTCAAGTACCTTTTCATACACATTGGCTGACAACCCAAGCAGCTGCATATAATTAGCGCAATAGACGCTGAAACTAAATTCTCCCGCATTTCTTAATGCAAACATGAACCCGGTTTCTACTGCAGCCAGAGATGCCATAAACATCCAATTTGCTTTTAGCACCTTTTTTCTCGCAACGTCGGTAATAGCGACGAGGCATCGCGTAAACAATGACCGCATTACCAACGGCGCATCTGGTCATTTCTCCCTTTTGTCTTTGCCGCCTGCCTGTTTCGTTGTTCCACTGCTGTCGAGCACGTGTGAATAGCATCGATCTGAACGATCGCACACATACCACCAAGAGAGACTTTACGTTTCTCTGGTGTTAGGTAAAAACGATATCCTTATTGGAGAGCATATCTACCACGACACAATAAACTCACCCCAAAAATGCGAATCATCGCTGCACGAGATGATTATCGCTGAGTCAAATTCCACCCTCTGGCATGGTCATGTGGCTCCCGTTCCTCGTTTCGCGCTCCGGGACGCAAATATATTATGTCGAGTCGAGAAAGCGCGTTTTTATTAAGAAGTAGATAAAAGTCCGATTTAAGAAATAATGCTTTGTAATTTGTAAACTTGTCCAAGTGAAGTATTGATAACTCTCAAATTTATAACAAACGCGAAAGAAAATAAAGATCATTTACTTTTAAAGCAGTGCGTCTAACTTTTCCTCCAGTGTCTATTTCTGCTCTCATGTGGTGGACATTGTGTTGCGGTGGTTTTGTTTTGTTTCGCTCAGTTGTTTTTGTGTCCACTGAACAATATATGATGGACGTACGCCAGCGCAACATGCTTCTAGCCCACAATGTAATCCATTTAACCCGACACCCAAGATGCGCATTACGAATACTTTGTTGGCGATTCGTGGACAGGACTCCATGACCCTCTCACCATAGTTGCATTCGACGAGCAGTTTGAATCCTAGGCCTTTCTCAGATTTTTGCGAAAAGTTTATCGAACCGTCACAGTTTTTACACTTTATAATGTTTGAAACTTCGGAAAAAATTGAAAAAAATGTAACTTCACGTATGCTGCATCACTGTGACCGTTGGAGCGAAGTCGGCCGATGTAGTCGCATACTCCGTTTCCAGTTCATTTACAGTTCCCAAAAATCCTTTTCGTTTTTTATATCGACTCCCTGGACGCACACCTGACTTATGCGAGCCTTTAACGTTATGTTAGAAAAATTTACCGTTGAGAAACGTATGAAACGGATGCCTAAACGCGAGCACTGCACGCTCTGAGACCACGTTTACACTGATAAAAAAGAAACAAAGAAACATCAAAAATACTGTTACGTGCGTCCGCCACCCCATCAATTAATCATTTTGTAATTTTAATGTAATTTGTTTTAAGGTGGTATGATGGTAAGGTGGTGGAGGAGTTGCACGGTCCAGAAGTGAGTTTTCGAACACGCCCCGATCCGGGTGTGGATCGTGTAGTTCTTCGAGTTCGAATTCGGTTTTCGAAGTGGACGTGAATGGGGAGCGAAATGAGAGAGACAGGAGGATGTTAAAATTCGGTTTGTTATGGTTCCGTTGTTGACGGTTGTCGACAAGAAAGATAGTTGGTTGTGAGTACAGGGTTAAAAAAGTCAGATAGCAGAAGGAAGGGAAGACGAATCACGTTTTTCAGTCTTTTTTTGAAGAATAAGTTTGTTCTTTTTATCCGTTGTTTTTGATCGCACGAAGCGAATAAGTTATTTTTGGTTTTTGCTGTTGTTAATCGCATCTGTAATTGAAATTTATGTAAGGCCAAAATTAATTAACTGGGAGAATAAAGAAATACACGCCCGTCGTGGTTGAAGAAGTATCCCGCTGTGGTTTAAATTGGCTTTGCTGGAACCCGAGGTGCGGCTACTCGAGTGAAGAAGGAGATGCCCCTTGTTTTAAGTCCCCGGAAACTACGGGTAAGTGCGGTGAATTAAATTAGTTATCAAGGCGTATCAACGAATTGGACCAGAAGATTTACCGTGGCCGCTCCGTTACCAGATCGGGTAGCCGCGAACGGCACGCAACGGACTGTTACGCCGAAAATTGCCACCAACGTGGGAAATACCTGCATGTGCGTCCCTGAAGCCACCGGCACTGTTCCCTCGGCCATACTACTGCTGTAGAAGGGAACTTCTAAATTGATGTTGAATAGACTTTCCCCAACACCTGGCGCAGACTTTTCCTTATTTATATAACAACTACTACACTACGTAAGACGGATAATATGAACAAATATTGCAACCGGCGCTAACCGGGTCTACATCACCTGAAATTATATTACAATACCTACCCCGCGACGTCACCGATAGGAACATCTGCCATAGTCACCAAACAAGAAAAAATCACCAGCACCGTGCAACGGGCAAGTTAGTTTCATATATATGAAACTAACTAAAACTCAGGTAATCGCAGGTCACCCGCAGTACGCCCGAATGTAAAAACAGTATACACAGGAGCGACTATCCATTACCGCTTATGAACATGTTGTTCAGTCGCACAAGATCGCGACATACTTAAAGAAGTGGCAGTTGGCCCAAGCCAACAGCCAAGTAAATTAATGCCCATAAATGGATAGTCTGCATCTTTCTAAATACACGGTAGTTGCCACCTATGATACGAATTTGTATCCGCGGGAGACCCAACCCTTTAATGACATTTAACTTTGGAACCGCCTAAGATTTCGTTTCCAAATTTTAACATATTATTTTTGCAGGATAAAAATATCGATTAAGCAACAAAAAAAAATTGATTTTTTGAACCGAACAAACCGGAATGTCCCCTTAATTTGATGGGAGACAGATTTGACACCGCCAAGAACCACTTGAAAATAAAGATCAGATGGCCAGAAAGATAATCTCTTATCCATTGGATCAGGAATCGTTCACTCCGTAGGAATGTAAGTTTGACAAAAAGGCTGGATGTCAAACTCTGTCGAAGACTTTTAAATACGCAATGCGACTACCCTGTTTCCGTCGAGGTAGTGGATGGAATGGCTCCACTTTTCGGTAAGGTACTCCATCAGCTCTCCTGTGGACCGGTTGCTACGAAGGCCGTATTGGTGGTCATTGAGGAGGTCATTTGATTCCAGACATTTCGAAAATTGACGGTTGATAAGTAATTCTATTACCTTCGCGAGAATAAAAGTTGGTGCTATGGGTCGATAAGAAGAGAGGGAAGATTTGTTCGCTGAATGTTCGCTGACTTTCATATATTTGGGAAACGGCCAGTAGAATAAGACAAATGGAAGAGATTCCGCAGTAGTTTAGCGAGTGAAGAGGAACATTTTTTCAAGAGAATTGGGGGAATGCCATAATGACCAGTGGATCTGTTTGCTGTTAGTTCTCTGAGTGCACGGGCAACAGTACGCGTTCGGATGTAAATCTGGCTGATGGTGTGCTGCTTATGCTCCAGTTAAGGCGGGACTGATGTGGTATCAGGCAGCGTTGAGTTGGCTGCAATATGTGCAGCCCGTAGATTCGCCTTCTCTATTGCACTGGTTTGTCACCGACTATACGCGATGAAATGGATGAAGAGACTGAGTTTTGAATGTTTTTTACGAATGTCCAGGAGTTTTTACTACCTGTGGGAGAGTGTAGTATTTTTTTCTCACTCTTTGGTCATGCAAGAATTTGCCGCGTTGAATATATGCATTGCAGTCATTTCCAGCTTTCTTAAATCTTTTTCAGTTTTCCTCATAATTGTTTGATTTATACAACAGGCAGCTAAACTCTTTAACCTTAATGGCTTTTATGTACCCGGAATCGAACCACATATTTCTCTTGGGTTTGATACTCTTTACTCGGTGTGGAATAAAGGTTCCCAGGCCAAACAGAATCGTGTCCGTCAATGTGCCCGCTATAAAGTGAACATCATTATTGCGGAAAAACAACCACAAATTCAACATCCAAAAAAAGTCGTTCAGACCTTCCCAGTTGGCTCTCTCGTATAACCATACTGTTCTTTTAGGAGTTTTCTCGTCAACGTTGCTGTTGGTTAGAGCATTGTGGTAAATTTCGTAGATTTACTTCATCACTGTCTTTCGTCATGTACCTTCCAGGGTACTGTTTCACGAAACTTTCCTGGTATACCAGTTCACAATCAATTAAGTGCACAACTACGCCACTAGCGGTGAACAACAAAAAGAAAGTGAAACGCACGGTCCAAATTAAATAAATTCTCTTTATTGTCATTAACTGTATCAACTTAAAACAACATATATACAATTTAACACCAAACGACTAATTGTTATTCTGCTGTACAATTCACGTAAACTAAGAATAAATAATGGTGACACTTCTTGTCTTTTAATTTAAATCAGAGCACGAATCATTTACACTATTATGTTAGAACGAATTATTTGCTCTTCTGTAAAAAAAACAAATTGTGGTGACACTTCCTGTCTTTAATTTAAATCAGAGCAAGGAACATTTACTTTATCGATTTCGACTTGATGGCACGACCGCACGTTAAGGCTACTAAAACTCGACTCTCTTTTCCGTTTATTTAACGTGGAGGCTCGACTTCTCTCCACGGAATCCAGAACGCGATTGATTATTTTATCCAAAGCGACAGAATACCGAAACTTTCATTCATTACCCTGATGACCATATAAGGGATGATCACCGAAAGAATGTGCACACACACAGATGGTGTTGCATCGCTCTCTCATGCTGTGCATGAGCAAGCGGAACGTGGATACAATAATTTCCTAAGGGGACCGTTAGTTGGCATGGTTGCAGCTGGTGCACATATCTCTACATAGGGATTGAAGTGTTTGCACGATCAGCGACTGCATAAAGTATTTATGGCGATTGTGCACATGTTGGTGGCATCTCCACGTAGTAGAATTCTTCACCATTTTGAGGACTCGACTTGCTTGGGCGATCAGCCAAATGCCTTCATGTATTTGTTGGTCGAATGACCGATCGATGTAGGCATATATGCAAAAGGGAAAGATAAAACATTTCCTGCATGTGTGCGGCTGGCGCGTAGGGGTATTGTGGCGAACGTACAAATTCCCCACAGGAAAAAGTCCAGACCAACTTGAGGTAACGCACTTCCCTGGACAACATCACGTCCACAGACGCGGTCCCAAGCCCAGCGGGGGCCGCCAGTAACCCAACATTGAGTCGACACCAGAAGGCAAGGAACTTAACGTCCCCAAAGCCTCTAATACCGAGCTAAACGCTCCATACATAAAACCTACGACCTGAAACAAGGAGAAACATCCATGCATCCTTCGACGTGTGCAATCGCAAGCTAAGTGAATGCCAGCACCACAAGTCGGCAACCCTGAACATCTGCACGAGATGCAGGGAATTACAATCAAAACAATTAACCGACCAACGGACGTGGTGCGGTTGATCTAAACATTAGATCACCCAAATATTCACCGCAAACAAAGGAGCGCATTCCGTAGCCTCGTAAACACCCAGATGGCGCGAAAAACCAAGCACCACGTAACTCCAAACAATACTTTGTTTGGAGTTTTACGAAGGCCAGCTGCAATAAATAAATACGGCACAGCATTGCGCCGTTGCCACTGTCCGCCAAGCAGAAATGCATCAGCGGAATGTTTGTTTTTCACACCATGTGAAAAACTCTCTTGGATTTCAAATCCAATAGATACCAGCGGACTAGACGTCCAGGCGATCGTCAACACCAGATGGTCGACCTAACCAAGCAGCGTGGGAATAGAATCCACCGTCAACAACGACGGTGAAGCTTCCATATGTATGCGTGAGAATTTTCTCCTTACAGGAAATTGTGCCTGCACAACTGCAGATACAAAACACACAGATACTGGAAAAACAGTATCCGATAGGTTGCAAGAGAGTGAGTTTTTTTTTTTACATCGAACATCGGAGTCTACTTCGAGCATCAGTCAGAGAACTCCGACGAGGAGCTACCCGCGTAACGAATTTAAATAACTCAATAAAAGAAACCGCCGGCCCGAAGTCTCGTGATGTTTAACTACGCGAATTAAGAAGAGTCGAAATCGAGAACCAGACGAAGAAGATTGGTGGTGTCAAGACCGAGTCCCGAAAAATATCGATAGTGTGTCGTTTTATTGTGGAGTCGTTCCTAAGAGTAGCGTTGAGTATCGAACAACTTGTTTTCGGTCAAAGGGGTCTGAAAGACTTAACTGTGTTTCCTTTTGTTTCACAAGTAATCGACAGAGTAAAACTTTGTAGACTAATGACGGATGTTTTAGGGTATTCAATCCCCAGTTGTGTAACTAAATGTGACAATAAAATTAAATTAAAATAAATCGAACTATCTCTGCGTTTCATTTGAACTATATCCGCCAAAGTATATCTCATTGATATTGTTCGGGCAATGTTGGTTGCTAGGTGATGCAACCAAATTGCTTTTATGTGTGGAAGATACCTGTTACATGATGGAAATGGAACCGAGACATGTTCAATGTATTGGTTCGGTTCATGTTGGTTGCGTGGTGAAGCAACCAAATTGCCCATAAAGAACATGCCTGTTTGGTGCTGATGGATTTAGCATCAGCAACTATTGTGGTTTTATGCGTTTTAGGGCTTTGTGGTTCAACTATAAACAGGCAAGTATTCGCTTTCCTAGGTTAGAGTTTTTACATAGTTAGTGGGAGGATGATTTGTGGCGTTCAAGGGACCCGCCACTTCATATTTAGCTGATGCGACACAGTGGTCTGAAGTGCCCAAGGGGGAAGAAACTTCAATTGTATATTTGTGTGGGTGGGATGTGAGAAACAGGTCCAGTGTATTGGCGAAATGACCATATTTGTCTGGTACCCGTGTTGGCTCATTGACGAGTTGAGTTAAACTATTTGTATCAGCAAGGAGCTGAACATATTGATCTTCAGGTGTTGTGTGTCCGAAGTGACGAAGCCACTGAGAGTTATGCACATTAAAATCACCATTGATAACGATTTCAGTGTGCAGATATAGAGTCAAGATCCTATCGATAGAATCAGACAGGGCATCAAATGCATTAAAGGATGCGTTTCTACCCAGGTTTGGGCTTCTGTAAAGAAAGCAGTAATGTATGATATGCTTACGAACGTGAAGTTTTATCCAAGAGAAATTAAATTCTGGATTGGAGCAGAGCCTATATTGTGGCAGAAGCTGAGAGGCGATAATAAATTCGTATGTATGCGGCTATACCATGATGTGGAAAGAACAAAAGGCACTAAGTTATATCCAGGTAGAGTAAAATCGGAAATATTTGTATGAGTTATTACCTGGGTCTCGCTAAGTGCAAGGATAGCTGGTTTCTGGTTAGAAACGTGGGCCGACACAGATGAGAAATTGCATCTCAAGCCGCGAATGTTACACAAATCAACGCGAAATTCCGATTCCATTGAAATGGCCCTACACAGAAAAGCAATACCGGCTCGGGAAAGGATGCAAGTCGGGACCAGCAATAGATAAGCGAAAGCAACCACTACAGGTGGTATGACCTTGTAGTAGGTGTCTTGTGGAGTTTGATGTCACTCATACGCCTTCATGGGCGTGGGTTTGTGGTGTAGAAGTATGTTGGTATGTCAACACGGACACTGTTTCACATACTCTCCACGATATTTTTCCACCAAATACAAAAGAAATAGTTCACAAAACTCCGATGTCCAGAAAAGAGAATAGTAAAATGCACTTGATTTGTGGTTAGATGTTTATTGTTCACAAAACTCCGATCAATTTTACAATTGTTGTTCTAAGGTCGGCAATTACCTTGACTATTAACGTTCACCGGGAGGTAATGAATTTGACAATTTTCGTTCACAGACAGGTAATAAATCAAGCAATTATTGTTCACAGATAAGCTACGATTTTTACAAGACACGAATTTCCAAGTACGGAATTCTCGCACGAGGTGTATTTACACGCGAATCGAACACATAATTTATCGAATTCTCGCTATTCGACTAACTCCCTTAATTGATGACAAAACGATAGATCGACAGCATATGTGTACTCGGCGGGGATTGCAATCTGACTCTTGGATGCTGGGCGACTTGACCCAGCCCCGGGATTGCGATGGGTTTCGACGCACACCATTGCAGGGGAAACAATCCTTCCGTCACGCTGTGATCAATGAGAACCGATCCGCGTCCCATTGGACAGCTCTTGAAAGATATCGTTATAATTGGAAAGAATGTCTTTCTATTGAAAGGAAGGACAAACGAAACGCGCGTTGAAGAAAGAGTAGAAAGAAAACCTGCAGCTGTACAAACAATGAACGTGCATAGACCGAAAACGTTTCTATCATAAACGATAGAGGGTATATTGTATATACCGTAATGGTATCTAAAAGGGCAAGCGCTAAGATGCGCATTTGTTTGGATTGGATAATGCAAACACATTAGGATCGCATCCAATTCATTGCTGGTTTATCGCCTGTGCAATCGTCTGAGATAATTGGTTGCAGCTGTATTAGCTAGCGATTTCCATGTCTCGATCGTGGGATCAGCGGTTGCTTGAGAAAAGCAAACACAGTGAGACTGCTGTGAAAATGATTGGCATGAATACCGACGAGGGGACCGTGGAAGATTTCCTAATGGTTGCCAATGGACATGGGTGCCGACCAGAGGAAACAAATATGTTCTTCGGAATACAGCGATGTGGATGATGCTGTGGCAAGGTGATGATCTTGCCATGGGATGCTTTAGGGGTATTTAAGATTATTGAAGGGTAGCTTAATGCTGTCTGATTGCAGGTAAGTAGCATAGCCTTGTAAAGTAGAGGAAGGTTAGGTGGGGTTAAAGTAATGGGTGGTTCTTCGGCGCCTTGAAGAAAGCCCACAGGTTCAGCAACACGCCCACAACACCTCCACTAAACGTTGCGAGAATAATTGTTCACAAAAATCACCGCTCCGCCACAAACCCTTCACAAATAGAAGAAAATGAAACCCCGCTATTGTTGTTGGTTATTGATGAAAGTTGTTCTTTATTGTTGGCTACTTTAAATATCAGCACTTACACATATAACGCTCTGCTGGTGTTCTCAATATACAAGGTTTTACAGAATCACTTTCTTATTTGATATCGTTTATAAAATAATTAACGTAGAATTAATTATGGTCAAAGAGAATCCTTTTGCATTGTTCGCTTTTCACCTCACACACTCAGATTAGACAGCGATATTTTCTTAAACACCGATTAAATTCACGCGATCCATGGGTGATGGATATCAACCCGGTAAAAGGAACAAAAGAAAACTAAACTTTCTACTTGGCAATAAAACGTATGTGCGCTGGTGAATAGATATTCGCGTAAGACAGACTGACGGACTCGACTTAATAAATTTGATGTATTATTGACCGACTCGCGTAGAGACGGCGTTGAACTTTCGAACTGAATATGTGCGCACCTCGCGGGTAGAAATCTGACTCACCGATGCGATCCATATCCGTCAAATTCATCGCTGGTGGATTACATCGGTGTGGGAGGATTCTATATGTGTCCGTATAGGACAAGTACGTTGCCCTTCAGCCTGCATATCGGCAACGACGAAAGTGCACCTGAATACACATGGGCTGGTGTAATGCATTGCTGGCATTATGAGATACGCGATAGCGAAGATCGCCGAAGGAAGAAATCGGTTTCTGTGTCCTAAATAAACAGGAACGATATTTCAAGGTTCAAACGATGCGATACACATTATTTGTGATTTAGGCGATGCTGTATGGGAACATCTGCTGTTTACATAATCGCCCCAGACTTATGCCATTGCAGGCAATCGATTTTTCGTGGCGATAAGAAAACCGATGGTTTGCTCGCCTATGGCCTAGGCTATGGTAGCTTTTGTTTGTTTTACAGACCGGAGCATCGTTAGGCATGATCTAGGGTATGATTGTCTAACGTCAATCATATTAGTGCCCAAATCCCTTGATCGGTAGATAACCGATAAAGGAAATTGGCCGCAAGTGTTGCGAACCTCTGGACTGGGGCAATAAATGGTTATGAACCGTAGCAAAACCCATCGGCTACGACTGTGTCAACAATTACGCTGGCCAGCAAGTATATATCTATTATAATTGCTGACAAGCCGAGCCGATGGAGATATGGTACGGTTCATATAATAATTCAATGTGATGCACGCCTTGATGAGGTTTAACTTTCAGGTGTGAGGCTTACGCTGCCCCTAATTGCAGATAAGTACTATGGGTTTGGAAGTTGGTTAATTTAAGAGGATGGGCGGTTCTTTGGGAATGTATTAAAGAACCGCCACAGCCCCACTAGATTCGTGCCGAAATCCAAGTCACATCCGTTCCATGACGAACATTATGCCACTCAGACACCAAAAATTGTCCAAAGATTATAAATCAATAGAGAGTATCGATGCCGGAGGGACGCAAACAGGTACAGGGCGCAAAAGAAAAACAAACAAATACACAAACAGCAAGCAAACAGAGGTGCGAAAAAGCGGAAAACAGAAACAAGGGAAGGAATGAGTAGAGGGTTTTTCCGCACATTACTCGCGTGTATATCCTTGCACTTTTCACAGCCCTAAGACGCGTATGTGGATATCTGCTTATTTGCCTAGGATCGCACAAATAACATTGCGCTGCACTCGGACCCGTGCGTGCAGATTCGTTTATTTGCTTAGGATCCTACAGTAAGACTGCCGCGCGAGCCGTTAGTGCCATTGGGTATCTTCTGTATACTTAAGATTCCCAAAACGGATTGCACGACTGATCCGTTGGTACAAATCACGAGGCAGAAGCGTACGTGCTGACTCGTTGGCAGTCTGAACTCGAACTGATCTATAGAACATGTTTCTAACTTTTTCATCATCTATTTTATTTGCACCAGCTGCAACCATTCCAGCTAATGTTCCCCTTGTACATTTGAGCGATCCACGGTCCGCATGCTTGTGGACACACACACATGCATGTGTGTGTGTTTCACCCCTTTCTTGCTGGACCAAATGCGAAGATGATATGGTCACCGAAGCGATGGATGGACTTTTTGGTATTCTGTCGCTTCGGATAAAATATTTAATCGCGTTCTGGATTACGTGGATGCGAATCGGGGCCTCCACGTTAAATAAACACATGGAGTCGAGTTTTAGTAGCTACAACGTACGGTCGTGCCATCAATTCAGAATAGCCAAAGTAAATATTCTATACTATAACTTAAATTAAAAACAAGAAGTGTTGCCATAATTTAATTACTATTGGTGACAATCTCCGGGCAACAACATCGTGGGATAGAAGTGAACCAGTGCAGTACGCCCGCACCCATACTACTTACTACTATAGATATATGTCGCATCGGAAAATGAATCGCAAAATGGTGGATCCGTGGGATTACCTGTGGGGCGCAAACAAACCGAATTCCGCAGAATAATACCACGAACCTCTGAGGGAACTGTAACTGTATAACAGATAAAGATCCGTTACGCGCCTCCGATGTGCTGGCAGTCTTGATGTCAGTACTAGGCTTTTGAACAGTCGGAGTGCCCGTCTCTGTAGGCTATATGCGTTATACCTAATGACTAAGTTTTATTGAAATCGATGAGATTTACCTTTTTCCATTAAAGGATTTTATCGAGATCCCGATTCAGAGAGTCGATCTAGCTACATATCAGTTGGCGCGACGTTAATGCGTTAATCGGCCGATCGATCCAAAATTCAGAAATTAGTATAGTATCATTGGCAACCGTGAATATATCGTTACCTGATGGTATTACACAATCATCAGCTTGAGGCACTACCGAATTAATTGAAAATGGATGCTAAAACACGCCGCCTACAAAATTACAAACGGATTGTCCTCGCAGTTGTGAGAGGAAAAAAGGCATGTATCGTAAAGAAATTTATTCAAGAAGATTTCCAGAACAATTTTGAAACAAGAAAAATATTCATGGTGTGTTGCAGACGTAGAGTAGTAAATTTAAAATAAAGTGGTTTTACATCAGGAGTCTTGTTGATTTATAACTCACGTACCATGGATGCATAATTGAGAACATTTTCTAACTTCGCAATTTGGTATTCACCACAGCATAAGTGTATAAGCTCCCTCAATTAATATGTGATACTTCGATTAGTATCGTCTGCAAGCGATAGCAGTAGATGTACAAGTCGCTAATTCCAAGAAGCGTGAAAATAAAATGTGTGTAATGAAAAAACCCTTAGCAGCACCAGGGGAATAAGTTGTCTTGTCATTAAATTCGATTTACATCGAGCACATTATACCAGTGTGACAGTTTGTTTGTTTGTCAGTCTCTTAGAAACAGAATATTTTTTCGAGTGATTTTCGTTTTCTTCCTCGTCTTGGAAAACATTAGGTTGATAGATTACAAATAGAAAAGAACTATTTCTGTTTAGCTTTTTCTTTCGTAGAACAGATGCTTACTATTGATAAAATCGTCGGCATCTGCCCTTTATCATGTTTTTGTTTTTTTTTTATTTGATTTTGTAGTACTGGACACAACTTCTTTCCTATATGATTCCTGGGTGGACTGGGAAATAGGAATAATATTTTATTTATTATAAACATACACAAGAACATTTGTATAAAATTACAGAAGCACACTGAATGCAATATACATACAAATTGTTTCCTACTTCTAGGTTCATTTATCATAACTAGCGTAGGAAGATCGAATCCGACAAGCCGGGAGATTTTTTTTACCATCTTTGGTTGTTATCGTCCTTATTTCAAGGACAACATAAACTGTCCAATAAGAAAGTTGACTACCCTTACATCCATTAATTGTTTATGTTAGGACTATGATGAACTGAACATAGTTCCAAGGAGTCAATGTCGTTTTGTAAAACTTGTTTGGTGTTTCTAATAGAAGATATTTTGGTTGCATTTTAACCTCTATGTATAGAAAATCTGTGTAGCAAAGGATGCCTTTTGATACATTATCGGACGAGAGAGAACCACCAAGCCCGTGAAAGGGAGAAAATCAAATTGGTAGATGGTAGGGCGGCTGACGGGGGTAACGTTTTTCAACGTACGGTCTGAACAATATTAGAGTTGAACATATTTGTGTGAAAGATAGAGTTACAGGGGATAGATTGAGAAACATAGAGAGAAAAAGGAAAGGCAGGGGCGACAGAGATAGAGAGAGATAGAGAGAGAGAGAGAGACGGACAGACAGACAGATGATTACGTTGGAAAAAAAGGTTGCCATATCCTTGCTGTTACATATAAGAAATTTCAATTAACGACACTCTGGAATTGTGGTGAGTAATTAACTGACTAGTTATTTTGGTGAAATTATGAAGATATACGGTACCAGAGGCTGTGGCTTTACGTGGGCTGAAATGCAGTTATAAATATTGGTATTCTTATTTACTTAAGACTTAAACCGGACTTAGGCTAATAAGCGCTTGTTTGGCACTCCAAGTTAGCATAGGTCAACGTTCATTGATGTGCCATCTAAAATAACCTTTTCTCTGTATTAATGTTCCTTCGGGTGTGTTAAAAAAGAATGCTCTTTGGGCTCCAGTATCGATGCTCACTCATTCATTCCCCTTTACATAAGGCGATGATCGAGTGGCAAGGAATAATATTTTAAGATAAAAGTACATAAAAACATTATTATAATTATATAGTATCTATTGGCCTGTATGAACCCGGAAGTTCATGACCTCACCGACTCGACTCCGCCACCGTTCCCTGTCCTGTGCACTCTCCTTCCACGCTTGACCATTCGATCCGACCTCCTCAAGGTCAAACCTAACATTGTCTTCCCATCTCCGTCGCGGGCGTCCGGCCGGTCTCTTTCCCGTTGGTCTGTGTGGGTAGAAGTATGATGCCAAGACAGGGGCACGGATTCACTTCAATCCCCGACTATGTTCTGCTGCAAAGAAATGATCACCCGAGAGAAGAGAAGAAATAAAAATGCACTGGAATGTTCTTGTGCATAATTTCCGTTTATTTTTAGTTGTTTTATTTTTATTTTCTTGTATTTCACAATTGTTTCCGTTTATTTAAATATATACACTTCAATTACTTAATTTAGGGTAATTCGAACTGAACGCGTGACTTATCGTATTCACTCGACACTGACAATGCAACGACCTGGTCTTGACTCTATGTTGTGTGTGCGCACACTTCGGAGGATGGTTATCGACTAACTAAATTAGGGTGGAAATCGTAATTTCTGCTTTTTACACATTGATCTGCCAATGGTAATCATGCTCTCTTGTGTGTTCCCCATCTCACCACACTCATCCAGGTCGAAACGTACTTGTGAATTCGTTCGACGTCGATGGGCGTAGCCAGAATGGAGAAATCAAAAGGGAAAGCACAATAACCCAGGGTTGATCTGGCTAGGTGTGTGTGCGTCAATGCCGTGTATACGGCTGGTCTACTGACCTTAGGTCAACGTACTATAGCAAGACAGAAATACGAGAGAGAGGAAAACCTAGCTAAGGTTATTCACCAGCAAAAAGAGATCATTGATCCCAAGCGAATGGGTGATCTGGGAAAAGTCAATAGGACGCCGCATCGGCTGGGGATATAATACCATTCTGTGGAATGTTCGATAAATACCCAAGCCTATGGACTATGACGCAACCGCGTAGCTTGGTTTGACTTGGTTGTTGCTAACCAATACGAATGGAATTTCCGGTGGAAATCCCATGGTTAGCGCAATAGTGTTGCCGCATGTCGTTGATTGTAGCTAAACTCAATTATGCATTATCTGCATAGAATAATGAGTTTAGCTGTGCGTCCCTTTGACATGTTTTACAGGTAAATAACTTATCAAGGAAATGGGTAGGTATTGTGGTTGGAATTGTGGGCTGTTTCTCCTATAGGATAGAGAAACCCCTACAGGTCTACCGTCAAGAATTCTACACACGGTCCTATCGTTGCCCATTCGAGCCACGTGCGGGGCTCATCTTCATCTTCGCCACTTGATTACTCTCACTATTGTAGGTTTACGGTATAGCTCTTCCAATTCGTGGTTATGGAGTTTCCTCCATTGTCCTGTCTCCTCGTCATATTTGCCGCGGAATTTGTTTTCTGCCCGTTTTGTGAGAGCCCATGTTTCGCATCCGTATAGAACAATCGGCATGGTTATGTTCCATAGACACGAAGCTTTATGTTACGTGATAGCAGTCTGGATTTCAGCAGTTTACCGACTGCGTGCCAACTAGCGGTGCCGCAGTGTAGTCTTTTGTTAATTTCCTTCGACATTTCGTTACTGGCCGTCAGTATCGTTCCCAGATATTTAAATTCTTTGACATTTTCAAATATCTTGCCCCTGACGTTTATATGGGTTCTCTGAGGCCCACCTACTCTCGTCGTAATCATGTATTTCGTTTTGTTCTCGTTTATTTCTACGCTCAGCTCTTCTGCTGCTTGCATGATGATTTCACAGTTTTTACTTATAGTTTCGAGAATATCGCCCAAAACGGCGATGTCATCCGCATACAAGGCACTTGTGTGACCCCGTTCAGGGATGATACGGCCGTGTTGTCGTCTTGTACCTTTCTGATAACATACTCGAGGACAAGGTTAAAGGGGCATGGTGAGAGACCATCCCCTTGTTTTAGTCCGTCCCGGATTTCAAATGGTTCTGAGAGGTGGTTTTCTATTCTAACTCGCCCTTTGTTTTCGTTCGTGCAAATTTGAATGAGGGCGGCATATTTTTTCGGGACTCCCAGCTCCATTACAATATGGTAGAGTCTTTGCCTTGCGACTGAGTGATAAGCTTTTTTGAAGTCAACGAACAGTTGGTTGACCGGTTCCTACGGAATCCACATTGGTAGTCTCCCAGTATCTCTTCTGCGTACGGTGTGATTCTCGCCAGAATGACATTTGTTAATATTTTGTATGCGGTTGGGAGCAATGATATTCCTCTGTAGTTTTCGCCGTCAGAGCTGTCGCCTTTTTTTGAAAACGGGAACGACTATTGAGGTTTTCCATTCTTCCGGAATGACTTCCTTATCCCATATTGTTTTAATCACTTGGTGGACCTTTCGGGCGGTTGCTTCTCCTCCATGCTTCACAAGCTCTGCCGGTATGCAGTCGACTTCGGGAGCTTTGCTGTTTTTCAATCGATTTATTGGGTCTACAACTCCGTTGAGAGAGGGCTCTGGGATCTGAGGCTCGGTTGTATGTACGTCTCGGGCGTTTATTTGTGGTTGATGGGTGGGCACATTGAGCAGGTTTTCAAAGTACTGCTTCCATCTTGTCACGATATTGGTATATTGGTGGTATTTTATGTAGGGTGTACCGACGTATGGCACCGATTCAGCATAAACACCACTGATAGTCGGATGGATATTGTTTTGACGTACACTGTTCTTCCCACGTAATCTCTGAAAACTTGTGCAAAACAGAGGAATAGGAAATGAAACACAGGAGTTTCCTTATAATATATTGAACTTTTCTTTATTAATTAATTCTACTATAACATGTGTATTAAAGCACGGGTCAATCGATATTAGTTTTATAACACTTCCAAGTTAGTGTGATGTACTTCGTTTTATGCAACTATATTAAACGTTAATGGAAAACACCTTGTTTTAGAATATGATATTAAATTAAGAATCTTTTACGCAACTGACTCGCTACTGAAATGAAACACTGGTGAGACACGGTATAACAAAAAGACGCACATGAAAAGACTCGACTTAGTGAAAAAGAGAAAGGAACTCCATGACTATCCGCGTTGATTCCTTAAAGTAGGTGCGCACCCTCTGGATGTTAAAATCTGATTCTTGGAGCTGGGCGACGTTGACCCAGCCTCTCGTGATTGCGGTGAGTTTCCACGCATGTCATCGCAGGGGAAAAACAATCTTTCCTTTTCAAAAAAGACACCCAAATACTCGCTGGGCGCAGGAAAGGAAAAACAAACATGCAGCTGGTGTAATGAATTGCAGGCGTTATAGAGATACGCGATAGCGAAGGTCGCCGAAGAGAGAAATAGGTTTCTGTCTCTTAAATAAACCGAAACGCTATTTCGAGGGCCGTAAATCTTTGAGAATGAAATAGGTTTTTGCTTTAAGAAACACAAAAACGCTATTTCAAGGGTCACGATGATATGCACATCGTGTTTACTTAGGCGTTCATTATAATGCCGTTGTAGGCTATATATTCTGGTGACGATAGGTCAGCCGAAAATGTGGGTCTTGTTTACAAGACGGTGCCGGTACATGAGTATAATGGCGAGGAATTAGCCTTGCAAATGTGCAAGCGTACATCTCGCCCAGGGTGGTCATGGACCAGCGGTCGGTTAATAGTGTAAACACAGTGATGCTACTGTGTGTTCGTTTGTTTAACAGGCCGGAGCATCGTTAGGCATGATCTATGATCTTGTCTAACGTCAATCATATTAGTGCCCAAATCCCATGATCGGTAGATAACCGATAAAGGAAATTGGTCGCAACTGTAGCGAACCTTGGGATTGGGGCAATATTCACTCATGAACCGTAGCAAGAATACCGGCTACGACTGTGTCAACAATTACGCTGGCCAGCGAGTACTTATCTTTTATAATTGCTGACAAGCCGAGCCGATTGTCTGGCACGGTTCATGTAATAAGAATGAAATAACTTGTTTGATGTGCATGCCTGCTGGGGTTTTACTTTCAGGTGAAAGTTATTTGAAAGAAAGCTTACACTGCTCGAATGCAGGTAAGTAACGGTTCTTTAGGAAGGTTTTAAAGAACTACCACATGGTCCCCGAGGAGGATTTTAACATCAAATGATGAGATCCCATCAAATACTTCTTCTAGGGTCTCGTAGAACGTGCCCTTCGTTTCTTCGTCCGTAGATTCTGTTGGGGCGTGTACGTTTATAAATACATAATTGTACCATGGTCCCTGTATTTTTAGCACCAACATTCGGTCATTAATAAATTTCACATCTTTTACATGGGGCGTAATTTCCTTGCCAGTTCCGAGGTTATGTGTATCGGTACTGTGGTATTTTTTATGTTGGCATCAGCAAGGACGCAGGTTTAATAAAAAATCCACCGATGTCTGCTGCCTAAATTGTGCACCAAAGCAAAACCAAACGAATAAGAACACTCAGATACGGTTTGTCATTTAACGTTCTCTATTTTATTTATAATATGGCATCGGCACATGCGCATAGGATCGGAAATTGTTCACGGTCACAATATAGAGTTATCGACTTTAAACAAATGATTCACTACAAACTTTACAAAGTCTTGCTTTATTCTTATGTTCTCTAACTCAGTACTGGTCACAACAACATTCACACAATCCTCTGGCGATGAACGCCGGAAACTCCTTCCCGTACGCCAAAAGTATCGTACCTGGTTCACTTTAAGAATACACTAAACGGATTTATCGGCTTAATGACCAAAAGCAATAGGCGCTATCTCGCACTCAGA
Source organism: Microdon myrmicae (assembly GCA_963931805.1). Classification (NCBI taxonomy): domain Eukaryota; kingdom Metazoa; phylum Arthropoda; class Insecta; order Diptera; family Syrphidae; genus Microdon; species Microdon myrmicae. The sequence goes on from OZ007498.1 coordinate 182,156,606, forward strand.
ACTCGATTATCCTAACCGAGGTTAAAACCGACTCCATGTAACGCGGCAAGCGATGAAAATTAATATTAAAATGGCGCGACTGTCCGCTATGGAGATTGACATCTGACTCAGAGAGCTGGCGACGCTGACCCAGCCTCTGGTGATTGCGGTAAGTTTCCACCGCACACTATCGCAGGAGAAAACACCCCTTTCATCATGCTGTGGCCAATGAGAGCCGATCCGCGTCCCATTGGAAAGTTCTTGCACAATATCGTCTCGATTGGAACGAATGTCTTCCTATTGGAAGGAAGGACAAACGAAACGCCCATTGAAACACCTATCGAAGAAAATATACAGCTGTTTAAACATAAGCGTGTATAAACCGAAACGTTTGTGTATGCCGTAATGGTATCAAAAAGGGCAAACTCTAAAACGCGGATTGTTTGGACAAGCCAATGAAAATACATTAGGGTTGCCTATGCAGCCGATTCGAGATAATTGGTTGCAACTGTATAGGCATCGATTTGCATGACGTGATCGTGGGATCGGTGCTTGCTTGAGAAAACAAACACAGAAAGATTTCTGAGAGCATGATTGATATGAATGTCGATAAGGGGACTGTGGAAGTATGGGGTTTATTTATGATCTTGGTAGGTGCCGGCCCGACACAGGTTCACCAACACGTCCCAAACTTCATAAACGTTCGTCGAATCGGGACTAAACGGTGTTCAATGGTGTCTTGTTGCTCAGGAAAAAAAACCATCGAGTCACCTTCGTCTAATGTTTTTATTTCTTAAATAAGGCTTATTTACTATTGTACAGAGTATTTTATTGGATATAGAATTTTAACTCTTAAGTAAAAATAGTATTTGTATTCTTTAGTGAAAATTATGTTCTATTGAATATTATATTTTATGAGCTTACGTAAAACTTATTTGTAAAAATAGTATTTGTTTTCTTTAGTGAAAATTAGGTTCTATTGAATATTATATTTTATGAGCTTACGTAAAACTTATTTGTAAAAATAGTATTTATATTCTTTAGTGAAAATTGTGTTTTATTGAATATTGTATTTTAATTCTTAAGTGTACATTATATTTTATGAGCTTACGTAAAACTTATTTGTAAACATAGTATTTATATTGTTTAGTGGAAATTATGTTTTATTGAATATTGTATTTTAATTCTTAAGTGTACATTATATTTTATGAGCTTACGTAAAACTTATTTGTAAACATTGGTGTAACTTTGCACAAAAAATATTTCACATCAAAAAGGTTCTATGCCGTCACCGAACACCGTGATAATCGCTCATCAACTGCCTCTTCGTTCGCTCGGTGTGCACTTGTCCCTTAAGGGTTGATTTTGTGCACACTAACACATCGACAGCCATACCTCCGCAGGCCAGTTCATGCGGGGATCATTTTCTGGTGTACGTGTCTCACACAACCACGGATGCGTTTGCAACGTTGCCTTGGGCTGTATAAGTCATCACTCGGGGCGATACACCATTCCTCCAGCTGGTATGCCATCGCAGAGTCCGGTATCAATGCTGGTCGCCACACCGTACCCTTGCTTGTGTGTACTTTGCTCATTATTACGCTGTGGTGGGCGCTATGTGTGTGGTTCGATCATAGATACTTATTTGATATCAGAGGTCGCCCGGGTGACCCATACGTGCGACTTGATGTATCTTTACACTGGCATGCGTTATATCTCTTGTATTTGTATTCAATTAGAGATGTGTCCTTTTAAGGGCATGCTTTGTGGGTTTCGTGTCTTGCGCGCCTGCTTGGTAATTCTGGGAATTAGTCGCAGGCTTGCGCAACCGCATAATGTGTTGGATGTTATTCTGCTATATCAAATCGTTGGTTGATGTTTTTACCAGATCGATGTGCAGGTGTCCCATGTTTGCTTACGACATAAAGTTTCATGCTTCTTGCAACTACGTTGCGCCTGTCTTCATGTCGTGCTTTTAGATATTTTAAGTATTTCTATTTTGGGAAATGCCTGTTATTGCTGATACACTTTTCGTATCAGCAGACATTGTGGTTGTTAGAAATGCTAATGCAGGTAAGTACGCGATTTATCGGAGCCTAACGCTTATGAAAAGGGGGTTACCTGGTGGTAGGTAAGCAGGTAAGTAGTGGCGTTCGCAAGACCCGCCACAGAAGTTTTCCTAATGGTTGGCAATGGACATGGGTACCGATCAGGGGACACGAATATGGTTTAGGAAAAATGCTTCTCAGCCATGTTCGGATGAACATGTCACGCATGTGTAAGTGCGAATTCGATGTCGGTTACGTGAAAAGGTAACCGTGAGGTAATAGGACATGATGCACTGGGTGCAAGCATGCCTCGGGACGAACGTTTTTGTTGCCACGGCAAGGTAGTAAGCCTTGCCGTGGGCTTATGTTTTCAGGTGGGGGATGCTCTCATGCTGGTAAGTTGTTTGCAGAGATTTGCAGATATTTGCAGTTATATGAGGTTGGGGGCGATGTGTGGCTCTTCGGGCCCTGAAAACCCCCACAGTACCTCCACACACCAGTGTAAATCCGTTGGTTTCGAATACTTGATGTGGGAGTCGGACTTTCTGAAGCGGGACGATGTTAATTTTATATTGTATATCGCGCCTGGTTTATATAACGTTCGAACATTCCACGTGCCGACGCGTTTATCCCGCATTTTCCGTTTCTCCCTACGTCTTCTTTTTGCCGGTTCAGTCTTTTCTTGATGATTTGCAGCCTTATAGTAGTGTTGACTCATCACACCCACGCCTACTGGTTTTTTTGAGGTTGTTTTTTGTGTATTGATCATTCATTTCATTGGATTACTCTTGGGTTTCAAATGGTCCGCCATATATTATTTTTTTAATTTACTTCTTCCAGGAAAGGCGAACCTATAGCGCTGAGTAAGCGGCCTGGGATACTTTTTTTTTGCTCGACCGGACCATCAGCCAGGCTCCGAAAGATGGTCAAGGATTTCTCCCAACCATTTCACGCCTATAGCTTAATGGGGTGGTATTTCACCGGCGGCTGGGCTTTGGGACCCTACCTATCACCCAATAATTGTGCCGAACTGCACAATACCAAGAGTTTCCACTTGAACCTAGGTTTGCACAATCAAACGCAAGACACATCCTCCTTACCAACTCAGCCATTGAGGCGTCATACATACCTCTGATGTTCTTTGCTCTGGCATTTTCTAAGAGTTTTTTGGTCCGAGTCTTATCCCATTCGACTTGTTTACGTTTGAAAAGTCTCGTTGCCTCTTTCCAAATCGTCGCGTATCTTTCTTCGTTGACCTCATCATATCTTTCTAAGTGGATCACTCTGAGGCGTCTACATTGTTCGATCTTCGCCCGGCACTGATGGTCAAACCATGGTTTGGACTTAATTATTTTCTTAAATCCGAATACCTTGAATTTGAATACGCCCACTGGGTTTTTCATGGGATTGTTTTATGTATATTGGTTATTCATGCTTGTTCCCACGTGTCTTGGGGTTTCAAATAGTCCGCCATATCAAAGCCCCGTTTTTATATGGTATGGTCTGCTTATTGCTCTGATTCGACCCGGTGTCATAGAGGAGTCGATATAATATAGCCGATATACCCCTATCTGCAAACCATGTAATGGGCACGGTGACGCGTAACACACTGGATTAGAGATGGTAGATCTTTGTGTGTTACTCCTCGCTAGACTGTCTGACATGGGTGGCCCTACTGAAAGCGTATGCTCCAGTCAACATAGCCTAAGTGATTCATCGTAGTTTAAGCCCCCGCACCACGTCGAGGTTTTTATCAAGCGGGGGACATAAAAACATTAGCAGAAAAAAAATTGTATTCTACTTCTTGATCGCTTTATCAACAAGACAATACCTGAAAATCGAGGTCAATTGAAACCACCACTAGCAGAGGCACAGAAAGATTCATAGTTTTAGAGTAGATAAGTAAGTATCAATTGGCCAAATGTCTCGACAAGGCTTATCGGATTCAATTTTCTATCGGTGACCAGTTATCTAATTAAACAAATAAAGTATAATTAATAAACAGAGTAACTCTGAAAATATTTTACAATTTTCATTATACAAATGGAGTTACTCCGAAACGAAGTAAATTCACGCATTTGGTATTGTAATTTAGAATGTAAATATTTTATACACAGGGAAATAATAGAATACCAAATTACAAAAGCGGTTCGCACTAATGACTTCCTTTATTGTCAAGCGACTTGGGTAAATAGATGGATACTTTATACGCATTACAAACCCTATCTGATTGATGGTCGAACTTTTGCTTGTTGTAATTTTTCAAAGCGTATATTTCCACTGAAATATTTTTCATGAATTACAAGCGCATAATCATATATTAACGACTAATAATTATTGCTTAGAAGGATAATTCGATCACAACCTCTACGTTAAAAAGGAAAAAAAAAACAAGGTAATATAGTACCAACGCACATACAATACACACATCAATAATGAACGTTCAACGAAAAATTAATAACTGAATTGATAATGTACACAGCGAATAATTTTATTTGTTGACGTAATTGGGACAGAGTCAAAATTAATTAGTGACTAAGAAAAAATTACCTTTAAAATAACTTATCTTTCAGTGTTTTTGTGACACGATGAACACATAATTGTAAAAGACTTTGATTGTGGCAAATGCGGTTTTTATGGCGCAATGTTTAATGGCCCCAAGTGTGGCACCTCTACAAAACAAGAATGCGGAAGATAATGACTTTAGGGGTGTCTCACTTAATTTCCCACGTTTTTAATTGAAAAATGAACGCTTACTACGCTGTAAGAGAACAATGAAAACATTTTTTTTCCTTCGAAGTATGGTCATTGCTAGTGTTGTATTCCAGAATACTACCCTTATTCGCTTTAACACTAACTCATGTCCTTTCAAACACAACCCTTAAAACTAGATCCTCACATATCTTACATTCTCAGTTAATACAGCACATTTCATAAATAAACAGACACTATATTCTATATCCAGTCACTTACAGCACATTTCATAAATATGCCCCTTTTCATAACAAGCACATTTTTCATTTCAAAACATGGCCACTTTGATTCTCGTTCAAAGTTTATTCAAAATTCTAAGTCACAGAGAGTTCTAGATTGTTTTGTTCAGTTTATACGCCACAGTCAGTTAGAACAAAATATTCTATATAAACAAGTAAATTTATATGAAAAACGTAGAAAGAAGAGAGCTCAGCTTAAGATAGGTGAGTTCAATAAAATAAAAATAAAATATTTAAATAAAAGAGATCTTTTATTCTTTAATAAATAATAACCTCCACGCTCTTCCCTCGAAAGAGGAAGCACGGCGTTGGAGCCGTAACACTAGGTACACATTTCTCTGCCATTTTGTGGATCTTACGTTAATAGAATTGTTCATCTTGTGAGTTAAACCAATTAGTCACCCAATTTTCAACTTCTTCGTTATTATTGAAGATGTACAAAAAAAAAAAAAAAAAAAAAACCCATGTCTCATTCTTCCTAGGCTTCCCCGACGCAAATGCCGTTCATCGGTGGAACAATTGCTTTGGGGTTCACCTTTGACGACAAGAAGCAACACTGAGTTTTTAACGCATTGAATTCTACTTATGTATAAGAAACTCAACGTACTATCCATCAACAAACAAGTGACTTGGGTGGACGGTAGTGGACAAGAGATCATTTATAACGATGAGGAAGAGAGTGGGTGGCAGTACAAAACCCTGGGGAACACCTGCATTAATTTGAGGGGAGCCAGATTTAACACTATCGAGAACTACTTAGACTGAACGGCCAGAAAGATAGTCTCTTATCGATCGGATCAGGGAATTGTCCACATTATACGAATATAATTCGACAAAAAAGCGGGATGCCAAGCTCTTTCGAACGCTTTTGAAATATTCAATGCGACAAACTATCTTTCACCGTAGTAGTAGATGAAATGGCTCTGTGGCGGTTCCGCCAAACCCCACGGCCCACTTACCTGAAAAACCCCTATAACTGCTACCTAACTTCCTTAATTTCGCTAATGCGATCACATTAGCACCTTAAATGCTTCACGCATTAAATAGAGCAATTTATAATCTAAAAGTCCCTGTAAACTCGGTTTACTCGTTTCGATTTTTTATTATCGTTAAATAACAAACTGTTAAAATCTCTTTATAAATCCATATGCAGCGTTTGACTGCTTGACTTGTACTGCCGCCAACTCCACAACTGCCGCTGCTTATATTCGCTTTTTTGTCTCCTTTCCCTCGTTTGCATGTTGTCACAGGAACAAGAATTCTTTCCATTATACAGGAGCATAAAATCAAAACCTATTCGGTACCTTCGGTTGCCGGGCAAATTTCAACCTTCCCACACCTGCACCGCAATCTCTCTACAGCAAAAACATTTCCTTCCCAAGGATAGTTAATGCTTTCAATGCATTACCTGGAAATGCCTGTAAAGATTTTTTCCTACAAGGGCATTCATACATGTATCAATACATCTCTGCATTAGCGACCAAGAACTGAATTTCCAATTAGTGTAGATATTCACGCTAGAGTTCGATCTTGGCGTCGCCATTGATGCCATGCATAATTGACACAGATGGTATACACAACCGTCATTGTGTAACCATCTAAATTACTTTCCGAAGACTTCCAACTATTGATTCTGCTGAAAGCACTTCTCTCGGAAATACTTCTTTGTTTGAATCTTCAAACAATCACCAACGGCGAGCTTAGCCGCCGGATTAGAGTCAATAGAATAAATATATGCAACCAAAGGAATCCGATTCTCCCAGTCGGCAGAGATACGATATACGATCGCCATTGTATAAAGTATCCCAAATGCATCTACCATCTAATGAGTTCCAACGCGTTTACTCAGTTGAACTCTCAGATCATAAATTCCCTTTGTCCTACATATTCCTGGATCCGTTTACCATTGACACTCTCACATAAGCAAACACAAACCCAAGGAGCATCCAATGAGATTCGGCTTGTTTGCTTAGCCGAACTCACATCTCGTTATGCCCTTTCTTTGTTTCAGTTTCGTTCTCATGGCTTTGTCCCATGAATGAACCAATGTACACACATACATGTGTACCACCATGATCTTTATTACAAAATCTGGTTTTCTGTTCCACAGGGTGAGACTTATCGTCTCTCTTGTGGTAAGTAAAACATATCCTTAGGGGAGAAGATATCTGCCACCACACCACCATATTCACCCCAAACGAGGGTTGAATCGTTGAGTCCTATTACAATCACCGTTTGCGACGGTCGGTTTGCCTCCCGCTCCTCGTCGCGCGCCGAGGACATATACACCCCAAAGTCGTGAGTCTTAAGTGTGTCGAATACGTTTCGCATTCCAAAATCTATCAGTTTCAAACCACTGTGTCGGAAATAAGTTTAGCACATAAAACTATGTGTAAAAAACTCAATAAACAGTATAGTGTAACTGCCCGTGTTTAATTCAATCTCTAACTGTATTTTAATTCCTCTTAACGAAAGTGAAATAAAATAAAAATTAAATACGAACAACAGAATAACTTGTGTTTTAATTTCTATCTGGTGGACGGTTTGTCGTGCAGTTTTGCACAAGTTGGTGGACAGTGTTTTCCTTTATTCCCGGTTGTGAACAAACGTGGCGACGCGACGTTTCGTTTTTTTGGTTCGGCGTATTACTCGGAGGAACATTTATGATGGAGGAGGAAGGTGAACCGAGTGCCCATGCCTGGCACAATACACTTCCCCCCCACAGCTCTGTGGCGTTTCTACCAACACCACTGCTACCTTTTCAACGTACCTCCAAATCTTCCTTCCTAAAGCTCCACTAATTTCTTCATTTTTGCCCGACTTGCCTCCACGGAATCTAGAACGCGATTGATTATTCTATCCGAAACGACAGAATACCAAAAATTCTTTTCGTCGCTTCGGTGACCATATAAGGTAAGATTTAGCTTTTTGGTCAAGCAAACAAGAAAAAGGGGTGAAACACACACACGATGATTGCTTCTGCAGCTCAACGTGTGTATCCACTAGTATGCAGACATGGGATCATCTCAATCTACATGATTGCAGCTTCACAAAGGGGTTGAAATGTTTACACCATCAACGACTGCGTAAAGCATTATTGCTGATCGTGTACATTTTGCTTGCATATCCTCGTAGTCGAATTCTGATGGTAAATTTCCATTTGCGAACTCGACTGCCTGGGCGTCAGCCGGATGCCCTCATGTATTGGTCGGTCGTGTGACCGATCGATGTGGGCATGCTATGCTGAGGAAAGATACACATTCCTGCAGGTGTACGGCTGGCGCGCAAAAGCATATCGTTGCCAGGAGGCACACCAAGTTGGGCTTACGTGTATAGGAATGCGACCCGAGACATGTACTATGTATTCGGTTGGGTTCATGTTGGTCGCGTGATGGTGCGACCAAACTGCTTTTTGGAATTTTAGCATTTGTTGCTGGTGCCATTTTATGTCAGCAAGAATTACTGTTTTACAGGTTTTTCTAATGGGGTAAGTACACGCTTTTCATGTTGTAGGACGCGCGAGGATGGTTGACTGGTGGTAAATGAGAAGGTAAGTAGTGGCGTTCGAAAGAACCGCCACTTACTCTTTACCCGCTATGGGATATAGTTACGCGTACCAAGCAGAATCGTATCTGTCAGTGTGTCCGCTACAATGTCAACATCGTTATTGAGGAAAAATAACGACCAGTTTAAAAAGTCGTTCAGAACTTCCCAATTGGTTTTCTCGTAGAACCATACCGTTCTTTTGGAAGTTTTCTCGTTCATGTTGCCGTTGGTTATAGAAAATTTAGATCGCACGGCACAGCGGTCTGAAGTGTCCAAGGGGGAAGAAACTTTAATTGTGAATTTGTTCGAGAGGGAGGTGAGAAACAGGTCCAATGTATTAGCGGAACAACAATCTATGTCTGGCACCCGTGATGACTCATTGACGAGTTGAGTTTAACTATTTGAATAAGCAAAGAGCTGGACATGTTAATCTTAAGGTGTTTTGTGCCGTAAGCGAAGCCATTGAAAATTATGTACATTGAAATCACTCGCAATAGCGATTTCAGTGTGCGGATACGGAGTCAAGATGGCATCGATAGAATCAGATAGAGCGTCAAATTCATTGAATGGGGCGTTTATATTCAGAGTCCGGCTTCTGTAAAGAAAACAGTAATGTGACATGAATATGAACGTGAAGTTTTAGCCACGAGAAATTAAATTCTGGATTGGCGCAGAGTCCAATTATTCTGGCAGAGGCTGATAAGCAATATCGCTACAAATGTATGGACTACATTATGATGTAGGAAGAATAAAGACAATAAGTTATAACTATGCTGATTGAAATCAGAAATACTCGTATCTGATAACACCTGGGTTTCACAAAATGATTGTTGGTTTCCGGTTAGAAACGTGGGCAGGCACCGAGGATAAATTAAATCATATGCCGCGAATGTTACAATGATCGACTCGCATGCCATTGAAATGGTCTGCCACAGAAAATCGGTTCCGTTTCAAAACAGGGTGCAACCGCTAGTAGTATTATTCCCTTCTATTAGCTGGCTTGCTAGATCAGTGCCGAAATCCAGGTCACATACTCTCTATAACGAATAATACGCGAATCAAACACCAAAAGCTCACCAAAGATCATAAATCAATCGAGAGTATCCATGTTTGAGGGATGTAACAGAGGTGCGAAAAAAAAAGAAAAACAGACACAATGAAAAGAAAAGGCGAGGAATTTTCCCACAATGCACTTCACTCGCGTGTATATTTTTACACCTTCACCTGCACTCAAATGCGTGTTTGGAGATCCGTTCGTTTTCTTCGGATCCCACAGAAGGCTTGTCGCGAATTAAGTATTAGGATAACAATTTTATATTCAATTAAAAATATATCTTTATTATTTTTTTCTTCTTAGGACTACTTATTTTAAATTCTTATGTTGCGCTATGCCGATCGGTGTCTCCAAGAAGAGTGAGCTACTTAAAAAACCATGCTCACTCGATCAGTATCCCAGACGAAAAAGGGAAGTAGAATGTGTGGGGGTTTCTCTATTCTATATGAGAAACAACCACAATTCCAACCACAATTCCTACCTAATTTCGACCGCCTTACAGCGCGTCAAATCAACCCCATTTCCCCCTACTTACCTGCTCACCTGCAAAGAATGTACCACGCAGACAATGCATAAATGAGTTTAGCTTCCCTTTTTTGCCATACGGCAACTCGTGTCCATGTCGATTAGCGACAACCAAATCCAGCCCGACGAAGTTGTCGCATCAATCCAGAACCGCTGGGGAAATTTATCAAAACATTCGATTGAATCACGTGATATTTCCCTAGTGTTACTTCGGCTTTTCTCCAGACACTTCATTTGCTGGGGATCAATGCTCTCTTTTTGCAGGTGAATATCATCAGCTTAATTCTCCTCTCTCTCTCAGTTCTGTCTTCGTACAGATCAACGTACTCTAAACTCACCATACTACCGAATCAGGTCAATGGGTTCCGCTCAGAACTACATTGATTCACGCACATACAACCAAATCCATACCAAGATAATCATACAGCGTGTTTCTGTTCTCTCATTGTCCCGCTCTCTTCGATCATCAGTTTACCGATGTAACCTACCACACATCGAAGAACGTGGCAATTAGAGAGCAGAAGTATGTTCTCTTTTGGTTGTATCCAATTTCTTCCCTTTTCAAGCACTCGATTAACGAGATTATCAGGAGGAGGTCGTGTCGCTAACCACCGCCGCGTGTGCATGCTTATGCACACGCTTGTCCGTGAAGATTAACTGTTTTTCGGGTAACCGGCTAACGCACCTCGAGTGCCTAAGAACGTTCTACTCATCAAAATGTTAATTAAAAACTCAGCCGCGATGGCGCAACAAAATCAAATAAAAAAGAAACATTTATCCAACTGTGGGGCTTTTCCGGGCCCGAAGAGCCATGCATCGCTCGATCCCCACTATTCCAGGCGAACGACTTACCTCTCGGTCGAACTTCAGCAAGGTTGCGTAACCTTGCTACGGCATTTACCCCCAGCCAAATCGCCGGAATTAATACGGTTACCCAATCGGATAACTGTTTTGAATTTCTGTTAGGCAGCTTACCTATTCTGTAGGGGTTTTCCTTCCAAACCCCTTTTTCTCCAGCATCACTACTGAAAACATTAAATCCACGGCAAACCTTATCACCTTGCCGTGGCATCGAAAATTCACCCCCGAGACGTACATCATTCCCTAAGAAACAATAAGCCCACGGCAAAGCTTATCACCTTACCGTGGCATCGAAAATTCACCCCCGAGGCGTACATCATTTCCTAAAAAAAGCATAAGTCCACGGCAAAATCATCACATTGCCACGGCATCTGAAATCCTATCTTTAGGCATACATTCTGCCAGGGCATCTCGTTTCCATAGCCTTAAGCTATGGAAACAACAATCAACAAGAGTTCCTTGTGACTCGTTGTATTTTGTTTACCCTCGGCATAACATGCATGCGGCTATTTGTCCCTATTGATTTGCTACCGCCGACAAGGTTTCTGCTGACGCAAACCAAACATGTCCCTGTTTACCAGCAATCGCTGGCTTCCAATTATCGGTCCCCACGTTCAGAGACCATAATCAAGCAACGATCAAGATGCAGCCAGAAAATGTTTACTTTCAACATCTGGCAATGGCTGCACCCTATGTTCGTTGCAATGTTTAATCATCGGCAACCGAAATGATGATTTATGGCCTTCCATTAGGATGACCAAATCATCGGTTTGGGTCTTTCACACCCCAGATGCTAGTATTTACATTCTTAGAAAATGCACTAGCGATGTGCCGCCATCCACACGGTCGCCGAACGATCGTATGCATGGCATACCCACACATGCATAATGTATGACTACCCCGTCCGGTCCAATCACGATTAACTACTTCAAGTTAATCGTGTAACTCCGCCTCCTTTCCAGTTTCTTTCGGGGTTCTTTCCCTTTAATGACTTCCAATGGGATTAGTCAGTCAGATTTCTTCTTTCGGACCGGGTACAAGTGCCACAAGGTCAGTCACGAGTCACTCAAACTGTGAGAGTTCGGTCATTTGTTAAAACCATTCTATTACGTATTTCTTTCAATACAGTATCAAGTAAATTTCGTGGCGAAGAATATTCAAATATTAAAGTAATTTAACTGACAGTGCTCGGTACAAATAAAGTATCAACATTATACCGTATCTCTTTCAATATAGTGTCAAGTAAATTTCGTGGCGAAGACTATTCAAATATTAAAGTAATTTAACTGACAGTGCTCGGTACAAATGAAGTATCAACATTATACCGTATCTCTTTCAATATAGTGTCAAGTAAGTTTCGTGGCGAAGAATATTCAAATATTAAAGTAATTTAACTGACAGTGCTCGGTACAAATAAAGTATCAACATTATACTGTATCTCTTTCAATATAGTATCAAGTAAATTTCGTGGCGAAGAATATTCAAATATTAAAGTAATTTAACTGACAGTGCTCGGTACAAATAAAGTATCAACATTATACCGTATCTCTTTCAATATAGTGTTAATGTCCAGTAAATTTCACTGCAAAGTATCTTCAAGTATCAAAGTAGCTTAAACAGTGCTTAGTACAATTAAAGGACGGAGTTAAGTTTTAGTGATTTATGTAAAGTTTTTATTCTCTTTTGTGTTTGGAAGATTAATAAATAATAAAGAACAGTCGAGCTGCAGTTTTTTTATTTAACGGAGTTTAGAACACCATCCTCGGCAGTTGCATTCCACAAGTCGATCTTCAGCACCATTGATAACCAAACTGTAAGTGGAACATTTACACCACATTGGTGACCTAAGGGTGAAGAACACGCCACCTTTCTAACCACCAGTGAAAACACCAAAAACAGCACGTACACATAATTGTTTCAATGCACATCAACCCAACGTAAGTGCAACAAATTCTATATTAAAATAAATGAAATTATACACATGAGAGACTACAAAACGCCACAACCTACGTTTTCCCATGGCATATATCTATGAAATAGTTTCACTTGCCCAACTGTAATCAACACCGTTTAAACACTTATTGCCAACCAGAAAATTCAAGTCAAAATTTAAGTATTTTCAACACCTGGACATCGTAAATAAATCAAGTGGACAATACAATCATCGTCACACCAACTAAAATCGAAGTACCTGAACCAGTAGAACCATCTCTGTTTGTACAGTGCGAGTGCAGTAACCCCAACGCTGCTGTGTTTATCAACGGCACGTGAGGATCAACAGCATTCTGGATTCCCAGCGAAGCCCCCTTAACCATCAGGACACTCGGTCAGCCGCCAATACCCAGGATTAAGCGCAAGTTTTAGTAAAAAAACATTTGTTTTCTTTTCTTTATTTTCTTTTCATTACTATAGTTTTTTTATATATCAGATTGTGTATTTTACTTTATATTAGGCAGAAATTAAGCATATACACCACTAATAGTAAGAGATATACATACCCATTTTCTTTTCTCTCTTGTGTGAGCTCCTTCTGAGCTTAAAAGTGTAAAGTTATTGGCTTCTCCTTCTGAGCAAGCATTAAGTACTAAACTTTGACGCAGTTGCCTAAAACCCTTACGCGCACGTAACTTTTATATTAAAAAAAGAACGAAAAAGTGAACTTAAGACAGAATATGAATTAATAAGTAAATGAAAATTTTCAATAAAGCACACGCCTACCCAAAACATACGATAAATTTTTTCTAAATAATATACTATATGCGCAAAAAAAAAAAATTTTTTTTTGTTTTCGTTTTTTTTTTTCTTTCCTTTTAAACATTTATTCTATTTACCTAATAATAGGCATTAAGTAAACAATAAGCTAACGTCTCTATGTTATTCTCATTAACCACAGATAAAAACTTGCAGTTTTAAAAACATAGCACAAAGACAAAAAAAAAAGATAAAATTCGACCGTAATTATAAAATTTTTTTTTTTTTTTTTTACTCATTTTTTTTATGCTGGTACAACCGGATTATTGTTGGATCGTTTAAATAAAAATTTCCCTGTATAATTTACACAATTTTGTATGGAAAATTAAAATCTTGTCGCAAATCCAAATCGCCACGCATGCTATTAATGATTGTTCAATGTTAAAACCGCATTTAATTTGCCTGAATACGGAATCAGCGTAAAATTGAAAGAAGAAAGCCACCAATATTTCGAACCTAAAAATAACTTAGTCGTTTCCATACATTTGTAAACCCCTTCAGGGTATTGATTAACACACAACTCTCGGTAATCGCATATACGACTCCTCCGACTCTGCGCGACCACTCTCGACTCCACTCGACCATCTTCGACGCCTTTTGACTATTTTGGCCTCTTTCCCCAACTCCTCGCGTCCTCTTTTGACTCTTTTACTTGGCCTCCTTTCACCTTTCTTCGCGTCCTCTTACGCCTTCAGCTCTAGTTTCGCGTCATATAACCTACAATGGTCAACACCCGAAACACCATGGCCAGAAAGGCTCAGGAACAATCCGAGCCCCTCGAATTCCACGACGCCTCCAGCGTCGATTTCCCTGCGGAGCAAGTCGATGCTGACCAAGACTTGCCGGCGCAATCTACCCCTCTGGCACCACTGGTTGCCCCCAGTGTCGTTAACCGACCCCAACCTTCCAGCGCTCTCCCAACCTCTTCCAACGCCCCCGGTATCGGCCCTTTGGCAAATTCCGGCATTTTAATGCCCACAACTGGGGCCAGCACCTCACAACAACCCCAAAGACCTTCAGAGTCCCAAGAATACCACGATGCTTCCAGCCTCGGGAATGGGACTCGTCACCCTAATATAGGACTTCCCCCCTTCGATGAGGAGGACCCAGGCCTTTGGTTTGCAGTGGCAGACCGCATCTTCCAGGCCTCAGCCTGGCACGACGAACAACTTCGTGCAGTTGAGCTGTTGAAAGTGCTTGACCGCACTCAACGACCGCATGTTGCACACATAATAAGGTCGGCCGGCCGCAACCCATATAGCAACATGCGTGAAGCTCTGCTCGACGCATTGGATGAGCCTGGAAGCGCGCGGCAACAACGTTTAGCCGCCGTAACCAACCTTTCTGGGATGCGACCATCTCTTTTACTGACCCATTTACGCTCTATAGCGGGGACCAGGATTGGGGACGACCTAATAAAGCCTCACTTTTTGAGGTGTCTTCCCCAACATGCCCGTTCGGCACTTATAGCCCAACCCAATCAGAGTTTGGGCTATTTATCCAAAATTGCGGACGCAATTATGGAAAGCTCAGATCAATATTCTGAGCCTCCTGCGTACCAAGTAGCGGCGGTTTCTCAACACGCCGCCCAGCCTGCACGGCACACCCGTCTGCCTTTCTCAGCCCCTCAATTGGTCCCAACCCTCGATCCTCCTCAAACCCAATTACCTCTTAGAAGGCCCGCCCCAACCAATTTCCCTCAGGGGAATCCAGAGGCAGGCCCCAACGCATTCAACCAAAGAAGTTCACCCTCTCAACTAACTCCTGCTGACCTTCGGGCGCTCCAAACCTCACTCCTCCGCGAGATAACGCAATTGCGCGCGGAGGTGAGGAACAATCCTCGAAGCGCCCAGAATCGAGCCATGCCGAGCCGTCCTCGCAATCGGCAGAATTTCTCCCAAAATGCCCCTCAGGGGGCCTATATCCCCCAAAATGCCCCACAGAGGGCCAATCCCACCCAAAACGGCCCTCACCGGGCCAATTCCCAGCGAGCTCCGGCTCGACCTCCCCGTAACGGCAATACTAATAGGCAGAACATACCTAATAATGCCGTTACTCTGCCTTGGTGCGCCAATCACCAGCGATATGGTGATCGCGCATTCAATTGCAAAGCGCCTTGTGGTTGGACGCAACCTTCCACCAATCAGAGGCGCTCTTTAAACTAATTTTGCCGACCGACACCCTCGCGCAATCGGCCGGCACCCCTACGATAAGTCGCTTAACCATCCGGGATTCGAAACTGAATATCGCTTTTACTGTCGACACCGGCGCCGATATTTCAGTCCTCCCGCGATCGTTTGCTCCGCGTAACCGCGTGCCAGCCGCACTTAAATTGTCAGCTGCAAATAATACGCCGATACTTACGTACGGACGTAAAAAGCTGACACTTAAATTGGGTCTTTGTCGTCCGATCACTTGGCGTTTCGTCATTGCGGACGTAAATGAACCCCTGATAGGTTCCGACCTATTAGGTGCACATAATCTGTTGGTCGATTCGACCCATAACAGACTTGTGGCTCCAACCGCACCCCCCTTGCCCATGACGGCATCACCAGCGGCAACTTCAGGGGCCACAGAGTGCATAGACCCATTCCAGGTTATGGTACAGGAATTTGTGAGTACGACAATTCCTCTGCCTAACCAGCGCCGACATAAAGCCACGGTGTTTCATCATATAGAAACACGTGGTCCCCCTGTGAGCCAGCGTCCACGACGACTGGCTCCGGAAAAATTACGTGCGGCGCGCGCGGAGTTCGAGCATATGATCGAACTAGGTATCTGCCAACCGTCGGACAGTCCCTGGGCAAGCCCACTCCACTTAGTGAAGAAACGTTCTGGTGAGTGGCGCCCATGTGGCGATTACAGGCTGTTGAACGCAGCAACTGTCCCGGACAGATACCCAATTGCACACCTCTACGATTTTTCGTACAAGTTACGAGGGTGCAATGTCTTCACTACCCTGGATCTCACCAGGGCATACCACCAAATTCCGGTGGCACCAGAAGACATCCCCAAGACCGCAGTCATTACACCTTTCGGACTCTTCGAGTTCAAAGTGATGACTTTCGGTCTCAGGAATGCCGCACAGACATTCCAGCGGTATATCGACACGGCTTTACGAGGTCTTAATTGCTGCCATGCATACCTTGATGACATTCTCATCGCCTCCAAAGACCTCGCCGAACATAAACGCCACTTACGTCAGGTCCTAGAGCGCCTCCGCGAATTCGGTCTTGTCATCAACCCAGATAAGTGTCAATACGCCAAGGAGCAAATCACCTATCTGGGTTATGTCGTTGACAACCAGGGCATTCGCCCACTTCCAGACCGTGTGGAGGCCCTCATGAAGTACCCCCGGCCTACTAACGTGAGTGAGCTGCGTCGATTTTTGGGCATGCTTAACTTCTACCGTCCTACCCTGAAGAATGCTGCCCAGATTCAAGCTCCGCTCAATGAATTTTAAAAGGAGCTAAGCGCAATGATAAGCGCCCCATTAATTGGACAGAAGTCTCTGATAGAGCATTCCAACTGTCCAAAGAACAATTGGCAAATGCCACCTTACTCCGATACCCTCTCGAGGGAGCGGCACTTTCTATCCAATGCGATGCATCGGATACCGCAATCGGAGCCGTCCTTGAACAGGACATTGAAGGCCGTCCGGAACCACTTGGTTTCTTTTCAAGGAAGCTGAGTCCCACTGAGCGACGTTACAGCGCCTACGACCGTGAATTGCTCGCGATCTACAGCGCTGTTAAGTACTTCCGTCATATGATAGAAGGTCGCTCACTCTCTATTTTAACAGACCACAAGCCATTGGTCTATGCGTTCCGGAAGAAGTCGGGAAATGCCTCCCCCCGACAAGAGCGTCAATTAGACCTCATTGGGCAATATTCCACGGAGATAAGGCATATCTCCGGTAAACAGAATGTCACGGCGGACGCCCTTTCTCGAATCGATACGATTCATTTGCGTACCGCCTTGAATAACGCTGATCTTGCCCTAGCTCAAGAGGAGGACGAACAGCTCAAGTCCCTCCTAACTGCCGATACGGCACTAGAGCTCAAGAAAATTACCCTTCGCGACCCTTTGGGCGAAATCTGGTGTGATGTCTCCACTGGAACCGCTAGACCTTACATTCCCGAGAAACTTCGTAAGGGCGTGTTCCAGGTTTACCACAACCCTGCCCACCCCAGCGGCCGAGCAACAGCCGCTGCTGTCCGTCGCAAATTTATTTGGCCCCGGATGAACAAAGACCTCACCGGTTGGGCCCGTGCTTGTCTCCAGTGCCAGCGCTGCAAGGTAGCGCGACATAATGTACTGGAGCCAGCGCAATTCAAGCTTCCCACGGCACGCTTCGCCCATGTCCACATAGACATAGTGGGACCGCTTACTCCATCAAGAGGATTTTCTTATATCCTCACTATGATGGATCGCTGCACGCGATGGCCAGAGGCGACACCCCTCCGGGCAGTTACTGCCGAATCAGTCGCCAAGGCCTTTTACTCAACTTGGGTCACACGCTTCGGTGTACCAACCACCATAACTTCGGACCGAGGTCCACAATTTGAGGCGACAATTTTTAGGCAGCTAACAAATCTTCTCGGCTGCCAAAGAAGTCGTACCACCGCCTACCACCCGCAATCAAATGGGATGATAGAGCGCTGGCATAGATCTCTTAAAGCCTCACTCATGTGTCATAATGACACACAATGGTTTGACGCCCTTCCAACCGTCCTCCTCGGCCTGAGGACAAGTATTAAGGAGGACCTAGGTGCTTCGGCAGCAGAGCTTACCTATGGTACCAACCTCCTTCTTCCAGGAGAACTTTTCCTGAATGGCGAAACACCGCGTGACCAACTTCGCGAATTGGGACATCTCCGTGACCTGCTACGTAAGGTTAGGGCAACCCCTGTAACCAGGCACGGCTCCAAAAAACTTTTCGTCCACCCTGAACTGCACAGCTGCACGCACGTCTTTGTCAGGGTGGATAAGGTCAAAAAACCCCTCGACCCACCTTATGATGGCCCATTCAAAGTCTTCCGCCGCATCAGTGACCGCGTCTTCGAGATCGACATTAGAGGCAACCGATCCACGGTCAGCGTCGAAAGGCTTAAGCCCTGTTTTCTGGAAGCTTCCGCTCCAGAATCACCTCCATCTACTGACACCACTCCTACTCCACCAGCACAACCTCCCCGTACTCGCGCTCATACGCGCGCCCGTAACCAACTAACCACCCCCTAACCTGCCTTACCTGTTTCGTGACTACGTCACTGGGGAGGGAGTGAAGTGGGGCTTTTCCGGGCCCGAAGAGCCATGCATCGCTCGATCCCCACTATTCCAGGCGAACGACTTACCTCTCGGTCGAACTTCAGCAAGGTTGCGTAACCTTGCTACGGCATTTACCCCCAGCCAAATCGCCGGAATTAATACGGTTACCCAATCGGATAACTGTTTTGAATTTCTGTTAGGCAGCTTACCTATTCTGTAGGGGTTTTCCTTCCAAACCCCTTTTTCTCCAGCATCACTACTGAAAACATTAAATCCACGGCAAACCTTATCACCTTGCCGTGGCATCGAAAATTCACCCCCGAGACGTACATCATTCCCTAAGAAACATTAAGCCCACGGCAAAGCTTATCACCTTACCGTGGCATCGAAAATTCACCCCCGAGGCGTACATCATTTCCTAAAAAAAGCATAAGTCCACGGCAAAATCATCACATTGCCACGGCATCTGAAATCCTATCTTTAGGCATACATTCTGCCAGGGCATCTCGTTTCCATAGCCTTAAGCTATGGAAACAACAATCAACAAGAGTTCCTTGTGACTCGTTGTATTTTGTTTACCCTCGGCATAACATGCATGCGGCTATTTGTCCCTATTGATTTGCTACCGCCGACAAGGTTTCTGCTGACGCAAACCAAACATGTCCCTGTTTACCAGCAATCGCTGGCTTCCAATTATCGGTCCCCACGTTCAGAGACCATAATCAAGCAACGATCAAGATGCAGCCAGAAAATGTTTACTTTCAACATCTGGCAATGGCTGCACCCTATGTTCGTTGCAATGTTTAATCATCGGCAACCGAAATGATGATTTATGGCCTTCCATTAGGATGACCAAATCATCGGTTTGGGTCTTTCACACCCCAGATGCTAGTATTTACATTCTTAGAAAATGCACTAGCGATGTGCCGCCATCCACACGGTCGCCGAACGATCGTATGCATGGCATACCCACACATGCATAATGTATGACTACCCCGTCCGGTCCAATCACGATTAACTACTTCAAGTTAATCGTGTAACTCCGCCTCCTTTCCAGTTTCTTTCGGGGTTCTTTCCCTTTAATGACTTCCAATGGGATTAGTCAGTCAGATTTCTTCTTTCGGACCGGGTACAAGTGCCACAAGGTCAGTCACGAGTCACTCAAACTGTGAGAGTTCGGTCATTTGTTAAAACCATTCTATTACGTATTTCTTTCAATACAGTATCAAGTAAATTTCGTGGCGAAGAATATTCAAATATTAAAGTAATTTAACTGACAGTGCTCGGTACAAATAAAGTATCAACATTATACCGTATCTCTTTCAATATAGTGTTAATGTCCAGTAAATTTCACTGCAAAGTATCTTCAAGTATCAAAGTAGCTTAAACAGTGCTTAGTACAATTAAAGGACGGAGTTAAGTTTTAGTGATTTATGTAAAGTTTTTATTCTCTTTTGTGTTTGGAAGATTAATAAATAATAAAGAACAGTCGAGCTGCAGTTTTTTTATTTAACGGAGTTTAGAACACCATCCTCGGCAGTTGCATTCCACAAGTCGATCTTCAGCACCATTGATAACCAAACTGTAAGTGGAACATTTACACCACACAACCAACAAACATCAGTGTGTTATTTATTGTTCCTGTTATCCTGGGTGGATTATCCTCGCAACCGCGAAACATCGTTGGAAGATATAAGGAGTCCATGCCATACGCTGGCACATCTCCACTTATACCCCCACAGATGCACTACATTGTGACGCGATCCGCCTGATAGCCTCGTGAGCACATATAAACCAAAACCGCGGAACAGTACTGTGACGTTTCTAACAGATACACATGTCGGGGGTTGGTACTTGCGTCGTCAAGGACGCGGGTTCTATGCCAACACCACGTACTACACGTCGCGAAATCGAAACAAGGTTCTCCAAATAAAACACTTAGTTAATTTCTTTTTTTGTGGCACATCAGCTTTATTACAATTTCCTTTTAGGTGTAAGCTAAACTTAACGTATTTAACATTCACAGCGTGGTTACGTTTACTGTTTGATATTTAGAGTATATTTAGGTTATAGTTAAACTCAACGGGTGTTCACGGTTCAAAAATATATATACAAGTTCGCTTACTTAAGATGTCGTTCACAATTAAAACATATATATACAAGTTCGCTTACTTAAGATGTAGTTTCTCGATTTAAACATATATACACAAGTCCGCTTACTTAAGAGTCAATGCACATTTTAATCACATGAAACGTTCGGTATTAAACGACACTTTACAAGACTGTGTTCGCCCAATGTTGATGAGAACTGGTATTAAACGACACTTTACAAGACTGTGTTCGCCCAATGTTGATGAGAACTGGTATTAAACGACACTTTACAAAACTGTATTCGCCCAATGTTGATGAGAACTGAAACTTTGACAACCCGATCTCGACCTTTGCGTCCGCGCACCACGAATAATGGAATCTGACTAATTGGAAATCATCCAAAAACAGGGAACCTCAAAGAGACTGAAAAAGAGGCGGAGTTACACGATTAACTCGATGTAGTTAATCGTGATTGGATCAGACGGAATAGGCACACATTGCGCATGTGTGCGTATGCCATGCATACGATCGTTCAGCGACCGTGGATGGCGAGCAACATCGCTAGTGCATTTTCTAGGAATGTAAATAATAGCATCTGGGGTGTGAAAGACCCAAACCGATGATTTGGTCATCCTAATGGAAGGCCATAAATCATCATTTCTGTTGCCGATGATCAAACATTGCAACGAACATAGGGTGCAGCCATTGCCAGATGTTGTAAGTAAACATTTTCTGGCTGCTGGTGATCGTTGTTTGAATGTTATCTATGGACATGGGGAACGCTAATTGTGGTGCCAGCGATTGCTGGTAAACAGGAACAATGTTTGATTTGCGTCAACAGAAACCTTGTCGGCGATAGTAAATCGATAGGGGCAATAGCCGTATGCATGTTATGCCGGGGGTAAACAAATACAACGAGTCACAAGGAACTCTTGTTGATTGTTGTTTCCATAGCTTAAGGCTATGGAAACGAGATGCCCCGGCCGCATGTATGCCTAAAGGTAAGATTTCAGATGCCATGGCAATGTGTTGATTTTGCCATGGACTTATGTTCTTTTCAGGAAATGGTGTACGCCTCGGGGGTAAATTTTTGGTGCCACGGCAAGGTGATAAGCTTTGCCGTGGGCTCAATGTTTTTTAGGGAATATGGTTTGGACGAGGTGAGTTTTCGATGCCACAGCAAGGTGATAAGCTTTGCCGTGGGCTTAATGTTTTTTAGGGAATATGGTCTGGCCGAGGGTGAGTTTTCGATGCCACGGCAAGGTGATAAGCTTTGCCGTGGATTTAATGTTTTCAGTGGTGATGCTGGAGAAAAAGGGGTTTGGAAGGAAATCCCCTACAGAATAGGTAAGCTGCCTAACATAAATTCAAAACGGTTATCCGATTGGGTAACCGTATTAATTCCGGCGATTTGGCTGAGGGTAAATGCCGTAGCAAGGTTACGCAACCTTGCTGAAGTTCGACCGAGAGGTAAGTCGTTCGCCTGGAAAGGTGGGGATCGAGCGATGTATGGCTCTTCGGGCCCTGAAAAGCCCCACATCACTCCCTCCCCAGTGACGTAGTCACGAAACAGGTAAGGCAGGTTAGGGGGTGGTTAGTTGGTTATGGGCGCGCGTTTGAGCGCGAGTACGGGGAGGTTGTGCTGGTGGAGTAGGAGCGGTGTCGGTAGATGGAGGTGATTCTGGAGCGGAGGCTTCCAGAAAACAGGGCTTAAGCCTTTCGACGCTGACCGTGGATCGCTTGCCTCTAATGTCGATCTCGAAGACGCGGTCACTGATGCGGCGGAAGACTTTGAATGGGCCATCATAAGGTGGGTCGAGGGGTTTTTTGACCTTATCCACCCTGACAAAGACGTGCGTGCAGCTGTGCAGTTCAGGGTGGACGAAAAGTTTTTTGGAGCCGTGCCTGGTTACAGGGGTTGCCCTAACCTTACGTAGCAGGTCACGGAGATGTCCCAATTCACGAAGTTGGTCACGTGGTGTTTCGCCATTCAGGAAAAGTTCTCCTGGAAGAAGGAGGTTGGTACCATAGGTAAGCTCTGCTGCCGAAGCACCCAGGTCCTCCTTAATGCTTGTCCTCAGGCCGAGGAGGACGGTTGGAAGGGCGTCAAACCATTGTGTGTCATTATGACACATGAGTGAGGCTTTAAGAGATCTATGCCAGCGCTCTATCATCCCATTTGATTGCGGGTGGTAGGCGGTGGTACGACTTCTTTGGCAGCCGAGAAGATTTGTTAGCTGCCTAAAAATTGTCGCCTCAAATTGTGGACCTCGGTCCGAAGTTATGGTGGTTGGTACACCGAAGCGTGTGACCCAAGTTGAGTAAAAGGCCTTGGCGACTGATTCGGCAGTAACTGCCCGGAGAGGTGTCGCTTCTGGCCATCGCGTGCAGCGATCCATCATAGTGAGGATATAAGAAAACCCTCTTGATGGAGTAAGCGGTCCCACTATGTCTATGTGGACATGGGCGAAGCGTGCCGTGGGAAGCTTGAATTGCGCTGGCTCCAGTACATTATGTCGCGCTACCTTGCAGCGCTGGCACTGGAGACAAGCACGGGCCCAGCCGGTGAGGTCTTTGTTCATCCGGGGCCAAATAAATTTGCGACGGACAGCAGCGGCTGTTGCTCGGCCGCTGGGGTGGGCAGGGTTGTGGTAAACCTGGAACACGCCCTTACGAAGTTTCTCGGGAATGTAAGGTCTAGCGGTTCCAGTGGAGACATCACACCAGATTTCGCCCAAAGGGTCGCGAAGGGTAATTTTCCTAAGCTCTAGTGCCGTATCGGCAGTTAGGAGGGACTTGAGCTGTTCGTCCTCCTCTTGAGCTAGGGCAAGGTCAGTGTTATTCAAGGCGGTACGCAAATGAATCGTATCGATTCGAGAAAGGGCGTCCGCCGTGACATTCTGTTTACCGGAGATATGCCTTATCTCCGTGGAATATTGCCCAATGAGGTCTAATTGACGCTCTTGTCGGGGGGAGGCATTTCCCGACTTCTTCCGGAACGCATAGACCAATGGCTTATGGTCTGTTAAGATGGAGAGTGAGCGACCTTCTATCATATGACGGAAGTACTTAACAGCGCTGTAGATCGCGAGCAATTCACGGTCGTAGGCGCTGTAACGTCGCTCAGTGGGACTCAGCTTCCTTGAAAAGAAACCAAGTGGTTCCGGACGGCCTTCAATGTCCTGTTCAAGGACGGCTCCGATTGCGGTATCCGATGCGTCGCATTGGATAGAAAGTGCCGCTCCCTCGAGAGGGTATCGGAGTAAGGTGGCATTTGCCAATTGTTCCTTGGACAGTTGGAATGCTCGATCTGAGACTTCTGTCCAATTAATGGGGCGCTTATCGTTGCGCTTAGCTCCTTTTAAGAATTCATTGAGCGGAGCTTGAATCTGGGCAGCATTCTTCAGGGTCGGACGGTAGAAGTTCAGCATGCCCAAAAATCGACGAAGCTCACTCACGTTAGTAGGCCGGGGATACTTCATGAGGGCCTCCACACGGTCTGGGAGTGGGCGAATGCCCTGGTTGTCAACGACATAACCCAGATAGGTGATTTGCTCCTTGGCGTATTGACACTTATCTGGGTTGATGACAAGACCGAATTCACGGAGGCGCTCTAGGACCTGACGTAAGTGGCGCTTATGTTCGGCGTGGTCTTTGGAGGCGATGAGAATGTCATCAAGGTATGCATGGCAGCAATTAAGACCTCGTAAAGCCGTGTCGATATAACGCTGGAATGTCTGTGCGGCATTCCTGAGGCCGAAAGTCATCACTTTGAACTCGAAGAGTCCGAAAGGTGTAATGACTGCGGTCTTGGGGATGTCTTCAGGTGCCACCGGAATTTGGTGGTATGCCCTGGTGAGATCCAGGGTTGTGAAGACATTGCACCCTCGTAACTTGTACGAAAAATCGTAGAGGTGTGCAATTGGGTATCTGTCCGGGACAGTTGCTGCGTTCAACAGCCTATAATCGCCACATGGGCGCCACTCACCAGAACGTTTCTTCACTAAGTGGAGTGGACTTGCCCAGGGACTGTCCGACGGTTGGCAGATACCTAGTTCGATCATATGCTCGAACTCCGCGCGCGCCGCACGTAATTTTTCCGGAGCCAGTCGACGTGGACGCTGGCTCACAGGGGGACCACGTGTTTCTATATGATGAAACACCGTGGCTTTATGTCGGCGCTGGTTAGGCAGAGGAATTGTTGTACTCACAAATTCCTGTACCATAACCTGGAATGGGTCTATGCACTCTGTGGCCCCTGAAGTTGCCGCTGGTGATGCCGTCATGGGCAAGGGGGGTGCGGTTGGAGCCACAAGTCTGTTATGGGTCGAATCGACCAACAGATTATGTGCGCCTAATAGGTCGGAACCTATCAGGGGTTCGTTCACGTCCGCAATGACGAAACGCCAAGTGATCGGACGACAAAGACCCAATTGTAGTGTCAGCTTTTTACGTCCGTACGTAAGTATCGGCGTATTATTTGCAGCTGACAATTTAAGAGCGGCTGGCACGCGGTTACGCGGAGCAAACGATCGCGGGAGGACTGAAATATCGGCGCCGGTGTCGACAGTAAAAGCGATATTCAGTTTCGAATCCCGGATGGTTAAGCGACTTATCGTAGGGGTGCCGGCCGATTGCGCGAGGGTGTCGGTCGGCAAAATTAGTTTAAAGAGCGCCTTTGGTTGGTGGAAGGTTGTGTCCAACCACAAGGCGCTTTGCAATTGAATGCGCGATCACCATATCGCTGGTGATTGGCGCACCAAGGCAGAGTAACGGCATTATCTGGTATGTTCTGCCTATTAGTATTGCCGTTACGGGGAGGTCGAGCCGGAGCTCGCTGGGGATTGGGCCGGTGAGGGCCATTTTGAGAGGAATTGGCCCTCTGTGGGGCATTTTGGGGGATAAAGGCCCTCTGAGGGGCATTTTGGTAGAAATTCTGCCGATTGAGAGGACGGCTCGGCATGGCTCGATTCTGGGCGCTTCGAGGATTGTTCCTCACCTCCGCACGCAATTGAGTTATCTCGCGGAGGAGTGAGGTTTGGAGCGCCCGGAGGTCAGCAGGAGTTAGTTGTGTGGGCGCATTTCTTTGGTTAGGGTTGGGGCCTGCCACTGGATTCCCCTGAGGGAAATTGGTTGAGGCGGGCCCTCTAAAAGGTAATTGGGTTTGAGGAGGATTGGGAGTTGAGACCAATTGATGGGCTGTAAAAGGGAGACGAGGGTGCCGTGCAGGCTGTGCAGCGTGTTGAGAAACCGCCGCTACTTGGTACGCAGGAGGCTCAGAATACTGATCTGAACTTTCCATAATTGCGTCCGCAATTTTGGATAAATAGCCCAAACTCTGATTGGGTTGGGCTATAAGTGCCGAACGGGCATGCTGGGGAAGACACCTCAAAAAGTGAGGCCTTATTAGGTCGTCCCCAATCCTGGTCCCCGCTATAGAGCGTAAATGGGTCAGGAAAAGAGATGGTCTCATCCCGGATAAGTTGGTTACAGCGGCCAAACGTTGTTGCCGCACACTTCCAGGTTCGTCCAAAGCTTCGAGCAGAGCATCACGCATGTTGCTATATGGGTTGCGGCCGGCCGACTTTATTATGTGTGCAACATGCGGTCGCTGAGTGCGGTCAAGCACTTTCAACAGCTCAACTGCACGAAGTTGTTCGTCGTGCAAGGCTGAGGCCTGGAAGATGCGGTCTGCCACTGCAAACCAAAGGTCCTGGTCCTCCTCATCGAAGGGGGGAAGTCCTATATTAGGGTGACGAGTCCCATTCCCGAGGCTGGAAGCATCGTGGAATTCTTGGGACTCTGAAGGTCTTTGGGGTTGTAGTGAGGTACCGGCACCAGTTGTGGGCATTAAAATGCCGGAATTTGTCAAAGGGCCGATACTAGGGGCGTTGGAAGAGGTTGGGAGAGTGTTAGAAGATTTGGGTCGGTTCACGACGCTGGGGGCAACGGGTGGTGCCAGAGGGGTGGATTGTCCGGGCAAGTCTAAGTCAGTATCGACTTGCTCGGTTGGGAAATCGACGCTGGATGCGTCGTGGAATTCTAGGGGCTCGGGTTGTTCTTGGGCTTTTTGGGCAGCGCTATTTCGTGTGACAACCATAGTGTTTTGTACGAAACAGGACTGAAATCAACAGAGTAGGAGGGAATCAAAATAATCACCACGGAGGACGCAAAAATGGGCGTAAGAGGACGCGAAGGAGGTGAAGGGGGGGCCAATTGGGGTAAAAGAAGTCGCAGGACGTTGAGGGAATCCCGAATATCCCGGAACCAGGTTTTTATTAATTAAAATGAGTTGAGCGAAAGTCGGAACTGGAGTCAAGTGGAGCCAAAAGAGAATCGTGCCGTGTCAAGTGGAGTTGATGGGATCTTGAATATCCCCGAATACAGTTTTATTAATTAAAATAAGTCGAGCGATAGTCGGAGGAGTCGTATGTGAAATTACCGGAAGCTGCGTGTTAATCGATACCCTGAAGGGGTTTACAAATGTATGGAAACGACTAAGTTATTTTTAGGTTCGAAATATTGGTGGCTTTCTTTTTTCAATTTTACGCTGATTCCGTATTCAGGCGAATTAAATGCGGTTTTAAAATTGAACAATCATTAATAGCATGCGTGGCAATTTGGATTTGCGACAAGATTTTAATTTTCCATACAAAATTGTGTAAATTATACAGGGAAATTTTTATTTAAACGATCCAACAATAATCCGGTTGTACCAGCATAAAAAAAAAAAATGAGTAAGAAAAAATTTTATAATTACGGTCGAATTTTATCTTTTTTTTGCCTTTGTGCTATGTTTTTAAAACTGCAAGTTTTTATCTGTGGTTAATGAGAATAACATAGAGACGTTAGCTTATTGTTTACTTAATGCCTATTATTAGGTAAATAGAATAAATGTTTAAAAGGAAAGAAAAGAAAAAAAAAAAAAAAAAAACGAAAACAAAAAAAAATTTTTTTTTGCGCATATAGTATACTATTAAGGAAAAATTTATCGTATGTTTTGGGTAGGCGTGTGCTTTATTGAAAATTTTCATTTACTTATTAATTCATATTCTGTCTTAAGTTCACTTTTTCGTTCTTTTTTTTAATATAAAAGTTACGTGCGCATTAGGGTTTTAGGCAACTGCGTCAAAGTTTAGTACTTAATGCTTGCTCAGAAGGAGAAGCCAATAACTTTACACTTTTAAGCTCAGAAGGAGCTCACACAAGAGAGAAAAGAAAATGGGTATGTATATCTCTTACTATTAGTGGTGTATATGCTTAATTTCTGCTTAATATAAGGTAAAATACACAATCTGATATATAAAAAAAAACTATAGTAATGAAAAGAAAATAAAGAAAAGAAAACAAATGTTTTTTTACTAAAACTTGCGCTTAGTCCTGGTTCATTGGCTGTTGTCCGGGTATTCTGTGATGTCTATCTTGCTAACGGCGAGTTGGGGTGGTTCTTGCCTTTTCCGTGTTCTCCTCAAAACGCAGCACTGGTCACTTTCGCTGGATGCAGCACCAATGATTTCCTTAGATTGTCACTGTCACCAAAGTCATCGTTTAAAGTTCGAAACTTGAAGGTTGCGCGATTTTAATTAGCATTGTAAAGTTTCTGTTTTTGGATCGGAAGGCGCGATAGTTCTAAGTCGCGGGTCGCCACTGTCGGGGGTTGGTACTTGCGTCGTCAAGGACGCGGGTTCTATGCCAACACCACGTACTACACGTCGCGAAATCGAAACAAGGTTCTCCAAATAAAACACTTAGTTAATTTCTTTTTTTGTGGCACATCAGCTTTATTACAATTTCCTTTTAGGTGTAAGCTAAACTTAACGTATTTAACATTCACAGCGTGGTTACGTTTACTGTTTGATATTTAGAGTATATTTAGGTTATAGTTAAACTCAACGGGTGTTCACGGTTCAAAAATATATATACAAGTTCGCTTACTTAAGATGTCGTTCACAATTAAAACATATATATACAAGTTCGCTTACTTAAGATGTAGTTTCTCGATTTAAACATATATACACAAGTCCGCTTACTTAAGAGTCAATGCACATTTTAATCACATGAAACGTTCGGTATTAAACGACACTTTACAAGACTGTGTTCGCCCAATGTTGATGAGAACTGGTATTAAACGACACTTTACAAGACTGTGTTCGCCCAATGTTGATGAGAACTGGTATTAAACGACACTTTACAAAACTGTATTCGCCCAATGTTGATGAGAACTGAAACTTTGACAACCCGATCTCGACCTTTGCGTCCGCGCACCACGAATAATGGAATCTGACTAATTGGAAATCATCCAAAAACAGGGAACCTCAAAGAGACTGAAAAAGAGGCGGAGTTACACGATTAACTCGATGTAGTTAATCGTGATTGGATCAGACGGAATAGGCACACATTGCGCATGTGTGCGTATGCCATGCATACGATCGTTCAGCGACCGTGGATGGCGAGCAACATCGCTAGTGCATTTTCTAGGAATGTAAATAATAGCATCTGGGGTGTGAAAGACCCAAACCGATGATTTGGTCATCCTAATGGAAGGCCATAAATCATCATTTCTGTTGCCGATGATCAAACATTGCAACGAACATAGGGTGCAGCCATTGCCAGATGTTGTAAGTAAACATTTTCTGGCTGCTGGTGATCGTTGTTTGAATGTTATCTATGGACATGGGGAACGCTAATTGTGGTGCCAGCGATTGCTGGTAAACAGGAACAATGTTTGATTTGCGTCAACAGAAACCTTGTCGGCGATAGTAAATCGATAGGGGCAATAGCCGTATGCATGTTATGCCGGGGGTAAACAAATACAACGAGTCACAAGGAACTCTTGTTGATTGTTGTTTCCATAGCTTAAGGCTATGGAAACGAGATGCCCCGGCCGCATGTATGCCTAAAGGTAAGATTTCAGATGCCATGGCAATGTGTTGATTTTGCCATGGACTTATGTTCTTTTCAGGAAATGGTGTACGCCTCGGGGGTAAATTTTTGGTGCCACGGCAAGGTGATAAGCTTTGCCGTGGGCTCAATGTTTTTTAGGGAATATGGTTTGGACGAGGTGAGTTTTCGATGCCACAGCAAGGTGATAAGCTTTGCCGTGGGCTTAATGTTTTTTAGGGAATATGGTCTGGCCGAGGGTGAGTTTTCGATGCCACGGCAAGGTGATAAGCTTTGCCGTGGATTTAATGTTTTCAGTGGTGATGCTGGAGAAAAAGGGGTTTGGAAGGAAATCCCCTACAGAATAGGTAAGCTGCCTAACATAAATTCAAAACGGTTATCCGATTGGGTAACCGTATTAATTCCGGCGATTTGGCTGAGGGTAAATGCCGTAGCAAGGTTACGCAACCTTGCTGAAGTTCGACCGAGAGGTAAGTCGTTCGCCTGGAAAGGTGGGGATCGAGCGATGTATGGCTCTTCGGGCCCTGAAAAGCCCCACACACACACAATATACAAGCAAATAGTGAAGAATACCGTAAGAAAATCTAATAAGAAGAAAATGGATCAGCTGTATACCAAGCAACAGCATAGCAATTCCACATCAGTTGAATGTACTTGAGTTTAGAAATTGAATTCGTACCCGCGGCAGTGGCCTGAAGTATTGGTTACATTTTTAGTGATTCTAACCATCATAGCGTCGGTTCGAATCACACGTTCTTCACTATCGTCACAACACGCGATAGTATCCCGAACCTCCGAAGAACAGTACTCGTAATAATACTTATAGAACATAGGTCAGCCACCCTCCTTCGATGTGATAGCGACTGTAACCCCGACATCAGGGTCCTGTCCTCCTTCAGGCGGATCACCAGTAGCTGTATGCCCTCAATAGGTTGAGGGTATGCTTAGGAACGGAACTCCAAACATGAGAGCAATATTCGAGCACAGGTCTAATTTGGGATTTATACACGAAAAAAGTTGGGTCAGAGTGAAATATTTTTTGGTTCTGAAGAAGATAACTCAGCTTTCGAGGGGCGAAACTGGCGATGTTCGACACGTGTTTATGCCACGAAACATTCCCACAGACCGTGACGTCGATCAATTTCATGCTTTCCCCAAATTCGACGGTAACCATTCACCATCAGCTATGGAACTGATGATCCGCTTTTCTTTGCGTCTTCCACGCATTGAAGTCGACGAGATTAGTCTTTCCCCACTGCAGAACCTTATCCAGACCCCGATTCAGAGAGTCGATCTGCCGGCATCTCAGCTGGTGCGACGTTGATGCACTAATCGGCCGATCTCTCGAAAAAGAGGAAACAAGCGTACTATAATCCGCAAAGCTGAACACTCGGTTAAGCGTTGACTCCAACTAACCCATTATGTGAAGCAAAAACAAGTTTGGACCCAAAATATAATCCTCAGGCACCCCCGAATTAACAGGATACAAATCCGAAGATTCGCCGTCTACAATAACTCGAATCAACCGATTTTCGAGGGAGCTCTTCATCTGGTCGCAAAGCTACGTATGAACGAAGTTTGCCAGACGCGGTCATAAGCCTTGAATATATCGAATGCGACCGCTCTTGACTTACCCTTAATCCCGGGTCTCCATATATTATAAGGGTAAAAAGATCTCCCGTGGACCGGGTGGCACGGAATCCGTATTGACGATAATTTAGAAGTCCGTTATACTCCAAATACTTAATTAACTCTGCATTGATGACCTTTTCCATTACCTTAGATAGCATAGACAGGAATGCTATCGGACGGTAATTTTGTGGGAGACACTTTTTTCCCTTCTTTGGGATTGGTTGAACTTCAGCGGCCTTCTAACAGAAAGAAAATTTTCTCCGTGCATAACATAAGCGGAAGGGCCTGCCAAGAACCGGCAACAGTTCTGGAGCACAGTTCTTAAGGACTACTGCTGGTATTGCGTCCGGGTCGATTGCTTTCTTACAGTCCAGTCCGCGTAAAATGCGTTGCTTTATTTTTTAAATGTGTGTCTAGTGTTCCGCTGTTCATCACTAACGGGTGAAAAGAGGAAGAAGCGAAGTTACTGCTGAGAGCCCTTGCCATTTACCAGAATGGATGCGAACCAGTTTGGGACTCAAGAAGTTTTTTGGTCACTCTGTCGTTGTGGCCTTCTTCACGGTATCAATCATCTGGTTGCACTGATTCTGACAAAACTCGTTCTATTAGCATAGGTGGGATTGCTGAGCTATTGTTTAAATGGTATAATTGTTACCTCTGTAATCTGTCCGCATTTTTTATCAAAGTAAGGTTTATCGGATGAATTTCATTTGATGGAATTCGGAATGTAAATCTCCATCTCGAGCAGAATAATCTCCATGATCTATTCTGCGCATGCGTTAACATCCGAGTCGCCAAAGCACACAGCCGACCACGGAAAGAACGCAAAAAAATCTCGCAAGTCGCGCCCGTTAGCAGTCCATACCGCCATACATGGAGAAGCTGCTCCGATCAGTTATTCGTTTGAAATGTAAGTGGCTGCGCGACCAATACCCGTAGACTCAGACGGAATCTCGAATGCAAGACGTATCCTGAGCAACGAAGATATGGCGAAACAGTTGACGCATCGACCTGGGTCTCAGTTAGGGGAAAGGTATCAGGTTTCGCTGTTTGTAAATATTGATGGGCTGATGGACTATATGATTATAAGATAAATATAAGAACAAGATAAAAAAAAATTACCTGCGGAATTCTTTATCTCAGAGGGTACCATCATGACTTATCTCCGTGTCAGCCCTGGCCACCAGGCATACATCCGAAACATAGTCGAAAATTTCTTCCGACGATATCGTGGAATGTACAGTGTGACGTTGTGGTATCTTACCTTGGGACCGACGTAACACCTAAATAAATTTTTTCTCGAACCGGCCCATCAGCCAAGCCCCCAAATATCGCCAGGGATTTCTCCCGACATTTCACGGAGCCTATAACTGATGGGGTGGTATTTCACCGGGTGACAGGGCGTTGGGACCCCACCTACCACTCGAGCTTTAGTCGCCTCTTACGACACCCCGTCCTAGCTGTGCTTCTAGTGCCCTACTTACAAGGCAGTTTTTAGATGAAGCTCAATTCGGCTTTATACACATACGAAGTTGTCGTTTTTAGTATGAAATCACTACAATAAGAGATTTAAGAAAAGCCTCTGCATCCAGAAAAAGTTACTGTTTGGTCTGTTTTGGTTTATGGCATGGTGGCATCAGTGGACCATTTTGTTTTTTTGAAAATGCAAATGGGAAGCGTTATCAGTGTGTTAACCGATTTTTTTGCGGATGAAATTGATTTGCAAGATACGTTTTCCACCACGACATTTTACCAATGTTACTATGGAGTTATTGAGATAAAAATTTAGTGAGTCTGTTGCGGTGTATTAATCTTAGTCTTGTGTCGGCGGGGGAACGGGTCCACTAAGATTCCATTAAAGAGTTCACTGGACAAAACACTGAGCAACGCCGCAAACCGTTCCCAAAGAGGAGAAATGAAAAAATTAAAACACAACAGGTGGGATGTTGTTTGTAATATGCTTTTATTGTTGGTGAATTATGAACCATAACTTTTTAAACAGGCATCTTTAACCTATGACCGAAAAGAATCGATACAAGCAATGTTCCTACATCATCATCATCATCATTATCGGCACTACAACCGGGAACCGGTCTTGGCCTTATTTAGCAAGTCCATGATTTGCTTTTTCCGGGCAAGGTCATTAGTCTTGCGCCAGAGGCTTCCTACAACCGCACATTAATGTACGCGGTTATCGTTTACATTATATTAATTTTCTTTTAAGCACAACTTCACATTCAGCAATGTTCCTACAACCGCACATTAGTGTACGCGTATATCGTTTACATTATATTAATTTTCTTTTAAGCACAACTTCACATTGATTCTTATTTAGTTTGTTTCGAAAGTACACTTATTTCACGAACGTCCAACTCTGACTCCACTCTTTGCGCGCACTCCTTAGAGGGTAAAACTCGACGGCGTCCGCCAGCAACCCTGGATCAAGATCGACTAATGATTCAACCCTCAGTTCGGGGTGAGCTTGTGGTGTAGTGAAAACAAAGTGAAATTTTCCTTTGGATAGTGACCAATGGGAGAGGATCTCTGGTAAAGGGATCTTACCGAGGGGGCGGTTACCTACGCGTAGATCACTTTGTTTACCCATGCCGCGAGCTCATGGGTAGACGAACCGTAGAAAAGAAATTCGAAGAAAGGGCATTATTGCCGCTGAATAAATAGTTGTATGTCATTAGGAAACCTTGGTGCCTGAAGTAAATTACATGCTTACACAATGGCGATTGTGTATAGCAACTATGCCGGCGAAAAGGGTCGAATTCTTGTGTGAATATTTACACTACTAGGGAATTCGGTTCTTGGCGCCTAGACGCGAGTTGGGATATGCTTTGTGGGTTGGACAAAAGGCCGCCGTCAATGCAGATAAGCCAGGGAAATCTACTGCGTACGTGTGTGACAGAATACGTTGACAGACAGGGGCGCCGATACTGTTTCCATGATTTATTGCGGTTACTTGGTACGGTAAACGAATTGTTTTTTTTTTCAGGAGAATGATGAGATGCATTGATGCATGCGACAATGCCCTTGGGGAGAAATGTTTCCAGGTGTTAATGAAATTGCATTTGCGAAAAACAATGGGGTTTATGGAGTTTTAGGACAGGAAGTTTTGGGAGTAATTGGAAAGGTAAGTAGTCGCGTTAGTGGAACCGCCACACTGTAATCTCCAAAAATGGAATTGGCCTGCGAGAAAATGTGATTTAATTCCTTTCGAATTTTTGGAGTGGACGTTTTGTTTCGTTTATGCCAACAAACCTTGAACTATATACGCTTGGAAATTGAGCACCATACTCTGCTTTAGTAAAATTACACCTGATTTACTGCAAATTGGGTCAATTAAATTCTACGTCCGCCATTGAATATTGGATTAGGGCGATGTAAGGTGATTATGCAACATAGTGTTCCAAATTGTATTTGTAAGTAAACAGAATTGGGAAACTGAAAAATATACTCGTGAAAATGCAGCTACATAGACATCACCAATTCTTTAAAATACATTTCTCATGTAAATCCGATATAACTCTTCTGAACATGAGCAAACTCATCCTTATGTAATATAGTTCTTATTTCAGTGCCGATCTTTCGATTTCATGACGCAACATTATCGATGAAAAGATTTTCAATAAATAAATTCAATTATTTGCTAATCACTATAATACCATTTTAAGTTGCCCAACAAATCGCGATAATCATCGAAAACTACAACTATCATATAATAGAACGTCCCCCGGCATATATGATATTTTCGAGATACATGTTGGCGAAGGACAAGGACAGTTTGAAATATTGCTTATGTCCTTTTTTGTGACAATTCTAGATAATACAATGCCACAATACTCCTCCTAAAGGACCATAGACAAAAGATTATCAGAAATGTTTTTCTGGCACAGAAGTGCTCTTCGGCAGCCAAGAAAATAGAATATATGGACACTGTGAGTACGACTGGAGTGGACTCCTGATCCAAGGATGCTTTTTTCAAAGTAGCACACATAAACAAACAGATGTATTCACCAGAACCCACTTATTCTAGATAAGAGCTTTTTCTGGTTTTAACTATTTTTATCTCTGGCCGGTCCACTTGTGCAAGCCCACAGTTAGAACGACTGCGATAGGCATTATTGCATTTATGATAAAAATCTGTATACATTGCTAATTGTGAAGACACAAGGGCTATTTGGAAACGTTTTAGGACTTTAAAATGTTGCTGTTGGATACTATTTGTATATTCCAATAGACTTTTATCGGGGACTACTACACTTCCCTCCTAGTTGTAGTTTGGATCCTAAATCAACACGGAATAGTGTGGGTTTCAGCACAGGAATGAATAACGTTCAATTGACAGATTGATTCAATTAGGGTATACAAGCGTCCCAGTTAATTACTATCAAAACGTCGCTAGAATGTGCGTGACTTCGTCAGCGGCCTGACAACACTGCCAATTGCAAGTGACACCAAACGACAAAGATGATTAAAATTACATTATGCTGCATTAAATTCAATCCATTGTTTCTGTTCACAACTCCTAGGAATCGCTGTGTACAAAATTAAAGGTTTTAACACGTGAACCAAGAAATACACTAAGTCTTTAATCTCGGCTACAGGAAGTCGAAGTAAAAAATGTTATGGACGTTGCTGACACACGCCATCAAATATACAGGGAACCGCCATTAATTTTGATCCAGATGTTCGTATTTCACGGACTATATTTCAAATTAAAGAAGGTTGAAAAGAAAAATTAATGAGTCAAATGTCTGTAATGATTAATATGCCATTTCTCTGTGACGGCGAATAAAATGACTTTTAGCCAATGAACAGAAGGGTTCTTGCTCAGAGCTTGTAGGTACTCGGTGTCATAAAGCTTTTTCTGACACCTTTGAAATTGTGAAGTAGATTTAATAAATGATTTAAAAACATGCTTCACCGGTAGAGCCGACGAAAGGTTTATGAATTCTGAGTAGTTCAGTGATATCAAACGTTTCCAGATATATGTTTCGTTAGAATATTCAATTTTTGTTGCGTGGAGGAAGCAAACGGTGGAAGAGGGATTTCTATTATGTTTTCATCAAAGAGTAAATCTTGCATATGCCACACGTTATAAATATCCGACTCTTCAGTTCATTTGTAGCTAATCAAAAATGTCAACGCAATTGCCTGGATACAACAGTATCCTATTTGAAAGTCCCATGTACCGGGGGAACTGTGTGCTCTCCTGCTGGCTGGGTCAGGGTATATCTCTCTGGAACTATCGTTCTGCAGAGATCAGTAGGATTGATGACAATGATACATTACTGCAAATATGCGGATGCAAACTCTGTTGCAAGTGATGTGTTTACGGTACATTCAGAATGTGACATTCAGAGAAGTCAATAGTATTTTACAGCCATCATTGCTTGAAATCCATTGCCCTAGTTTGTTGTCGTGGTGAAGTATTTTTTCATCGTCGTGTTCCATATTTTCAAACTCCCTGAACTCGGACGCCAGGATGCTTCAATTCACTTGCTTGTTATATCAGCGTTTGTAATAGTCCAGCCCACACAACTCGGGTTTAATTTCGAGAACCATCTTCAGACAAAATTTTGTAAAACAAACAAAACAAAAACAAATTGTGGAAACCACGGCGATAGTTATAATGATTGTGTCTGAAGAAATAACTTGTTTATTGTGTAATTTTGGGTTTCAGGTGGAAAAGTTACCAGACCTAAAGAAGCTCTCTATATGGACGAAATGTTTTTAAGATTAAATAATAGGTTTCCCACGAGGGAAACGGGTTTTTTTTTCAAAAGCCTTATTTAAAATGTAAAAAAAAAGTCATTATCTGTCATTTATTTAAATCTCACCAGTTGCCATTTGACTTTAGAGTAGCTGTAATTTCAAACTAAACAGACCTAGGTTTTATCTCAAATATTGTGTATTTTATTTAATTTTAAAAGCATATCGTCCTTATCGGGAAACCATACATATCGTCCGCATTGTGAAACTCATTACAAATTTACAGGCCATTTTTGCTGATTCCGTTCTTTTCTCCCTTGGTAAATATGTCCGTAATATATGATCACTCCAGTAGCCGTATTCGAGTTTAATCTGATTTTTCAAAAGTACTAACAATCTTCTTTTCTTGCACCAAACACACTTATTTTGATGTCCCTTTGAACGAACGGAGAAGAGATTGGTTTCGAATTTCTAGAAGTAATTATAACTTGGAAACGTCTGATCAGGCAGAAGAACATCATCGCATTCATACGAATCGAACTGTTTCAAAACAGGGAAGGAGCCTCCTAAATAGGAACCTCGTTAATACTATAGCAAATACTGAAGGAAAGACAAATGGATCTGTGGCGGTTCTCTCGAACGCCACTGCTTATCCTTTCATCTACCACCAGGTAACCTCCCTCGCGTGCCCTATAACATGAAAAGCGTGTACTTACCCCATAGGAAAAACCCTGTAAAACAGTAATGATTGCTGACATAAAAAGCCACCAGCAACAATGCTAGAAATCTAGAAAGCAGTTTGGTCGCATCATCACGCGACCAACATGAACCCAACCAAATACACAGTACATGTCTCGGGTCGCGTTCCTATACATTTAAGCGCAACTTGGTGTGCCTCTTGGCAACCAATATTGCCCGTGCAATATCTGCACGATATTCGTTTGCGCGCCAGCCGTACACCTGCAGGAATGTGTAGCTTTCCTCAGCATAGCATGCCCATATCGATCGGTCATACGACCGACCGATACATGAGGGCATCCGGCTGACGCCCAGGCAGTCGAGTTCGCAAATGGAAATTTACCATCAGAATTCGACTGCGAGGATATACCAGCGAAATGTACACGATCAGCAATAACGCTTTACGCAGTCCTTGATCGTGTAAACATTTCAACCCCTGTGTGAAGCTGCAATCATGTGGATGGAGATGATCCTATGTCTGCATACTAGGGTATACACACGTTGAGCTGCAGAAGCAATCATCGTGTGTGTATTTCACCCCTTTTTCTTGTTTGTTTTACCAAAAAGCTAAACCGCACCATATATCGTCATCGAGGCGATGATTGAATATGTGGTATTCTATCGCTTCGATGAAGTTAGTTTAATCGCGATTCGGATTCCGTGAGGGCAGGTTGGGCCCTCAAGTTAATATACATCCCTCGTGGGGCGTCCCAAGGGATTTGTTAATTCAGTCAGTCGTGAATTGAAAGCGCGAGAATCTGGTAGAATATCTACGGGCTGAAACTAAGTGGTGCATCATATAGTGGTCAGAATTAATATCGTTATAGTGCTATCAAGAAGTTGTATTGTTTTACCTGCACTTACATGTACATATAGTTTACGAACTCAGAATTAATATCGTTATAGTGCTATCAAGAAGTTGTATAGTTTTACTTTCATTTACATGTATATATCATTTACGAATTCATAAGCAATATCGTTTTCTGAATAAACAAACTTTGGTTAAAGACTGCGTTTAAATTAGTGGAGTCGGATAGTGAAGCGAACCAGTAGGGCGAACGTGGTGAGCCTGTGCCCCTGTGGCACCGGGAATTTCCATACCACGACGAAGAAACGCCATAGATCCTTGTTCAGTTTCCCGATGGCAAAGCCTGAAATAAAGCGGGGTGGGAGCCAACATACAGGGCAAAGTCACTGATTGCTTTCAACCCGGCGAAGGCCAAGACGATTCTTGTGCCTGCTCGATCCAAGTTGACATGCAGTCTTCACGTGACACCCCTGGATAGCTACTTTGGCACCCGCCAATTAGTGAACCAATGCATGCAGCGACATCCTGAGAAAGGTTGGCGCAGGGCTAATAACCTTGTCCGTAAAAATAAACTATTATGGAACATTTAACAAGTCTCGGATATGGACCGGATATACGACGACGACCACGGAAACGAAAATGGCTAACAATTTGAGAATTTTCTTATGGATCGTCCGCTCACTATACAGAGCTCAAGCTGCACAGCAGCTAGCCAATGCCCTGTCCCTGACAATAGCATTACAAAAAATAAGATGGTCGGGGAGTGGTGTTATTCAAAGAAACGAGTATGACATTGTGGGGGGTACGAAATCGCGACGCCGCACGGGCGAGGGTTCTACCTCGTCCCCACAAATCACTAATATATCTGACACATACCGAGGGAAAAGCACAAACACTGGACAAGTAAAAATATGAAACACCGTATTTCTATAGTTCAAACTGTTTTTTTATTTAATTTGATTTGACAATCCAATGTGAAGCAGAATTCATTTCTTTCTGGTTGCAGCACTTTTCCACACCAAAAGAATTACTTTTGGAAAAACGATTAACTTTAGTTTACACGCGGGTTTAGGGAGCACAATTAAATAAATAGCTTGTGTTGAACGAATGTTTCAATGGTAGCAAAGTAAAAACTATAATATTATAGAATATTGTGTATTTAATTACGAAAAGTAATATTGTCTTTTTTTATATTCATCGCGAAAGAAAAAAATTTGTACACACACGACTCGTGGAGACAACACGAACACGACTCCGTATTTAGCGCGTGTCTGCAGCGCTACAGACCGCGGAAGTCCGCAAGACTATTGTCGTAGATGGAAAAGGACTTAGCGATAATCATCTCGTGCAGCGATGATTCGCTTCTTGGGGTGAGTTTATGGCGCCGTGGTAGATATCCTCTCCAATAAGGATAGCGTTTTTACCTACCACCAGAGAAACGTAAAGTCTCTCTTGGTGTTATGTGTGCGATCGTTCAGATCTGTGTGGTTTACACGTGCTCGAGGGCTATGGGTAAACGAAGTAGACAGGCGGTAAAGACAAAGGAAACGAAAAGATCGTCGTCTATGGAGTGTATCGCGTCTAAAAAAATAGATGACGATACAGCGAAGAAATGTGGCAAAAGAAAAGACGGGACGAGGGTATCATAAAAGTCTTAGATGAATGATGCCCTTGTGTAAATATACGAATAGACAATGGGAAAGGTGCTATGCGCGAAGTCGATGCTTGTTTGGAGATTCAAACAAAGAAGCAATTCTGGGTAAAGTGCTTGCAGCTGTATTGATAGTTGCAAGTCATTGCAAGGCAGATTAGATGGTTATACAATGACGGTTTTTATATACCATCTGTGTCAATGGAACATGGTATCTATGGCGACGTCCGTGTCGAATGTTAGTGTGAAAATCTACACTAATTGGAAATTCGAGTTTTGGTCGATTATGCAAAAACGCATTGATACATGTATGAATGCCCTTGTAGAAAAAAAAATTTTTTTAGGAATTTTAGATAGAAATTCTTACAGGAAATTATATGCGAAACGATGTGTTAGGTTCTGTAGGGGTTCAGTTTCAGGAAGCGAGTCTCCTTATCCTGAAAAGGATGTGGGATCTCTTAAAATAGACCGCTCCTGAAAAAACCGTCCTGCAAAGTGGTCGTCGCCGTGCTTCCTCTGATCCAGAGGGAAGAGCAACGTGCTTGATTTGGCCTCAATCCTCGTCTCCGCTGGTTTCCGTGGGGGCCAGTTATACTCCAAATCTACAAGAGTGTCTTTTGTGGAGGTACCACGGCTTTACTTACCAGGTGTTGGATAAAGTTAAAAGTTCGTTTTGTTTTCTTTGATATGTGTTTATTACTTTACTCAAGTTAGTCAAAGATTTTCCTGGGGTACTTCCTTTAGTGGTAGTGTACATTCATTTACTGCGGCTCGCTCCTGGGGTACCTCCTTCCGGAACAAATAATAAGATTAAACAGCGGCCCGGAGATCATTTTACTATTCCTTTATAAAGGAAAACAAATCGAGATTTGTATCCCGAAAATACACATTTTCATACAACAATCTCGATTTTTGGGTATCCTGAGTGAGGTGCTCAGTGTTTACTTTAGATAAGAATTCAATTTCTTGAATTCTTACGAAACTATTTCGCAGATGTGTGAATGTATCTGGATTTGGTTTTCTATTTGTTTAGCTTAATGGAATTTTTCAGATAGAGATAACGATCTCTGAATTTTGGTTTTCGATTGATGCCGTGGGGCAAATGTAGAGCGATAAACGAATATTAGAGTCGTTTATTGTGAATTAGATTTTAATTTAGATTTTGGATTGAATTATGCCGTGGGGGCAAATGTTAAGCGATAAACGAATGTTTGATTCGTCTATTGCGATTTTTGGTTCATGTTTAGGTAAATTCGAGTTTTGATAGGATTTTGAGTTTTGGAGTATTATTGCTGGGATTTGGATGTAGGAATGGGGGAAAAAAGGTGGTAGGGCTTTTTGGAGCACTACAGATGCATGAAGGTAAGTTTTCTTTCACAGGGACTTTTTAGATTATAGATTTGATCTATGTAATGCGTGAAGTATTTAAGATGCTAATGCAATTGCAGCAGCAAAAGCTTACGCAGACTGAGTAGCAGTTATTGGGGGTTTTTTTCCAGGAAGCGGAACCGTGGGATTTGGCGGAACCGCCACAACATTTATTACACCTGTCAAGCTTTCTAATCAGCCAAAAACTGAAGCCTGCCATTATCGGCTTAAATATAATAAATGAAAGGCACTCTTTGCGTGCGAGGCAAGTTTAAGAACATAAGCCTCATAAACTTCCACGGACCTACAAAAGAGTCCCCTGACGATGAAAAATATGAATACTACGAGAACGTCGAATGGGCCCTCAATGCTGCCCAAGATGCGATGTGAAAATCGATCTTGGTGATCTGAATGCGAAAATAGGTCGGCAGCCAGTTTTCAGGTACTACGCAGTTTCCCACATTTTGCATGAAACAACTAATTACAATGGACTACGAGTCATCGAACTGGCAGCATCGAAAAACGTTGTCGTTGCAAGGACCGGGTTTCCGCGTAAAGATATCCACAAAGCCACCTGGGTATCATCTGATGGAGCCACTCGCAACCAAATTGACTACGTGTTGATAGCTCGCCGCCACTCCTAGAGTCTGATGACGGCACGAACGTACCCAGGTGCCAATGTCGACTGGATCACTATCTTGTTGGTATAGTTTTCCG
Source organism: Microdon myrmicae (assembly GCA_963931805.1). NCBI lineage: Eukaryota > Metazoa > Arthropoda > Insecta > Diptera > Syrphidae > Microdon > Microdon myrmicae. Next base: position 182,199,258 of record OZ007498.1, read on the forward strand.
AGCGCGGCTTGCCTTACGGCGACGTATTGCATCCGCGGATCAGGTTCGAATCAACACGGCTGCCTTACGCAATGAGAATACCAATAACACCTTTGGTCATGCGTTAAGACTCGCCCTCGAAGAGCTCGGCGGAGGGAAAGTAAGTTGTGGGGAAGGAGAGATAGGTTGCACCGGCGTACGGTGCTGATTCACTTTTTCCCCATCATGTGCTGATCGTTCCGCCGAACACTAAACGATTACGATGAAGCGGAGGGAACACCAACGAAAGTAAAACACACTGCTATTGAATACGATTTGTATTGTTCGGCTATTAAGTTCTTATACAGCTTGTTCTTATTGTAAATTTAACGAACGCTGTGGTGAACACAATTCGATCTTAATAATTAGCGGAACCACTATTGTCAATTTGAGTTTAATTTGTTTTAATCAATTCACATATGGGCGGGGCGGGGGGGGGGGGGGGGGGGGGGGGGCGTACATACGTTGAGGGCGATGATCGCGACTTCGGGTGCTCGACTCGACCGTTGTAATAAGACTCCCGAGGATAGAACTCTGACATGAATTCCATCCTAGGTTGGGGTTAAGAAAAGGGAAGCGAGAGAAAAACTTTTCTCTTAAGGCTGTGGCCGCCACAGAAATGCACTCGTTCAGTGCAGTGGTGTGTGTTCGTGGTTCTTTCGTGGATGATAACGAACCTAGAAGAAAGAAAAGGCATAAAGTGCATTCATGGGATACGATTTCGGTTAAGCAAATAAAACCGAACTCGCCGGATGCTAATGGGATCTTTGTTGGAACTGTGCATCGAGGCTAAACAAAGAGACGACGATGCGATGTGGAAATGAGCTAATTGGTTTGAGCTAGATTACCGGGAAATGGTGTTTATGGTATCGCTAGTAAGGGTAGGTATTGAATTCCTATTTGCATTTGCTTATGCTGCAGGATTTAATTGATGCCAAGAGACGCGGAATGCGTATTTGCTTTGGGTCCTTGGGTGTAAGTCGCCAGCCAACGTGTATGTAGGGAACATTGTTGTACACATGGCGCGGCTGGGAAAATAGACGGCGCAATATTTATGGTCCCTCTCATGACGGTTACATTGTATGCAATCCGAATCATTTTGTTTACAGGAATTTGTCTGGTACCGAAGGTGCCGAATTGGATTGGAATTCCAGATAAGTAAAGCAAGAAATCTTACGGAAAATTGTATGCGAAGAGATGCATGAAAACGTAAGTTTTCTTTACAGGGACTTCAAGATTATATATTTGATATATATAATGCGTGAAGCGTTTACAGGTGCTAATGCTGTTGCATTAGCAGAAACTGATGTAGATTGGGTTGTAATAATGGGGGTTCTGCCTGATAAGGTAAAGAAAGAAATCTTACGGGAAATTGCATGCGAAGAGAATGTATGAAAGGTAAGTTTTCTTTGACAGGGACTTTTTAAGATCATAGGTCCTGGGTCGATACAAGTGTGGACTCGGTTACCGCTTGATGCCGTCAAGGGCAAGGGTGTGCGGCGTGGTCCATTGGCCTGTTGTGGGTCGTTTGGACCAACAGGTTTATCGTCCGAGTTGGTCGGAACCTATCGGAAATCCGCAGTGACGAAGTGGCGTGTGCGGGATGGAAAGGAGACCCGAGTACAGAGTCGGTGTCTTTCGTCCATACATTTGTATGGCGAATTGTTTGCCGCTGGGACTGATGAAGGGGGCGAGCACTCAGTTGCGCGGCTTACCGATCGATGGAGGATCGGTACATCGGCGCCAATGTAGCGGTAGCTGCGATCTCGACCGAACGGCAACTTGTGGTGAGGTGCCGGCCAGTCGCGAGTCGCGCTTGGTTTCAGTTGGGCGACTTAACTTAGGGGGCTCCTGGCGTGTGGTTGGTTGTGTCCAGCCGCAGGGCGCCCTAGGGTTACTAGATCCGCGCTCCGAAGGTATTGATGCACCTGAGATATATGAGGCGGCGTAGAGGGGCATGTATTGCCTTGTATTTAAAGAAAGCCAGAAAGGGGTTAAAATGTGTCGAGCGAGGGGTGAAACGGGGCGTTCTATTTATAACGTGCTACGCCTAATAGCGAATGTGCAATGAGGAGCCGGCATTTGCGTGAATTAAGTCGAGTAATTATTAAATGTGACTTCCCGCAAAAATAAATCTGTAAAAATAAATACATGTACCTCAATAAATCCGAATCAGAACTATTTGAACTAATAAATGAAAGTGTTTCATTTACTGTGCAGTGAATGCTTGTAGTAGTTAGGGCTCCTCGATAGTATAGTGGTTAGTACACCCGCCTGTCACCCGGGAGACCGGGGTTCGATTCCCCGTCGGGGAGCCCCTGGCGCAAGACTAATGACCTTGCCCAGACAAAATAAATCATTATGGAAAATTTAACAAGCCTCAGGACTTGCTAAATAAGGCCAAGACCGGTTCCCGGTTGTAGTGCCGATGATGATGATGATGAATGCTTGTATATCTTACTTGCTCCTCGTGGTCGTTGTGTTATGAGGTCTTGTTGCGTTGTTCACCCAGGTAAACGGTTTTTCTTTGGGTGTCCGTCGAACCTTTAGCAGAGTGGGTTGGTAGTAGAACCCGCGTCCATGCATGTGCCACAACTACCCTCCCCACAAAGTCCTGGGGCCAGAATGCCGATCGTAGACGAGAAATGGACACACCTTAAGAACACTATCATTAGCACTGCCAACTCCATCTTAGGCAGTAGTCGTAGATATCGGAAAGACTGGTTTGATGATGAGTGCAAACTAGCGACTGAACGTAAGAATGCTGCATACCGGACAATGCAACAGTCTCATGGACCCGAGTACGCGAGGAGAAATACAAAGAGCTCAGAAGATCTGAAAAAAGACTTCACAGACAAAAGAAAACTGCCTGGAAAAAAAAACTTGTCTGTGAATTAGAGAAAAGTAGAGAGCGAGGTCCGCACCAGGCGCGGAAGTTCTACCAAATAATCCGCAGTATGACGCGGTACACACCACGCTGCACTTATTGCAAGGAGGCTACTGTGGTCACCGACCCTGAAGGCATTCTGGAGCGATGGCAAGTGCATTTCAATGAATTGTTAAATGGTCAGCTCACAAAAGAATTGGAGGCTCTACTAATCCATAATCAAGACCAAATGCTATCCCCATCAGCCATTGAGGAAACATTAAAATCCATAAGACAGCTCAAATCAAATAAAGCCTGGGAGCTGATGACATACCAGCTGAGCTGATTAAACAAGGAGAGACAGCATTACATCACGCAATTCACGAGATCGTGGTGCACGTACGAGAGCAAGAGGAGATGCCGGAAAATAGGCGTCGTGGAATAATTTGCCCCAGAGGAGGCTGCCCGGAAAGTCCTTTGTGGCAGGATATATAGAACGAAACAGCGCGGCAGACCTTGTTTGGGATGAAGGGATGGCGTACACCAGGACGCCCAGGCCCTTTGAGTGCCAAACTGAATGACATTGGCTCGAAATCGAGACCGATGGAAAGATTTATTAAATAGGCCAAGACCGGATCCCGGTTGTAGTGCCTATGATGATGATGAGGCCTGAAATAAATAAATTCAGAAACAACTTTAATAAGTTTCGTAATACAGCATAATTATAGGGTCCATTAGAACTCAAACACCGACCACAAATAACCAGTGAAGCATTGAAAAGAGGAGGTGCAAGAAGCTTTGTTGAAGGAAGCCACCTGAAAACAGCGAATCAAAAATGAAAATACTCGACCATTGTCGAGTATAGGGACCTGAATGAGGTTACCCCTGTCGATGAAATTTGGACAGCAATCACTTCAGAGTTTCTAGGGCCAGACCCTATCTCAAACGAGGTCGTAAAGAACCCAAGAAATTATTCCGGTGACAAACAAGTCACTGCAACTAGCTCCAATAATAAAACGCAAGAACAGTTCATACCCACTTGATTCTTCCGATGTTGGCAAGGTGTTGGACAGACTCAGGTAAAACTCCAGCATAATTGTACCTGTTGAAAATACATCTTATTTTACGATTCGTTCTTGTTTAAACACTTTGCCTTGTGCGTAGGGTGTTAGCAAATACTCACAGCTAGGCCAGCTTGTCGTAAAAGTTCGAGAGGTAGGTGGGGTCCTAATGCCCTGTCACCGGTGAAATTCCACGCCATCAAGTACTGTAAACATCTCGTCATCACGTAATCGGATGAAACACGAATGACGTTCAACTAGTAATGGTATTTTCTACTATCAGGAACTTTGGTTTCGTCAATATTTGTTAATAGAAAAACGTGGTATCGAAGCCCTAACACATTCGACTTACATTCGAGATTAAGTTTTAAGGGTGGTGTCTGTGTCTTCACTCGATTCGATTTATTTATCCAAAGAGAGGCGGCATCAGAATCCAATAACTTGGACATCATTGGGATGAAACTGGTGGTGAAGAATTCAGTGAAATTTCTTTGTTTTCTCCACCGCTCCCGAATAACGATCAACCAGCGACACTTTTCGACCCTTTTTCACATACCGTCGACAGGTTACAAACACCCGGCTTCTGAGATTGTCGTTGTTGACGTGATTAATACCCACAACTGCGGCTGCATGGTACATTCCAACAGAACCGATGGGACCAGGAAGCTGGCCGACACTTTCGTTGTTAGCCGCAATTTGCCCCAACTACTGGAAAAACCTACGCGAATGCCATATGACCAAGACTATGTTTTGAGCACCCTCGATCTGTTTCTAACATCCGAGCCGGGGAATTATACCGTAGAAACGACTGGACCATTGGGGAACTCAGATCACTGCTTGATATTTCGATTCCGCAACCACTTACATTTCAAACGAATAACCAACCCAAGCTGCTTCGCAAAGCACGTAGGCACCTGGCTGCTACTGGGATGATTTGACGGTCAACAATGAATTTTGTCTGAATCAGAAACACGTGCAACCATGCGACTGATACCGCGAAGAAGTCTCACAATGACAAAGTGACCAACAATCCGCTTGGACACCCAACTGGTTCGACTCTTTTTGGTCAATGGTAAACACTATCAGCAGTAACTTCGCTCCCTCCTCTTTTCTTCCGTAAGTGGGGGGCAGCGGGGAATTGGTGATGAATTCAGTGGATAAAGCCAATGTGTTCTAGAATTTATTTTCCGCGGATTCAACCCTCGACGTCGGTCTCTTGAAATCACTGTGATGACGCTGGTGCAGTTTAATTTTTTGTATTTTTTAACATGGTACGTTTATTTTTTTTTTATTTTGTTCTTTTTCTTATATTTATCTTAGTTGATAGACAGATAGTGCTTAAATTCTAGGTTATTTAAATTATATTCTAACTTACTGGTGTCCTGCGGACACTCTAAGCTAAACTTGTGGTGAGTATTGTCATGTATTATTGCCTTTCGGCTATGTTTCTTTTATATTCATTGCAATCTTCATTAATAATTTACCAAACAAAAAAAATTTAGAACAAAACAAACTTCGTCATCGATTCTGGATGTGGCATTCCGCCCACGAACTATTCAACACATTCTGCGTGGACTGGAATTTAAGGCAGCAGCCGGTCCGGATGGAGTACCGCCAATAAAAACTCCTTAAAAACGGTGCTTCAGAACTGTCATACATTTTTAGCCAAGTCTTTCGCTTATCTTATGCACAGAAGGCCTTTCCTACATGTTGGAAAATCGCAGGAGTTCAGCCTATCCCCAAGAAAGGAAAAAGGTGTCTCCTGCCAAATTACCGCCCGATAGCGTTATTGGCTATGTTACTCCAAGTAGCCAATGTCGATGTGATTAAACGTTTGGAATTTAAGAGACTTCCAAATTAGCGTCAATATGTATTCCATAGGCGATTCAAGGAAAACCTTTCAACCCTTGTGCCTGATATTTGGACATCTGTGCGCGTTTGTGTAAAAAAAAAAAAAAATCTGTAATTATAAACATGGTTGACAGTGAGCGTTATTAAGCTAGCTTCGTTCATACGGACTTTTTCAATAACTTTGTGACAGGACGAAGAGCTTCCTCAAAAATTTATCGATCCAGGTTGTTGTGGACGGCGTGTTCTCCGACCTGTATTCTGTTAATTTCGGGGTGTCTCAAGGTTCTATTTTGTCTCCAATCTTGTTTTTGCTTCACATTAAAGATTTATTAGAATCAACGGGTAATGAAATATTTATTTTGCCAATAATAGTAAATTTATTTTTTCATTTTCGAATGATCGGCCGATTGATGCATCATCGTCACGCCAGTTGACACGTAGTTAGATCAACTTTCTGAATCGGGATCTGCATAAAGCTCTCTATACAGTGAAAAATGGCCAACCCCGTCACCTTCAATGCAACGAGAATGCAATATTCGACATTCAAAAGGAAAATTGTAGCGTTGGTTCCAAGGAAAGCATACATTTGCTGTGGGAATGTATCGTGGCATGAACACGCCTCGAACATCGCCAGGTCCGGCTGTAGAAAATGGAGTTATTTTTTCAGAATCAAAAAATATTTTATTCCGGGCCAACTTCTTTTCCTGTATAAATCTCAAATTAGACCCGCACTCGAATATTGTTCCAATGTTTAAAGTTCGGCTCTTCAGCATACCCCCGACCTACATGATAGCATCCAAAGACGCCTGATCTTCCTGGTCGATAACACAGAGCTGACATCAGAACTGCAGTCGCTATCATATCGAAGCCGCGCAGTGGACCTTTGTCGTTTTTACAGATATTGTCACGGGGACTGTTGCTCGAAGGTGCGTGGTATTGTGGCGGTTCCGCCAAACTCCACTGACTACTTGCCTAAAGAACCCCCATCCCTACCCCCACTCTTGTAAGTTCGTTAATGCAATCGCATTAGCACCTTAAATGCTTCACGCATCAAATTGATCATGTTTATTTAACTAAAGGTCCCCGTAAAAGAATCCTTACCTTTCATGCTTCTCTTCGCATACAAATTCCCTGTAAGAATTCTTTCCTAACTTATCAGGCATCCCAAGACCCCAAGACGAATTCCTGAAAACAAAATGATTTGGTTTACATACAATGTAACCACCATAACAAGGACCATAAACACTACGTCGCCTATTTTCCGTCCCCACCAACTGTATCATAAATCACCATACATATACATTGGCTGGCGACCTACAACCATGGGACCAAAACAAATATACGCATCTCGCGTCTCTTGGCACCAATTAAATCCTACAGCATAAGCAAATGCAAATAGGAATTCAATACCTACCCTTACCAGCGATGCCATAAACACCATTTCCCGGTAATCTAGCTAAAACCCATTGGCACATTTCCCCATTGCATTGCCGCCTATTTATTTAGGTGCAATGCACATCTCAGACAAAGACCCAAACGTTCCCTTTGTATTCTCATATTTCGGGATCTGCTTCTCATCAGCAACAGAAAACCAATTATCATCCAAGGAGATTCGGTTTGTTTGCTCTACCGAAGTCACATCTCATGGAAACACCCTATGCCCTTTTCGTCATTTCAGGTTCGTTCTCATGGTTTGTCCCATGTGTACTACCAACGATATGTGTACTACCAACGATCTTCACGGTCCCTTTGTCCTTACCGTCTGTCTGCTTCGTTTATCCATCGCCTTCGCGCGTGTGTTGAATATTATGATCCTCACGATCACCCATGCACACATACTACCATGATCTCCATTACGAGATCTGGTTTCCTGTTCCACAAAGAGAGACTTTACGTCTATCTTGTGGTAGGTAAAACGTATCTTTAGTGGAGGGGAACACTCTCTCTCTCGGGAAAACTCATCCCATTAGCGAGTCGGCTCTGCACGAGCAGTTAATCGCAGAGTCTAATTCCATCAGCCGACCACGCTCGTCGTGCTATCTCCCGCGCACCGGTGTGCACGGAGACGCGATAATACTTGGAGTCGTGTGTGTAGTAATTTAGAAACAAAAAAGAACAATAAAATAAGTAAAAATCATGTGCCTCATAGACATAACTCGCATTTCCCACGTACAGTCTTACCGAAGAATGAATTTATAGACATCCTCCGGCCTTAGCACAGGTCTTCCTTTCTCGAAATATCAAAATTATATAAAGTAGTGTTAATATTAATTAATCAATTGTAACTTAAGCAGTGGTTTTTATTTAGTGAATAAAATATTAACGGAACATTCCAGTGTTTTACTTTTCTCGTTTAAATTGTTTCCGGTGCTGTGCAGTTTTGTCCTGCATTATTTTCGGTGTTGTCCGCTTCGTATTTTGGTGTTCGGTTTGTTGGCTTGTGAACGATACGTGTCGGAACTTTGCATGAAGTCATGTTGGCGGAGGAAAGTGAACGGAGTGTCCGTGTTTGGCACAATACTTCTTCTCCACAGTATTATTCCGCGAAATTGGGTTTATTTGTGCTCCATAAAACAATCCGACGGATCCCATCGATTCGTCCAAACCAAGATTCAAGGCGATTGCCTCAAGCGGAAGGGCGGAACATTTGAAGCGAAAAGAAACCAGTTAACAGCTATTATTACACATTGGCGTAAAAACTGACGTACACTACATTGTTATTTAAGTGGTTGATTTGTTTTTACTAAATCAATTTAAATGTCTGCCACAACAATAATTATTTAATTAACTAATTCTCAGAAGATCAACAGATCAATGAATCTAGAACAGTTTAGAATACCAACAACACTATTAATAACACAATGCTTTCACAATCAATTTCCAGATCCCGAGGATACCTTAAAAATGTATTTATAATACCAAGTTTAGATTACTTTCCTGTTGTATTTGCGTTTCTCTACTTATAACAACAGAGAAGGTTTTCTTAAGGAATTTCTAACAATTGTATTGAGAGCACACAATGGGAAAGCTTACTCGTTCTATAGCAGTTTCTTATAAACAAAACCAAGATACTTTCAACACCTAGATTTTCCATTTATTTCATTCGAAGCATATATTAAAAAAGTTGCTCTTTTAGATGCAAATGTATATTTCACAAAAGCAATATACGTTTTCATTGAAGCGCCTTTGAACTGCAAGTTTTCTGCACGGAAGAAGGAGCTCTACAAATAAAGGACGGGTGTAAAACTTTCACCATTTAACTTGACTACAGCCATGAGATATGGTTGAAAATAAAAAATGCACACTGAGGATCCTAATAAGAAATTTTCATAGTGAGCAATGCTGCATTCTACTAAAATAATTTCAAAACAAAATAAAATTATTTTCGCGGCAATCGAGAGGTTATTTCGTTTACACTAGTACAGCAACTATTTCGAACTATGCAAATTTGAAATATTCAATTTAGTTTCCGGGTGTATTATTACACCTAATGTGCCATTGTGTAGTCGAGACTGTCTTGAGCATGGATGAAGAAAAAGCTTTGGTCCGTAAAGCGTTGGATGGGTGGAATTGCATTAGACGGGAAGATGTTTCCTCAGACGTAAGTGTTACTGGTTATAGTCTGCCTTAAATTTACATATTGTTTGACGGCGTTTAGAATTTTCCACGAGGCAAGTGCGCCGACGAAGACATACTATGGATCGTACGATGAGATAAAGTCTAAAAGTATACATTTGTTATGCACTATGCTGCTGCAATTTTATTTATTAAGGGTTTAACCAGGTATCCTACCTTTACTGAAGGACATTCAGTTTCTCTTGTCATTTTACTAAGATATGTATTCAGTCTTACACTTCAGGACTTTGAAATGTAGTTGAATATCGTATGACTTGCCGATACTGGTGGATAATTAATACAAGTCAATTATAGTAGGCGAATATTAAAAATGTACTTTTAAAATAATAACGTATGTTAAAGCACGCTTTTGATACAACTTTAGATAGAAAAAAAAAATACTAGTGCTCCTGGTAATACATACGCTTAATAGACGACCTTGTACTATTTGTTTATTCTATTTATTTTTGTAAAGAACAAAGCATAATTGAGTCATTTGTCATACACTTTCTATAACTAACTATGAATTATAAAACAAATGAAAAAAACAACCTTTGACAATTGACCAAGTATATGAACAATATTTTCACCCGCGATTGTTTGTGTAGGATAGCATTACTTATCGTAGACAACCTTACAATTTTAATTTGATTTATGCATTTATTTAGACTGAGGAGAGTTAAACAACAAAATATATAGGTGACGTGGTTAGTTGTTGGACAAGTTATAACGTAAAAATTGACTATCGAAATAAACGGAAACATATTGCAAAGTACAAAACCTTTGATTTGGGCAGCTATACTTCACTAGTGGCGTAGCTTCAGTACGTAGGCGTATTGGATTCTACCACATGAAATATCCCATTTTATAGTAAAAAAGCCAATATTATTTTTTCCTAAATTTTTATTCAATCAGAATGGGATCCGTTGGCATCTATGACATTATTCCAATGTGATACAAGGCCAAATATACCTTTTTCGTAGAAGTGTTGACTTTTTGAGGCAATAACATCTTTAAACGCTTTTATGACCTCTGCTCGGTTCCGGAAGATCTTCTCCCGGGAAAACGAATCCAGATTGCCGAATAGATGCTAGTCCGTTGGGGAAATGTCAGGAAGGTACACTGAATGCGGAAGAATTTGAAATCCCAACTGCAACAGTTTTTGCACCGTTACTTGTGATATATGGGGTCTATCATTGTCATGCAAAAGGATCGGACCGTGTCTATTGACCAACGCGGGTTGCTTTTCAGCAAATTTTGCATGCAATATGTCGATTTCCTCACAATATTTGATAGCGTTTATCGTTTCTCCTGGTTGAAGAAATGAAACGTAGATTGGTGTTTTCGATGTCCACCAAATTTTCACGATAACCTTTTTTGAGTGAACATCGGGCTTGGGGGTGTGTTTTGGTTTTTCACCTGCATACAAGCACTGCCCAGGTCTTTTACGGTTATCATACAGAATCCACTTTGTATCACAGGTGACTATCCGGAGCAAAAACGGTTCAGTTTGATTTCTTAATCTAAGCGAAGCCCAGATTTCCAGGCGCCGTAGTTTTCAGGACTCGTTCAGTACATTGGATACCCATTTATCGAGTTTCTTTACCTTTTCCATGACAATGGTGTACACTTATTGTAATTGGGGATACTCCGTGCTTTGTGCAATCTCCCGTACCGATTTCGTTGGGTCCGCACCCACCGTTGCTCATAAAACATCCTCGTCAACTAACGTTTCCCGTTTCCCATGTGGTTTATTTTCGACGCTGAAATCCCCTGAACGGAACCTTCCAAACTATCGTCGTATAGTGCGTTCGTTTACCGCTATATCCTCAAATGCGTGATTATGATTTTCCTTGTCAATGACGCATTATGTCCTATTTTAAATTCATAAAGGAGGATAAAAGAGGGTTCGAATTTGAACTGCCGACAGCATGGTAAACAGTTCTTAGAGAAAAAAATAACTGCACTGGTAACTAACCTCACACGCCAAGCACACGTACCTCTTTACTTTATAAAAAAATAAAATTTAACGATCTGGCACAGGTGTTTGTGGGGTACGAGTTGGTTGCCAACGTATGGCACGGTTTCACTTATATCCCCATCGAGTTCTGCGGCAATAATTGTTCACCCGAGAAGATGGAATAAATAAACGCACTGAATGTTGATTTCTTGTTAATACTCTTCTTTATTGGTATCGTTTTTTTCTCTTTTACTTAACTGAAAACTTATTATTAAATATTATTAGATTGATTAACGGGACACAACGTTCGTCTGACAACACTTCTAGGTTGGTGAGGTTAATCCGTACGTGTGTGCGATAATCCAAGAATACGGTTTAGCAGCAGAATGTAAGGCACGCCAACACACTAAGTGACTACGCCGCGGTGGTATTTCCACGAGTTAAAACGGTGTGCATTATAAAATCGAACAATAAAAACTTGCTGACTGAACGGAATTGGAATGGATCTAACTTAAAATCAAACTCGTTTAAAGTCTTTAATGGGAATGGTTGTTGATACTCATATTGCCGACAGACATATCTTTCATTTTGCTTGGAGCGCGTAGCGTGTGCACCACTCTGCGCTCGCTGCGATTGTTTAATAACGACTCACTCCGTTGATGGCTGTAAATCGACTGTCTGGAAAAGGGATAAAGATGGGTAATTTAATTTTCGCACTTGACAACCAACAGAGCATATACTTCTGCTCTCTCATTGCCACGCCCGTCGATGTGTGGTGAATTACATCGGTTAATTCGATAATCGGCGAACATGGGCGAATGAGAGAACAGAAACACGATGTACGATGATCTCGGGGTTGGTTTGGTTGTGTGTGCATGAATCAATGCAGCTCTGAGAGAAACCCATTTACCTAATTCGGCGAATATGGTGATCTCAGCGTACATTGAACTGTACGAAGACAGAACTGTAAAGGAGAGGAAAGTTAAGCTGGTGGTATTCACCTGCGAAAAGAGAGCATTGATCGCCAGCGAATGGAGTGTCTGGAGAAAGTGAAAAGAACGCCGACTTGGCTAGGGAAATCTGATCATGGGAACTAACTTAAATGCTTTCATAATTTCCCCAGTGGTCGCGTGATTAAGCAACCGCGTCGTTTGATCAGACTATGCCGTTGCTAACCGAAATGATGCGATTTCCGGTGGAAATCTCATGCGTTAGCGAAATGGGGTTGCCGTATGGCCAAAAGGTAGCTAAACTCAATTATGCATTATCTGCATAGGATAATGAGTTTAGCTATGCGTCCGTTTAACATGATTTACAGGTGGAATAGCTTATAAGGGGAATGGGTAGAAATGACGCGCTTGAAGCGGTCGGAATAGGATATGGAATTGTGGGTTGGTTCTCCATGTGGTATAGAGAACCCGCACATGTTCCCTCGAGAACTTCTTATTTCCGACTGAGCGAAAATCGTACATTTCATGTAGTACAACCCAAACCAGTTCGAATTCTTATCTAAGGTTTACTTCCACAGTGAACTTATCGGCTCGGGGGTCATTCGTCTATTCTTCCATGTTCTTCTGGTGCGAACTCCACAACAATCAAAAGACAACCAATGAGGTCCCACAGTAACTACGACATTAGATCTCACGTTTCATAACTCGTTCCAGCTGCTTCTCAATTCGTCCCGCATCTTTCACAACACGTTCCACATTTTCAGAATGTTCGACAACATTCTCCACCTGTTCCACGAAATGCTTTGCAACATGCTCCACAACGCATCTGACGTGTTCTACGACACGTTTGGGGGGTTCTCTATATTACACGAAGAACCAACCCACAATCCCAAACTAATTTCGACCGCTAACAGCGCGTCATTTCAACTATCCCTCCGTTCAGATATTTCACCTGTGAAAGATGGATCCCAAAAATAAATCATTAAACTAAGCGGTTAATGCACAATGGCATTCAGCCCTTTCTTGCCATACGACAACACTAACGCATTAACCCAATGAGATTTCCATCGGAAATCTCAATGTCATATCGGTTAACAACAACCAAGCCTGACCAAACGACGCGTTGCATCATCGTGCAACGGCTTGGGTAATTACCGAATTCCTTAGCGTGTTTCCCACGGTAATATTTTCCTAACCGATATAGCGTCACTTTGACTTCTCCCAGACACTCTATTCGGTGGGGATCAATGATCTCTTGTGTCAGGTGAATTGCACAAACTATTTTCCTCTCCATCCCATTTTCATCTTCGCATTGTTCATTGCACTCAGAGATCACCACAGTTACCGAACTAGGTCACTGGGTCAGCCTCAGAGTTTGCATTGGTGCACGCACGCAATAGCCAGATCAACCCTTGGTTATTGTGATCTCTTCTTGATTTCTTCATTCTTCCCATGCCTAGCGACAGTCGAATGAATACACAAGTGTTTATTCAACTCGATTGGCTGGGAGGTTTAATGAGTGCATGAGAGAGCACGACGATGATTGGCTAATAGCCGTGCAAATCCCAATTCCCAATTTTCATCCCTAATTCGCATCAGTCGATTACCTTCACCCAAACGGAGCACATGTCTCCTGAGTCTTTACTCAACCATCACAGCGGCAGGTCATGCCGCTTAATAAGTCGATTTACATCTATCATTAGGAGTGCACGCGTTTCGAGTCACCTCAAAAAGCCCAAGTTTCATTCCCCGTGGTGTAAATACACGTCGAAGGGCATCGAGACTGTCGGTTGTCGTTAAAATTGTACTGTCGACTTCATTTCGTAGCCATTTATACAATATTATCAATTTGATTTTTTTTTTTTGCACTTCGGCCAGAAAAGTTGTTGTGTAATTAAATATTATTAAGAAAAAAAAGAAAAACAAAAAAAAACTTAGTGTAAAAATAAAATAACAAAGAACAAATTAAAGGAACCATTTAGATTAAAATCACCCCAGTGCGTTTTTCTTTCATGCTATTCCTTCTGGTGAAC